>CM052438.1:98933171-98950549 GCA_028533085.1 Varecia variegata | reverse complement strand
CCCCCTGGTTGTTTAGTCAGAAACCTTTTAAATAAAACACACCAGGAAAGCCATTACCAGCTGATTAATGTAGACACTCTAAGTGCAACTGCTTTGCTATAGCTGCTTTATTTTAAACCCTAAATTCTTCCAAGCATCCTACTTACATTTCTTCCATATTTCTTATGGTAAAATCACCCAATGGATTCCTGAATGATCACTTTGAAAAAAAAAAAAAACCCACTTTACCAGGAACTCATATTAGAATGATTTGTAGAAAACAAATTAATTGTGTTAATGAATAAAATAAATAAACACTTCAGCAACGAGGATGTATGTTTACTCCACTGAGAAAATTTAAAGCCCCGAGAAGAGGCAGGAAGGTAAGACCTTTTAAAGACAAACTTCTCCTTAGCACCAGGGCTGAGACTCTGGCCCTGAGGTCCTTGGATGATGTTCTTTGAACTGGAACCTTAGGCAAGAACCGTAAGGAAGCAGTCTTAGAAGCTGAAAAAGAGATTTCTGTGAATTTCCAAGAGAGAAAACCAATACATTCCAAGTCAGGCATGGTTTGTTGTTTTTGTTGTTATTATTGTTTACTTTTCTGTAAATGAGGGTGAAAGTGACACCAAGTAAAGCAAGTCCAGTACTGATTTTGTCACTAGGAACCACTTGGAGAAGTAATGCAGTTGTGATTGATTTGCGGGGCCAGGGGGATAACTGCCTCAAAGTCACCAACAAGACCAGGGACCTGCCCGTGGTCTCAAAGTACTTTGAAGATAAACCTCCTGTCCCTGTGTGAGGTCTGAGTCCAGTCTCAGAAGGAAGCAAAGGGTGTGGGGGAAATGTGTCATACTTGATGAATGGCCCATGAGTCTTTCAGATTAGTTGAATCAGTATCAGCACAAACGAGTGAGTATAAATGAACAAATGGGCTGTGTGCTTGAATCTTCCGATAGAGAGATCATCTTGCTACAGAGAATGGCAGGTGTTCCTAAAGCAGGTACTTCAGCACTTAACAGCTAGAACTTCTCCATCAAAGAGTCTCTAAATACTTTGAATGCTGGAAACAACCTTAGAACTGTTGTCACATTCTATATAAAGGTGGCTTTCTAAAAACCACCCCATTAGTTAAGAAAAGAATCAAAATGAAATCCCAGGTTCTCTTGACTTCTACTCTAGTTCTCTGTCTAGTATATAGATTTTTAAGGATCCCCTGCCACAAAGACAACACCTACAATCTCAGGGAAGACTGGAGTTTAATTATCTCATGGACTGGGGACATAATCTCTCCTGTTTAAGCAACTATCATTGTTTCATCAGAAAAATCACTCTTCTCATCCTCTCTTCATCCCTAAAAAGGTCGTTGTGTTAGAGAGAGTTCAATTGGGATTCCTTTTATTTTCTTCATGGGACTTCTCCCAGCCTATGCTCATCTCCACTACTGTAATATAGATTTATGTTCCCCTGTTGCTTTTGAACAGAAAAAATAAGAGTCATTGCTATCAAAGCCCCACTCTCCTGGCACCCTCAGCTCCACACCCAAGGGCAGCAGCACCATCATAATCTATGGTTGAATACTTCCCATAATCTAAGAGATATTACACTGAACAGTGAATGGGTCTTTACAGGAAACAGATTTTTTTTTCTCAATCAGCAGATTGGACATCTAGAATTTAATGCTTGCATGAACTCTTCTCTTAGAGGCACACTGGCTTACATTTTGATTCATTATTTCCAAATAAGGACATGGTCATGAGCCACATGGTCAGGTCTGAAATGCAGTATTCAGATTTTATACAAGATTCTAAACCCATATTCCCCCACTGTCCTATAGGTTTTTAGAGCTGAACGAGTCTCATTTGGTCATAGTACAGGACCCTAGCTTATTCAGAGTCTTTACTACCATCTAATGTCAAAGGCAGCAATGATTGGGAAATGTTTGCTCAATTGTTTGCTTTTCTACTCTTCAAGGTGCAAGGGTGGGAAATCCAGGTAGGTATCTGGGAATTGGAACACTAAGAACAGGGAGAGTGAATTTCTCTTAGTTTCCTATAAAGTATATATCCTAATGATTGTCAAGGGATCAGTCTTTATTATTAGATAACACCCAGTTATCAGTTGACACCTAAGGAAAAGAGGAAACAGGACAAAGAGGAATTGGGGTGAGGGTGGACTTTCTCACCTCCAGAACTATGAACAATAAATTTCTGTTGTTTATAAATTACCCAGCATAAGATATTTTTTCATAGCAGACCAAGAAGACTAAGACAGAAATTGGTACCAGGAGTGGAGTGCTCCTGTAACAAATAACTACAAATGTGGAAGCAGAGTTGGAAGTGGGTAAAGGACGAGGTGGAGTGATGGACAAGAGTGGTAAGAGGAGCCTACATTAGCACGAATGGATCACTAAGGGTGAGTCTTGGGAGGGCTCAGAAGAAGAGGAGAGCTATTGATAAAGCCTCAATCTTCTTAGAGATTAAGAGGTCATGAGTAGAATGTTGGTAGAAATATGGAACGTAAAGGCCATTCTGATGAGGTCCCAGATGGAAATGAGGAATAGGTTATTGAAAACTAGAGAAAAGGTGATCCTTGTTGTTATATAAAGTGGCAGAGAACCTGGCTGAATTGTCTTCATGTCCTAGTATTTTGTGGAAGGTAGAACTTCTGAGCAATGAAATAGGATATTTGGTGGAAGAAATATCTAAGGTCTGGTATGGCCTGTCTTGACTGCTTATAGTAAAATGTGAAAAGAGAAAAGTGAATTAAAACTGAATTTATACACTGTCAGGGGAATGGACATGCTTGAAGATCTGACTCGGGGTGTTGGGTGTGGGGGAGGGGATGGGTGTATACCTACATGATGAGTGCGATGTGCACCGTCGGGGGAATGGACACTCTTGAAGCTCAGACTCAGGGGGTTGGGAGGGGCATGGGCAATATACTTAACCAGAACATTGTACCCCCATAATAAACTATAATAAATAAAAGAAAAAAAACAAAAAACTGAATTTATAATCAAAAGGGAAGCAGAACTTAAAGATGTGGAAGTTCTCAGCCTTGTCCTGTGGAGAAGAATGAAGAAGTATGTTAGGAAGCAAATGCCAAGGGTGTAGCCGAGATGCTATTTGATAAGGAGGTTAATGTGGTTTAATAGAAGCCAGGTGCTAGTTATCAAGACAATGGAAAAATGACCCTGAAGGCAGTTCGGAGATCTTAAGTGCTGCCCGACCCAGAATGCCAAGGCTTTGGGGGCAGAATGATTTCAAGACTAATACTCCCATCATTCTAGTGCAGCACTCCGTGGATGAAGGGGGCCCAGGTGTGACACAGGCCACTAATGCAGAGGGCACAAGCAGTAAACCTTGGCAGGGTCCACTCAGTGCTATGATCATTGGTATGCAGGGTACACAAGCTGTAGGAGCATGACCACCTCTAACTAGATTTTAAAGAATGCCATAGAGGGTTTTGGTGCTCAGGCACAGAACTGCCATGGAGGTGGGGCTGCCTCAATGAGTCCCCACTAGAGCAATGCCCAGCAGAGCCGTGGGGATGGGGCCGCTTCTGAGATCAGAGAACAGTAGAGCCACCAGCGTGCATCTATAGCCTGGGAGGGCCACAGGCATGTGACTTTAATGTGCGAGAGCTGTTGCATGGGCCATACCTAGCAAAGCCACGGGGGTAGGGCTGCCTGGAGCCTGGTGTGCCCATCCCTCACTCCAGTGTCCAGAGATGGGACATCAAATTGGAAAAAATTATTCTTAAGTCTTAAGGTTTAATGTTATTTGCTTTGTTGTGTTTTGGACTTACTTGGGACTTATTATCCTTTTCTTCTTTTTGATTTATCCCTTTTAAAATGGGAATGTCTACTACCCTTTGCCTGTCCCACCATTGCATTTTGGAAGCACATAACTTGTTTGATTTCACAGGTTCATAGCTGATTTAGATTACATTTAGATGAGAATCTGAGCTTTAGACTTTTGAGTGGATTCTGGAGCAAGGGCTATTTGGATGGAATTAATGTATTCTGCTATGATATGAATATATGTGCCCCCCCAAATTCATATATTGAAACCTAACCCCAAAGGTGATGGCATTAAGAAGCAGGACCTTTAGGAGATAAGTAGGTCATGAGGGCGGATCTCTCAGAATGGCGTTGGTGTGCCCCTATAAAAGAGGTCTGAAGAGGAGCTTGTTTGTCCTTTGCCCCTTCCACCACGTAATAACACACAAAAGGTGCCATCTGTAAAAAAAAAAAAAAAAAAGAACATGAAAAGAAATACTAATACTTACAAGATTTTCCTTCTTAGCAATTACACATTCGTTTAGAGCCAGTCCAGGGTCCATGAAAATCTGTCTAGATGACTGTTTTTGTGCCTTTCAAAATAATTAGGTTTTTCATCTATGAATAGTAAACATCTTTCCTGGGAAGAGTGACCTCTTGTCTATGCTTTAAAACTTTAATAAGAGAATTTAGATTCCATCAGTGGATCCTGTTCTGTGGTCTAGTATCCTTTTCTATCTGAAACGTCTTCCTTCCTTCCTTCCTTCTTTTCTTCCTTTGTTTGTTCGTTCGTTCCTTCATTCTTTCCTTCCTTCCTTCCCCCCTTCCTTCCTTTGTCCATTCCTTCCTCTCTCTTTCCCTCCTTCCTTTCCCTTTTTTTCCCTTCCCTGAATTCTTTAACACTGACTGTATTCATTTCCTCTAAATGTGGATATAAGCACAGTGCATAATGCTTAGCTTTCCTGTGCTTATGATTTAGGTATTAGAGTCCAAAGGCTCTAATTTATATCCATCCACTCTAAATAAAAAATAATATCTTTTATATGGTTATCAGAACCTCAAATAAGATCATGCTTATGAAATCACTTTGTCATCTGAAAATCATAGACCAAATGGGAAGTATTTTTCTTATGACTGTGATTTTGACCTTTTTCTATGAGTTCTCTAGGTCTATGGGGTTTCTCAAGGATGGAGAACATACCACCACAGCTGAAATCTCCTTAGACAGTATCCCTGAGGCGTTTTCTGTCAGAGCAACGGCACACTGGTGATACCACTGCTTTTAAGCCTGGTGGATCCAGAGAGAAGTCAAACTTTCACAATTTATTCACTTTATGTTGGCTGCACAGAAGGCAACTGGGTACAGTAAAATATAGGTGAGATTTACTGGATTTGATATCAAAGAATATTAAAGAAAAAAAGAACGAGGAGAACAGAACACTCTTGTGTGATATAGGAAAATACAACCAGTTTTCTCTTAATGGCAAGTGACTTTAGGGGGCATAAATTTCCAGCAGCATGTGCAGAGGTTAGACTGTGAAATGCCTGGGCTCTCGCTTCCTCAGGCTTTAGTACCCGTCCACTTTCTGCTAGGAACTGCAGAGTGCACAGAATGCCTTTCCATCTGCGGCTCCAGTCCAATCCTGACTGTTCTTCACTTCACTCTGTACCCTGGGGGCTGATCTAAACAAGCCACATCAGTGGGATCTCTTGGCCTCTGGCTTCCACAAATGGGATCACTGGCTGAAGATGAGAGGAAAGGAGAGCGGTGAAGCCAGCACACTGCTCCTGTTTTCATCTATTAAGAGTGTGGCTCCCAACAGGCAGCCTTCTGCACGTGCCTCTCTCCCGCAGGAGGCCATGCCCCCTTGGCCCTCCAGGGCAAGATATGGAAGTTAGGTACTGAAGTCCAGCTGCTACTACTCCCCCAGCGTATCACACATCTCTGCAGATTCTAGAGTCTACACTGCCAGCACTGTTACCAAAAGTTTGGTACTTGTCCCTGAGGCTGAATCAGTGAGAACAAAGAACAAGGACAAGAGGGTCGAGTAAAAGGAAAGAGAAGTTTATTAATTTGCCAGCAAATGAGGACCATCCTACCTTTAAGCAGAAATACAGGGGTTTTAAAGGGGCATTTTTAGAGGTTGGGCTCCAGTCTATGGGACCAGTGTCACATGTCATGGGCTATTTTTTAACTGTAGTTGGTGGTTTTGGTCAACTTGTGACCTCCAGACAATTCTGTTGAGCCATCTCCTGTGGTTTACTAGAAAACAAAGAACAAAGAACATTTTTCTGCCCTTTGATTACTGGCCTCAGGCAGGAATGCAGGTTTTAATTCTCAAAAAATGTGGGAGGTTTTAAAGAGATAACTCATAATACATTTTGCCCTTTTTCAGATCTTTACCTCTGTTACACCACCATTACAAATAGTCCCTTTATTAAACTTGCCTTAAATTTCTAGTTTGGGTTTGATAGATTTTCCTTGCCTGAACCCTAATTAATCCCTAATTGCTACCTCCTTTGGAGGTAGCACTGTGGACTGAGGCAGGCTTATCCTAGGGAGAGGGAAATAAGGGAATCACATCATATATAGCCCCTACCATTGTCCTTCCTACAGAGTTCCCCTGACATTTGATCCAAATGGCAGGTAAGTAAAACTAAGGACAGCTTTGGGAGAAAAAGAGAGACCTCCAATAGCTGGATATGGTGTTGGTAGAGATTGCGAGTTGGGGGTAGCAACTTCATGCTTTGCCTTGATTGAAGTAGAGTTCTTGTGACCTCAGTATGTAGAGCTCTTTCTTTTAAGCCTCCACTTACTTGCTGTGTGAACTTGAAACAAGTTACTTGACTTCTCCATGTGTTAACTGTATCATGTTTAAAAGTGCATAACATTGTATATACCTCCTAAGATTTGGCATTAAGTGGGTTAGTACATGGTAATGTGCTTATGACAATGCTCAATATGAGTTCTGAATATATGTACATGTGTCTAGGTGTGGGTATATTCAGAACTCAATAAATCTTAGTTGTTATTTCTTCCTTCTTCCCCACTCCCTGCTTCCTCCTTCTTCTTATCATAATTATTTTTTCTGCCAATCTGGTGTTTTCAGTCTACACTGGCCATCCCAGCAAGCTAGGAATTTAAGTCATGAATTCAGCTAGGTTGGTTCCAAAGGATTTTGAGTTACAGTCTTGACTTCTTCTCCATCTTCCGATGACCTTCAGGAGAAGATTTCCACCTTTTCCAGGCTTCTGTTTCTTTGATTGTCCCCCTGTCATGAGAAGAATGTTATATAAACCATAGTACAATTAGTGGGGGCTTGAAACAATTAGTAGGCACAGCTGTCCTGAACTACCTCAGACATTAAAAACAAAAGCAAGTCCTTTTATTGCAAACCGAATTCTTCCTGCTGCAGTTTACCTATTTTCGGATGATTTATCCTTGGGTGAGATTGAGAAATGCAACTTCTTTCCCTCTTATTTCTTTGTGGGTGCAACAATTGCTGGAAACCCTTGTGGTTAGCCCAGCAGCAAGCTAGAGCATCTTTACAGTTTTCCTTGGTAGGCCTTGAGATGCAAGTGTTTCCATCCTGGCTTTTTCTCAGCTCCGGTACTTGCACTGCTCACTTCCTTACTTCATTCAGGTCCTTCTCTCAAAGAGACCTTTTTGGGACCTCTGGACTTGGAGCTCCTTGTTACTCTATCCCCTTCCTTTACTGGGCTTTAGTTTAGCTTTATAACATTTACTACTGATATTAATTTATACATTATGCCCATTTGTTCAATATCTGTCTTCTTCACTAGAATATAAGTCCTTTAAAGTCAGTATTTTAATAATTTTGTTCACTCCTGTATCCCTGGCAACTAGATGGGCTGGAAACCTTCAATTTATCCCTCAGGATCTGCATCCCTAGTGATGTGTATACTGGAAGTTGGCTCCTGTGAGTAGAACAGTGGGTCCCTGTTAGGATGGGTTTGACCTGTGACTAGTCTGGCAGGAAGTTGGAAGATGGACAGAGAAGAGTGCAGTGACCAATTTGTACTTCTGTGTTCTAATAACATCTCCCCTCTTCTGCCCTAGAAAGGATTGTAGACCCCCACAACACTACTAGCCCAGGAGACAGCACCAACTCTTATTGATGCCCATAAATTATATCTACGCATTTGCAAACAATCATTTCATTAACATGGGCTCAAGTTACCAACTTCTTTTCTGCATGGATCCTGACTGACCAATAGATGCTGTATTTGACACATGAGAGATATATTTTGAATGTTTTCAATGACTATAAGCTCAATATGAGGAAGAAAAATTTATTTTATTACTTCCGTGAGGCTAATAGAAAGAAGATATTAAAGGGCGAAAGATTATCTTAGATAATAGAAACTATTGAACTGCAATAAGCTCCAAATTTCTTAGAAATAATGGAGTTTTAAACCCTCAAAACTTTTGCACTTTAACACATCAGGATGGAGAATAAAATTATAGGTAAGGTTTATTAAGAATCTCTGAAATTTAACCCTCTTTCTGGTGCTGTATCTGTTTTCATTATGACTGTCTTTATTCTTATTCCATAAGCTATCCCCTCCAGTGCAGAGATGTTCTCAGCCAGGTTCCTGGGAGGTAAGGTACGAACTTGTTGCCACTATTAATTTAAACTTCATATTATCTGAGAATCCACACTATGTAAAGTCATTACTTATCAGGGATTCTCTGGTGTTTAACTTCTGATCTGTTGACAGTTAGCCACATTTTGTAGGCTAATGTGCTTGTTCTTTCACCAAAATGGGCTGTAATTAACAAGGCACTATCACCTGAGCTGCAGACCAGTAGGTAACCAAGCCAAGTGCCACCGCCACAGCCCTGGTGAGGCTGGAGCTGGGTCAGAGTCGTCAGTGGGTAAAGGAAGTACAAGAGACTAACAGCAACTTCTTCTCTTTCATTGCAGGAATCACACAGTGAGCATCAAATTATAAGAATTTGAAAAGTGAAAATTAGATTTTCCTGGGAGAATTCCAGAAAGATGATAATCACTATAATTTTGAATCTCATTCAGCCTGCCTATAAAAATTTTAAAACAAGTAGGATACAAAAAACAAACAAAAAAATATGGATATTTGAAAGAAATCAAGTGACACTAACTGCCTAAGAATCCCAAAGTATGAGCAGGTGGAACTAACTTCTTATAGCTAAGAGATCTATGCAATGCCAGCTCTGTGTGAGAGGAAGCAGAGGGGCTTATGGGGTCTTTCACACGGCCAGGACAAACAGATCCCAAAAGAACCAGCGGGTACCTACTGGGAACCATCATGGGCCGTTTGACAACAGTAACTGAAACCAGAGGTGCTCGGTGTCTGCCTGTTCGAACCTGTGGGTTCTTGCAAGGGGCTGCAGGAAGGCAGAAACATCTGGAGAAGACATTTCTATAAACTCTCAAAAAGAACCAGCTGAGAATCTATTCAGGACAAAACCAGACTGAACTGGAGATAGACACTGAATTGAACAGGACAAAGGAATTAAGGAGAAAGAAAATTAAAGGTTTGCACAAATATGAGGTGCAGGAATACAGCCAGAGATCACAGAAAGTATTGCTTTTATTTTTTAAAAACAACAACAAAGAGCAAAGACTTCTGATTTTGCCCACGAGGCAGTAAATAGCATGGGACCTGTGCTCCCTTCACACGCTGGACATGGTGTGTGAGGCCAACGTGCGTAGACACTAGCGGCAGGCATCCGGGACTCTCACCCTTGAAAGAGGATGAAGTGACCCCTGTGGTCTTCTCAGCTTGCTTCCTGGCGTTTTCCTGCTGTGGCACAGGGAAGCAAACCTCAAGAAGAGTGAATTAGTTGTCTCTTTCTGAGCTCAGGAGTCTGAGATCAGAATTACAGGCTACTAAAATGGCTGGAAATTGTGAGGCAGTGCACTGAAAAAGAGGGAGCTGTGGAACCCCATCTCTACAAAAATAAAAAAAAAATAGCCAGGCATGGTGGTGTGCATCTGCAGTCCTAGCTTCTCAAGAGGCTGAGGCAGGAGGATACCTTGAGCCCAGGGGTTGGGGGCTGCAGTGTGCTATGATCATGCCACTGTACTCCTGCCTGGGTAGCAGAGTGAGACCCCATCTCTTTAAGAAAAAAAAAAAGAGAGGGACCTGAGCCCCCCTATCTGTTGGGGATTCAGAAGCCTGCACAGGGATTCATAATTAAGCCATCCAAGAAGTTCAGGAAACCACAGTGGGGTGAGATATACATAAAGAAACCACACCTAGACACATGAGGGTCAAATTACTAAAAACCAACAGTAAAGATAGAATACTAAAAGAAGCCTAAGACAAGAAAGACATTATATACATAGGAACAAAGATGGGTGACTTCTCATCAGAAATGATGGAGGCCAGATGAAAATGGAACAAGATCTTTGAAGTTTTGATCAGTCGATGGCATTAGATGAAGGGAGGGGAGGGACTATGTGTGTGCCGGGCGGTGGTGAGGAGGCACAGTAAATGGCACCTCCAACGGGTCCAGAGTGTGCGATAAAATAAACAAGGGAAGTTGAGTTAGTAGGTAGTATATTTTCCATATAATACCCAGAACATTAGCTCCTTCTCCTACCCCTAAAGATCCAAGAACGATGCTTAAAGCCAAGAGCCAGGGAAAAAACTCCAGGTCAGCCCTTGCCACGACCGTTGCTCCTGGAGGTTGGGCAGGTATCTGCTCAGACCCTCTCTGCTTAGGTGGCTGGATGTGAAGTTCATCTTGTTTGGTTTGAAACGTAACATAATGGAAGTGCACAAATCATAAGTGTACATCTAGATTAATTTTGACAAAGTGACCACAACCCTGTAATCACCACCCAGATTGAGAAACAGCATTACCCTCAACCCAAGAGTCACTCTTGTTCTCTTTTCAGCCACTAGGGTCTTGTCCAGATGACAACTCTCCTGAATTCAGCAGTCACAGATTGTCTGTTACCTGTTTCTGAATTTTATATAACACAGCGTGGATCATATGTGCCTGGCTTTCTTTTTCCTCATAATGATGTTTAACAGATTACCCCATGTTGACATATTTTTAATTCATTTATTTTCACTCATATATACTATTTTGTTATATAATATAAATATGTCACGGGGCCAGGTGCCGTGGCTCACGCCTCTAATCTCAGCACTTTGGGAGGCTGAGGCAGGAGGATTCCTTGAGCGCAGGAGTTTGAGGTTGCTGTGAGCTATGATGAGGCCACCACACTTCAGCCTAGGTAACAGAGTGAGTCTCTATCTCAAAAAAGAAAACAAAGTATGTCACAGATTATTTATCAGTTCCTCTGCTTTTGGACATTTGAGTTTTTTCAAGTCTGGGGCTGTAAGCATTTCTGTTGTTCATATCAGTAAATATGGAATTGCTGGTCATAATAGTATATTGTATATTTATCTTTAATAGATAATATTAAACATTTTTTGCAAAATAGCTTTACAAATTTACATCTCATAAGCAGATGAAGTATATGAAAGTTTCAAGGGTGCTTCTTTATAACGAAACAAACATAACAGTAACTGCTGTTGCTGATTTTGCTGTTATTTCATGCTATCCATTTGATTCATGTATAATTACACCTTGTTGCGATTTTAAATTAATATTTCCCCTATAAAAAAGAAAGTTCAGCACCTTTTCATGGGCACATTAGCCATTTGATGGATTCTCTTGCCAAATGCCCATTCAAGCCCTTGGCCACTTTTTTTCTATTGTATTATCTGCCTTTTTCTTACTGATTTGTAGAAGTTCTTTGTATATTCTCAGTGAGTCCTTTGTGGTATATATGTATGGAAATATATTCTTCCTCTCTGTTGAAAATGCCCACCTGGATTTTCACTCACTTAAAGGTATCTTTGATCAGCTGCAATTCAGCTGATCAGCCCAGGTTGCTGCAATTCAGCTGATCAGCCCAGGTTGCTGCGCTTCCTTCTCTGCCTACACAAAAGTGGCTGTGCTTTGGGTCTGTCTAAGAAAGATCCTACACCAAGGTCATAAATACATTCTTCTATGGTTAATTTTTAAAAGCTTTACTGTTTTCCCTTTTACATATGCATCTACAACCTGGATGGAATTTATTTTTCACATGACATGAGATAGGAATCTAGATTCATCACTTTCTATATAAACATTCAAATGTTCCAGAAATATTTATTAAAAAGATATTGCAGGTTACTTTGTCATAACTTAGTTGACATATACGTAGGAGTATATTTCTGGACTCTATTATTCTTCATTGGCATATTTATCTAGTCTTGATGTTTATTTGTTCTTAGATAAATATACAGATAAAGAGATATTTATTCTGCCCTTACAGCTTTGTAATATGCCTTACTATCTGGCAGTAAAAGTATGCTACCTTTATTCTTCACCTTCAATATTATATTACTATTTTGAACATCACATTTTCAGGTCAATTATAGAATCAAGGTACCAATGTACACACACGTGCGTGCATGCCCACACAAACTCTAGCTGGAATTTTGATTGAATTACATCAAATCTATAGATAAGAATAAAGAATATTGATATCTTAGCACTATTAAAACTTTCAATCTATAACCATGGAATATTTTACGATTCATTTAGTCTTCTTCTTTTTGTCACTAATGTTTATAATTTTCTGAATAGACATCTTGCACATATTTTTCAGCTTTATTCCTAAGAATATATTTTATGTCATTGTCAAATCATTTAACTTAATTTTCACTTTCTCCTTATTTTATGATGCTGTATAAAAACATCTGGTATATTGTATACCTCTGTATACAGACATTATTTCCAACTATTTTATTAAATTAACTTATTAAGTCTTGAAGTTTTTCCATAGATTCTCCTGGATTTTCTGTTTACAATCATGTTTCCTGCAAGTAATGACAGCTGTATTTCTTCCTTTCTGATCCCCATACATTTTGGTTTTTACTTGTATCTTTTGCAGTGGTGAAGATGACTGATTCAATGTTAAATACAAGTGGTGATAGCAGACGTCTTTTCTGCTTCCTAATCTCAGTTGGTAAGTTTTTAGTATGGTAAACTAAAATAAAATCTTAAGGCTCCCCCCTGCCCCACACAGGCTGACTGAATGGACTCACTCTTGACCAAGGGGATATCCCAAAACTAAATTGCCTGCCACAAGGAGGGAGGTCAGACATGCCTCATCATGCCCCCCTACTTGGAGACATAGTTTGTAACCCATCAACAGGCCTAAGGATATACAAGACAAACCTGCAGGTCCTAAATTTACACAGCAAATATATGTCTGGCGGCTTGTCTCTGACAAACAGCTCCTTATCTTAAAACATCCCAAGCCTTTAGACAAAGCTTCGTGTCTTTAACAAATTACAAGTCAAAGAATCTTTAAACCCACCTATAACCTGTAAGCCCCCGCTTTGAGATGATCCACCTTTTCAGGCCAAACAATTGAATACCTCCCATGTATTGATTTATGACTTTACCTGTAACCCCTGTCTCCCTGAAATGCATAAACCCAAACTGTAACCCAGCCACACTGAATGCACTTGCTCAAGGCTTCTTGGGCATTGCTCTGGGTCATGGTCCTCAAATTTGGCTCAGAATAAATCTCTTTAACATTATTTTACAGGTCTTTTTTCTGCTGACAGTATTTCAGCACTAAGTATTTTTGCTTTATGTTTTTAAATTAGGATAATCTATATGATCATCAGATCATTAAGGTGATCTATATGAAATTGCTGCATGACATTCCATTGTGTGAATGCCCCACAAATTGTTCATTTGCCAGTTGATGGAAATGGAGTTGCGATCAATTTTTGACTATTACGCATACCCCAAGGTCAGGAATATATTCTCCTATATTTAGCTCTAAAATGTTTTATTATTATTATCTAATATTTAGATGTAAGGCCTTCTGTGAGCATTTGTTTCAATTTTCCTGGATAAGTAAGTAGGAAAGGATTGCTGTCTCATAATGTAAGTATCTGTTTAACTTTTTATGAAATGAGCCAAACTCTTTCAATAAGACTATACTTATTTGCAGTTCCACAAGCGATGCATGTGGTTTTATGTTGTTTTACATCCTCACTAGGACTTGGTCTATTCATTTAAAAAAAATTTAACCATTCTACAGGGTTTGTTAGTGGGGGGGGGTAAAAGGCAGACGCAAGAGACTACATACTTTATGATTCATTTTTTTATGAATTTCTGGAAAATCAAAGCCATAAATAGAAAGAAGATCAGTGTTTTCCAAGGTTTGGCGTTTGGAGGATGGGACAGAGTACAAATGGCTGTGAGGGAAATTTTTGGAGTGAAGAAAATATTCTATATCATGAATGTGGTGGTGATTACACACACGTGGCTATCTACATTTGTAAACTGATCAAATTGCACACTCACAATTGTTGAACTTTATTGTGTGTTAATTATTCTGAAATAAAGATAATTTTAAAAATTAAAAAGGCATAAAATTGTTTGCTACTAGTATACAAAAACGCAAGGTTTTAAAATATTGATATGGCATATCTTTAAATTTACTTAGTAGTTCTATGTATTGCATTGATACTTCTCATCATTTATTATTGCTTAAATAATCATGTCATGTAAAAATAGAGATAGTTTTACTTTCCAGTATTTGCACAATATCCTAAGTATTTAACATCAATTAACCCACTTCACTTTTAGTGTTACCCTGTGAAATAGGTACTACCACTATCACCGTTTTACATATGAGTAAACTGCAAAGGGAGATGTTAGCTAATTTGCTCTTCCCCAAATGGTGAAGCAGTATAATCCTAAAGTCTTTCTCTAAACCAATTAAGTGTCCTTTAGATCATTAGGTTTTCAATAGTTTCATAAGGTTCAGGCTGCTTGTTGTCATTCACTTATTTCCCTAAAGTAAAATTTTCTGTCTTTGGTAAAAAGTTCTATGGGTTTTGACAAACGCACGTTGTTGTTTAACCATTACCCACATCAAGACAGAGAAAATTTCTAACACCTCAAAAATTCCCTCATGCTTTCCTTTTGTAGACAAACTCTTCCCCTATAGCCAGCCCCAGACAATTGTCCATTTTCTGTTCCTATTATCTGGCATTTTCCAGAATATCATATAAGTGGAATTACACATTATGCCACCTTTTGGGGCTGGATTCTTTAATTTAACCAGAAGGCTGCTGGTTTTCTTCTGGAAGGACAGCTCCTGCAGCTGGGCTGGTGGGGGAGGTGGGAGCAGCCTCAGGCTAACACAAACTCCCACTGTTACTAGCAAGGTTCAGTGTTTGTTTGTTTTCTTTAATAAGTGCTTCTCAATTTGCTGCATACCTTTTGTCAATTTTCAGAGTACTGGAGTTGTTTCTGACAGTTGTGGTAAACTTTATCACTGCCTGTTCTTCTTTTTTTTAATTAATAGACTTTATGTTTTAGAGCAGTTTTATGTTTACAGAAAAATTGAGCAGAAAATACAGAGTTCCTACATAACCTCCATCCCTCTCCTCTCCCCACCTGTTGTATCACCTGTTGTTAACACCTTGCATTAGAATGGTGCATTTGTTGCAATTGATGAGCCAGCGTTGACTATTATTATTTACTAAAGTCCATAGTTTACATTAGCATTCATTCCTGGTGTTGTACATTCTATGGGTTTTGACAAATGTATAATGACAGGTATCCACCATTACAGTGCTATACAGAATGGTTTCACCACCCTAAAATTCCCCTGTGCTCCACCTATTCAACCTTCTGTCCCTAACCTTAAACACTGGCAGCCACTGATCCTTTTACAGTCGCCATAATTTTGCCTTTTCCAGAATGTCATATAATTGGAATCACACAGTCTGTAGTCTTTTCAGATTGGCTTCTTTCACTTAACAATATGCTTTTAAGCTTCCTCCATGTTGTTTTGTGATCCAATTGCTTATTTCTTATCACTGAATAATATTTCATTGTATGGATGCATCATAGTTTGTTTATTCATTCATTTATTGAAGTCATCTTAGTTACTTCCAAGTTTTAGTAATTGTGAGTGAAGTGGCCAGAAAATGCACGTACAGGTGTTTATGTTGATTTGAGTTTCCAACTCATTTGCATATATACCAAGGAGCATAATTGCTGGGTCTTATAAGACAATGTTAGTTTTATAAAAAGCTGTCAAACTACCTTCCAAAGTGGCTGTACCATTCTGCATTCCCACCAGAAATGAAGGAGAGTTCTTGTCCCACATCCTCACCAGCACTGGTGGTGTCAGTGCTTTGGATTGTAGTCATTCTAATACATATGTAACAGGATCTCATTGTTTTAATTTGTAATTCCTTGATTACCCACGTTAAAATATACTGCCAGCTGACAGACAAAATGGGCCCCCTATGGCTAAAATGAGGCACACCAGAAAGGGAATCAAGAGGGTGTAGCAGGGAGAGGAGTTGGTCACATACTCCTCCATTACTAACTGCCACGAGGTCTTCTTTCCTGTAATTGAACAGGAACTAGCCCTGAAAAAAACACTGTCAAAACAACTACACCTGAGAGTTTCCTAACGGACCCCAGCGGACTGCCTGACACCAGCCAACCAGACTCCCCGACCCCTGCCTTGTAGTCTCGCCACAACTCTGAGTGGACAGAACAATCTTGTGAACTTTCTTTCCTGATGAACAGCCACGGATCTCAAGCTGGTTTCAGCCATCTTGCAGAGAATGCACGCACGGCGTGTTTATGCCCTATGGTTCACCTTTTGACTTAAGGAGCCAGATTCCCCCTCATTTTAAGGTTAAAACTCCACCCTAAAGTAACATAGAATGTATGTTGCATGTACGTTTGCCTGCTGTGCACAAGCTGACTTCCCTCAAAAATATTCATAGATTTTCCCCAAACCTGCTCAATATGCATTTAAGACAGACCCCAAAAGACATAAATGGCAAATTTCCTTACACCCTCTTCAGAATGGGAGCTTTTGGTGGCCCCAGAGGCTATGCTCCCTCGTCTGCAGACTGTCCTTCCTCCCTCCATGTTGAGCATGTTTTCCTGTGTCTATTCGCCATCTGTGTATCTTGTTTGGTGACGTGTCTGTTCTAATTTTTGCTCACTTTTAAACTGGATTGCCTGTTTCCTCCTTGTTGACTGTTAAGAGTTCTTTGTATACTTTCAATGCCAGTTCTTTGTCAGATGTGTGTTTTATAAATATTCTCTCTCAGTCTCTGGCTTGTCTTTTCTTTCTCTCAACAGTGTTTTTTTCAGAGCATAAATTTTGAATTTTGATAAAGTCTAATTTATCAATTATTTTTTCATGGATTGTGCCTTTGCTTTATCATTTCTTTTTAGGGATTTTCTGAGCTCCTAACTCAGCTATCCCTGCAGCCTGCCTGCCATTCCTGAAATGCCAGCGTGTGCCAGACAGGGTATTGAACAACTTACATTCCTCATAATGCTAAATCCTTCAACAACCTACAACTCTAAACCTCCATTTTATTACATGGTGAAACTAAGGCTGAGCAAGTTGCCCGAGGTGCAGAGCTAGAAAATGGTGAAACCAATATTTTCATGCAAACAGCTAGACCCTAGAGGCTGCTCACATGACCCCTGCACTGTGCCAGTTGGAAGGCACCTGACCCAGCCCCTCCCCTGATG
>CM052438.1:98912200-98932671 GCA_028533085.1 Varecia variegata | reverse complement strand
CCTATAGAGGTCCTTTACCTCCTTAGTTAAATATATTCCTAGGTATTTTATTTTCTTTGTTGCTATTTTGAAGGGTATTGAGTCCTTAATTTGGTTTTCCGTTTGACTGTTATTGGCATATATGAATGCCTCTGATTTGTGTGTATTGATTTTGTATCCTGAGACTTTCATACACAAATCTATAAATGTAATTCACCACATAAATAGAAGCAAAAATAAAGACCATATGATCCTCTCAATAGATGCAGAAAAAGCATTTGACAAAATTCAACACCCTTTTATGATAAGAACGCTTAACAAAATAGGCATAGATGGGGCCTATCTAAAAATGATACAAGCCATATATGTCAAACCCACAGCCAACATCATACTGAATGGGGAAAAATTGAAAGCATTCCCACTTTGAACTGGAGCCAGACAAGGCTGCCCACTGTCCCCATTACTTTTCAACATATTATTGGAAGTCCTTGCGAGAGCTATCAGGCAAGAGAGCAGAATCAAGGGAGTCCAAATAGGGAAAGAAGAGATCAAACTCTCACTCTTTGCTGATCTAGAAAACTCCAAGGATTCAGCCACAAAAGTTTTTAATTTTAATTTATCTATTTGTTTTTGCTCATACTTTTGATGTAGTATATAAGAATATTCTGCCAAAGCCAAGGCTATGAAGATTTACACGTATGTTTTCTTCTAAGGGTTCAATAGTTTTAGCTCTTACATTTAGGCTTTTGAGTCATTTTGATTTAATTTTTGTATATGATGTGAAGTAAGAGTCCACTTTCATTCTTTTGCAGGTAGCTCTCCAGTTTTCCAGCACCATTTGCTAAAAAGATAATTCTTTCCCTGTTGGATGGTCTTGGAACTCGTGTTGAAAATCAGTTGACAATCCATCTGTAGGTTTATTTCTGCAGTATCAATTCTATTCCTCTGACCTATATCCTTTTGTCACTACTGCACTGTATTGTACAAAGTTGCTTTGTACTAAGTTTTGAAATTAAAAAGTGTGACACTTACTTGTTTTTCTCTTCAAAATTGTTTTGGCTATTCTAGGTCCCTTTTAATTCCATATGGATTTTAGAATCAGCCTGTCAATTGTATAAAGAAGTTGGCTGAGATTATGATGGAGATGATGTTGAATCTGTAGATCAGTTTGGAGAGTATTGCCATTTTAGCAATGTTAAGTCTTCTGATTCATGATCACCAAATGCTTTTCCAATTATTTGGGAGAAAGAAGTCTTTAACTTCTTTCAACAATGTTTTGTAGTTTTCAGAGAATAAATTTTTTCTTATTTGTTAAATTTATTCATCATAATTTATTAATTTTGATGATATAAATATAGTTGTGTTTTTTCATTTCATTTTGGGATTGTTTATTGCAATTATATAGAACTATAATTGCTTTTTATATGCTGATCTTGTGTTCTACAACCTTGATGAACTTGTTTATCAGTTCTAAAAGTTATTGTTTATAAACTTTATTTTTTAGAGCAGTTTTAGGTTCAAGACAAAACTGAGCAGCAGATAGATTTCCCATATACCATTTGCCCCCACACACGCATAGTATCCCCATCATTGACATCCCTCACCAGAGTGGTTCACTTGTTAAAATTGATGAACACACATTGACACATCATTATCACCAGAGTCAATGGTTTACATTCGGGTTCACTCTTAGTGTTGTACATCCTGTAGGTTTGGACAAATGCAATGTATCCACCATTATAGTATCATACAGAGTAGTTTCACTGCCCTAAAAATCCTCTGTGCTCTTCCTATTCATCCCTCTCTCCCCCTAATTCCTGACAACCACTCATCTTTTTACTATTTCCATAGTTTTACCTTTTTCAGAATGTAATACGGTTGGTATCATAGAGTACAAAAAATTTTCAGACTGGCTTCTTGCATTTAGTAATATGCATTTAAGTTTCCTCCATGTCATTTCATGGTTTGATAGCTCATTTACTTTTAGTGCTGAATAATATTCTATTGTTTGGATGCACCACAGATTATTTATCTATCCCTTTGCTGAAGGACATCTTGGTTTCTTCTAAGTTCTGGCAATTATGAATAAGTCTGTTATAAAGATCCATGTGCAGGTTTTGTGTGAATATAAGATTTTACCTCCTTTGGGAAAATACCAAGGAGCATGACTGCTGGTGTTGTGTGGTAACAGTATGCTTAGTTTTATAAGAAATCACCAAACTGTCTTCCCATTTTGCATTCCCATTAGCAATGAATGAGAATTCCTGTTGCTTTCCATTCTCGCCAGCATCCGGTGTTGTCAGTGTTCTAAATTGTGTTCATTCAAACAGGTGTATCTCATTGTTGTTTGAATCTGCATTTCTCTGATGACACATGACATGGAGCATCCTTTCACATGCTTATTTGACATCTGTGTATCTTCTCTCTTGAGGCATCTCTTAAGATCTCTGGACCATTTTTAAATTGGGTTAATTTTTTCTTTATTTTTGAGTTTTAAGAGTTCTTTGTACATTTTGCATAATAGTCTTTTAACTAATATGTTTTTTGCAAATACTTTTTCCCAGTCTGTGGCTTGTCTTTTCATTCTTTTGACAGTGTCTTTGGTATTGCATCTAAAAAGTAATCACCAAATCCAAGGCCATCTATGTTATCTTCTAGGAGCATATAGGTTTGCATTTTACACTTAGATCTGTGATCATTTTAAGTTAATTTTTGTGAAGGATCAAAGTTCTGTGCTTATATTTTTTAATTTTTTTTTTCGCTTGTGGATGTCTAGTTGTTCCAACACCATTTGTTGAAAAGAATCTTTTCTTCATTACATTGCTTTTGCTTTTTCGCTAAAGATCAGTTGACTATATTTATGTCGGTCTATTTCTGGACTCTTTATTCTGTTACATTGATGTGTTTGTCTATTTTTCCACTAATCACACACTATTTTGATTACTGTTTCTTTATAGTAGTGTCAGTCCTCTAATTTTCTTCTTCTTCTTCAATATTGTGCTGGCTATTCTGGATATATTGTTTCTCCATAAATATTTTAGAATCAGTTTTATGACAGCCACAAAATAACTTTCTAAGGTATTGACTAGGATTATGTTTAATCTATAGATCAAGTTGGGAAGAACTGACTTCTTTACAATATTGAGTGAATATGGAATATCCTTCTATTTATTTATTTATCTGATTTCTTTCATCAGAGTTTTATAGTTTTCCTCATACAGAACTTCTACATATATTATTAGATTTATTCCTAAGTATTTCATTGTTTTTGATGATGATGTGAATGGTATTGTGTTTTTAATTTCAAATTCCACTTGTTCATTGCTGTATATAGGAAAGTGAGTGACTTTTTTTATTTTAACCTTTATGCTGCAACCCTGTTGTACTTGCTCATTAGTTCCAGGAGTGTTGTTGCTGTTGTTGTTAATTGTTTTGGTTTTTCTACATAGACAAACAAAAAGAGTCTTATTTCTTCCTTCCCAATATGTATACTTTTTATTTCTTTTTCTGGCCTTATTGCCTTAGCTAGGACTTCAGGTACAATGTTGAAAAGCAGTGGTGAAGGGTACACATTCCTGCATTGTTCCAGGTCTTAGTAGGAAAGCTTCCAGTTTCTCACCACTCAGTATGATGTCAGCTTTAGGACTTTTGTAGATATTCTTTATCCAGTTGAGGAAGTTTCTCTCTATTCCTAGTTTGCTGAGAATTTTCATTATGAATGAGTGTTGGACCTTGTCAACTGATTTTTATGCATATATTGATATGATAATGTATTTGTCCTCTTTATCCTGTTGTGGTAGATTACATTATTGATTTTCACATGTTATACTAGATTTGCTACCTGGTATAAATCCCACTTGATCATGATATATAATTCTTTTTATATGTTGCTGGATTTGATTTACTAATACTTTTTTGAGGATTTTTGCATCTGTGATCATTAGAGATATTAGTCTGAAGTTTTCTTTTCTTGTAATATCTTTGTTTTGTTTAGGTATGAGGGTGATACTGACCTCACAGAATTAGTTTGGAAGCATTCCCTTAGCTTCTATCTTCTGAAAGAGATTATAGAAAGTTGGTATAATTCTTCCTTAAATGTAGAATTTACCAGTGAAACCATCTGGGCCTCATACTTACCATTTTATAAGTTTTTTAAAAATTATTGACTACATTTATTTAATAAGTATTGGCATATTCAGATTGTCTATTTCTTCTTGTGTGGGTTTAACAGATTGTATTTCAAAGACCTGGATCATTTCATCTAGGGTATCAAATCTGTGGGCATAGAGTTTTTCACAGTATTTCTTGATTATCCTTTTAATGTCCATGAGATCTGCAGTGATGTCCCCTCTTTCATTTATGGGATTAGTAATTTGTGTCTTCTGTCATTTTTTCTTAGTTAGCCTGGCTAGTAGCTTATTAATTTTATTTATTTTTTTGAAGAAGCAGCTTTGGATTCACTAATTTTCTTTATAAATTTCCTGTTTTTAATTTCATTGATGTCTCTAAATTTTTTATTATTTCTTTTCTTCTGATTGCTGTGGATAACTTTGCTTTTTCCCCCAAGGTAGAAGTTTAGATGATTGATTTTAGATTTTTTTTATTTTCTAATGTATGCATTCAATCCTATAAATTTTCTTCTAAGTGCTGGTTTTGCCACATCCCACAATTTTTGACAAGCTGTGTTTTAATTATTTTTCCTAGCCTAACAGAGTTTGTTTTCACCTACCTCCTTCATGCTGCTATGTGGCAAACATACACACACACACACACACACACATATAAATATATGTCAAATGACTTTTGTCATTTTATATGTTATAGGGACAATAACACATTATATATGTATTATTTTATACAACTGCTTTTTAAGTAAGTTAAGAGAAGAAAGGAGAAATATATATATATTTCCACCTTCCTTTAATCTCAGCATAATTCATTAAGACCATTTATTATTCACACTTTCTCCTGGGTGAGATATGATGTTCAGAATTGTCACATGTGACTCAAGGGCAGACAGTTGGCTACCTTTACATTTATCTTTGAGTTCTACATATTTTTAATTATTTCATTTGGCTGCTGTACATACGTTTATGTTGGGAATTGGTGTCCGTGTCAGTAAGACTGGCAAGAATGAAACAGCACACTCAAATGAGGTAATTCAAGTGACTTTGGAAAAGGAGTTATTCCCAAAATAGGGAGAAGGTGTCAGAAAACAAACGAATAGTATAGTACACCATGACTAGAATACTGTGGCACCTTTACCACCTCTGGTGCTAAAGAGGCAAATATAAGAGGCAGTTATTTAAGTGCCTCAAGTGAATCTATATATTTCACTGGTTCCTCTAAGCTGTCCTTGAGAACCTTGGGAGTGGAGAATTCAGAGGACGGTTGCAGGAGTCCACCGACCTAGGTCTGTATTGCATCCCAACTACTGATCTTCAGTGTGACCCTAAGAAGGCTGTCCTACACCCTTGCCTTGACAAATTCAAGGCATCTTGGAAAGCTCTGCACAAGACCCACAGGATTGGAGACATTTGCCCAGAAACTTATAAGCAAGTCATGGAACAGGATTGTGTGGTGCCAAATTCCTTTTCTAATGCAAACTATGGATCCTCAATCTAGAAATTGCAAATTTCTACCTAAAAACAATTTCATATATATTTTTAAGTTTTTTCAGGACACCTAAGTCCATAAACTCGAAGTTATTTTCATTCCTCTTCCCAACACTGACACACAACCCTGTGGGAGTTTAGAGACCATGAAAATCACTTTCTTTGAGGGAAGTAGGCATTTGAGCTGGGTTTGAAGATGATTTTTGGATGCACAGAGATGGGGACTGCACAAAGGGAAGAGAAGTGATGGGTAGAGGGACCACATAATGCATCACAGAAACTGCTAGTGAAAGGGGGCACTAGCAATAATTACACTCAGTGCAGGTCTGGATAGCCAAAAGCCAAGAGGGATGCGTGCTTACTCTGTGTGGGGGCAGCTTGGTCAGTGTGGCAGGGTGTGAGGGAGAACAGCATCCTCTCCATTGATCTCCTTTGCAGGGGAGGTTGTGCTTCTCTCAGGAAAAGAAAAAATCTTAGCCGGGCATGGTGGCTCACGCCTGTAATCCTAGCACTCTGGGAGGCCAAGGCGGGTGGATCTTTTGAGCTCAGGGGTTCAAAACCAGCCCAAGCAAGAGCAAGACCCTGTCTCTACTAAAAAAAAAACAGAAAGAAATTAGCTGGACAACTAAAAATATATAGAAAAAATTAGCCAGGCATGGTGGTGCATGCCTGTAGTCTCAGCTACTTGGGAGGCTGAGGCAGAAGGATTGCTTGAGCCCAGGAGTTTGAGGTTGCTGTGAGTTAGGCTGACGCCATGGTGCTCTAGCCAGGGTGACAGAGCAAGACTCTGTCTCAAAAGAAAAAAAAAAGAAAAAATCTCATTGACACCATAAAAAATATTCAGATTTTCTTATTTGCTTTAGCTTCTAGATATCTTGAAGCTGAATATGGGTCCACAGATAGTAAATATATAGGAGTCCACAAATAGCAACTCCAAAAGACCCTAGGTTTTGCATGTTGTTTACTAATTTCACTCTTGGTCTCACCTTGTATTTCCTACTCTCATTTTTTTGTGTGTGCTTCTTTTTTCATCCTTCATAATTTAAATTTTGATTTAACTTGTTGAACTTTATGCAATTTTATAAGCTGCCTTAAATCGTTTCTTGAATATGTCAGGATACAAATAAGTATATAAATAAGGCGGCCAGGCTGGTGGATAAATTATAGGACTAATAACAGATTTTGATGTCATTTACAAGGTTGTCACAATACTACTTTGTGGATCTGTCTACAGTGAAGGACAGACCAGGAATTTCAATTTGTTAAGTGTCTCTAACCAAGGAACTGTGCTTACTGCATTTCTTATGTTATCTTTCTTAATCTTCACAGTAACCCCGTGAGTCGGAAACTCATTTCCCTGTGTCATAAATAAGAACACCAAGTTTAAGCGATGTTAAATTGAAGCAGTATATAATCTGGTGAAAATTAGCAGGCTTTGGAATCAAAGAAACCAGGCTTCACAGCCTAACTCTTAACATTTAATAGCTTGACCAGCTTAAGTTACATTCACTTCTGTGACATTCAATTTCCCACTACATAAAATGGGATACTGTCCTACCTACTTTAAAGGATTGTTATGAGGGGTTTACTTAAATGAGTTGACTTGATGCTGAGTTCCTTCTCCCTTCCACAAGATTATGTCATAAGTGGCGTCTGGATCTGAGTTAACTCTGTGCACCTACCTCACCTTCCAAAAAATTGGCGCTGGAGTCCAAAAGTTACATCTCCAGAATTAGACCCTGGACAGTGAATTATAAGTGCTAGCCCTCCTAAATTGTGGCTCACTTATTGCACAAATATTTATGGGGCATATACTATGTGTCAGGCAGGCCCATGGGGAGTAACTGTGAGGGATGTAACCTAAATCCAGATGCCTGCTTGGGCTGTTTTTCCCTTTACACTCCCAGGAAAATATGATTTCACAGGAAGAATTTAGGGACAAGCAGAGACCTGAGGACTCCTGAGGCTCTTTCTCATCCCTTCTGTGCTGCTCTGCTCTAATCATTAACCCCCCTCCAGATCATGACCTTCTGCCTCGCTCCAGGCTTTCTGATCATTTCCCCACTTGTGGACGGTGTGTACTCACGCCCCTATCTCTCCACTTCAGGGTCAGATGTAAGAGTCACTCATTGCCTCATTTGATGTGGCTAATTGATGAAAATGGTGATGCCTCATTAAAAAGCACTTAGCAGCCCTGAAGCAACAGCGGGGAGGGACAGGGCACCTCTGAGACTGGAGCAGAGGGTGTTCTGGCCATGGGGTTATGTCTAGACTCAAGTTGTTCCTGCTAGTAGGGGGAGGATCCTTCATTTTGCAGTCACAGTTGCTGGGGAATGGCTACTTCCAACTAGGATAGGAAAGATGGGAGTCTGAAATTTAGTTATGAAATGCAATTGAAATATTTCTCTCATGTCAACCAATCCTGAGGGTTCTATGAATCCCCCACTTTCCACCCTACCTTTGCACCACCTGCCTTCTGAAACTCAGTCTAGGAAAAGCCTCATTGCCTTGAATAGAATGCAAATGGGAAGATTCAGAGACGGAAATCCGCTTAGCTCCATAAGGGCTGAAGTACACATAATTTGACCAAGGATTGAATGAGGCTGGGAGGGAATGAATTCTGTGTGTGTGTGTGCATGCATGTGCTCATTCCTGGTGGTGAGTATCACCTCTCTGCCATGCCCTGGACCATGCATGATGCAGTGCCGAGAGCTCAGGGTAAATCAGGGGTGGTCAGGGATGGTCAGGGATGGTGAACAAACAACACGAATCCACAGAACAGAGCCAGGTGCAACTTCAAAACGTGCATTTTACCCATCACTTTGGGGACCTGGGAGTACAGAGAAAGAAAAGTGTTGCTTCCTGCTCAAGGGATGCTTCAGCTCAAGCGTAGGAGACAGACCCACAAACTATCACCAGTCATGGTGTGTAGTGACCCCCATGGTCATGAAGCCAGCATGGAGGAGGGGATCATTAGACAGAGGATGGGGAGAAGTCCAGGAAGGACAGAGGGAAGAGGCCATTTGAACCCCTGGGTTGAGAAGAGGAGAAAGGACAGCTTGGATTCAGGTGAGGGCTGTGGCGTCTATGCCATGTTTGGGTGGCAGGCAGCCTCTCATTACAGTTGGGGGTCCTGAGTGGTCAAACACAAAACTAGAAATATGGGTTAGACCCCAAATGTGAAGAGATTAAATATCTTGCTTAAAATTTTTCAATTTCAGTTTCTAGGCCATGGGGTTCACCTGAAATGGCCTCAGCTCTGAAAAGTAGGGACTTGCTCTCTAGCCATAGTAGTTTGTGAGTTTTTTCCAGATCACTGTGGGCCCCACCCCAGATGGAAATGTTCACAGCTGAGGACACCAGGGCCAGGGTGAGATAGCAGGTGGCCCAGAGTCCTAAAGTGTTTGGCAAGTTTGCAGATGACAAGGCAGCTTTCCTGATGGAAATGGACCCTTCCATGACAAGATCGGTAACTCCAGGACCAATGACCAAGAGCTGAAGACCACTGCCCTGAAAAGGGCATTGAGGAAAGCTTCTGCCCCTGTGTCCCTTTGGGGAGGGGGCACCTGGGGACCCTGTAGCATAAGAGGCTTCACCGCAAAGCTAATGAACATGATTTCAGGGTAAATTTCCTCCCATGATTGTATTTTATTTCAAAGCCATTAGGATAATATTGCTATTCTTTCCATGTCAGTGGTGTCTCTGTCTCATTTGCATGTTCTGTGAGCTTCTCTGCTCTTGTGCTGAGAAATTGCTCTGTTAGTAAAAGGTGCTTTAAAAGGAATCAGCACAAAGCCATTTGCCAGATTTGCAAGAAACGGCCTGATTCTTCCATCCTGTTCATCAGGGCCCTGCCCCGGGCTGTGTCCTCTGGGAGACACCTGGAAGGCCACTGGCTTAGAAGAGTTCAGGTTTTCTGTCAGTTGTAAGAAAACATCACCTCCACAGCAACTCACTCAAAGTGTAAAATTCCCTGATCCTCCCTTTCCTCATCTATAAAGTGGGAATGGTAATTTCTTTCCCCTTTGCATTGCAGGATTATTTTAAGGATCAATCGAGAGAATGTAGGGCAGAGTAAATTGCAAATTCTAAAACAAATACTGATTATCAAATGAGTTTGAATCCTAGGTCTAGCACTGGTGAGCTGTGAAAGCTTGCTTAAATTGCTTTACTTCTCTGTGCCTTGGTTTTCAAACTTGTAAAATGCAGATAAACATTAACAGTATAAAAGATTTCATAAGAATAAATGTATAATATGTATGGTGCCTGACTCATGCTAAGTGCTTTGTACATATTAGGTATTGTCATCATTGTCTCTATTGTTTTTATTTTCATGGTCCTGAAGAGAGTAATTCCTGCATGACCCTGCCCTCTGGAGGTTTATAGTCCCAAAGTCACCATAGGTTCAGGCCACTTCCTTCCTGGTACATTGATGGCATCATGTGATGCCAGGACTGAAAGGGATAGTAGTTAGCATCTATTCTTGGCCAGGCTCTGTGCTAATCCTCCCAGCAACTCCTTGAGATCAGCTATTATCAACTCCATGGTATAAATGAAGAAACTCTCTCTAGAGAATCAAAGTTGCTTTCCCATAGGCAAACTGCTTCTAGATAGCAGAGCTGGTTCTATATCATCTGGCGTCCCATCAGGAGAACAAACAAATGAGCCATTTCATTAGAGAGAATTTTAAATGAGAAATTGGCTAAATGTATGATGGATGATTGAAAATGCAAAAAAACTTCCAGCACTAAGTTGAATAGAAGTGGTGATAGAGGGCAACATTGGTTCCAGTTCAAAGTGGTAATGCTTTCAATTTTTCCCCATTCAGTATGACATTGGCTATAGATTTGTCATATCTGGCTTTTATCATCTTGAGATAAGTCTCATCTATGCCTGTTTTGTTAAGTGTTCTTATCATAAAGGGGTACTGAATTTTGTCAAATGTTTTCCCTGCATCTAGTGAGAGGATCATATGGTCTTTGTTTTTATTTCTATTTATGTGGTGAATTACATTTATAGATTTGTGTATGTTGAACCATCCCTCAATCTCTGGGATGAAACTCACTTGAGTGTATTGGATTATGTTTTTGATGAGCAGCTAAATTCCATTTGCTATGATTTTATTGAGAATTTTTCCATCTATATTCATAAGGGATATTGGTATTTAGTTTTCTTTTTTTATTCAGTCTTTTCCTGGCTTTGGTATGAAGGTGATGTTGGCTTTGTAAAACACATTCGGAAAATTCCTTCCCTTTTGACATAAATTTCTGCAGCATAGGTACTAGTTCTTCTTTATAGGTCTGGTAAAATTTGGATGTGAAATTGTCTGTCCTGGGATTTTTTTGTTGTTGTTGTTGTTGTTGTAAGACTTTTTATTGCTGCTTCAATTTCATTAGTTGGTATAGGTCTGTTCAAGAATTCTATTTATTCCTGATTGAACCAAAGGAGGCTGTGTGTTTCTAGGAATTTGTCCATTTCCTCCATGTTTTCAAGTTTATGTGCATAGAGATTTTTATAGTATTCAGATATGATATTTTGTATTTCCAAGGTATCAGTTTAACTTCTACTTTTTCATTCCTGATTAAGTTTATTAGAGTATTTTCTTTTCTGCTTCTGGTTAATCTAGTGAGAGGCCTGCCAATTTTGCTTATTTTTTCAAAGAACCCACTTTTGTTCTATTAATCTTCTGTATAGTTTTTTTTTGTTGTAGATTTCATTTAGTTCTGTTCTGATCTTGGTTATTTCTTTTCTTCCCCTGGGCTTGTGATTGGTTTGTTCTTTGTTTTCTAGTTCCTTGAGATGATTCATTAGGTTTTTGATTTGTGATCTGTTTTTTGGATGTAGGCATTTATAGCTATGAATTTTCCTCTCAGGATTGCTTTAGCTGTATCACACAGATTTTGATAACTTGTGTCCCCGTTATCATTTTGCTCAAAGAATCTTTTGATTTTCATCTTAACTTCCTCCTTGACCTAATTATCATTCAGCAATGCTTCTTTAGTTTCCATGACTTTGTGTAGAGATGAGTGCTTCTGTTGGAGTTAGTCTCTAGTTTTATTCCACTGTGGTCTGCGAAGATGCATGGCATAATTTCTATTTTTTCAAATTTGTTGAGACATGTTTTGTGGCCTAAGATGTGATCAATCTTAGAAAATGTTCCATGTGCTGATGAGAAGAATGTATATTCAGTACTTTTGGGGAAGAATGTTCTGTAAATGTTTGTTAAACCCATTTATCCTAGAGTTCTGTTTAAGTCCATTGTTTCTATGTTAATTTTCTGTTTGGAGGATTTGTCCTGCTCTGTCAGAGGGGTGTTGAATTCCCCAGCTATTATGGTGCTGCTGTTTATCATTTTGTTTAGATCAAGTAGGACTTTCTTTATGAATCTGGGTGCACCTGTGTTAGGTGCATAAATATTTACAACTGTTATATCTTCTTGTTGAATTTATCCCTTTACCATTATATAATGACCATCTTTGTCTTTCTTTACTTTTGCTGATTTGAAGTCTATGGTATCTGATATGAGAACTACTACACCAGATTTCTTTTGGTTTCCATTTGCATGGAATATGTTTTTCCCTCCCTTCAGCTTGAGTCTGAATGAGTCATTGTGGATTAGATGTGTTTCCTATAAATAGCAGATACTTGGCTTTTATTTGTTTTATCCGTTCAGTCAGCCTATGTCTCTTGAGTGGGGAATTCATGCCATACAGATTTGTTGAAATAATTGATAAGTGGGGTGTATTTCTGTTCTGCCTGTTAAGTAAACTTTGCTGCTTTGTTTTATCTCTTGAGCCATTGTGGTATGTTGGCTTTGGCCTTTAGCTTTTGGGTGGTTTTACACTGATGGGCGTCTATTGTGCTGATCTGTGTATAATGCAGTTCTGAGTACTTCCTGCAAGGCAGGTCTTGTCTTGACAAATTCCCTCTGTGTTTGCTTGTCTGAGAAAGTCTTTATTTCTCCTACATATAAAAAATGTAGTTTTGCAGTATGCAAAATTCTAAGCTGGCCATTATTCTGTTTAAGAAGACAGAATAGTGTCCCAATCCCTTCTGGCTTGTAAGGTCTCAGTTGAGAAGTCTGCAGTTAGTCTGAGGGGTGTTCCTTTCTAAGTTACCTGATGCTTTTGCATTAAAGCTCACAGGAGCACCTCTTTCATCTTTATTTTGGCCAATCTGATGACTATGTGTCATGATGTTTGCCTCTTTGTGATGACTCTTCCAGGAACAATCTGAGAAGAGAAGGAAATCAAGGGTATCCAAATGGCAGCAGAAGAGGTCAAACTATTGCTCTTTGCAGATGATATGACATTATATCTAAAAAAAAATTCCACAGATTCTGCCCCAAGAGACTACTGGAATTGAAAAATTCAGCAAAGTTTCAGGTTACAAAATCAATGTACACAAATCACTAGCATTCATATATGCCAACAAAGGTCAAGCTAAGAACCAAATCAAAGACTCAATACCTTTCACAATAGCTACAAAGAAAATAAAATACCTAGGAATATATTTAGCTAAGGAGGTGACAGAACTCTACAGGGAGAACTACAAAACACTGAGGAATGAAATAGCAGAGAATGTAAACAGATGGCAAACAATACCATGCTCATGGGTCAGCAGAATCAATATTGTTAAAACATCTATACTACCCAAAGTGATCTACAGATTCAATGCAATCCCTATTAAAATATCAACATCATTTTAAAATAATTCTATGCTTCAAATGGAACCAGAGAAGACCTCATATAGCAAAAGCAATCTTAAGCAAAAAGAACAAATTGGGAAGCATCAATTTACCAGACTTCAAGCTATACTACAAGATTATAGTAACCAAAATAGCATGGTACTGGCATAAGAACAGAGATATAGACCAATTGATCAGAACTGAGAACCCAGATATAAAAGCATCTTCATATTTCCATCTGATCTTTGATAAAGCAGACAAAAACATACACTTGGGAAAAGAAACCTTATTCAATAAATCATGTTGGGAATATTGGATAGCTACATGTAGAAGACTTAAACAGGATCTGCACCTCTCGCCAATCACAAAAATCAACTCACGATGGATAACAGACTTAATCTTGAGGCATAAAACTATAAGAATTCCAGAAAAAATGTTGGAAAAACTCTTCTAGAATCCATCCTAGGCAAATAATTTATGAGGAAGAACCCAAAAGCAATCACAGCAACAACAAAAGTAAATAAATGGGACCTGATCAAATTAAAAAGCTTTTGCACAGCCAAGGTAACTATCATAAGAGTGACTAGGCAACCTACAGAATGGGAGAAAATATTTGTATGCTGTACATCCAATAAAGGGCTGATAACCGAAATCTATAAAGAACTCAAGCAAATCAGCAAGGAAAAAAGTCAAACAATCCTGTTAAAAAGTGGGCAAAAGACACGAAGAGAAACTTTTCAAAAGAAGATAGACTATACACTAATGGCCAACAAACATATGAACAAATGCTCAGTATCTCTAATCATCAGGGAAATGCAAGTCAATACCACAATGAGATATCATTTAACTCCAGTGGGAATGGCTTTTACCAAAAAGTCCCAAATAAACAAATGTTGGCAAGGATACAGAGGGATAAGAACACTCATGCACTACTGGTGGGTGAACCAAGGATAAGGGAAAAATCTTAAAAGTAGGTGGGGTGGGATGGGAGATATATTATATATAAGTAATAAATATTAAAAAAAGAAAAAAGATAGAAATTAAATCATATTTATCATCAGAAACAATGCAAGTCAGCTAACAGTAGAATGATATTTTTAAAGTACTGAAAGAAAAAAAATCTGTCAACTAAGAACTCTATACCCTTAGAAAACATCTTTCAAAAATAAAGGTAAAGACATTTTCAGACACATAAAAGCTGAAAGAATTTATTAACAGTAGAACCCCACTGCAAAAATTATTAAAGTAAGTTCTGTCAGAAAGTATGGAAATCTGGATTAACACAAGGGACTGAAGATTACAGGAAATTGTAGTTAAATAAAAAATTTTCTTATTACTCAACTCTCTTTAAAAGCCAGGAGAGTTTAATAAATGTATATTTTCATAAGATTCTTATACTGTTACTGAATTAACATCTTAAACTGAAGGTAGACTGTTGTAATAGGTTAAAAATGTATACAATAAACCCTAAAAGAACCAATTAATTAACAAAACAAAAATGTATAGCTAACTAGGGGTTTGGGGAAAAAAGGAAGGCTGAACAAGTAGAACACAAAGGGATTGGGGAGTAGCAAAATTATTCCATATGATACCATAATGGTGGATGCATGTCATTACACATATGTCAAAACCCATAGAATGTACAACACAAAGTGACCCCTAACATAAAGCATGGACTTTACTTAATAATAATGTATCAACATTGGCTCATCATTCGTAACAAATGTAGGGCACTAATGCAAGATGATAAAGGAAACTGTGGTGATAGGGCATATGGAAACTATGTACTTTCCACTCAATTAAACCTAGAACTGATCTAAAAAAGTAAAATCTATTAATTTTTAGAAGATCTTAGACCTTGCCATGATTCTGGGTTGTAGGGTGCTCAATAAAGGAGCATTTCCCTCTTCTCGTCCAGCCCAATGAGTTATTAATTGCTAATTTGAAGCTATTGTCGGGGTTAATGATCCCTCAAGTTTTTTTTTCAGGAACTCTCTAGCCTGATATATTTTTGGCTCCTTATGGTCTTGATTTGAATCTGCTTGCAGGGTCTATTCTAAACAAGCTCTTTTTTATTCATTACTTGATTAGTCATGGAGAAAGAGAGCAGGTGTTCCATGTGGAAATGCCCAGAGCTGCTCTCTTGCACTTGGCTGTGAGCTTCCCACAGATGGGCATCCTTATGGAGCCTGTACCCTTGGTTCTAACTGGGAACTTTAGAGACCTGGTGGAGGTTCCATCACAACAATGATGTGCTCATCAGCGGATGTGGTTGCTGGCACTTGCTCTTCCTTTATTTATTTCTGATTCTCTTTATCAACCGTACTGTAATTGGTTACTTTCTGTTTTGCTTTTATTTTCATAAGAGGCTACTAATCATTTGGGTGAGTGGGACATAAATATATTAAATATACAACAATTAAATATCATTAGTAATTCATACAAAACCATAGGCTTAATTCCTCTAAATGTGTGCCATCTGATATACAGTTAAAGAAATACACAAGGTCATACAATCTTCCTCTTGCTGCTTTTCCTAGAAATTTTCTTAATGGCAACAGACAAGACACTGATTTACAGAAATTGTCAAGTTTTTTTGTGTGTGTGAAGCAAGGATAATGTGCTTTGTAAACAGTTACAATAACTTTAAATAGAACCATGAAAACAATTTTACATCATATTAAGCACACTTAGGAAAAGAATCCCAGAGTAAATGCAATCTGAAAAGTGAATTAGGGGCTAGCTAGCTGCTAGCAGAGACCACTGGAGAAGAGTGATAGTTAGAATGTCCTTCCTAGGCCATTTCCTTTACCTATATGAGTGGGCTTCTACAGTTTGATGGGATTCCCTACACAGCAGTCCCCAACCTTTTTGGCACCAAGGACAGGTTTCATGGAAGACAATTTTTCCATGAACCATGGGGGGCAAGGATCGTTTTGGGATGATTCAAGCACATTACATATATTAGGTTTGCAGCTGCTCCCCAGTGCTAACATCACTGTCTCAGCTCCACCTCAGAACATCAGGCATTAGATTCTCACAAGGAGCACAACCTGGATCCCTCACATGTGAAGTGTATGGTAGGGTTCACGCTCCTATGAGAATCTAATGCTGCTGCTGATCTGACAGGAGGCGCAGCTCAGGCAGTGATACGAGCAACAGGGAGTGGTTGTAAATGCATATGAGGTTTCGCTCACTCTCCTGGCACTCACCTCCTGCTGTGCAGCCCTGTTCCTAACAGGCCATGGACCTGTACCAGTCCCAACCCTGGTATTGGGCACTGCAGCCCTACCAGAAATCAGTGCTCTGATTATGGCTACATTTCAGGGCTGGAGGGAAATAAAAGACTTGAAATCTCTACAGACCATCATCCCATCACATTCTTTTCTCTGTCTCTGACTTCTCCTGCCTCCCTCTTGTAAGGACTGTCGTGATTACTTGGGCATTCCTAGATAATGTAGAATAATCTCTTCATCTCAAATTCCTTAAGTTAATCACACCTGCAATGTCTCTTTTGCCATATAAGGTGGCATTCAGGTTCCAGCAAGTAGGTTCCAGGATTAAGACATGGACGTCTCTTGGGGTTAGGGGGGCATTATTCAGCCTACCACAAAAGCTTTATTTATACTGACCCAAATGTCCATAACAATGAATGATAAACAAAATGTATATTTAAACAATGGGATGCTATTCAGCAATAAAAGGAATTAATATCTGATACTTTAAAAAAGGAATTAATATCTGATATATACAAAATACAGGTGAATCTCGCAAATGTTATACTGAATGAAAGAAACTGAACACCGAAGAATCCATACAGTATGATTTCACTTACATGAAATTCAGGGATAGACAAAGCCAATCTGTAGTGAGAAAAATCTGATAATTGATAACTTAGAGCTGGAAGTGTGGAGTGTTTTCTCACAAAATTACACAAGAGAATTTTCTCGGAAAGTAAAATTTGATTTTCAACTCAATGAGTTTTTATTTTTATTTATTATTTTTTTAATTTTTTAAATTTCAGCATATTACAGGGGTACAAATGTTTAGGTTACGTATATTGCCCTTGTGCCACCCGAGTCAGAGCTTCGAGTGTGTCCATCCTCCAGGACAGTGCGCACCACACCCATTAGTTGTGTATGTACCCATCCCCTCCTCCCCCTCCCATCTGCCCGATACTCAGTGAATGTTACTACTATCTGTGCACTTAAGTGTTGCTCAGTTAAAACCAATTTGATGGTGAGTACATGTGGTGCTTGTTTTTCCATTCTTGAGATGTTTCACTTAGTAGAATGGGTTCCAGCTCTATCCAGGACAATACAAGAAGTGCTAGATCATCATTGTTTTTTGTGGCTGAGTAGAACTCCATGGTATACATATGCCACATTTTATTAATCCACTCATGTATTGATGGGCACTTGGGTTTTTTCCACATCTTTGCAATTGTGAATTTGCAATTGTGATGCTATAAACAGTCTAGTGCATTTTGTCAAAAGTAACTGAACTATGACTATCAAAAGTATAAATTTTATTATATGTAAATTATACAAGTACATTAATTAAAAAATTTCCAAATATAATAAGCTTATTCAACTCTTCCCCAGTCCTTTTGTGCCTCTCTCCAGTTGACTGATTAGAGAAAAGTCATCTAGCTGAGTGGATAAAATTCAGTGCACCAAAAAAATCTGTACTTCTTGCTTGGAGGGCTGCCTTAGTCTGAGACCCTGTGCATGTCAAAAGCAGGTCTAATTATCTTGCTCCGATCAAGGACTGCTTCTTTCCCTGAAAGTGGGTGAGCATGCTTCCACTCTAGCAGTCTGGGGGCCTGGTAGGGTAGTATCTGGTAAACAGGCCAGCCGCAGCTTCACACAACAAAATAAAGTGCCATAGACCCCTCTTGTTTATCCTGTTGATTAGTTTTTCTTTTATTTGTAGGAGATGAACCATAAGTGATGATGGGCAGATGATGATGAGTGAAAAGGGAAAAGACAGCATTTTCATACCCCTGGTTTCCTTCACCATCCCTATGTCAAGGCCGCTGGACTCTCTGTTACAAGCAGTATTGGCTGAGACTGGACGACTCCCTGGAACTCCATTCTTACCACTGTGATGATGGTCACTGCCTTCTGGATTGTTTGTGTCCATGGACTCATTGGGATAGTTCTGTTCATATATAATTTTGGGGAATAACAGCTTTTACTCTACAGCCGAAGTGCAGTCAAGTGTTTATTATGGTGAGATAACCTGAGACCTTCCTTACCCATTCTGAAGAGAGTGAAAAAGGCTTTTGTGCTAGAGACAGAAGGAAATCTAGTGATTTGAGGACCTGGGAAATGTGCTGCATGGCCTGACAAATTGAGAACAATTAGTTGACCTAGAAATGTAACTCCACTGTGGTTCCATGTCTGAAGTCCACACTTTGTCTTCCTGATTTTGCCCCTCACAGCCACTCCACACATACCCAGTCATAAACATTTCACCTGAGGATTCTCAGAACCACTTTCCAAGAGACCAGCTGAGTTGTCATCTGCTGTCCAAGAAAAGATCTACTTATCTTAAGCACTCATGGAGGGGAGGTCACTATCTTAGGGTTCCAGATTCTCAAGTAAGAGGAGAGAGTTGATGTATCTGGGAGATGAAGAAGCTATTAATAGGGATTCATGGAAGAAAAACTGTAAGAAGACTCTAAAGCTATTTATCCACTCAGAGATCCACTTTACAAGTAGACAGTTGAGAAGGGAGGAGTAAAACAGTTATCTCCACTTATAGAATCTTCTCCTCCTTGCTCATGTGCAGAGTTCCCCAGGGCACATCTACACAGCCAGGATGGGAGAAAGGATCCCTGGTCATTAGCTGTGCCTTGGCAGCCAACATCCCTGTGGGTCACCTTCCATAGACTCTGTACTCTCTCCCTTTCTTCTCTTTGCCCTTTCCATGACTTGCTCCTTTGGCTCTTCCCTTAAGCTCCTTGAGTGGCTGTACCTATAGCTGCTTTAATACATGTGGGGCTCTATAGGGCTGAAGTTCACTCAGCCAGGCCCAAGTGTCTCTGGCTCTAACAGAACAGGCACATCCAGGGCTGGAATCCTAGAAGCTAACCTGAGTCATGACAGGGAGATAAGCTCTACACATTTGCCATCAATCACGTATCTCTTCCCAAGGCACTTGGCATGTGGGGAAAGGGCAGCACCAACAAGGGCTCATGACAGCATTTGATTCTTGTGCAAGTCAATGAGCAATTCTAATCATCTGGTTCTGACCAGGAGCTGTGGGTCAGAACAGAGAGAATGGAGAGCCATGTGACAAATGCTTTTGCATTATTAAAGATTTTGATATTCAGTAATGAAATGTTGTAAAATAATTATCTGTAGGAACATCACTATAGACCATGCAGGGATCAAAAGGATAATAAGGGAATACGATGAACAATTCTAGACACGTAAATTGAAAATTACATGAAAAAAATCAACTTCTCACAGAGCATGCTTACTTACTATTAAATAGATAATTTGCCCATGTCTTTTGCCCACTTTTAATGGGGTTGTTTGATTTTTTCTTGCTGATTTGCCTGAGTTCTTTAGAGATTCTTGCTATCAGCCCTTTATCGGATGTATAGCATGCAAATATTTTCTCACATTCTGTAGGTTGTCTGCTTGCTCTAATAATTGTTTCTTTGGCTGTGCAGAAGCTTTTTAATTTGATCAGGTCCCATTTATTTATTTTTATTGTTGCTGTAATTGCTTTTGGGGTCTTTTTCATAAATTTTTTGCCTAGGCCAATGTCTATAAGAGTTTTTGCAACATTTCCTTCTGGAATTCTTTTTTGTTTTGTTTTTATTTCAGCTTATTATAGGGGTACAAAAGTTCTGGTTAGATATATTTCCCATGTCCCTCCCATTCCTCCGAGTCTGAGCTTCAAGCGTGTCCATTCCCCGGACAGTGCACATCGCACTCTTCATGTAGGTATACACCCATCCCCTCCCCCACCCCCATCCCCCTAGTCAGAACTTCAAACATGTCCATTCCCTAAACAGTGCACATCGCACTCATCATGTAGGTATACACCCATCCCCTCCCCCCACCCCCACCTCTGTTAGGTGTGAGTCTGTTATCCATCACAAGTTGATTTTTGTGAGTGTAAGAAGATAGACTAAGGGCCAAAAAACATGAAAAAATGCTCAACAATCATCA
>CM052438.1:98823783-98912100 GCA_028533085.1 Varecia variegata | reverse complement strand
ACAAATGTTGGTGTAGATGTAGAGAGACAAGAACACTCATACACTGCTAGTGGGACTGCAAACTAGCACAACATCTATGGAAAGTAGCATGGAGATACCTCAAAGACCTACAAGTAGAACTACCATTTGATCCAGCAATCCCACTACTGGGTATTTAACCAAAGGAAAAAAAGACACCTGCACTCAAATGTTTATAGCAGCACAATTCACAATTGCAAAGATGTGGAAGCAATCCAAGTGCCCATCAATACACGAGTGGATTGATAAAATGTCATGTGTGTGTGTGTGTGTGTGTGTGTGTGGAGTACTACTCAGCCATAAAAAATGGTAAACTAATACTTTTTATATTAATCTGGATGGAACTGGAGACCATTCTTCTAAGTGAAGTATCACAAGAATGGAAAAACAAACACCACATGTACTCACCATTAAATTGGAACTAATGGATCAATACTTATTACACATACGAAAATAACATTCATCAGAGGTCGGGTGGGTGGGAGGTGGGAGAAGCAGTAGGTAGATTCATGCCTAGCAGGTGCAGTTCACATTGTCTGGGGGATGGGCACACTTATAACTTTGACTAAGGTGGTACAGGGGTGATTTATATAGCTGGGGTATTTATATCCCCATGATGTTCTGAAATTTTAAAAAAAGATAATTTGAAAATACCTGAATTGCCTAGGGAATGTAATTCATAAGTTAAAACTCCCCCAAAAGAAATCTCCAGGCTTAAATGGTTTCATTTAAGAATTTAACCAAAGGTTTAAAGAAGAATTAATACCACTTCTACATAAAATAGAAATGGAGTAACACTTCTTAATTCCTTTTATGAAGCCAATATTACCCACCCAGATCCAAAAATCAGAAAAATGATAGTACAAAAACAGCCTTATAAATAAAGATACAAAAATCCTTAACAGAATATTAGCAAATAGAATATATATTTTTTCTTGCTTATTTATATACAATAAACATGGAGTGCAAGTCTAAAAATAAAAATCACATGTTCATATCAGACATTTGACAAAATTCAGTACCAATTCATTAAAAAATTCTCAGATAGGACCAAGATGGCTGACTAGACACAGGTAGTATGTGCCACCTCCATGGAGAAGAAACCATTTCGAATAGATTGATGGTGATATGCTCTTATATCTAGAAAATCCTAAAGACTCCTCCAACAGACTCCTAGAATTAATAAATGAATTCAGTAAAGTTTCAGGTTACAAAATAAATGTACACAAATCAGTAGCATTTTTATACACTAATAATAGTCAAGCACAGAATCAAATCAAGAACTCAGTTTCATTTATTAATACAATAGTTGCAAAATAAAATAAAATACCTTGGAATATACTTAACTGAGAAGGTGAAAGATCCCTACAGGGAGAACTATAAAACACTGATGAAAGAAATTGTAGATGACACAAGCTAATTAAAAAGCATTCTATGCTCTTCGATAGGAAGAATCAATATTGTTAGAATGTCCATACTGCTCAACATGGTTTACAGATTCAAAGTAATTCTTATCAAAATACCAATGTCATTTTTCACAGAATAACAACCCTAAAATTCATATGGAACCAAATAATAGCATGAATAACCAAAGCAATCCTAAGCAAAAAGAACAAATCTGGAGACATTGCATTGCCTGACTTCAAACTATACTACAAGGCAAGAGTAACCAAAACAGCATGGTACTGGTATAAAAGTAGACACACAGACCAATGGAACAGAATACAGAAGCCAGAAATAAAGCCAAATACCTACAAGCAGCTTATCTTCAACAAAGCAGACGAAATCATACACTGGCAAAAAGGACACCCTATTCAATAAACGGTGCAGGAAAAATTGGATAGCCTCATGCAGAAGAATCAAACTGGATCTGTATCTCTTACTATATACAAAAATTAACTCAAGATGGATTAAAGACTTGTAATATACTTAACCAAGAAGGTGAAAGACCTCTACAAGAAGATAGAAACCATAAAAACATTAGAATAAAACCTATGAAAAACTATCCTCAGCATGGGCCTAGGTAAAGAATTTATGACTAAGACCTCAAAAGCAAATATAACAAAAACAAAAATAATTGACTTAATTAAACTAAAAGTTTCTGTACAAAAGATACAATCAACAGAGTAAATAAACAACCTATAAAATGAGACAAAATATTTGCAAGCTATACATCTGACAAAGACATAATATCCAGAATCTATTATATAAGAAACTCAAAACAAAGCAGCAAGAAAAAAGCAAATAACCCCATTTAAAAAGTGGGCAAAAGATATGAACAGATATTTTTTCAAAATAAGAGAAACAAATGGCAAAAAAAACCTATGAAAAATGTTCAACATCACTAGTAATTAGGGAAATGCAAATTAAAACCACAATGAGATAAGACCTTACCTCTGTCAGAATGGCCATTATCAAAAAGCCAAAACACAGTAGATCCTGGCACTGATGCTGTGAAAAGGGAAAACTTATGGAAAACAGTATGGAGATTTCTGAATGAACTAAAAGTAGATCTACAATTTGATCCAGCAATCCCACTACTGGGGATCTACCTAAAGGAAATTAAGTCATCTTATTAAAAAGACACCTGCACCTGGATGGTTTATCACAGTACAACTCACAATTGCAAAGATAGGGAACCAACCTAAGTGTCCACCAACAGAATACTGAATAAAAAATGCCAGGGGTGTGTGTGTATGTGTGTGTGTGTGTGTGTGTGTGTGTGTATACTCACCCATCAAAACGAATGAAACAATGTCTTTTGGTCTTTTGCAACAACTTGGATAGAAGTGGAGACCATTGTTCTAAGTGAAGTAACCCAGGAGCAAAAAAATCAAGTAGTACATGTGCTGACTTATATGTGGGAGCTAAGGAATGGGTATGCATGGTCATACAGAGTGACAGTGGAGACTCAGAAGTGGGAGTGTGGGATGAAAAATTACCATTGGATGCAATGTACACTATCCAGGTGTTGCGTATTTTAAAAGCCTAGACTTCTCCACTGTGCAATTCAGCCATGTAACAAAAAAACACTTGTACCCTCTAAATATACTTAATTTTTTAAAAATCTCAGAAGGGACCAGAAGGCAACTTCTTCAATTTTGTAAAGATCATTACAAAATACCAACAGCTGACATTATACTTAATGGTTAAAGACTCAATATACATCTCTCCTGTATCATCAGGAACAAGGTAAGGATGTTTGCTTTCATCATTCTTATTCAGCAGTACTGGAACTTCTAGCCACTGCAATAATGCAAAGAAAGGAAATATTAATGAAAGGCATACAGATCAGAAAGGAAGAAACAAAACTATCTCTGTTTGCAAATGACATGATCACCTCAATATAAAATCCCAGGAAATCTAAAAACCAAAACCAAAACAAATCAAACAAAACAAAACAGCCCCAAAACTAATAAGTTTAGCATGATTGCAGGGTGTAAGATCAACATACAAAACTCAATTGCATTTTTATATATTAATACTAGCAATGGACATGTGTAAACAAAAATTTCAAATCCAATACCATGTACAATCACTAAAAGACATGAAATACTTCAATGTAAATTTAATGAAACATATTCATAAATTGTATGCTGAAAACTACAACATACTAATCAAAAAAATAAAAAAAAATGTCTAAACAAATGGAGACAGGCTATATTCCTGGATTGGAAGACGCAACATGGTGAAGATATCAATTCTCCCCACACTGGTATACAAGTTCAATGTCATTCCTATCAAAATTTCAGCAAGATTTTCGTGTGTGTATAGACATGATTATTCTAAAGTTCATATGGAAATGCAAAGATAGTAGAAGAGCTAAAACACTTTTGAAATAAAGTTGGGAGGAATCATTCTATCTGATATTAAAACCTACTATATATATGTGGTCCAAGACTTAGTATTTTCTACTTACAATTTTTCAGCTTTACAATGGTGCAAAAGCAATCTGCATTTAGTAGAAACCATACATTAAATTTTGAATTTTTCTCCTTCCCTGGGCTAGCAGTAGAAATCACACTAGAATTTTGAGTTTTTTTCTCCTGAGCCAGCTGTACGTGGCACGATACACTCTTGCGATGCTGGGCAGCGGCAGGGAGCCTCAGCTCCCAGTCAGCCACCAGAGTGTAGCCAGGTCCCTGGAGATTTCAGTATCCTGCCATCTTCAGTGACTGAAATAATGTACAGCTGGACTAGGTCCTTGGTGGTTGGCACATGTTAACTGTCTGCTTCCTGCCCAGCACCCTTTGTTCTCACAGCAATTATTAACTGTGGATCCACTGTTTCTTTGTCAAGCAGGAGGAGGTAACTTCAGAGTCACGAGGAAAATCTGTGAGTTTGTTTTGCAGAAGGATTGAATGCCCCCAGAAAAGTTACAACTAGCTGCTGACGCTCAAAGTCTGGGTACTCAGGGTGTTACTCCCCCCTACCTTCCCACCACCCTGCATAAAAGCTCACTGCCTCATCTCTGGAACAAGATGGATCTGAGAGATTTTCTGTCCTATTTTCTCCCTTTGGCCAAATCAGATAAACTTTTCTCTATCTCCAAGCACCAGGGTCACGTTTGTCTTTAGCTGTGTATCAAGTACATGAGCCTGAATTTGGGGTTCTGCAGCAAGGTCACGAAGGTAAGCAACCGACACTTGGTAACTTCTACACCTGCTAAACTATCAGTAGGTGTCCATGCCCCAGTGCCTTCTGCCAGCTGTCCTCTTCTCATCAGAAGAGAGAGAAATTGGTGACCCTGTCACTGTAGCATTAGCATCATCCCACACTTAATTTTGGTTCAGTGCTTCAAACATTCCTCAGGCCCAGTGTGCTTTCAGCCGTGCACATTCATGGCAAGTGCTCACACAGCCATCCTGTTTTTCATTTTCAGTACAGTAATCAATAAATGACTTGAGATAGTCAACATTTCATTACAAAATAGACTTTGTGCTAGATGATTTTGCCCAACTGTAAGGGCTCTGAGCACATTTAAGGTAGGCTAGGCTAAGCTACGATGTTTGGTACATTAGGTGTATTAAATGCATTTTGACTTATGATATTTTCAACTTACAGTGGGTTTACTGGGACAAAATCCCACCATAAGTTGAAGAGTATCTGTATCTATAGTAATCAGGACATGTTACTCTGGCAGAAAGAGAGACACATAGATCAGTGAAACAAAACAAAGACCCAGAAATAAAACCACAAAAATACACCCAATTGATTTTTTTTTTACAAAGTTGCAAAAGTAATTCAGTAGAGGAAGGATAGGCTTTTCAACAAATGATTATTGAACAATTGGATACCATCAGGCAAAAAATGAACCTCAACCTAAATCACACTTTTTATGTAAAACTTAACTGGAAATAGATCATAGAGTTAATGTAAAATAAACTACAAAAATATTTTAGAAGGAAACAAAAAAATTTTCAAGACTGAGGGCTTGGTAAAGAATCCTTAGAAATGGCACTAAAAGTATAATCTATAAAAGGAAAAAAAAACAATAAATTGGACTTCATCAATATTTAAAACTTTTTCTCTGCAAATAACCATATCAAGAGAAATGAAATACAAGCTACAGAATGTGAAGAAGCATGTGCAAACCATGTGTGTATATATAACACTGGATGAATATCTAGAATATAGGAAAAATCTTAAAACTCAAAAGTAAAAATAGAAACAATTCAATTAGCTAGTGGGCAAAATATATGAACAGAGATTTCATTGAAGGTAGACAGATGGAAAATAAGCACATGAGAAGATGTTCAGTATAACCAGGCATCAGAGAAATAAGACCAAGATGAGATGCTACTACAGATCTATAAAAGTTAAAATTAAAGATAGTGACAATACCAAAAGCTGGTGAGTCTGTGGAGAAACTGAATTTGTCATGCATTGCTGGTGGGTACATAATATGGTCTCTGGAAAGCAGTTTGGAAATTTAAAAAAAAGAACTATTAATAACATATATTTAATACTTACTATGTAACCCAAAATTGCAAACCTGCACAGAGAATTGGAAACATATATCCCCACAAAAACCTGTACATAATTGCTTATATTATATTAATTTATAGTAGCCCCAAAGTGAAGATAACCAAAATTCCCTGCAGTGAGTGAATGGTTAAACAAATAGGGGCACATCCATACCATGGAATACTCCTGAGATACAAAAAGGAGCACATTTGTTATACACACAACCACTTAAATGCCTCTCAAGGGCATTATTCTGAGTGAATAAAAGTCAATTGTTGGCCGGGTGCGGTGGCTCATGCCTGTAATCCTAGCACTCTGGGAGGCTGAGGCGGGCAGATTGAGCTCAGAAGTTCGAGACCAGCCTGAGCAAGAGCGAGACCCTGTCTCTACTAAAAATAGAAAGAAATTATCTGGCCAACTAAAAATATATATAGAAAAAATTAGCCGGGCATGGTGGCGCATGCCTGTAGTCCCAGCTACTCGGGAGACTGAGGCAGTAGGATCGCTTAAGCCCAGGATTTTGAGGTTGCTGTGAGCTAGGCTGATGCCACGGCACTCACTCTAGCCCGGGCAACAGAGCGAGACTCTGTCTCAAAAAAAATAAAAATAAGAAAAAAAAAAAGTCAATTGTTAAGGGTCACATGCTATATGATTATATTTATATAACATTCTTGAAATTAAAAAATTATACATGTGGAGAAAAAAATAATGGTTGACAAGGGATTAGGGATTTGGTGGGACAGAAGTGTTAACAAAATTGAAAGGGGTTTTCAGCCTAGGGCTAGCTGCTCGCTGCACAAAGAGCCAATTATTGAGACAACAAGGACTGCCAAGAAAGGGATTTTTAAATATGAAGTATATCTGTCAAAACAGAAAATCAGCTCAAATCTGTCTCCCAAACTAACAAAGAGTATGGGCTTTTAAAGGAGGGGTTACGTGCACTGGGACAGGCAGTGGTGTCATTAACGAGGGGCTATGTGCCTTGAGGCAGGTCGCGGGAGATGGCAAGTCTTGGTGGGGCCTTTAGCATCTCAGCTCCTTGTCTTGCAGAAATTCTACCATTTCCGGGAAGTAATTCAGAAAGGTCAAGTAGTTAGTTAAGAGTTTCAGGGTTCTGGTCATCATGCCCTGCTGGCCTGAGAATCTGTAACATGAGAGGGAGAGGATTATAAAAACATATGGGGGGTCACTGAAGTTTGTTCATAGAGCTGGTTCCAGAAGGGTGGGTGTGACTGTGAAGGAATAACACAAGAGAAACCTTTGTGATGATGGAACAAGCCTGTGTCTTGACTGAGTGGTGATTACACAAACCTACACGTGTGATCAGTGAACAGCGAGCTACACACACATTATTCCAATTCTGATTTCCTGGTTTTGTTATTGTGTACAGGTGCATAAAATGTAACCTTCAAAGGGTACATGGAACCTCTCTATTGTTTTTGCCGCTTCCTGTGAATCTGTAATTTCAAACATTATTATTATTATTATTATTTTTTTTGAGACAGAGTCTCACTCTGCTGCCCGGGCTAGAGATCCTTCTGCCTCAGCCTCCCGAGTAGCTGGGACTACAGGCATGCGCCACCATGCCCAGCTAATTTTTTCTATATATATTTTTAGTTGGCCAGATAATTTGTTTCTATCTTTTAGTAGAGACGGGGGTCTCGCTCTTGCTCAGGCTGGTCTCGAACTCCTGACCTGGAGCGATCCACCCTCCTCGGCCTCCCAGAGTGCTAGGATTACAGGCGTGAGCCACCGCTCCCGGCCCAAACGTTATTTTTAAGTTAAAAATAATCCTCCGTGAATTCTATTATTCAGATATGAGTCAGGTGAAGACCAGCATTGGCAGGAAGAGTGGGTTCTCGCAGTCCTAACATACTCCAGAACCCCACAGCACCCTAACAAAGCCACAGGGAGTGGCCTGTCACGCAAGTAACGGACAACAGACCCCATCACCAAAGCCCTCACCGCACCCTCCGGTGAGGAACAGTGCATTCGAGACACAGGAGAGTCTGACGCACACCGGTCGCCAGCCTTCAGAGGAACGTGACAGGTGGTGGCTGCCAAGCCCAGAAAGAAAAAGCTGCGTTAGTGTCCGGCAACACACAAGCGGGGCCGTGGCACTGAGGAGCTGCAGAACATGCTCGTGCTCAGGATGATGGGAAGGTCTCATTCGCAAGGTATTTTTTAATGCAGTGGGTACAGAAAAGGAGACTGTTCAAACTGAGAACAGAAATGAGCACTAGGGTCTGAGAAAATCTTTTCATCAGAAGGAAAGGATGTTGCTGGGTCTACAGGAGCCTGGGGGGCAGAGTGGAGAGATGAAGCTGGTGTCCCCAGATGGGATTTCTCTGTGTATTTCCAGATTGCTAAGGAGTTCAGGAAGCCGTGTGTGTACATACAGATTGTGAATGTTTCAATGTCAGGTATGGTGTAATTGATCTCATCTGCCTCAGTCCACCGTTTCGAGAGCAGGCAGATCAAGTGCCCTCGATGGAAGCTCCCCCTTCTCGGCACCCTCTGCACCACCCCATATCCTCCATCCCTTCTGCCTCCTCTTCCCTCTTTCTTTTTTTCTCATCCTCCTTTCTCTTCTCTCTTTAGCTTACTCCCCTTTTTGTGCATCCTCTTCCTCCTCTCTCTCTCCTCTCTTCTCTCTTTCTCTCTCCCCTCCCTCTTCCTTCCCCTTCCTCCTCCTCTCCTTACTCCCTCCTTCCTTGCTAACTTGCCCATATACTTGTTTTCTCACGGTCTCCACCTTCTTCTGCCTGGACATGCAGGAAAGATGGTCATGGTGCTCCTATATCTCTCTCATCTTACAACTTTGTATCTCAGGCCAATGAGGAGAGCCAGGAAACCTTGAAATGCTTCAGAGGTATTTAGGGAGTTGGGGGGAAAATAAAAGATTTTGCTTCTGTCAAGGTGCTCTGGGATTCTCCAGTCTTGCAGGTGCTGATAACTGATTGTATCTGAAGTGGCAAAAGAGAGGGCGATTTAGACTATACCCACTACTGTTGGCAAACAGTGTCTCAGGAGGATGGGGGCTGAGACAGTGTTGCTGGTGCCACTAGTACCACCTTGTCATTCCTCTCTGTCTCTTACATGCACACCCTCATTTAGGAAACCTGAAAGTGTTTAGAGGCTAACAGCTAATTTTTCTATTTCTCTTACTCCTGCTGCAGCTGTCTTGACGACTGTGCCTACAGCCCTTGCACAGACGCAGGGAACTGCCCTGGATAAAGGCCAGTGTTCCTCACACCTGCAGCTGCTCCAGGGAGAAATCTGTGATGCTGGATGCTTAACACCATGATGGGCTGGCTCCCTGGCTGGTCTGAAATTAGCACAACTCATTCTCATGATAATCATAAGGACATTCCACATTGAATTCTTGAAGGATGTCAGCTTAAAGCTGCTGCCCACTCCCTGAATTCAACCATTCCCTAGCCTTCCAGACACAAAGGAGTGACAACTGGTGCAAAGCACACTGTCTCCTCTCCCACTCGCTGGGGACCAGCCAAATGTTCACAAATACACAGTGGCAATTGCAGACACTCCCCTTGGGCCCTAAGGAGAGATTCAGACTTGGGTAGATCTTATGATTAAAATTTTCACCATGAAGTCCCTAGTCTAACAAAGGTAACAAACGAACGAGGCACCACAAGGGTCCTGATATACATAACAGATGCACACACAGAGGATGCCCAGAGCTGAAACATTTCTTATTGTTACGGAATTCAGATCCATAAAGATGGCCCATTTCAACTCTCTCATATATAGTCAAAGAAGCTTTGGCCCAGAGAGGTACAGGGATTTGCCAAAGGCATCAGGCAAGGTGGTGGCTCAGTTAGGAGTCAGCAAAGTCTCCTAAATTTTGATTAAACCTTCTTTCTATCTTACCATGGTAGGTTGTTTTCTCCATAAAAGTGATGGCACTTATTCATTCACATGACAAACTGAAAACAAGTGAAAGTCCAGGGTTATAACTTGCAGAGGTGACATGAAGGGCCAGATCTTGATGCTGTAGGAGAGGGCAGTGGAGATCTGCTCTGTGGCCTCCGAGGGAGGTGACCTAAGTCTAGGCTCTGAAGGAGGAGAAGGAAAGGTGAAGGGAAGGGAAGGATGGGGCACATCCAGCAGAGAGTATGGCAGATTTCAAGTCCCTGAGGCAGGAGACCACCGCACTTCTGAGAAGTCAAGAGTCCCTGAGGGCAGCGGGAAGAGCAGCGGGAGGCAGAGGTGGGGGGCGGCCACGCTGAGTGGCCCCGTTGACCGGGTCAGGGGTCTGGGCTTTATGTGAAATGCAGCAGGAAGCTGCTGACATGTCTTAAGCAGAAAGGTAAATGGCACCTAATACACATATTTAAAGGTCACTCTGGATTTTATGTGGAGAATGAACTAGAGGGTGGGGCAAGTGGGACGAGGGAGAGCAGTGAGGGGCTGCGGTCACCTTGAGGGGGAGGAGGCTGTGCAGGCGCAGTACGGAGATACAGGAGACCTGCTTGGGAGGCAGAAATGTCGGAGTGAGGAGGAAGGGAAAGGAGGTGTCAGAATGACTCCTACGTTTCTGAGGCACAATCTCTGGCTTCAGTTCTTGCATTGCTGGCTTGGTGTGATTTTCCAAGACAACGAGGGCTGAAGCAAGAACAGATGGATGCCAGGAGGACGCAGATCAAGGTTTGCATTTGTGCACCTTGAGTGTGGGTGCCAGTGCATTACTCTGGCAAGGCTGTCACATAAAGAGCCTCCAGCTCCAACGACAGCTGTGGGCTGTGGTGAAGCTCTGGGCACCACTGTTGCCTGGGCGGGGGGTGGCAGGGTGGGTTTGCCGGGGAGAGGCGTGCTGTAGGGTGTGGTTCCCCCACTGTCCTCCCAGAATGTTCCGCAGAGCTCCACATTTTATCTTTGTAGAGCTGATGTGCCCTCTGGCTCCTCAAAAAGAATGCCGATTAATTATCAGGTCAGCATTGGTCTCCGGTCTTGAGGGCTCATGGGATAGGAACCTGCTGACCTGCCTCAGCCTCCCCGTCTATGGGAGGGTGAAGAGGCAGGAAACAGGGCACTGAACGGGCCATTATGTATCAGTGCTAATGACCTACACCTGGCTGCAACAATCATTTTATTAAAAACAGGAAATGCAGATTTCAGAGCAACTCGGTCCACGGCTGTGTTAATCACATTTGCATATTGTGCTCTATTTCAGAAGACGTGAATGTGATAGCTCACAGCAATCCATATTTATGATTAGAAAATTGCTGACTGAATAATTATACATTAAGTAACTTCTGTTTCCTTGTATGTTATTGTTTCTAATTAGCAATGGGGGAAAATAAAGTCATCATTATTTATGGATACAGTTTAGGCTTGGCATTTATTCAGGTCTGGCAGTCTTCACTCAGTGCACTGCCACTGCTGGGCTCCGCCCTGCAGCTCCTGCTCTGTCCCCTGCCCCGACACGTTTGTTCAGACAGACCACAAGTCGCCCCAACACACACACACACACATACACACACACGACCGCCAACCCAGCACTGTCGTTAGAGCCTTTGTGCCCTCTCAAGTGCCATAAAATCATTAACATGCCACAACTGTGTCCCATGAAATGCTTGCTTTTCATAGTGGATTATTCAATCCCTGTGTTAGTTATTTGTATGCTGAACAACCGTTACTGAAACATTTTCTAAACAGACCTTATTACTTTTCTAGCTCCTGCCCTTTAGATCCATACATAGTAAACAATAAGCATTAATTAATGCACAGAATTTATTTAATTGCAAAAAGAACAGCCAGAGGGGAACCACTGCCGAGCCCCTGTGTGGAAGCGGCACCCCTACTTGCTTCTCTGTAACTGCCCAGGTCATAGGGCCCCTCCCTTCAAGCCAAATACTGGCTGAGGCCTCTGGCTGAAAAATTCCGATTCGTTTTGTTATTGTGTAATGAATGTGTGCAATACCCTTTGCCTCTCTGAGTCTCAGTTTTCACTTAAATAAAATAAAGCTTTTGTCCTGAATCAATGATTGTGCTCCTGGGGTTTTCATCAGATTCAAGGGTGATTTTTTTAGGAAAGAGCAAGAGTCCTGGTCTCACCACCAGAAACTGGGGCTTGGAGGGCCTGAAGTTTTTCTGGGCAGTGGGACAGCTGGAAAGTTTCATGGAAGATTCTGATGCTCACCAAGGTTGAGAAACTGGTAGTCTAGAAGGTTCTTAAGCTTGGCTTTAAAAGAGAATCACCAGGAGTGGGGGCAGGCTGTACACCAGATAAGTAGAATTTCTAAGCGTGAGATTGGGCATCACTGTTTTTTGTTTTGTTTTTATTTTAGTTCCCCAGGTGGTTCCAATGTGTGGCCAATGTCTAGAACTACCAGTCTACTGGTAGTAAAAGAGTGCCAAAATACCTTATGATTCTCTGATTCTGAGAGTACAATCAAGACTAATTTAAAAAAGAAAAAAGGCCCAAATAACCAGTACACAACTGGAGAGTCTGTCCAGTAGCAAGATCTGAGGTTCCGGTGCCGAAATGCAGAATGGAAGATGGTGAGGCCTGTGGCTCTGGCCTAAGTCCCCCGTCCTGTACTTCCAAATTATTGGCAAGCAAATCTCCAGCTGATAATGTTACTTTTTCTTCTGCCACCGTTAACTCGTGCATATATTTCCTTTAGAGAAATCAAGAAGAGGAGTGGTAGGGAAAAACAAGAAGGGATTTGTGTATTTCTACATCTCTAGGACAAAATACCATCACAATATTAATAGTATCAATAGCAATGCCATCAGCAGAGCGGTCGTCTGTAGGTGTGAAGAGCATCTTAGTGGTTACAGGATCCTGCCCCCCTAATGCCATGCAAGGGTTTTTTACAAATCACCCCAGCCCTGCGCGTGCCTGAGCCTGCACTCCCCTGATGCAGACAGGAAGGGACAAAGTCACCCAGCTGAAAGTCTTAAAATAACCTGATGAATAAGCAGGCCAGAGCCTCCAAGGTGTAAGCATTGGGTGTGCATGTTGGATTTATAAGAGAAAAACAAATACAGTCACGCATCACTTAACGACAGGCATGCACTCTGAGAAATGGGCAACTAGGCAGTTTTGTCATTCTGCAAACATCACACAGTGTTCTTACACAAACCCGGATGGTGTGGCCTACCGCACAGCTAGGCTGTCTGGAGTGGCCTGTCACTCCTGGGCCACAAACCTGTACAGTGCATGACTGTCCTGAACACTGTAGGCAACTGTAACACAATGGTAGGTATCTATGTATCTAAACATATCTAAACATAGAAAAGGTACAAACACGGTATTATAATCTTATGCGACCATCCTTGCATATCTGTTGTTGAGGGAAACGTCATTATGTGACACATGGCTGTAATATTCAGACAAACAGTCTGTGCCTTTCACATTCTATCAGAAGATCATAATTCTCCTCTAAAATGTTCCCAGACACTGGGACAGATATTAATGTCATGGAGACAAGAGGCAGCTGTGAAGCGTGTGAGGTGACACTTATATGACCACGCTGGAGAAGAAGCCGGGCAGGAGGGTGAGGAAGGGCCCGGCCTTCATCCCAGGGGCAGGAGCAAGTGTAGCTGTGGAGGGCAGGGCTGCTTCTCCACAGATTCTCTGCATCTTCAGGGAAAGACGGCCAAGAACCAGGGCCTTCCATCCAACACCCGGGTCTGTGAAGTCCAGTGTTTGGAGGGGGTGACAGTTATAACCGTGTTCCTCTGAAAGTGGCTGCAGGCCTCAAGGGGCAGACATGCATGATGGTTCTCCCCTAGAAGCTAAGTGTCCTTCACACTAGGCTGTGTCCTCTGTCAGCCTTGCTGGGCACAGGGAACAGTCAGAGGAGAGGGGCAGGGGAACCACAGAGAGTGTGCCTGCACCTGAGCTGCCAGAGACACTAATGGGGTGGGGACAAGGCTTTGAGGTGGGAGTCAGTTCCCCTGCCCCCATACCTGCCATGACCCAGGACATGGACTCCCACCAAAGCTACACTTCCCCAAAGCAAGAAAATTTTAGTATTTACTTAAATGACACCCAATGATGACAATCATTTTCTGAAAAAATATGCATCACCAGTGCAATTACAATAATTTTTCCAATGAATGTATTGTGTTGTTTTATCTTCTTCCATGGGGGAACTACATGAGCGACCTGAATGTCACATATAAGCCAGAACTAACTTAGATCTGCAGAAATATCCATCTGCAGGTGAGGTTGGGGGTCTTGGTGTTGTTGAAAGTGTGACTTACTGGGATTCTCGTTTACTTGAGTAGGGATCTAGAATCATACCTGCCTGGTTAGAGTTTCTTCCCCTTTGTTCTCCAGGTTGTTTATTATGAAACCGCTAGAAGTTGTTTCCTCATTGAGGATGCAGCAGCCATCTCTGCTGATGACCGGTTGGCCTTAGACAGCAACTCTAACAGGATCAGCTTTGCAGAGAGGGAACCTGTGTTGCTGAGCTGGGGCAGAGCCTTCCCTAGAATGCCACACAAGCAGCTGCTGGAAACAGAGGTCAAGTGACATCCACTGCATAGTCCTGAAGCCCAGTGGAGGTGGGGTGGGAATCTGCAGCAGATACTGGGTCTGCCCATCCCCATGGGGCCACCACGTGCCACTTTCCCAAACCTCATCTCCCATCTTCAAAGAGTTATTGTGTTACTTAATCATTGAAATATTTTTCTAATAACCACTCCTTCTGATGCATTGGCTGTGAGCAGTGCATCGTGCTAATGGCCCATGAAACACGTGAGGGAGGCCGCAAGGCAGAGCGCATCAGCCTTGCCTCCTCTGAGCTGCTCCCAACTCTTGAAGCTACAGGTCTCAGCTGGCAGGAAAGGAAATTGACGCTTGCCCTGGAGAAATGAACCAACTTTTCCTTGGAACAGTTCAATGACCAGCATACAACTTCTGGGCAGATTCATAACATTCAAAGCTGTGCTGATGCCTCCCTGAACTGCCACTCGGAAACTCTGAGATGAGCAGAGAGCCGTGCAGGGAGTGATTCACCTAAGCACCAGTTGTTGTTATCAGCATGTGGGAAAGGGATAGATTACAGGGCTCAGGATTCTCTCCATGTTGTTGATAGAATACAACCACTTTGCGGGTAAGAGAGCTTGGCTGATGGAGTCAGTACAGGGCTGTGGGACCTCCCAGGCCAGGGCTAGATAGATAAGAGACTTGGTGCTTGACCCTGCCCTCCCCTGGCAGAACAGGCTGTGCGATCTCCCATCTCTGCCCCACTTCTCCGATGTTTCATGCACCAGTCTGGTCAGACCTACCACACAGTCCAGATCATTTTGGCATTAAAGAAGAGTCTGTAACATTGCACTAATTTTTTTTTTAAGGAAAATATCTGGAGCTCATTTTTACTTATAAGCAGTTTAAAACATACCTCTCCAAGATGGAATGTAAATACACACCAGCCTGTGCATGGCATCTGTCAGGAAGGTTTGGATAACTGCCCTTGTTTGTACCAAGGCCAGTCCTCAAACTGCAACTCCTCACCTCTATACAAATGCACACACAGGGAGAACTCTCTAGAAACTTGCATTGGAATGGAATCCAATTTTATACCAGGAAGCAACCTTAGAGACCTCCAATCCAACCCCTTCATTGGGTAGATGAGTAAAGTTACAACCCAGAGAAAGTAAGCAACTTCCCTAAGTGCACATGGCCAACCCAGGGGGGATCAGAGGCTGGCACCCTGCTCCACACCAGAACCCCAACGAGGGGTGGAAGTGACCTTGAAAATCATCTGATCCAAGCATCACATTTTATGTATGAGCAGAGTGTTCAGTGCTGTCTGAAGCTTAACCATTTGAGAGGAATAAAATGAGAAAGAAGAGAGGAAGGTAAAAGAACTGAGGAGGAAACCCAGGAATGAGAAGAGACTAATAGCAAAGAAAGGAGAGGAGCAGGTGTGAGTGCTGGAACATATGCTACAGGAGTCCCTGCAGAAGGGTGACCCCTGTATACTCACTCTCACGTCCCCACAGACTCCAGCCCCGAGGGGGCACGCACTTCCAGGCACCAGCCACGTGTAACAGGTCAATCTTTTGAAAGCAAACTTGCCTGCAAGGAAGGACAGATCTGCACCGTGGGCCCAGCTCTCACGCTCTGATTTGGAGAGTCCAGGCTTGCAAGAGGATATAGGGTTGTGAGGGCCCAAGGAGCTCTTTCTCACGGAATGAAGAGGCCAGGGAGGGCCTCAGGGGAAGATGAGTGAATCCCGTCTGTGAAAGAGATGGCTCTGAAACTGCCTGTGTTAAAATAATGCAAGGCCGTAAGACAGGAGCTGTGATGGAGGTCTGATTTCCACAGAAGCATAGCCGTGGCTAACAGTGAACCAGCCACGGTTCCCCAACTCACCTACTGCTGCCACTGCTTACTGCTTGAGTGTCACGCATCCTTGACAGGGCAAGATTTTTGACTTCCCCAATTGCTTCTACGGATAGCATTGCTATCGTAAATCTAAGACTGCTCTTTGAGATATCTTCCAGACTCTGCTTGTGGGGGAACCCACCGACGTCAACTGGACCGGTGACCACACAGGGACACTGATCCAACAGGTCCTGTGACTCCCTGTGACCCCTACCTGGAAATGTCTCAACCGAGAAGCCAATTTCTTTCTGCTTCCCAGCTCTGTGAGTTCATCCCCAGCCAATCGGCAGACCCCATTCCCTAGCCCTTTGTTCGCCAAACCACCTTTAGAAATCTTAGCCCCAAAGTGCTCGAGGAGCTGGATTTGAGAAATTTCTCCCCTCTCCTTGCTTGGTGCCTTGGGATATAAAACTCTTTCTCTGCTGTAACTCCCACTGTCTCGTATATTGGCCCCATCTGGGCAGCGGGCATGGGACCTGGAAGGGTGGTAACAGCTCCACAGTCTCTACTCATCTTGTTCTTTCCCTTTGATTTTCCCTGAGTCTTCTGTTAAGTCTTTACTTAAAATTTCCACGCAGATTCTCACTGGGCTTAGTTTAATCAGTGAAGAGAAACCTTTCCTACCCCCAACAATTAGAGAGGAATCTCTAAAAGACAGCCAGCTGAGGAGGGAGGGGCCGCTTTCCTCCCACGGCCCGCCCGGGGGTCCGGGCTTTGCTCCTGTGTGGGGGACACTGCAGTGTTTCCCCAAGAGGGCGGCACAGAAGGCAAGTTCTGATCTACAGTCCCCTCCGGGAGCAGAGGCCTCTATGGTCAAATGAGTTGGGAAAATAAGGCAGAACAGTTTTCTTCACCGCAGGTCTCCGCCATAATCCTTGTCACATAGAATTTGACAAATGTATTGACCACAAGCCTATAATTTCCTGGGCATCATGAGAAAAGTTCACAAACAAGGGGTGTCAAGAATGATTATCCCTGGGATGGAGAGGATTATGAGTGATTTATATTTTCTTTTGTTTTTTTCTCTGTATTTCATTTATTTTCTACAAGGGATATGTATAAATAATACTTGTGTACTGAAGAGTAAACAATTATTTTAATGAAATTAAAATTCCTTCCTGTCTGGGGTTAGGCTTGACTGGGTCGGGAGCAGTGGGAAGACTGGATCTGAAGGGGAGGCCTGGGCCACCGTTCGGATCCCGGGAAGCAGAGACGATGCTGAGGGTGGGACCAGGCAGGGCCCCGTGTTGGAATGGAAGGACGGGGCTTCCAGACTGGGTGTGTCCAGTTACCTTAGAGCTGCTGAGCTCAACTCCTCAGCCCACACTATCCTGACATCCTCCCGGCCGTGAGCAGTGGGGCCGAGCAGGACCCCAGGGACTCCACCACCACCACCCCCTTCTCCAACAGTCTTCTGTCTTCTCCCGAGCTTAGGAGCTGAGCCTCTCAGACCAGCCAGGGGTGGATGTCACACTAAGAATTGTAACCCGTCTTCTCAACATTTTACATGGTATTCATGTCCCACAGCCTGGTCACTCTCAGCCAAATATTTCCTATATTTTAAACATTTCTCTTAACACGTGGTACCCACCTGAAATAGTGAATATGTGGTTTTTTTAAAAAAAGATTATTTTTTCCTCTTAATTTTATTGAAATACATGTGACTGCTTATAGCAGACTGCTTATAATTTATACTGTAGGATTTGTAAGTATTTAGGTGGAAGACATATAACAATTACAACAGGATGGGAAAGTACCCTTGTCATAAAACTTTGCAACACTTGACAGGGAGAACCAGCTGAGAGTTGCTTCCCTAAACAAGCAGTGTTTACAAATTCCATACAATAATCCAGAAATAAAATAATACATACATAGAATATGCTTTTTTTTTTTTAATCAGGAAGAAACATGAGTGAAGAATTCACAGTGACCTTAGGATCTACCTGGGAGAATTAAAGCCACGCCACCCATGCAACGGAGAGGTCCCTGTGAGTTGCTGGCAATGAGTACAGATCAGTGAACCATGGTATCTATGAACTTGTTTCCCTGAAAATATTAATTGAAAACAAAATAACAAGTCCATTCATAATTAGCTTTGACTATTTATCTAGGCAGAATGTACCTCTAAAATATTCACAATGCAGATATTCCAGATCATTGACACAACGATAATTTTTATCAGATGTTATTAAAATAAGTTTAAATATCACTCCTCACTTGACAGTGCTTTTTCAGGCAATTCATCCAAGTCACGTGTGAAGACAGGCAAAAATGGAAACTCGATATGTGAGTTTGAAAACATGAACTCATCCAGCAGTTCCCACCAGGCCATCCCCGGAAAGAGCGGCTGCCGCCGGGAGCAGGGACAACCAGCAGCATCGGTCGCTGTTCCTGCCTGCGTTGTCAGTGTTATTATTGCTAATTATTAACATGCTCCCACTGTGTGCTGCACTAGGTGTATACGAAAGGCTTGGTGCCAAATCTCAGATTTGCCGTGGTTACCGTAAGCCAGGCAGGTTCAGCTCAGGCGCACGGGGCACTTGACGCCCGCAGCCTTCAGCAGGGGCAGACGGCAGCCAGCGTATAAGCATCCCTGCCCCCTGTCCTTCAGGTAAACAAGGCTGCACGCGTCCTTTAAGCTTCTCAGTGGCCCCCTCACAGAAGACCCCATTGTGTATGGCAGCCATCATTAGGACACACCCTTGACTGGTTTATTAAAATTAGCTTGAGTTAGTTCTGACTTACCGCTAATCACATGCACCCATGTTAAGCATACAATTGTACAATTCAATGTGCCTTGATAAACCCACACCCCTGCGCAACCGTCGCCAGGTACAGGACATTTTCATCACCCGGAAAGGCTCCCCCGTGCCCTTTGCAGTCCATTTCTCTCTACTTTTTATCCTGCTCCAGGTAACCACCAACTTGTTTTCTCTCATTGTAGGTTAGTTTTTCAAATTCTAGAATTTCACACAAGCAAACCAAACAATATGAACTATTTCATTCATAAATCCTAATACAATGGTTTTGGGATTCATCCATGTTATTTTGTGTATTGGTTTGTTCCTTTTTTTATTGCCAAGTAGTATTTCGGTGTACAAATAAATCATTTTTTAACCCTTTACCTCTTCATGGTTATTTGGGTTATTTCCCAGTTTGGCTATAATGAGGGAAGCTGCCCTGAAAAGTCACATGTTGACGTGGACACAGGCTTTGTCTTCTCTGAGGAAGCACCATGGCGTGGACCCTTTCCTGCCTCACTTTTCTGTCCCCTCACTCCCGCTTCCCAGGGTCACCTCCCATACCAGCCTCTGGAACCCAAGTCCTCATCTCGGGCTCTGATTCTGAGAACATCCAAAATCAAACACCCGAGCCTGGCTATGTGCAGCTCGCCCCTTACTAACGGGGGGCAGGGTTTCTGTAAAGCATCCCTACGCTCTTATTTATGCTGGTAACCAACTTCCTAGGCCAGGAGAGCCAGCACAGTAATTCTTTGTCACCCCAGAATGTCCTCAAATCGTTACTTATGTGTGGATCTCTTCAACCTGTCTTAATTATCTAGCCATGTGACCTTGACTAAATCTGTTGACCTCTTGGAACTTCAGATTTTTCATCTGTTAGAAAATTTAAGATAAATATAATAAGTATATTTCAGGGTTATTGTGAAGGTTAAATAAAGTAATGCACTCCACATAACCAGAATTTGGTCTATGGATACAACCTCCCACTAAAAGGAACCAGGAATCTTTTAAAGAATGTTGGATTCCAGGTCTGGGGCAGGGTATATAAAAGATAAGTCTAGAAACTATTACTGTGCTAGAAAGAAGAAAGATGAATAAGACTGCAGTGTCATGTCAAAAAGACACAGCATATGTTTAACATTTTTCAAAATAAAATGTCTGAAAACAAAAGACACAGTCATTTACTGAAGAAAGTGCCACTGGCCTGAGATATAATAATTTGGGTATAAAACAAATGTCTGGAACAGCTTGAAAAATATCAAATTATCAAATACACAAATCCATGAATCCTTAATGAATTTTTTAGAATGTTCAACAGAACTGGTTGTATAAAATCAATACATTAATATAAAGTTTGAAAACTAAATGAAAATAAACAAACTTTATATGCTTTAACTATACAAATTTGTATCTCAAAGTAGCCGGAGTTGATGAAATAAAATTCTCTGTTTTGAAGAATTACAGGTTATGAATACAGAAGTAAAGGTAGAATTGGAAAATCAACGTTTTGAAATTTCAAATAAAATAATGAAACCAGGCAATGTTCATTGATGGATATTAAAGCCATTAATGGGAAAAACTTATGGGGAATTTTATAACAGAGGGATTGGACAGACATTGAGCACAGTAATCATTTTTTCTTTTCTTTTTTTTTAACCAAGCAATCTTTTAGTCACCAAAAGTGATACAAGCAGATAGCACATGCCTCATGGTGTGATGACATAGGAAATTTTCAGCTCCACCACAATGCCCTTAAAAGTGGAACTTAAGTGTAATCAATCGGGCTCTAAGTATCAGTTTAAAATAACTATGGGGCTGGAAAAACAAGTTGAAAGACTCTACAACAAAGAAAACCACCGAATCCAGAATGTGAGACTTTCTATACAGAAAATACCAGTTCTTTCCAACAAAGCAATGGCAAAGAAAAAAAAAACAGAGAAGAAACAGGGGCCTGTCTCAAAGGGACAGAGATTGAAAGGACAGGCTGTCAAGGGCAGTCCTCGGCCTTGGTGTCCTGACTGTAATAAACCAACTGCAAGAAGACACTGCGGAGACAATGAGAGGAATTTGAGTAGGAACTGGGTGCTAGATGGTGTATATAAATGATAGTTAAAATTTTTAGATGTTATAATGAAGTTTATGGGGAAATATTCTTATTAGAGATACATGATTATGTATTTACAGAAAAAATGAGATGTCTAGGGATTTGCTTTCAAATACTCCAGAAAAAGAAAAGTGGAGGTGTCAAACAGAATTGTCAAATACGGTGATAACGGCTGACGCTTGGTGATATAGGTACAGGGGCATCTATTACTCCGTGCTCTCTCCTTTTGTGGGTTTTTTTTTTTTTTTTTTTTGGTTTTTTGGTTTGAAATCTTATATGATACAAAGTTTAAAACACGATAAAACCCTATCATGAGTGCACCACACAGAGCATGGCACAATGTATAGATTATTAGATATCTGAGAATTGGGAACCTCCGCCCTTGACAATTCCCCCAAATAGAACCAGCTGAGTGGTTCTAGAAGATTCCATCATCACTCTTCCCACGTTCTGCATCGCGTTCTGCATGAAAAGCCTTATTGCTGTCCAGGGTTCAGATTCTAGCCCATGCCCCCAAGCTTCTGATTACAGATGACTCCCAACAGCGACCCTCCCAGACCAGCCCCGGTGTGGCAGAGACAGGAACAAAAGCACAGAGAATTCAGCTCGGTTTCTCCCAGCACCTCCAGTGCTCCGTGGACCACTCTCAGAGGACCGGGCTGGTGGCAGGGATTCTTCCTCTCAGCATGAAGTCACCCTCCGTGGTTTATAAGAGGCACAAGAGTGTGACAGAGCAGGTTCTAAGCCCATCTCTCGGAGCTGCCGCTGAGCGCCAGGAACCCAGCTCATGAACCCACTGTCCCTTGGACTGGGACCCACCGTCCTGGACTCTGGAGCCTCTGGCTGCTCCCTGCTCCAGGGAGCCCACCTGCACTGCTTGATGAGTCACAAGAGTGACGTCTCCCAAAGGACTCAGTGGGGCAGTTGGGGCTCCTGTGTAACTGCCCAGACCTCAGGGCCCGTGAGGTCTGACATGGAATGCGGGTGGGGGTGAGGGACGCCCCTGCTGGGTGTCTCTCTGAAGAGGTGGCTGCAGTAGAATCCAGGCCAGCTGTGGCCCTCCTGCTCTACAAGGGAACCTGCCTCACAGAACCTGACACTCCTGGCCATGGGCCGGGCATCTGTGCCCATGTCTGCCCTGCAGACAGTTTCTGCATCACGCTCACTTCACCAGACCACAGGCTCATGTGTGTGCGTGTGTGAGAGAGAGAGAGGTGCTAGCGTATTCTCATAGGTCTTTATTGCTTTAGTGACTTATTATGGAAAACTCGACACATATACACAAGTAGAGGGGACAGTATAATAAGCCCCAGTGCTCCATAAACCCAGCTCCAATCACAGCTCATCTGGCTTCAATTATATACTCCCACACTCCTGGATTATTTTGAAGCAAATCACATCATTTTACTTGAAGTGTTTTTTTTATTACGTATCTCTAAAAGATAGAAATATTTCCTAATTTTTATCAAAAAATTAAAACATACACATACATATAATCATTTGTCTGAACCAACACTCTTCTTAAAGTAAATTACACACATCAGAACAATCCACCCCTCCCCACTCCAGCATCTAGCTCCTAAAACAAAGGCATTCTGCTGCAAAACCCACTTCAATGGTCCCATTTAGGAAATTCAACATTGGTATTTACTTATTATCCATATTCAATTTTCTCCAATTGTTCCAAAAATACTAACAAGGACTAATTTTATGAGTATCACAATACCATTACCATACCTAAAATTGTTAATAATTTTTTAAATCATCAATTATCTAGTCAGTTATATAATTTACATATCATCTTCTATTTATCTTCTCAAACTCTCTCTCTCTATCTCTCAGTTTATTTGTAGGAGAAGCCTGAAAATTTGTAGAGTCTCGCAAAGTATAGATTTTGTTGAGTGTTTCCCTGTGGTCTGTTTTTAAAATATATTTCTCCATCTCTGTATATACCAAGAGGCATGGAAAAAATCAGATTTGATTCTTCAGTAACCCTACTTCCCAGGCAATGGCAGCTACTTGAGTCAGGTAGGTAGTCCATAATGTCTAATTGTCCTTCATCTGGGATCTTACCAGTTGTTACCTGTCTCCATTAATTTATTAGGAGTCTGTAAAATAGTAATATTCTACATATATCATTCTTTCATAATATATCAGCTGTAAATTTTTAGAAAGTTTTCTTAAAATCTTCATTATCTATCAAGTTAAACTCTGGCATAACTTAGATATTTCTCAAAATGTTAAAAATAGAATTACCATTAGATCCCGCAATCTCACTATTAGGTATCTGTTCCCAAACACCAAAAAGCAAATATATCAAAGGGATACTAGAATGGCATGTTTATTGCAGCACTATTCACAATGGCAAAGACATGGGATTAACCTAAGTGTCCATCAGTGGATGAATGGATAAAGAAAATGTGTTACATATATGCAGTGGAATACTACTTGGCCATGAAAAACAATGAAAGCATGCCAGTGGCAGAAACATGGATGGAACTGGGGGTCATTATCTTAAGTGAAATAATCCAGGCACAAAAAGATAAATATAACATATTTTCATTTATATGTGGGAGCCAAAAAAATTGAGGTAGAGAGTGGAAAGAGATAACGGAGACCGGGAAGGGATGGGGGAGAGGATGAGGAGAAGTGGATTAAAGGGTACAAACCTAGAGGAAGGTAGAAGGAATAAATTCAGTGTCTGATAGCTGAGTAGGGTGACTGCTTGGGTGATGGACGCCCTAAATACCCTGACTTGATCACTATGCATTATACCAACATAACAAAATTTCACATGTACCCCATAAATTTGTACAAATAAAAAAAGTTTAAACAAAATTAAAATTAACAAAAAACTATGACATAACTATAATGTACTACGTTTAACTATTATATACTATGGTTTGTATGGAAAAGGAAGAATAAATGCTTGATTCTGACCAGTTTTAAAAATAACGAGTTTGCTCCTGAACATCCTCCATTAACGACAATTAGTTTTCCTGATATTATTTTTTAACATTTCATTAGGAAATCATGGATTTAAATATATTTGATGAGTTTCATTCATTATGGTTATTAAACTTATTGATGCTTAAATTATTCCATCTTCAGTTAGTGAGAGCCTCTTCATGTTGCCTCCTGAGTCTTTTTGACATGATCTTATTATTCTGCAATCTCTTCCGTGCTGTCTGAAAGGACAAAATGTTCCAGGCTCAAATTGTACATTTCCAGGCCCAGACCTATAATCAGACAGTTTTCCAAGGAGCCTTGGCTCCCTTTCATGATAAATGATATATAATGATATATAATGATTTGAGTGTTACGGGTTTTCATTGCTGCCGAATTGTCCATTGTTTCTAAGCCTTCCAGTAGATGGAGATAGATAGTATACATTTATAAATTGTAGGGTTGTATTACACCTAACCTCATCAATCTTACATGTTTCTTCTTTATCCTGTGCTGAAAATCCTGGTTCTCAGTGACACTGCTTTAATTGATCATTTTCTGTTTATCACAATCAGTCACAAAACAGTCACACAGCAGTCCTAAATAACAACACTAGCATTGGGAAAAATACGATTACTCACTTCAGGTGAAAATTTGTTTCCAGTGATTTTCTCTCCATGTTAATATTCCATCAGAGACATACAGTAAAAACGCTGAGGCTCAAAGCCAGTTGGAATATTCCCTCTCTCTTACGCTGCTGTCTCGCTGTCTACACTGGGCATGCTGTCTTCCCCATGCTGTTAACAAACCCAAGGCCTGTCCAGGGAACCAAATGGAGGAGACTGTCTGTGTATTTTTTCCCAATTAAAATCATAGGAGGAGAAATGACCATCTGTTCCTTCTGCGAACATCAGGCTGAGCTGATGGGACTGGGAGTTGCCAGTTGGCTGCCAGCCTTCCGAGTCCCAGTTCCAGACGGGGGGCAGCCCTTCACCGGTCCAAGCACCTGACCGTCAGTGGCTCCATCTCTGAGCTACATCAAATACAATAAGTGCTTCATACGCTGCTTAGTATAACTGAAGAATTTCATTCGGAGATGGGACATGAATAAAAGGAACTCTACTTTGGGAGAGGGGAGCATCGAATTCAGGAGGCAACGAACGGAGATATTTGCTTTCCTGCAGGGGCTGAGGACTAGGTTCTTGTCTTTGGCCAAATGGAGCTAGGTGTGGTGACCAAGCAGAAAGCCTGTCACTCGCCACTTCCGCGTCTGCTCTGGGCATCACGCTCTTCGGCCTTAGTGAGGGGGCTTTGCCCTTGTAGCACCTGAGAGCTACAGACACGGGAAAGGCTGGGGTCTCGGGGACAATGCAGACAGCAGCGGGGTGGCAGCAGAAATGGCCAGAGACAAACACAGAGGACTCCCTGGGTGGTCTCCTGAGGGAGTGAGGAGAAGGAGTGGGGTGAGAAGGAACGAGGGAAGAGCACGCGTTTCCTGGTCTGCCCAGGTGTCGGGAAAGAAGACCCACATGAAGGCCTTTGCTGGCTATGGTTAGACTCAGGGAAGTTTCCAAACGTCGCCAGGAAGGGAAAGAGCTGGCTAGGCCTAGTGGAGCCGCAGGAAGTGTCAGGACAAGCCCCTGGCAGAGTGAGAGGCAGGAGGAAGGGCGACACTTGCTAGGGGTCCCGAGAGACCAGTGCGTGTTCCCGTCCACCATGGGAGTGCCCCAGCTCAGGTGAGACCAACTCCTTTTATCTCGGGAAGAGGCACCTGTTCCAAGGGACCCACGGACCCCTGGTACTAAGAGGAGGTTGAGTCAAACACAACCCCTTTTACTGCCTTGGAAAGTGCCAGAACGAAAACCTAACCAAGCGCCGGTCTCAAGAACTTGTGTCAGCCTTGGAGGAATCAGCTGACTAGCGATGGGAAAGGAGGTGAATTAACAAGAAGCCGCTGGCCCGGCCGCAGGCTCACAGAGTGGAGAAGCAGCCCTGCCCCTCTCTGAATCAGAAGGTGAGAGCCACCGGCCGGAGAAGCTTCCTGTCCCTCCAGCAGCACTGACAAGCAGACTAGCCAGGACAAGAGTATGTGGGGCTCAAAGGTTTTCCTTTTTCTCAAACTCTCTCCCGGCCCCGTCTGTTTTGTACGAGTTCACGCCCATAAATAGAATGGCACAAACAATGACAATAGCAATAATAACAAACACACTGGTTTAAAGGCTAAAGGCCCAGGTTCAAGTCCTATGTGTCCCTTCCGTAGTTTGATCTCTTGGATTCAAAGCCTGGCTCTGCCACTGCTGTTTCAGGTGAGCTTATCTCTCTAGACCTAAGTATCTGCACTTTTAAATTGGGGATAATTACAGTCCCTCCCTCAGTAGGTCATGTTAGTGTTAAATATGAAGAGCTAAAAGTGCTTACTCAGTGTCCTACACGTAACAAATGCAGGGGGACTTGTAGGTTACAGTCACCGTGTCCTACACACCAGACTTGCAGAGGTCAGAAAACCGACACTGTTGGCTCACCCTAGGAGTCCACCACTGAGTGCTTTGTGAGGCAGGGTGGGCACTGGGCCAGGAAACTGGCAAAGTGACTCCTTACTTACAGCCTGAAATCAAGACCCAGGTCCCCAGTCCCCCCGTTGAGACAGCATGCAGACACAGTGAGTGGCTGTGAGAATTGAACTCAGGGCTTCTATTAATAAAAACCTGCCCAGCCGGAAAGGTTGTCTTCATTTGACTCGATAAGCCTGGCTTGGGAATTCAAGCCCCATCTTAGTCTCAAGAAACCCAGAAGCCTTAGAACAGCACACTTACCTCCTTCTACTCCAAGATGAATTCTGAGCTGGGAAAATTCTAATCCTTTGGAAATTGGAAGTTTACTTCCAAACAGCCAATTAAGAAGGTCATAAAGCCCTATTCTATTCAGGGAATTCATTAGCATTGCTTAGAAGAAATGAAAATGAATGTTCAAGAGATTTTTTTTTAGACTGGCAAGAATTTTAAGACAGTATAAACATCAATGGGAAAATTATATTAGTGAGGGAACATGCTGAATACATTTGCATTTTATGAATGGGAAGTGTTTCCTGAAATTACCATCAAACTTGAAATACTTAGCAAGATAAACATGTTGTCAGAGGCCTGTGGGGAAGGGAGAGAGGGGCGCAGTGGGGGAGAGAGGGGAGCAACTCTCTTTGGTTTGGGCATGCAGGAAGTCAGAAGGGCTGGGAGCCATCTGGCTGAGCTGGGTGAGGTTGGGCTAGGTTGGGAGTACGTGAGAAAATGAGCTAATAAAAGAGAAATAAACGGCTCTCCCTTGCCCTTGAAGCTTGGTTTTATCATATGACCGTGGGGAGAAAGAGGAAAGGTGTGATTCTAAAGGCCACTCATTTATGTAATAGCTGTAAATGTCTAAAGCCTGTACCGATTGCCACCCTCTCTCTCCACCTTGTAAAGACCTCTCCCCCGTGAAGCTCCTGCCACCAGATCCTCCTGAGCCTCCAAACCCTCCCCCTTCTCACTGCTGTCATCCACTGTCGTACTGCCAGGCCCCCCACAATCCGTCATGCGTCACTGAAGCCTCAGCACCTGCTCGCCACCTCTTCACCCCAAATCCAGCTGTTATTCTCAGGGCTTCGCTGTCCACAGGGCTCATGAGCACCCTGGCCCCCTCAAGCCTATACCCCGAGTCTCCAAGCGCCTTTTCTTCCATGCCACTGTGGCCACCCACTCACATTGTCAAAGGCTATTCTGTCACCAAGGACTGCTGTGGTCCCAAGATTAAGTCCCATAGGCTACCTGAACCACACAACCATGTGTCCACTTGCTCATGCGACCTGACTGCATCATTCTTCAACCTCAGCAACATTTCCAGTCCACTGATCCCACCACATTTCTTCTCCTTCAGGCCATCTAAAGTTTATCTTCTTCATTACCTTCCTTAAATCTTCGATGAGCATTACAATTGCTTTCTTATAGTTAAGCTCAATTTCCTTGCCCCACTCTCAGTCTATTGTAATTATTTTGCTAAACTTTTAAACCCAGAAGACTCCAGCCAGCTACCTTCTTCCTGACTCTGTCGGTGTGGCTGAGTGCTGTTACAGAGAAGGAAACCCCCAGTGGGACAGCCCGAAACTGTGATCAATTCATGATCATCCATCTTAAAATGGCCTGGGGACCCCGCCCCTGGCCTCTGTTAGTTCATTCGGCCACTGCTCTTTATTTCCAGTCCAGGTGTTCTCTGTTCCAGCCGGATCTCCCACTGTATCACCCGTTTCCCTCTCCCAGGAGTAGTCACACTCTTGCCTCACAATGCTTGCACAGGCCGGGCACAGTGGCTCACGCCTGTCATCCCAGCACTTTGAGAGGCCAAGGTGGGAGGATCACTTGAGGTCCGGAGTTTGGGACCAGCCTGACAACATAGCAAGACCCTGACTCTACAAAAAATAGAAAAATTAGCCAGGCCTGGTGGCACACACCTGTAGTCCCAGCTACTTGGGAGACTGAGGCAGGAGGATCCCTTGAGCCCAGGAGTTGGAGCTTTCAGTGAGCTATGATGATGCCACTGTACTCTAGCTGGAGCGACAGAGTGAGACTCTGTCTCAAATTAGAAAAAAGAAAACTCTTAGAAAAATAAAATTTATCAGTCAGACATTCCCTCAGTGTCTGAAAGAAGGGAAAAATCTATAAACATCAAAAAAAGTCTTACTCCCAATAAAAATTGAGAAAGCATAACTCTTTTTATTAAAAGTAGATAATATTTCTGAGGCCTCTACTATATGCCAGGCTCTGATCTCAGCACATGGTTTATTTTATCTCATAAAATCATCACAATAGCAGGCAGATCCTTGCATTATTTTTAACTCTGGAGGACATTATAGCAGAGAGAGGTTAAATAATCTGCTCAGACCAGACAATAGTAGTTCTCTTGGCTGGACAGGCAAAGACTTAAGATGTCACTGCCCCAATTTTAGGGTCTCTTATTCAAGACTTTCACTGGAGGGGAGAATATATGCATATCTTCTATTTATTCCCTCCAGACAACAAGTTCTATTCTAGACACCTGCTTCACTTTCTCACAAAGACTAAGAAAAAAGATGGGTATGATGCAACCCAAACCCAAGCCCGCTGCAGCCAGCAAGTCCCGGAGAGCCGGCGAGCTCTCCTTGAACCTGGGGGAGTGGATAGGAAGAAAGTGAGAAGCAAATGTTCAGTTGTATCATATTTGTCCAGAGAATACAATTTTTTTAATTCTAAGGATCTTGGCAAACTCTCAAAGCTTAAATAAAATAATCCCAAGAGTTCTGACTATAAGTAAGACTCGATTGGGAACTGTCTCTGAGGGATGGGGGGGTGAGAATCATGGGCATTGTCTGATAAACCCAGCCCCTCACTGGGCTCGATGTCAGGGCTGATCACGGGGCCCCAACTAGGAGGAACTGAGCCCTTTCCATTTGTGCCTAGTTCCTTCTCTGATCTTGATGGTGATAAAAAATGTAGATGAGAGGAGAATAGGAGGGTTAAATTGGCAAACTAGAATCATGGACTGGTAGGCTAGAAGAATCTCTGGGGGTCATCCCATTCACCCCTGCTGTTTTACAGGCAAGGGAACTGGAGTCCAGAGAGGTCATACGACTGTCCAAGGACACACAGCACCAGTGTTAGGCCAGTTCCCAGATGCCATATTCACTGGCCCACACCCACAGCCCCCACTTCAGGTTTTCCTTAAGGACTTTGTTGCCCATACCTGTCTGATTCTCTTGTACCGTATGGAAACTGAGCTCCCCACAGGCAGAGGAAGATGCTAATGAAAGGAACTAGGTACATTTAGTCTTCATTTTGTTGTCATTGGTTACCGTTGTTTGCTGGCAAATTAACTCCTGAGAAACAAAAGTAGCTGTACATAAAAGTGCACCATGCCAAAGACTGGGGCAATAATCTTTCACTCACCCTGAATATAGTACTTATTAATGATTGGAGATATTTAGCAAGAATATCTGTTCTTCCGTGGTCCTTAGAATTATCCAGGAAGGCAAGGGAATTCCCTTCCCTGAGATTCATCAAGAATGAGACTCCATCCTCTATACCCACCCGTTCCAGGACAGGCCAGGGCACCGGAGGTAGAGTGATCCATCTCATACATTCCGGATCCAAAGCCGCCCTCTTGACAAGTGGAGTCACCCAGCCGAGCCTTCCTGCAGGAGCCTGCTGTGGACCCCAGATGCCTGGACATCCCCTCTCTGCAGCTCTGCAAACCTCTCTCCCCCTCCCTTCTGCTCTGCACCCCATCATCTGCCAATCAATCACTCTGTCACCTCTGAGGAGCATTTGACACCCAATGAGAACTTTATATTATAATTGGACCCGCTGCCCCTTGGGTCATTTATGTTCTTTCTCTGTCCTTTTGGCAGGGACCTCTAATCATTCTCTCTCTTGCTCCCTTCCCTGGAGTCAGGCCACAAATCGGGGCATGCTCGTTAAAGTGTCAGTGAGTTGAGGAGCCTCCTACTAAGTGGGATTAATTGACAGACATAGCTCACTGCTGCCTTCCACCCGGGGTGGTGAAATGATTTACACCAGCAAAGGAGCAATTTCTCCTGAGCCTACTTAGTCTCCGTCCTCAGAGAACTTTGGCAGTGAATTGCTCAGGTCTTGGCCTGGCTTTGCAAATGGAGAAGGAAGAGGACCAAAAGCAGACTGAACTACCAGCCCAGGGCTCCTGGAATCTGCTGGGTCGGTTATCCATTTCATTCATTTCATTACCTTCCTTCCTTCCTTCCCTCCTCTTTCTTTTCTTTCTTTCTCCTTTCTCCTTTCTTTTCTTTTCTTTTCTTTCCTTTCCTTTTTTTTCATTCTTTCTTTCCTTCTTTCTTTCTTCTTTCTTTCTCTTTCTTTCTTTCTTTCTTTTCTTTCTCTCTTTTCTTTGTTTCTTTTTTTTTTTAGAGACTGTCTCTTAGACTCGCTCTGTCTCTCAGGCTGGAGTGCAGTGGCTCGATCATAACTTACTGTAACCTTGAACTCCTGGGCTCAGGTGATCCTCCTACCTCAGCCTCCTGAACAGATAGGACTACAGGCATGCCATCCTGCCTGGATAATTTTTAAATTTTATGTAGAGACAGGGTTTCACTATGTTGCCCAGTCTGGTCTTGAACTCCTGGCCTCAAGTGATCTTCCCACCTCGGCCTCCCAAAGTGCTGGGATTACAGACATGAGCCACTGCACCCTGCCATTTCATTATATTTTTAAAGAGGAAAAGTTTAAAAATAAAATAAGAGAAATAGAAAATAAGGAGTATTTGGTGATTTAACTGCCAGAAATGTGAAAAAAAAAAAAAAAAATGCTGTCTGAAGCAAGTTCTACCAGCCAATTTTTTGACCTTCCACTTTTCAGCCATGAACAAAATAGACATCAAATCATAAGCCTGGTTACTCCAAAACCAGCAATGCCCCCCAAATGGGATTTTCTAGTCATGCATTGCCACATACATCCACATATTGTTCTCATCGTCCCCCTTCATTAATTCATCCCTCCCACTTCCGCTGCTTGCTCTGGAAACTTGTTCTATCATTTAAGAACAAAACCAACAACACAAGCTGTAAACCTCCCCTAAATAATTCCATCTCCTCTTCATCAAGAGCTTCAGTCAATTCCTTTCCTCCTCTAAAATCCATTCATCTTCTGCGACAGGGACACTGCTGCTCCTACAGCTTTCTCTGTATGGAAATGTCCATTCTCCAGCACTCAGTTCCCCAAAGGCCAATGCAGGACTGACAGCCACAGATCTTATTCTCCTTGAAATAGGGCTTTGCTCATTGTCTCTGCTGTAACCTGGCTACTGTCCCCAGCATGTCACTTGTTAACAAGATAAATTGATTTATATTTCCAGATATTTCTGTATTGGAATAGCTGACTACATTCTCTTGGAAAATTTGACTCCCTCTTTCTCTCGACTTCCATAGCATCACTCTCTTCTTGATTCCCTCCTTGCCTGCTATGAATGTTTTCCACTGTATATCTGGGTTGTGGTAAAATTTACATAACATTTTACCATTTTAACCATTTAAAATGTATAAATCAGTGGCATTAAGTACATTCACAATATTATATGTCCATCCCACTATCCACTTGCAGAACTTTCTCATCAACCCAAACAGAAAGTTCATACCCCTTAAGCAATAACCCCTATCAGATAAAATTTGTAGGAGGCCTTGGGGTTGGACTGAGCCCCCGCAGTTGGCCCAGCAGAACAAACAAAAAGAGTTACTCATGCTGAAGCTCTGCACCAACCAGCTGAAACTAAGTTGTTTACCTGACTTTCCCAGAAATCAGGAGAGAGACAGGTAACAGCCAAATCCCTGAAACAGGCCAATTTTATCTGGCATGATTTTTAAAAAGTCTCCTCTGCTTTAACCTTTACAAGGAAAGTAACTTTGAAATGACTGATCCGCTCTGTGCTGTTTCTGCTTTCTTCAGTCCTTTTCTGCCTTTAAGGCCAAGCTCCTCCGCCCGGTTTACTGGAACACTCACTCTATTTTATAGAAACGACGTGTTACCCAACTCTAGAATCGCAAAGAAAAGCCAATTCTGTCTTTAAACGAAATGCTTTATACTTTGTCTCTTGATACCACCCCCCCAAATAATAACATTAGATGATATCCCCTTCCACCTCGTAGCCCCTGGTAATTTCTATTCTACTTTCTATCTCTATGGATTTGACTACTCCAGGAAATGTACCTAAGTGGAATCATCCAATATTTGTTCTTTGTATCTGACTTATTTCACTTAGAATGATGTTTTCAAGGCTCACCCATATTGTAGCATGTATCAGAACTGCACTGCTTTTTAAGGCTTGGTAATGTTCCATTCCATGTATATACCACATTTTGTTGATCTATTCATCTGTCAGTGGACATTTGGGTTGCTTCTTGTCTACAATAAATAATGCTGCAATGAACACCAGTGTCCAAGTATCTGTTTGAGACTCTGCTTTCAATTCTTTGGGTGTGTGCATAAGATTGGAATCACTAGATCATATAGTAATTCTATCTCTAAGTTTTTGAAGAATTGCTAAAGAATCCACAGGAGCTGCAGTATTTAAATTCCCACCAGCAGTACACAAAGGTTCCAATTTCTCCACATCCTCACCAACACTTGTTATTTTCTTTTCTTCCTTTTCTGTTTGTATTTTTTAATAGCCATCCAAATGGATATGAATTTGTATCTCATGTAGTTTTGGTTTGCATTGCACTAAAGATTAATCATGTTGAGAATATTTTCATATGCCCGTTGGCCAATTGTATGTTATATTTGAGAAATGTTTATTCAAATTATTTGCTCATTTTTTAAATTGAGATATTTTTTGTTGTTGAGTTATAGAAGTTCTTTGTATGTTCTGTATATTAATCCCTCATCAGGTATATGATTTGCAAATGTTTTCTACCGTCTGTGGGTTGCCCTTGTACTATGTTAATAGCATTGTTTGATGCACAAAAGTTTTTCACTTTGAAGTCCAATTTACCTATTTTTTCTTCTATAGTTTTCACTTTTAGTGTTATATCCAGTAAATCATTGCCAAATCCAATGTCATAAAGATAATCTGCTATGTTTTCTTATAAGAGTTTTATATTTTTAACTTTAATATTTTAGGTCTTTGATCAATTTTCAATACATCTTTCCATATGGTGTGAGGTAGGGGTCCTACTTTATTTTTTGCATGTGGCTATCCAGTTTTCTCAGCATAATTTATTGAAAAAGTTATTATTTCTTCATTAATTGGTTTTGCTACCCTGATCAAACATTAATTGGCCATATATGCAAGGTTTTATTACTGATCTCTCTATTCCATTCTACTTGTCTGTATGTCTGTACTTGTGCCAATAGCACATTGTTTTTATTACTGTAGCTTGGTAGTAAGTGCAAAAGTCAGGAAGTGTGAGTCCTCCAACTTTGTTCTTTTGCAAGATTGTTTTGGCTACTCAGGGTCCCTTAAGATTCCATATGAATTTTAGATTTTTAAAAAAATCCCACCAAATAAATGTCATCAGGATTTAATATGGATTGCATAGAACCTGTAGATTGCTTTATGGAGTATGGATATCTTAACAATATTAAGTTATCTAATCCCCAAATATGGAATCTCTTTCCATTTGTTTGTGTCTTTTAAAAATTTCCTTTAGCAATGGTTGTAGTTTTCAGTGTACAGTGTTTCACCTCTTTGATTAAATGTATTTCTAAGTATATTGTACTTTTTGATACTTTTATAGATAGAATGTTTTCTTAATTTTCTTTTCAAATTGTTCATTGATAGTATGTATAAATGCAACTGATTCTTATGTGTTGAATTTATATCCTGCTACTACTTTGCTGAATTTACTTATTAACTGTAACAGTTTTTTGCATGTGGAATCTTTAGTGTTTTGTACATATATGACCATGCTATCTGCAAAGATAATTTTACCTTTTCTTTCCAATTTGGATGCCTTTTGTTTCTTTTTCCTGCCTAATTGTTCTGCTTAGAACTCCAATACTATGTTAAACACAAGTAGCAAAAGCAAGCATCTTGTTTGGTTCTTGATTTTAGTGGAAAATCTTCAGTCTTTCATTAATATAATGTTAGCTGTGGAAAGTTCCTATTTTGAGAATCTTTTTATTCCTAGTTTATTGAAAATTTTTTATCATGAAAGAATGTTGAATTTTGGCAAATACTTTTACTGCATCAACTGAGATTTTTTTTTGCTTCATTCTATTAATATGATGTGTTACATTTATTGTCTTTCATATACTAAATCAAACTTCCATTCCTTGGATGACTTTCACCTGTCATTGTCTTAATCCATTTTATGTTGCTATAACAGAATATCTAAGGCTGGGTAATTTATAAAGAAAAGAGGTTTATTTAGCTCATGGTTCTGCAGGCTGTATGAAAAGCATGGTGCTGGCATCTGCTTGGTTTCTGGTGAGAGCTTTTGTGCTGAGTCAAAACATAGCAAAGAAGGTCAAAGGGAAAGTAGGCACATACAAAGAGGCACCCAACCCAGGGGGAATATTTGCTTTATAATAACCCACTCCCATGGAAACTAATCCACTCCCCTGGAACCACCCAGTCTCGCAGTTCTGTGAGAAGGGCACCAAGACATTCATGAAGGATCTGCTGCCACGACCCAAACATCTTCTCTGCCCCACATCCCAAGGCCACCACAGTGGGATGAAATTTCAACATGAGACTTGGAGGGGACAAACAAAAAAAATCCCAACCACAGCAGTCACTACACATAATTCTTTTAACATGCTGTTGGATTTGCTTTGCTACTGTTTTGTTGAGAATATTTGCATCCTTAATCGTAAGGTAGTTTTCTTTTGATGTCTTTGTCTTGTTGTTGTGTCAGGGTATAGTTGTTGTGTCAGGGTAATGCTGGCCTCAGAATGAGTTAGGAAGTATTTCTTCCTCTTCTATTTTTTGGAAGAATTTGAGAAAGATTGGTGTTAATTCATCTTTAAATGTTTGGGACAATTTATTATTGAAATCATCTATTCCTGGGCTTCTTTTTGTTGGAGATTTTTAATAACTCATTCAATCTCTTGCTATCATTTTATTCATATTTTGTATTTCTTCTTGAATCAGTTTTGATAATTTCTGTCTTTCTAGGACTTTGTTTCATCTAGGCTATCTAATTTGTTCCCATACAATTGTTCATAGTGTCCTCTTATATATTTTTTTTTAATTTTCTAACTTCTGTAAGGTGGATAGCATTGTCCCCATTGCCATTTCTAATTTTGGGAATTTGAGTCTGCGCTTTCATTTTTTCTGATTTAGCTAAGGTTTTTTAAATTTTTTTTTTGATCTCTTCAAAAAATTAACTTTTGGTTTTACTGATTTTATTATTTTTCTGTCCTGTATTTCATTTATCTTCACTTTTTTTTTCATTTTATTTCAGCTTACTATGGGGGTACAAAAGTTCTGGTTAGATATATTGCCCCTGTCCCTCCCATTCCCCCAAGTCTGAGCATCAAGTGTGTCCATTCCCCAGACAGTGCACATCGCACTCTTCTTGTAGGTATCTTCACTTTTATCTTTATTATTCCCTTCTCTCTGCTAGTTTTGGGTTTAATTTGCTCTTTTTTTTCCAGTTCCTTAAGGTATAAATTTAGATTACTAATTTGGGATCTTATTTCTATTTTTTTGAAGACAGGTAATTAAGGTAAAATGAGGGTAAGGTCCTAATCTCATAGGACTGATATCCCTATAGGATGGAAAAGACACCAGATCTCTCTCTCTGTATGGGCTCAAAGAAAAGGCCATGTGAAGACAATGAGAAAGTGGCCATCTGCAAGCAAGGAAGTGAGGACTTACCGGAAACCAACCCTGATGGCACCTTGATTTTGGACTTCTATGCTTCAGACTGTGAGAAAATAAATACATTTTCGTGTTTAAGGTGCACACTTCTGTTTTCTTTTGTTATGGCATCCCTAGTAGAGTAATACATCATTCTTCCTTAACTTGCTTAAGTTTTCTTTTTGCTTTCTAATATATAGTGTTTTATAGTATAGTATATAGTAAACTATATACTATACTATACTATACTATAGTATATATATATACTATACTATACTATACTATAGTATATATATATACTATACTATACTATAGTAAACTATAGTATATAGTTCTAATATATAGTGTTTACCACTATATATTTCACTCTGTGAATTGCATTTGCTGCATCCTGTAAGATTTGTATACTGTTCTTTGTTTTCATTTCTATCAAAGTATTTTGAAATTTACTTTGTGATTTCTTCTTTGAGCCACTAGTTTAAGCAACCAGTGTATGCTGTGTAAACTTTCCAGCTTTCCTTTCAATTATTCCTAGTTTGATTTCATTGTGGTTGAAGAAGAAAATTTGTATAATTTCAATCTTTAAAAAAAACTTATTGAGGCCAGGCACAGTGGCTCACACCTATAATCCTAGCAATTTGGGAGGCTGAGGTAGGAGGATCACTTGCGGTCAGGAGTTCAAGACCAGCCTGAGAAAATAGTGAGACCCCATCTCTACAAAAAATAGAAACATTAGCTGGGCATGGTGGCACATGCCTGAAGTCCCAGCCACTTGGGAGGCTGAGGCAGGAGGATCACGTGAGCCCAGGTGTTTGAGGTTGCAGTGAGCTATGAACCCACCGCTACCCTCATGCCCGGACAACAAAGTGAAACCCTATCTCCAAAGAACAAAACAAAACAAAACAAAAATTGTATTAAGATTTATTGGGGGGCCTAACGTATAGTCTATCCTGAAAAATGTACATGTATGCTTTAGAAAATGCATATTCTACTATTCGTTAGTGTTCTTTATTTGTCTGTTAGGTCAAATGAATTAAAATGTTGCTCAAATTCTGCATTTTTTTTACAAGATTGATGTAATTATTTAATGACACAGGAAAATAACATGTTATGAAACAAGTTGGTTACAAGTAGTAGGCAGAGGATGATCTCACTTTTGATAAAAAAAATAAAAATGCATATGAACATGCACAGAAAAAAATGGGAAGGTTATATACCAAAATATCAACAGTATTTTACTTCTGTTCAGTGATTAAATATTCTTCCGTTTGTATATTTTTAAAAACATGATTGTTTCTAAAACAAAAAAGAAAACAAGATACTGGAGAGAGTTACGAGTTAGGAATCCAAGAAGCCAGGAGCCCAGCAGCCAAGGCTTGAAACCCAGGACAGCCAAGGTGACAGCAGTCAAGTCCAGAGGCGGAGCATTGTTCTTTTTCCTACTGGAATGTTAACTATCAGACCGTTTCCTCTATATTTGATGTTCTCAGTATACTTAACATTTAATGGGACCCTATGAATAATAACTGGCACAAAAGGAAATGCTAGCAACTTTTGTTTTAAATTCTGAAATGAGAACTATTTTGTAGTTATATAACAGCAGTCGCCAACCTTTTTGGCATCAGGGACCAGTGTGATGGAAGACAATTTTTTCCACAGACTGGGGGTGGGAGGATGGTTTCAGGATGATTCAAGCACATTACATTTATTGTGCAGTCAAACCTCTCTGATAATGATAATCTGTATTTGCAGCTGCTCCCCAGCACTAGCATCACCATCTCAGCTCCACCTCAGATCATCAGGCATTAGATTCTCAAAAGGAGCACGCAAGCTAGATCCCTCCCATGCACAGTTTACAGTAGGGTGTGTGGTATGAAAATCTAATGACAGGAGGCAGAGCTTAAGCAACCTTCTGTCTCATTGTTCTGTTCATTATTGAAGTGGGGTGTGAAATCTTCAGCTATTATGTTAAAACTGCCTATTTTGTGCTTCTATTCTATCCATTCTTGGTTCGTATTAATATATAGGCATATAAATGTTTATAATAGACATGCATAATGTCTGTCTTTGTAACACACTTTGACATAAAGTCCATTTTCTCTGATATTAGTATAAACATCCTAGATTTCCTCTAGTTACTATTTGCATGGAATATTTTTTTATAACCTATGACTTTCAACCTACTGTGTCTTTGATCTAAAATGATGCTCTTGTAGATAGCATATAGTATGATATTGTTTTCTTTTTTATCAAAAGAACTAGAAGAGAAGATTTGGAATGTTCCTAATACATAGATATGACAAATGTTTGAGGTTATGATTATCCCAGTTGCCCAGATTTGATCATTATACATTATATTCTTGTATCAAAATATCCCATGTATCTCATAAATATATATAATTATTATATATCCATAAAAATAAAAAATCAATTGAAAAAATGAATTGATTAGAAATTCTGAAGCTGAAAAGCATAATCATTGAAATAAAGTATTCACTAGATGGTTTCAACAGCAGATATGAGCAGGCGGAAGAATCAGCTACTTGAAGATAGGTCAACTGAAATTATCCAGTCTGAGATTCAAAAAGAAAAAGAATAAAGTGAAGAAAGTCTAAGAGACATGCAGGACATCATAAATTGTACTGACATAGTCATAATGGAAGTCCTACAAAGATAAGGGGGAGAAAGAACAACACAGAAAAAAAATTTGAAGAAATAATGGCCAAAAAATTCACAAACTGGATAAAGGATATGTTTCTACACATTCAAGGAGATCAACAATGTTGAAGTAGAATAAATACAAAGAAATCTATACCTAGGCACATTATAATCAACCTTTCAAAAGCCATACAAAAATAATCTAAAAGCAGCAAGAAAAATACTCATTGTATGCAAGGTATCCTCAACATGATGAACTCATTTCTCATTGGAAAACATGGAGATCAGAAGCCCATGGGATGACATATCCAAAGTGCTTATAGAACAACAGCAACAACAAAAACAACAAAGCCATATCAACCAAGAATTCTATATTTATAAAAAATCATGTAAGAATGTGGAATTCCTACCCCATAACTCATTATTTAAAAATCTGAACATCTCCAAAAAGAAAATTCTTTAATACTATGTACTTCCCACAGATGTATCCAATATCACCTAGTGCTGTTTTCAAGAAAAAAAGGAAGAAGACTTTAAGATACATCCTCATCCCAGATAAACAAAAGCTGAGAGAGATAATCTCCCAATAGAATTACCCTACTCTTCATGAAATTCTAAAGGGTGTATTTAGGCTAAACTGAAAGGTCACTAGAAAGTACAATGAACCCATATGAGAAACAAAGACTCTTAGTCAAGATAACTACATAGATAAATATAAAAGCAATGTTTATTTTTTGTTTGAAACTCCTTTTTCATGTGATTTAAAAAAGAATACATAAAATAATAATTGTAAATCTATGTTAATGTACACATAATGTATAAAAATGCTATTTTTAACAGCAACAACATAAAGTGTGACATACAAAGGTGTATAGGAGCCAGCTTTACATAGAAGCTACATTGCTACTAATAAAAGGTAGATTATTAGAAGAAGTTAATTGCGTTCTCCAGAATAACCACTAAGGAAATATACAAAACTTATACAGAGAGAGAAATGAGAATGGAATCAAAGTGATACACTACAAAAAAAATCAATTATACACAAAAGAAAGAAAGGTAGAGGAAATGAGGAACAAAAACCATATAAAATATATTGAACACAAATAGCAAAATGGCAGAAGCAAGACCTTATTAGTAATTACCTTAAATGTAAATAAAATAAACTCTCCAATTAAAGGCAGAATTGGCAAAATGGACAGAAATATGTAATAAATTATTAACTATAGTTGCCCTATTGAGCTACCAAACACTAGATCTTATTCTTCTATCTTTGTATTTTTATGACCTTAACCATCCTCCCAACCTCATCCCCCCAACACACACTACCCTTCACAGCCTCTGGTAATCACCAATTTTCTTCATTACCTCCATGAGATTAATTCTTGTAGCTCCTACATATGAATGAGAACCTGTGCTATTTCTCTTTCTGTGCCTGGCTTATTTCACTTAACACAATGTCCTCCAGTTCCATCCATGTTGCTAAAAATGACAGGATTTCATACTCTTTTATGGCTGAATGCTATTCTATCATGTATATATACTGCATTTTCTTTATCAATTCATCTGTTGTTGGACACTTAGGTTGAATTCATATCTTGGCTGTCATGAATAGTGCCACAATAAACCTGAGAGTGTAGATATCTCTTCAATATACTGATTTCCTTTCATTTGAATATGTATTTGGCAATGAGATTGCTATATCATATGGTATTTCTGTTTTTAGTTTTTTTGAGAAAGCTGCAACTGTTTTCCATGGCAGCTGTACTAATTTACATTCTTGCCAAGAGTGTATGAGGGCTCCTCTTTTCCTCATCATCACCAGCATTTCTTCTTTTCTGTCTTTTTTTTTTATTTCAGCATATATAAGGGATACAAATATTTAGGTTTGACATATATTGCCTTTGCCCAACCTGAGTCAGAACTTCAAGCAAGTCCATCCCCCAGAACCGCACCCATTAGGTGTAAATATACCCACCTCCCAGCTGCCTGACAACCGATGAGCGTTACTACATGTGCACAGAAGTGTTGATCAGTTAATAAAAATTTGATGGTGAGTGCATGTGGTGCTTGTATATCCATTCTTGTGATACTTCACTTAGTGGAATGGGCTCCAGCTCTATCCAGGATGATACAAGAAGTACTAGGTTACCATTGTTTTTTGTGGTTGAGTAGAACTCCATGGTATACATATGCCACATTTTATTAATCCACTCATGTATTGATGGGCACTTGGGTTGTTTCCACATCTTTGCAATTGTGAATTGTGCAGCTATAAACTTTCGAGTGCAGATGTCTTTTTTATAGCATGTCTTTTTTTCCTTTGATATCCAGTAATGGGATTGCTAGATCAAATGGTAGTTCCACTTGTAGCTCTTTGAGGTACCACCATATTACTTCCACAGAAGTTGTAATAGTTTTCACTCCCATCAACAGAGTGTGAGTGTTCCTATCTCTCCACATCCACATCAATGTTTACCTTTTGATAAAGGCCATTCTCACTGGAGATAAGTAATATTTCATTGTGGTTTTGATTTGCATTTCTGTGATGATTAGAGATGTTGAGCATTTTTTCATATGTTTGTTGACCATTAGTCTATCTTCTTTTGAAAAGTATCTGTGCATGTCCTTTGCCCACTTTTCAATAGCATTGTTCAATTTTTTTCTTGCTGATTTTCCTCAGTTCTATATAGATTCTAATTATCAGCCCTTTATTGAATGTGTAATATGTGAATATTTTTCTCCCATTCTGTAGGTTGTCTGTTTGCTTTTGTGATAGTTTCCTTGGCTGTGCAGAAGCTTTATAATTTGATCAGGTCCAACTTATTTATTTTCGTTGTTACTGTGATTGCCTTTGAGGTCATCTTCATAAATTCTTTCTCTAGGCCAATGTCTATAAGAGTTTTTACAACATTTTCTTCTAGAATGCTTATAGTTTCCTGCCTTAGATTTAAGTCTGTCATCCACCATGAGCTCATTTTTGTGACAGGTGAAATGTGCAGATCCTGTTTCAGTCTTCTACATGTGACTATCCAATTTTACCAGCACCATTTATTGAATGAAGATTCTTTTCCCTGGTGTGTTTTTTGGTCTACTTTGTCAAAGATTAGATGGCTATATGAGGATGGTTTTATATCTGGGTTCTTAGTTTTGTTCCATTGGTCTATGTCTCTGTTCTTGTGACAGTACCATGCTATTTTAGATACTATAGCCTTGGAGTATAGATTGAAGTCTGGCAGATTGATGCTTCCAAATTTGTTCTTTTTGCTGAAGGTTGCTTTTGCTACACAGGGTCTTCTCTGGTTCCATATGAAGTGTAGAATTATTTTTTCTAGATCTGTGAAAAATGATGTTGATATTTTAATAGGAAGAGCATTGAATCTGTAAATCACTTTAGGTAGTATAGACATTTTAACAATGTTGATTCTGCCAACCCATAAGCATGGTATGGTTTTCCACCTGTTTACTTTCTCTACCATTTCCTTCCTCAGTGTTTCATAGTTCTCCCTGTAGAGGTCTTTCACCTCCTTAAATTTTTTCCTAGATATTTTATTTTCTTTGTTGCTACTGTGAAGGGTATTGAGTCTCTGATTTGGTTCTCGTTTGACTGTGGATGGTGTATATGAATGCTACTGATTTGTATACATTGATTTTGTAAACTGAGATTTTGCTGAATTTGTGTATAAATTCCAGTAGTCTCATGGCAGAAGCTTTGGGGTTTTCTACATATAAGATCATATTGTCAGCAAAGAGCGATAGTTTGACCTCTTCTGCCCCCATCTGGATGCCTTGACTTCCTTTTCTTGTCTGATTGCTCTGGCAAGGACTTCTAACACTATGTTGAATAGAAGCGGTGATAGAGGGTAACCTTGTCTGGTCCCAGTTCTAAGCGGGAATGCTTTCAATTTTTCCCCATTCTGTATGATGTTGGTTGTGGGTTTGTCATATATGGCTTTTATCATTTTGAAGTAAGTCCCACCTATGCCTATTTTGTTAACCATTCTTATAATAAAAGGGTGCTGAATTTTGTTGAATCCTTTTTCTACATCTATTGAGGAGATTATATGGTCTTTGTTTTTACTTCTATTTGCATATTGAATTACATTTATAGATTTGTGTATGTTGAAATATCCCTGCATCTCTGGGATGAAGCCCACTTGGTCATGATGAATTATTTTTTTTTTGTAAGCACCTGAATTTGGTTTGTTAGGATTTTTTTGAGAATTTTGCATCTATATTCATAAGGGATATTGGTCTGTGGTTTTCCTTTTTTGTTGTGTCTTTTTCTGGTTTGGGTAACAGGGTGATGTTGGCTTCATAAAACGTTTTGGGGAGGATTCCATCTTTCTCGATGTTGTAGAATAACTTAAAACTGAGCTCCAGATCTTTTACTTAAAAAAAAATTAGTTCAATGCTATGGACTCCTCTTTAATGCCAAAATGACCTTTTCGATGTTTTTTGCAGAAAAATTTCTGCAGGATAGACACCAGTTCTTCTTGGTAGATCTGGTAAAATTAGGGTGTAAAACCATCTGGTCCAGGACCTTTCTTTTTAGGAAGGTTTTTTATTGCTGCTTCAATTTCAGCACTTGATATTGGTCTTTTCAGGAATTCTATTTCTTCCTGGTTGAGTTTAGGGAGGGTGTGTGTTTCTAAGAATTTGTCCATTTTCTTCACGTTTTCAAGTTTATGTGCATAGAGGTTTTTATAGTATCCATAGATGATATTTTGTATTTCCATGGTATCAGTTATAATTTCTCCTTTTTCATTGCTGATTGAGCTTATAAGAGTCCTTTCTTTACTCCTTCTCATTAATCTAGCAAGAGGCATGTGAAATTTGTTTATTTTTTCAGAGAACCAACTTTTTCTTTTATTAATCTTCTGTATAGTCTTTTTATTATCAATTTCATTTAGTTCTCTGATCTTTGTTATTTCTTTTCATCTGCTGGATTTGGGGTTTGTTTGCTCATCCTTTTCAAGTTCTTTGAGGAAATTCATTAGATTGTTGATTTCTGATCTTTCTGTCTTTTGGATGTAGGCATTTATGTATATAAATTTTCCATAAATTTTCCTCTCAGGACTACTTTAGGTATGTCCCACAGACTTTGATAACTTGTGTTTCCTTTATCATTTAGTTCAAAGAATCTTTTGATTTTTATTTTAACTAAAATTCATCACCCTTTTATAAGAATGTAACACAACAAAATAGGCATAGATGGGACTTACCTCAAAATGATAAAAGCCACATATGACAAACCCATAGCCAACATCATACTGAATGGGGAAAAATTGAAAGCATTCCCACTTAGAAATGGAAGCAGACAAGGTTTCCCTCTATCACTGCTTCTAGGCAACATAGTGCTAGAAGTCCTACCCAGAGCAATCAGATAAGAGAAGGAAATCAAGGACATCCAAATGGGAGCAGAAGAGTTCAAACTACCACTCTTTGCTGATGATATGATCTTATATGTAGAAAACCCCAAAGCTTCTGCCATGAGACTACTGGAATTTATACACAAATTCAGCAGAGTTTACTGGAATTTATACACAAATTCAGCAAAGTCTGAGATTACAAAATCAATGTACACAAATCAGTAGCATCCTTATATGACACCCACAGTCAAACTGAGAACCAAATCAAAGACTCAATACCCTTCACAGTAGCAACAAAGAAAATAAAATACCTATGAAAAAAATTAACTAAGGAGGTGAAAGACCTCTACAGGGAGAATTATGAAATACTGAGGAAAAAAATAGCAGAGGAAGTAAACAGGTAGAAATCCATACCATGTTTATGGGTTGGCAGAATCAACATTGTTAAAATGTCTATACTACATTTTTTGTAGGTATTGTAAACTACATTGCATTTTTTATTTTTTTCAGCCAGTTTATTATTAGTGTATGGAAACACTACTGACTTTTGTACATTTATTTTGTATTCTGCAACTTTACTAAATTTGTCTATTAGATCTAAAGGGTTCCCTTATAAGCAACTAGAAAATTTTCTTTTGCTGTTCTGGTGGAATCTTTAGGTTTTTATAAATATAAGATCATATCATCTGCAAAGAGAGACAACTTGACTTTCTCTTTTCCAATTTTGATGGCTTTTATTTCTTTCTTTTGGCTGACTGCTATGGTTAGGACTTTCAGTATAATGTTGAATAGGAGTGTTGAAAGTGAATGTTCTTCTCTTACTCTAGTTTTTAAAGGAAAAGCTTTCTACATTCCCTCAATTAATATGATGTGAACTGTGTGTGTGCCTATTTTGTTGAGATTTTCCTCATGAACGGATGTTGAGTTTTACTACATACTTTTTCTGCATGTACTGAGATGATCATATAGATTTTGTCCTTCATCCTGTTGATGTGATGTATCAAGTTTATTGTCTTTTGTAGGCTAAACTGTCTTCCCATGCCTGGTATAAATATCACTTGATCATGGTGTATCATTGTATTATCTTTCGATGTACTGTTGGATTCAGTTTAGTAGTATTTTGTTCAAGACTTTTGCATTTATGTTCATTATTAGGGGTATTGGCCAATAATTTTCTTTTTTTGTTGTGTCTTTGTCTGGTTTGGGTATCAGGGTGATGCTGGCCTTATAGAATGATTTAGGGATAATACCCTCCTATACAAATTTTTTGAATAGTTTAAGAAGAATTAGTGTCAGTTTTGTATGTAAGTTTTATAGAATTTAACAGTGAAGACATCTGGTCCTCAGCTTTTCCTTTTTGGGAGACTTTTTATTATGGATTCAATTCCATTACTCATTATTGGTTTTATCTAGTTTTCTATTTCTTCCTGATTCAGTTTTGGTAGGCTGTATGTGTCCAGGAATTTATTCACTGTCTCTATGTTTTCAAGTTTGTTAGCATACTGTTGTCAATAATTCCCTTGATCTTTTGTATTTATGTTATCACTTGTAATGTCTCTTTTTTCATATCTTATTTTGTTTATTTAGGTCTCCTCTATCTTTTTCTTGGTTAGTCTAGCTAGCACATTATTGATTTTGTTTATATTTTCAAAAACAAACTGTTCATTTTGTTGATGCTTTATATTATTTGTTTATTCTCAATTTTATTTAGTTCTGCTCTGACCTTTATTATTTACTTTCTCCTGATAATTTGGGGTTTGGTTTGTTCTAGCTTTTCTAGCTCCTTGAGATACACCATTATATTATTTATTTGACGTCTTTCTACTTTGTTAATGTAGGCAATTAATGCTATGAACTTGCCTCTTATGACAGCTTTTGCTTTACCTTATGTTTTTGTTTTTTGTGTTTCTATTTTTATTTTTTTTAATATTTTTTATTTCCTTCTTAATTTCTTTACTGATCCAGTGGTAATTCAGGAGCATATTGTCTAATATTTATTTATTTATACAGTTTCCAAAATTCCTCTTGTTATTTATTTCTAGTTTTATTGCATTGTAGTCTGAGAAAATACTTGATATGATATTAGTTTTTAAAAATATGTTGAGGTTTGATCTATGGCCCGATATATGGTCTATCCTGGAGAATGTTCCATATGCTCATGAGAGCAATGAGTATTCTGCAGCTATTAGATAAAATATTCTGTAAGTGTCTGTTAGATCCATTTTGTCTAATATGTAATAAAAATCAAATATTCTTTGTTTAATTTTTATCTAGATGATCTGTCCAATGCTGAGAGTGGATTGTTGAAGTCACCAGCTATAATCATATTAGAGTCTATCTCTCCTTTTGGATATAATATTTGCTTTACATATCTGGGTTCTGCAGTGTTAGGTGCACATATGTTTAGAATTATTATATCCTTTGCTGAGCTGATCCCCATATCATTATATAATGACCTTCTTTGTCTTATTTATAGTTTTTGACTTGAAATCTGTTTTATCTGAAATATGAAATATATTTTTCAATCCTTTTATTTTCAGTCTATGTGTGTCTTTATGGGTGAGATGAATTTCTTTTAAGTGGCACATACCCAGGTCTTTTTTTTATCCATTCTGCCAGCCAAAAAATTTTTTAAGTGCAGAATTTAATCCTTTTACATTTAAGGTTATTTTTTATATATGAGGATTTATTCCTGTCATGTTGTTATTCTCTGGTTGTTTTGTATATTCTTGGTTCTTTTCTTTCTCTCTTATTGTTTGTCATTTAAGTTTGTTGTTTTTATGTAGTGGTAACATTTGAGTTTTTTTCTTTTTCCCATTTGTGTTTGCTGTATCAGAAAGTTTTGTACTTTTGTTGGTTTTTGTGATTGTGCATATCCTCCTTTCATTTTCAGGTATAGGATTCCTTTTAGAATTTCTTGTAGGGCCAGTGTAGTGATGGTGAATTCCCTCAGAATTGCTTGTCTGTTAAAGATTTTATTTCTCCTTCATTTGTGAAGGAAAACATTGCTGGGTATAGAATTCGTGACCAGTAGAGTTTGGGTTTTTTTTTTTTTTTCCTTCTTTCCTTTAGCACTTTGAATATATCATCCCATTCTCTTCTGACCTTTAAGGTTTCTGTTGAGAAATTTGTTGTTAGTGTAATAAGGGTTCCCATATAAGTGACTAAGTGACAGGAGGATTTTCTCTTGCTGCTTTTAGAATTCTCTTGTTGTCTTTAACTTTTGAGAGTTTGATTATAATATGCCATGAAGAAGACCTTTTGAGTTATATCTATCTGCGCATGTCTGTGCTTCCAACATCTTAACGTCTAAATCTTTTACTAGACTTGGGAAGTTTTCAGTTATTATTTTGTTAAATAAGTTTTCTCTGCCTTTGTCCTTCTCTTCACCTCTGGAACACCAAAAACTCAAATATTTGGTTGCTTTATGGTGTACCATGTATATGTAGACTTTGTTTACTTTCTCTTTCTTTCTTCCTTTCTTTCTTTCTTTTTCTAATTGAGTTATTTCAAAAGACCTGTCTTCACGTTCTGAATTTCTTTCTTCTCCTTGATCTAGTCTATTATTTAAGCTTCTTTATATATGTTTTGTTTCATTCATTGAATTCTTCAGTTTCAAAAATTTTTATTGACTCTTTCTTATGCTATGTGTGTGTATATATATATATCTGATGACTTTCTTATTCATATCCTGAGTGTTTTTTCTAATTTATCAGTATTCTTTACCTGTGTTACCTTGTATCTCACTGGGCTTCTTTAGTGTCATTATTTTGAATTCTTCCAGTGTTTCATAAATTTCTTTTACAGTTGAATCTGTTGCTTAAGAATTAATTATATTCCTTTGGATTTTTTCACGTTTCTTGTGTCCTTTCATTGATATCTGTGCATATAGTGTAACAGTTACTTCTTCCAATTTTTTGAATTGGCTTTCATAGAAGAAGTCATTTTCTGAATATGTATCTATGGTGTTGGTTGGGTATGACATGTTAGCTTTGATTCTGGGCACATGCAGTAGTGCAATCTTCATGTCATTTCTTTCACTATAAAGAGGGTCAGTGGTGTCTGTGATTTCCTCAGTGGCTTAGGCTGCAGTTGTTAGTGGAAGCTGTGTTGACATTTCACTGGGGCCAGTGATGCCAGGCAGGCCAGCCCTCAGGAACCAATGGTTATAGCAGAAGTTCAAGAGTGCTTGTCTTGGGCCTCTGGGCAGTGTATACACGCACCAGTGTTAACCAGGTCCTGGCCAGTTGATTCTTCAGTTTCCATGTGATTTGCTCAGGTGTTGACAGTGGCAGTGGAAACCTGGTGTGGGGGTGGGTCCTTGTGCCCCTGGGCAGCATGCATAGTGTGGACAATGATGGTAGCAGTGGTAGAACAAGCTTTGGGCTCCCCAACATTATGCACTGGTGTTATCTGTGGTTGTGATGGTTTGGGCAGGCCAGTTGCTAGGCCCCCAGGTGGAGTGTGCATGTGGGTTCCAGTGGTGGTGGTGACAGCAAGGTGGGTGGGCCCATCCATAGATGTGTACATAAATGCCCACAATGGTGAGCAGGGGAGGACAATCCCTAGGCTCCCTCATGGTGTGCTCTTGTGGTGGCAGTAGTGGTGGCAATGGGAGGGGTTATCCTATCTTTACGGTGTGTGTAAGTGTACTGTGGTCCTGCTGCTGGTGAAAGCAGAGTTGCTATAAGTGATAGTGTCCTTAGGCATTCAGCTCTCAGGTTTTGGGGAGCACACAATTTGGCTTATGGTAGTGGTGGCAACAGTGGGAGCAGTGGCTATAGGAAGTGATAGGCTATCCTCAGGGCATGTTCATGTGCACAGTGGCCCTGCTCCTGGATGGGAGGTACATGGTTGCCATCAGTAGCTATGGCCACAGGTAAGTGGTTCCCAGGCTCTGGGAAGCATGGCTCCCTGTGTCCTAGAGGCAGCCTCCTTGGTGTACTGCACCTCCCATTCCCCAAGGCATAGGATCCCATTTTGGCTAGATTGCTGGAGACCCTGTTTTACTGCTGGTTCTGGCCAGCATCACACTGCTGCTCCCGTACAAATCAATGCAGAAGGATGTCAGTGGGATTTCAGGGATGTGGAGATTCGGGGGCTGTTGGGCCCTAAGGCCATATGCAGTCTGGTGGAGGCTGGACTGCCAAAATGGTGTCATGGTCTCAGATGCTTAGGTCTCAGTTGTAGTGGGGCCCAGTGTGATCTCTCTAGCTAAAACAATGCTGTTGCACAGTCTCCAGGTGGCTGTCTACATTAGTCTTAGGGCCTGCAAGGGTCAAGGAGCTATCCAGTGGCTAGGATTGCAGTATGTGGTAGAAATGTGGACCACTGGGGATCTCTCACTTACTTTATCCCCACATGAAAAGCTTCTACAGGCTTCTGGCTACTCCCAGCTGTCTTACCTCCCTCTCCTTCCATACCACTATTATTTCCTGTTACTTTTCTGTTTAATCTCAGTACTATCTTTTAGATTCCCTATTAGAAATGTGATTATGTACTCACTATTATGCCCTTTGTGGAGCAAAAGAGTGCCAGGTGCCTCTAGTCAGCCATATTGAAGTATCCCATCCTTGTTGACCTTTTGTATTGTTTTTGTAATCTCAATTTTATTTATTTATGTTTTTATTGATATAATTGTTATTTCTTTCCTTATACTACTTTTGAGATTGGTATGTTCTTGCTTTTCTAGTTCTTTAAGTTAGATTGTTAGATTATTTATTTGAATTTTTCTACTTTCTTAATATAGGTTTTTATTGCTATCAATTCCCTCTTAGTACTGCTTTTTCTATATCCCCTGGGTTATGGTATGTTGTACTTCCATTTTCATATGTTTCAATAAATTTTTAAATTTTATTTTTAATTTATTCATTGACCCATTGATCACTTGGGAGCATGTTGTTTAATGTCTATGTATTTGTAAAGTTTCCAAAGTTTCTCTTGTTATTTATTTCTAGTTTTATTTTATTGCAGGTAGAAAAATACTTAATATGATTTTTTTTTAATTGTTAACACTGTTTGTGGCCTAACATATGGTCTATCCTGGAGAATGTTTCATTTGCTTATAAGAATAATGTGTATTCTGCAGCCATTGTATGAAATGTCCTGTTAATGTTAGTTTTGTCCATTTAGTCTGGAGTATAGTTTAATGTCTATAATTTTTTGTGGATTCTCTGCCTGGATGATTTGTTATTGCTGAAAGTGGGGTATTAAAGTCTGCTACTATTACTGTATTGCAATCCCTCTGTCCCTTAAGATCAATTAGTATTTGCTTTATATGTTTAGATTCTCTGATGTTGGTTGACTATATATTTACAATTGTTATATCCTCTTGCTGAATTACCCTTTTATCATTATATAATGACCTAGTATGTCCCTTTTTATGGTTTTTGACTTGAAATTTGTTTTGTATAAGAATAGCTACTCTTGCTCTTTCTTAATTTATATTTGCATGTAGTATCTTTTCTCCCCTTTCACTTTCAGTCTATGTGTGTCTTTATAGGTGAAGTGAATTTCTTGTAGGCAGCATATAGTTGGGTCTTGGGTTTTTTAAAATCCATTCAGCCTCTTCATGCCTTTTAATTGAAGAATTGAGTCCATTTACATTCTGTGTTACTATGCAAGGTAAGCACTGCTATTTTGTTATTTGTTTTCTAATTAATCTGAAAGTCTCCTCTTTCTTTGTTACTATCTTCATTTGTGGATAACTGGTTTTTTCTAGTAGTATGTTTAAATACCTTGTTTTTATTTTTAGTGTATCTATTACAAGTTTTTGTTTTGTGGTTACTGTAGTTTCTGAAAACATCTTATAACAGATTATTTTAAACTAATAACAAACAACTTAACTTTAATCACAAGGAAAAGAAACAAGCAAAGAAAAAAATTATAAAACTTCAGACTTTAACTCCATGTCCCTTATTTTTTCACTTTTTGTTATGTCTAGTTATATCTTTTTATATTGTCTCTTAACAAATTGTTGTATTTATTGTCATTTTAATAGATTTATCTTTTAGTCTTCATATTAAATATATGAGTGGTTTATACATTGTAGTTACAATATTAAGTGTATTCTGAATTTGTCTATGCACTTACTGTTACCAGAGAGTTTTATGCCTTCAGATGATTTCTCATCTGAAAGATGAGAAAAGCATCATTTTCTTTCAGACTGAAGAACTCTTTTAGCATTTCTGTTAAGACAGGTCTGGCAGTCATGAATTCTTTAGATTTTGTTTGTCTGGGAAAGTTTTTATTTCTCTTTCATGTTTGAATAACAGTTGTGCTGAGTATAGTATTTTTGTTTGAAAGTTTCTTTATACTTTAGCACTTTGACTATATCATACCATTCCCTCTTGGCTTATAAAGTTTCCACTGAGAAGTATATTTTCAGTGATATTAGAGCTCCTTTTTATGTTATTGTCTTTTTTTTTCTCTTGTTTTTAGGATTCTCTCTTTGTCCTTGACAATTGAGATTTTGACATCATATGCTTTGACACAGTCTTGTTTGGGTTGAATCTTGTTGGTGTTTTTTAATCTTCTGGTACCTACATATTCATATCTTGCTCTAGGTTTGGAAAGTTCTATGTTATTATTCCTTTGAATGAACTTTCTACCCAATCTTTTTACATTCTCTTTAAGGCCAGTAGCTCTTAGATTTGCCTTTTTGAGGTTATTTTCTAGATCTTGTAAGTGTACTTCATTCTTTTTTCTCTTTTTCTCCTCTTCGTATTTTTAAATAGCCTGTCTTGAAGCTCACTAATTCTTTCTTCTACTTGTCAACTTTGCTATTGAGACATTCTTGTGCATTTTTCAATTGGTCTATTGTGTTTTTCAGCTTTGGGGTTTCAAGGGTTTTTTTTCATTATTATTCATTCTTTCAGTGAAAGTTTTCTGATAGAATTCTAAATTCCTTATCTGTGTTATGTTTTAGTTCATCAAGCTTCCTCAAAAGAGTATTTTGAATTCCTTATCTTCCTTACTCCAGGGTTGATCACTGGTGCCTTATTTAGTCTAGTTGGTGAGATTATATTTTCCTGGATGTTCTTGATGCTTGTGGATGTTCATTAGTGTCTCAGCATTGAAAAGCTAAATATTCATCCTGGTCTTTGCAGTTGGGCATTGTTTGTGCTCAGTCTTCTTGAATGAGCTTTCAAATGCTTCAAAGACGATTGGGTGTTAAGTTGCCCAAGCCTGGGGTCACTGCAGCTGTTTTAGCACTGGAGGGTTCCCTAAGCCCAGAAAAACTGCAAATATTTTAACTCCCAGATACACAACCTTGATGGGCACTCCCATAACTACCATGGGTGGTGCCAATGTGGCTCTCAACCTGAATCTCACAGCCTTAAACACCAGCACAGTACTGGGACTCACCCAAGTCCTGCAGCTGCTACTTCTGGATTGCTGCTGATGTTTATTCAAGGCCTGAGGCCACATTAATCAGGAGGTGGTGAGGCCTGCTGGGACACAGATCCATCCCATCAGGGCAACATAATCCCTTATGGCTTAGGGTGCTTCTAGAAATGCCATCTGGAAGCAACAACCTGGAGTTAGGGGCTTCTAGATTCTTCTTGGTGCTTTATTTTATTGTGGCTGAACTGGTACCTGATTGGAAGATATTCTTCTGTATTCTTCTTTCTATTTTCTCCAAGCAGAGTTTCTCTTCATGTTGTACTACCTGGAGTTGGGGGGGGGGGTGATGTAGGCACATCTGTCACTGCTACAGTGGTATTGTGCTGGGTCCACAAGTCCTACAATGTCTGAGATCAGCGCAGCACCAGGGATTGCCTGAGGACTGAAGTCTCCATGGCCTGCCTCCCACTGAAATTTATTTGGGGGTCCCAGGCCTCTTTAGTCAGCCAGTAGTAAAGCAGGCTGGGACTCAGGTTTCTCCTGATCAGGTGGCAGATTCACTTTTGGCCAGTGCTTATCAGAATGCTCCCTCTAGGGGCACCAGAGGTATTTTGCCCAGTGTTCTGTTCCACTGTGACAGGGTGACATTGAGTTCCAATGCAAAGTTCCACATTCATTGCACTCTTCCTCCCTTACGCACACAGTCTCTGCCCTACCTGTGGTTGGGGAAAGGGTGGTATAGGTAATGAGAGACTCTCCCATTTACTGTCTTCAGTGCCTCCTTCCTTGTTACTATGCTAAAACCGGGAACTTCAATCTTTGATCACTCACCTGATTTTTTGGTCCCTATGAAAGTGCTCTCTTGCATGGTTAGTTGTTCAATTTGATGTTCCTGGGAGACAAACACTGTAGGGTTTTCTTCAGCCATCTTTCTCCACCTATCTGATGATATTTTCCTAATAAGTTTATTTTTATAATTTCTATCTCTTTATTAATATTCTCTATTTGTTCTGCACCATTCTACTCTTGTCCTTTAGTTATTGGTCCATGGCTTTCTTTAGTGCTTTGAATATATTTCAGACTTTTGATTCAAAGTCTAATCATCTAATAAGTCTAATGTTTGTGCTTCCTCAGGGACAATCTCTGTTTTGTTTAGTTTTCCTGTAAACTGACCATATTTTCTTATTTCTTTGCATGTCTCATAATTTTTTTTGAAAATTAACGTTTTGAATATTATAATGTGATAACAATAGAAATAAGATTATTTCCCCTCCACAGAGTTTGTTGTTGTTGCTTGCTGTGATTTGTATTTGTTTAGTAACTTTTCTAAACTATTTTTCGAAGACTGTATTCTTTATCATGTGGGTTCTTCTGTAGTGTCTGTTTCTTTAACTTGTAATTAGCTAGTGGTTTTATATAGATTATCTTAAATGCTGGGAGCCAAAATAAAACAAAAAGAAAAAAACTCTCTTGTATCTGCAGATTGGCTCTGCATTAGGGTTTTTCCTCAGTGCTTACTTAACCAGTTTGTTTATAACCCTGTATTAGCCTTCACTTTCTCTTAGTACTGAGGCTAAAGTTCATTCATGATTAAAAGCTTAGAATCTTTTCTGATCTCTTATGAACATGCATCCTTCCCTGTATGCTCCAGCCCTGCTCTGGAACAACAGCACTCCTGAAGTATGCACATGGCTTTCTAGATATGTCGTTATATGTGGGAGCTTTTTAAATCCCTTATTTCCAAAAATAATTATTGCCCCAGCTTTTCCTACCAGGTTCTTGGTGCGTCTATCTTTGTCTATTTGTAATCTTTTGCCCCAGGCATCATTTTCATTTTCATTTCATGTTCATTTTCCTTTCAGTGATTATAAGGAACACCCTCTTCTTTCCCACTTTTCCACCTCAAGAGAGGTCTGTGTTAGGTGAAACAAAGTCAGCACCTGTGTCAGTCCTTCAGGATACCTCTAGGCAGGTCAAACAGACAAACACAATTTCTAGGGAACCAGGTCCACTTTGCTCCTTCTTGAACCAGATACAGATGGTCCCCAACTTACTGTGGGTCAACTTAATGATTTTTTCTGTTTTACATGATGCAAAGCAACACACTTTCAATAGAAACTTTACTTTGAGTACCCACACAACTATTCTGTTCTTCACTTTCAGTACAGTATTCAATATGTTACATAAGATATTCAACACTCTAAGATAGGCTTTGCATCAGGTGATATTGCCCAACTGTAGGTTAATGTAAGTGTTCTGAGCATGTTTAAGGTAGGCTAGGCCAAGCTATGATATTTGATAGGTTATGTATATTAAATGCATTTTCAACTTACGATTTTGTCAACTTATGATGGGTTTATTGGGTTGTAACACCATCATAGATCAAGAAGCATCCTACGCCAAGGACATGGACAGCTGTCTTCAAGGCTGCTCCTCCACCAGGGATGGGATTGGGGAAAGAAAAATTAAAATGACAACATAGTTCTAGGACTGTCTTTAACTCACTGTTTCTCTATTCAGCATGTGCTTAGTTGCTGCAAACTTTTGACTATTGTCCAATGTTCCAACAAAGTTGATGCTGATGATTTTTGCCCTGGAAATTCTCTGCCACTTTTGCTGATGTCACCCCACCCCCTGAACTCCTTCTTAAATCTACATGTTAATAGACAGTCATGGTGGTTGCACAAACACTGGCATTGGAATAGTTTGGTTTTAATTCTTAACAAGAAGAAAGAATATTTGCCACTTTACTCTTACATTCAGTGACATTTTGGCTACCAGCACTGATTTATTTTCATCTATTCAATCAATTGTTCAACTATGCAGAAAACACATTGAGTATCTCCCTATTGTTTGTCAGGTTCTATATTAATTCTGAACATACAAAGATGAATATGTCTTTTCATGGACATTAGGAGCTCCCCATACAGCACAAAGACATAAATGTCAGCAACTGCAATAATGTAAGAAGAAAAATAATGAAGCAGCAGAAAGATCCAGAAACTACCTAGTTAAGGAAAATAGTGCTCACTTCCTCATAGGAAAAACAGAAAGATAGAGAAAACCATTATGTAAAAAGTGAAAACTAAGCCAGGCCTAATAAGATGGATTATAGGAGAGGAGTTTACTAAAGGGAAGAAACGAGGTTTAGAAGCCTATAAGCCAATGGACAGAATTTATTCACCTAGCAAACTTCTCCTGAGCATTACTATGTAATTTTAACTGTGTCAGGCACCAGGAAAAAAATATAATGAAAACTTTATTTCTGTTTTCCCAGAAATCACAATATACTGGGTATAGGAATAGTTACAATAACATACTGGGAGTGAAATGATGAAGGAAAATGTGAGTTATTGTCAGAGAACCCAGGATAAGCAACGCAGACGGGGAGGGTCAGGAAGCCCTCCTCGAACCTCAGGCTGAGTCCTAGTAGAAAAGGAACTGGCAGGAGAGGGAGGGAGAGGAAGGAGTTGGTAAAAGAGGGAGGGAGAGGGGGAGGCAGTGACCAGGGAGGGAGGAAGAGAAGGAGGAGCTGGCAGGAGGAGGAGGAAGAGAGGGAGGAGCTGGCAGGAGGAGGAGGAAGAAGGGAGCACAACATTGACAGCATGGAGGGATGAAATGTGGCACGTGTGTGTGTCCGGAGCGACAGGAAGGGAGGTTGTGAGATGTACGGTAGAAAAAGGACAATGGGACAGAGAAATGGGTGTGTGTCGGGGAGGCTGTCATAAAGATAGCAGAAAGCTCTCGGAGGACTATAAGGCCTGCCATGGCCGGGTGTGAATAATAACAGCATCAACCACAGCAACAATAGCAGCTGCTTTAAGATTTTTCTTTCTACAGTGCAGAGAATGTTTTGGAAGACTAGGAGGGGAGGGATGGATGAACAAGTCATTTAAGATAAAAATGATGCTGATCTGTTCTCTCTAAAGGAATTGGGTTTCAAGGAAGAGAATTTGTGGAATAAAACATGGCCTCCCCCACTGGGATTTCTGCCTGCCTCACCCTCCCCTGCCCCACGTGCCACCCCTTAGGCACAGCCAACTGTCCTCGCATGTAGTGTGAGCAAGTTATGCAACATTTCTGAGCCTTTACTTCATTGTCTAGAAAAATGGGGATTGTAATTATTACTTAAACGGTCAAACGCAGGAGATTACATGTGTTGATCGGCGCAGAGTTGAAGTGCACTTGTGTAGCTGTCGCGGAGCTGGTCACAGATGAGTGGCTGCTTCCTTCTGTGTCCACTGGCCTGCACAGTGGAGGCTGCCCTGCTCATCTTCTGCTGTGGTTCAGCACCCAGCACAGTGCTTGGTCCATGGGACTTGAGCACACGTTCACTTCACTGATTAGTTAAGAGATGAGAACAAGATCCCCAGCAAATGACTAACTATCCTGTCTTTTCAGACAAGGAGTGTGCACAGAAGCATCTGCTTCCAGGTCCAGCTCAAATGTCTAATGCTGACCTCAGGGGAAGGGGTTCCTGAGATCATTCTTGGGGAAACTGCCAAGTGTCATTGCCCAGCCCCACCTCGGTTACTCTGTGTGTGCTATCTCTGTGCTGGAAGGACTCTCTTTCCAGATCTTTCCTGATGGAATACAAGTAAAGTGGATGGATATCTAAGCCTTCTCAAGGGGTTGTAATGGCAACTGTGTTCCCAGGAGGTGGCTCAGGACAGCTACCGAGGGACAGCCCGGAACTCTGACCTCCGCCTTCAGCGCGCCCAGTCCTGAGGCCTTTCTCTTCCTTCTTTGTGTCTTCCTCATCACACCCTCATTTCCTACCGCTCAACCCTCTTCTCCGCCCCCTATGTATTAGTTTCCTTTTGATGTTTTAACAAATTCCCACAAATTTAGCATCTTAAAACAATGGAAATTTATTATCTTATGTTTCAGGAGGTCAGAAGCCAACAGTGGATGGGCAGGGCCGGGTTCAATCTGTCCCCTTGACGTTTCTAGCTTCTAGAGCCCCCTGCAGTGGGCGTCTCTCACTTAGCAGTACGCATGCAAGTTTCCCGCATGTCTTTTCATGGCTCAGTAGCTCAGTTCTTTTTATCACGGATGACAGTCCGTTGTCCAGATGTACCACAGCTTGTTTATCCATTCACCTACCGAAGAACATCCCGGTTGCTTCCAACTCTTGACAATTATGAATAAAGCTGCCGTAAAGATTTCTGCCAGATTTTTGTGTGGACATAAATTTTCAACTCATTTGGGTAAATAACAAAGAGTACAGTTGCTGGATCTTATAGTAAGAGTATGTTTAGTTTTGTAAGGAACTACCAAACTGTGTTCCAAAGTGGCTGTACCATTTCGGGTTCCCGCTAGCGATGAGTAAAAGTCCCCATCACTCTGCATCCCGGTGTTGTCAGTGCTCTGGATTGTAGCTATTCTGACAGGTGTGCAGTGGTATCTCCCATTGGCTTAAGTTGAATCCCTTAAGCCATGACGTTGAGAACTTTTTCATATGCATCTGAGCATCTTCTTTCATGTTGGCTGCTCAGATTGTTCACTTTTAAATTGGATTGTTTGTCTTCTTTTTGTTTAGTTTTAAGAGTTCCTTGGATAATTTGGAATCCAGTCTTTTATCAGATATTTGCTTTGCAAAGCTTTTTCCCCTAGAGTTTTTCTTGTTTCATACACTCTTTTACCATTACTATATCCTGCTTGTAAAGTGTCTATTTAAATATTTTGCCCACTTTTTACTTGACTCTTTGTCTAATATTGACTTGTAGAAGTTTTTATAAATATCTGGACTATATCAGTTGTTTTTTAGGCATATAATTTGTGAATATTTTATATTTGCTGTTTATACATTTTCTTAATAGTTTCTCTCGGCAAAGTTTTTTAATTTGATAAAGTCAGACTTATTATTTTAATATATATTGCTTTCTGTATCCTCTCTAAAAAGTATTTAACTACCACTAACTCTCAAAAATGTTTTCTAAGAGCTCTAAAACTTTATGATTTAAGCTCTAATGTTTAGGTCAGTGACCTGTCTTAGATGAATTCCTGTGTGTAGTGTGAGGCAGGTGGGCAGAGAATAAAATCATAAGATGCCCACGTGACTAGGATTTTCATCAAAAGCTCAGTGAGGGCACAAAGGAGTCAGGGTTGAGGGATGACCATGAAAGTCACCCCAGCTGAGTCTTCAGGAATGAAAAATGTGGGCTCAGCAGATCACAGGGCAAGGACATTTTAGGAGGAGAAAATATCATGTTCAAATGCATGGGGAAATAAAATGCCATAATGTGGAAAAGGAACTTCTGGTAGCACAGTGAACCAGAAAGTGTATATTCGGAGGGGACAAGGAGGAAGGGTAGCATCTGAGGCAGTGTCGGAAGGGTATTGGAAGAGGTGGAGTCTCAGGACCTGTCATCCTCCCCTTGTTTAAGCAGCCACTTTGTCAGCAGGCCAGTATTTCCCTGCAGTCCCCGCATCCATGACAGACCTGCCACTTCAGCACAGTGTTAGCCAGAACAGGCCAGGCCAGGCCAGTTTCCTCTTTGTCTCATTATTTCCCTTCATTCCCCCACCCCCACCTCCTGAGGCTGCTGAGAAATGCTGAGGCTCAGCTGCTCCCGGAGAGGCTCCAGGCTCCAGACAGGAAAGTCCCCACCTGGCTCCTGGGACCCAGCACTGACAAAGGTCTCATCGCTCTCTCATCTCAGAGTCATCGTGAAATGCGAGTGAAAGAAACTAAAGATATTCAGAGTTAATGCAATATCTTCAAAGATTAATTGGCTGTCTAAACAAAATTGAGTGTGTTCTTTTGTTTCTGGTAGAACACAATGGAGAGGTAGAGAAAACTGAGTGCACAAAAAGCAAAGAAGATATTCCAACGGCTCTTAATTTGCAAAGCTTTAAAAAAGTGCACAAGAATAGAAAGAAGGCATGCTACATGCTGCCAACAGATTTAGTATTCCTTTTGAATGATCTGTATGAAATTCAAGGCTTTACTGTAAATTTTTCATAATTTATTTCATGAAATAGCTTTTTACTTGCATTACATATATTTATATCAATGCAATGAGATCAACGGAGAAGCCGCTCTGTGATATAGGAGATCTATTTGTTTTATACAATTCTAATGCCACTCAGGAGACAGAGCAGTGAGGGACAGAGATGGAGACAGAAAGAGGGAAGGGAGCTGGAGGGAGCAGGAGGCGGGGACAGCGAGGGGCCGGCTGGTCAAAAGGGCAGCAGAAACCTTTGCAGAACTGGGGCAAATCTGATGCTTGTGTCTGCTCTGCAGGGTGCTTCGCACAGCGCCAGGCACCTTGTCTGTGCAGAGTGTGTACCTGCCGGACTTACCTGAGCGTGAGGGTTGGAGCAGAGGAGGGAAAGAAGGAGAGGCAGAGGTGGAGCCCGAGCACGGGAGGAGGGGGTGCCCTGGTGGGTGCAGGGGAAAGGGGAGCAGGGGCACAGAAGTAGAGCGGCAGGGCAAGGAACACACAGGGAGGGTCGAGAAGAAGGGAAAAGAGGGGAAACGGGTCAGGTGTTTGGTGATGTTGCCCAGAGATTGGGTTACCCCCACAGGCCACCTTATTAGGACACGCTGACCTCACAACCCACAGAGGCCTGGGACTCTTACCTGCTCCTTCAGCTTGGAGGTGCTCTGCTCATGTGGGGAGTCGACTGGAGACACCACCCATTGAACCTGCCCCGAGGGGACCTGTGGCCAGACCTCAGGGAGGGGTCTTACCAAGGATAGGTGTTTGTCCCCTGAGCTGGTGCCTGAGTGCTTATGTCTGGTCCCCATCTGAAAAACTCCTGTTTGTTTCTTGACAACTGTAGCTCAAGTATCAGCTCCTCTTGACCTCAGGAACAAGCACGGGTCCCGAAACCCGCGTGCCCTCCATGATGTTTATTGAATAAATGACTCTACATTTATCTCAGTAAATGTCAGTTTTATTGGCTTTGGCCCATCTTTTCTGAATTATTTTTGAATCCTTATTTTGTAATCCAATCTATTAGTGACCTGTACAGGCTGTGTCATCCGCAATGAAATAAATGTGCACTCCTGTATTCATCCTGCTTTTATCTGTTTAAAATAGGTTCCGCAGAACAGGGCCGATAAATGTCATCTGCCATGTGGTTTGGGAAGACAAATGAGATTAACTTGGGCAAAATAGAAGGCTGGCACAGGGACTTATGTTGGCGATAAACTTGGTCTTTCCTGTACCCAGAATTTTTCCTTTCTAGCCCCTTACAGTCCCTCCTACAACAGCACATACGCTAAAATTGGAACGAGACAGAGATTAGCTGGCCCCTGCCCAAGGACGACACGCAAATTCATGGAGCGTTCCATAAAAAAAAGAAAAAGGAAAAAAGTAAGAATGAAATAAGCAAAGTCCTGGAGACACAGGTGGCCAACACTGGGGGCAGAACGCCTGGCCACGTCTTCGTCTGTTGTATAAATGTGCACGATTGCCAACCATCGGCCAGGCAAGGGCTAAGTGCTGAGAACACAGCCTGAGCCACACAGACCTCATATTTTGGGGACAGACTGGGCCTAATCTTTATAAAGGAAAGTAACAAAGGGGCAGGGTGATTGGCCAGTGTGGACAGGGCTTTAGACAAAGACAGGGGTCAGGAGGATGACCACTATCCCAATGCCAAGCTGTTCCGGGAACCCCCTTAGCCCCAGCAAACCTGGAAGGTAGGTTACCCTACCAAGGAGGTGACAAATAATTTTGCATAGTGTTAGAGCAAGGAGGGACCTCACTGATGAGGGTGGGTCAGCTATTCAAACACTTGTGGATGGCATGATGGGCTGAGGGGTGGGCGAGTGCAAATGCTCCCCACAGCAATGCTTCCACAGTTCCACCTCTGTCCCGAGCCCCAGCCTCAGCCTCCCCCTGCAGGCCTGAGACAGTCATCAGTGGTCTGGCCAGCTTCTGGGGGTTGCTAAGAGACCCGAAGGAAGCAAGTGTGGGTGGGACAAGCGGTGTCAGAGGCAGGGTTCATCTCAGAGACCCCAGCTCAGGCCAGCACGCCAGTGCCCTCCCTTTCCCCCTGCAGCCCGGTGACTTCCCTGCACCCTCCACCTCCACCTGCAGCCACCCCACCCCCGCTGTCTCCTTCCTTCCAGTGACTTCTCTGCACTGCAGCAGGCAGGGTAGATCCCAAAAGGCTTGGCCTAGAGCCAAGCAGGAACAAGGCTCCCTAACCCATGGCTGTCATCATCGTCATCATTAAAAGGAAATCAGGCCATAAGTCATACTCACTCACGATCCTTCCAGAGCTCTCTGCTGCCTTCAGGATCAAACCCCCGACCTGTCCTCCACCTACATTTCTAGCCTCAGTTTTGCCTCCCTCTGTCCAAGCCTTCCCTCTCTCTGAACTCACAGCCACTCTTGCAATTCTGCTCCTTTGATATCCTGATCCTTACACAGGAAAGTCCCCCTCCTTCCTCTCCTGGCCTCATTCTCCGCCAGACCTCAGCCCAGATGCCCCCTCCCAAGAGAGGAGGCTGCTGGGTTTGCGGCCACACCTGGCCTTTCTCCATCTGATCCCTCCCACCTGGCCGGGCACTGTGGCTCTGCGCCCTACTGACCCTGCGGCCCCGACACGGCCCACACCAGAGCACGAGGTAGCTGCTCGGGAAACTTGCCAAGTCACGGAGGACTTTCATCTGTGGCTGAGAGGCTCTTTCCTCCTCTTTTTCTTCCTAGAGCAAATTTTTCCCCCACATGGACAGTTCCTGTCCTCTTTCACAAACCTTTCCTTAACCCTCTCCCTTCCCCAGGCAGCATTTTTAACCACTGCTTTCCTGGCCTCCCCAGTTACTGCTTCCTTCCGCCCAGTTCACTTCTTCCCCTCCTCTGGTACATTTGCAAATTGCTTGCATTCCTGTCTCCAGGCTGCACCGGGAGCTCCTGCCGCCTCAGCATGTTCAGCACTGTACGGTGCCTGGCAAGGAGCCGGAAGTCAGCGAGTCTTCACTGACTGGTTGATTGAATAAGTGGAAAGAATTCTGTGCAAGTAGCCAGAGCACCACCCAGTTCAAGCATCAGGAGGTGAACCTTTTGTTCAGAATGAAGACAAACACACCCAAATGTCTGTGTGCACGGCTTTTGGAAGTAGCTAGAAGTTGACTAAAAAATTAAGAAAATTAATTAATTATCCCAACTCTTAGATTTCCTTTCACTGCAAAAGCACAATTAGCACATGATAAATAGAAAAATGAGAGCTTTTGAATAATTCAGCACTAACACAGGATGCTGGGGGAGGAAAATGAACTAAATTTTAGGGCAGTCACTTCCTGACTGGAGGGAAGGAAAGCAGAAAGCATGACCCTAATTAGATTAGAGATTTTCTATGAAAAATGTCACATGCACTGGAAGAAATAGTTATAGGTCACTGCATGGGCTTATTCAAGGGACAAGGAGATGGCCAAGCGCTTAGTCTCCGAGTCCGACCACTTGATCCCTCTCACTCCCCCTTGGAGCCCCCAGTGACCCACGTGACTGAGCCCAGGGGGAGCTGGATGAATGTTATCACCACATCAGGGTTGGGCTTCTGCATTTCTGGAGGGAAGGATGTATCAGGAAAGATATCCTCCCTATAACCTCCATTTCCTTTCTTTAGGTGAATTCCCAAAGCTCTAATATGTCGCTACAACAGAAAAGCTCTGAGAGTTCTCCCTTCTTGACGTCATGAGGCCAGCACACGACAGGACCCTGCCCTGCAGGCGGGAGAGAACCTCTCCGCAGGGGCAGTCTCCGAGGGCTATGAGGGGTTCCAGGGAAGAGGTGTGAGCCCTCCTCGGGCCCTTCCGGTCCAGGCTGTGCCTTGCGGGACCAGCTGACACCCTAAGCAGCTGAGGAAGGTGTGGTGCAGAAGACAGAGCCTGCCTGGGGCAGGGGAGCTGGACTACAAACCCCCCAGGACTGTCCTCTGTGCTTGCCCAGCCCTGGGTTCCACGTCTGGAGGAGGGATGGATCCACAGTGCAGGAGGGGGGAGGCCAGGAATGCCAGGGAAGAGTTATTGAGACATTGCTGACTGCCACTCACTGTGCTAAGTTAATTTGATAATTTGATTTAATCCTCAGAACAATCCAATAAAGGATACTATTATTATCCTCATTTTGTCTATGAGGAAACTGGATCCCGGAGCAGCTACGCAGCCTACTCTGAGTTATGCATCTAGTCAGGGCAGTCTGAAGGAGGTTTGAGTTTCAGCTCTGTCTGACAGAAACCCATCCCTGTGACCTCCACTCCTGTGTCCTTGCAGAGAACAGTGGCATTGAGATCACCTGGCCCTGCTGGGTCTCTTCTACTCCAACACCTGGGAGGCATGACCATGGTCTGGACATGTGCCAGGGCTCCAGCCCCTCTGCTGTGTCCACTGTGGTGCACATAATACCCAGGCTGATTTGTATCCCTTTTTGTAAAACACCCCTGGCCCCAGCTAGCTAGTACCCCGACATGCCGGGAGCTTGTGTGACCTTCCCTGACTCTGGCTTCCAGGACAGAAATTTCTCAGATACTGGTTAGGGCTGAAACAAAGTGGAATCTGACTCTTCTGGATCTCAGACCTAGCCATTCATTCACTCAGCAAATAGTTATTGATCATCTACTAGGTGATCAGCACTGCTGATTGATGAAAACTAACGGAGGTTTCAGGAGTGGTATCTAAATGACATGAAAGCATTAATCCAATCAGGGGAGAGCAGGACCCATTAATTATCACATTGCTTTGCCGTGGTCAGATTCTCTTGTCAGGTCAGCTTGACTGTACATCTGGCAGAAGCAGGGATTTTAAATGCACCGTCTAAAGTAAGTACCAATTAAACAAAGCATTAGGGGGACTTGGTGTCGGCAGCTTCCAGCTTGTGTGCTCCCAGAGAGAGTATTAAGTCAGGCTTTGTACCGAAATGCCACACCAAGAGTCTGCTGGGCCATGTGTGCACCAGAGAGCAGAGAATAGGGACCTGCCACTCAGAAGAGGCCCAATTGGAGGCATGTCTATAAGAGAGGATGGTCTCAAGAGGAGGAAGTGACTTTGTTGCTTTCTGATCTCACTATCCAAATGTGGAGGCTTTATTTTTTAGTCTTTAAGCATTTTAGTTAGGTTAACTTAACTGTTTTATCAAAGAACTCCATTATTTCAGTGGTTCAATACAAAAGTTTATTAATCACTCCCCGTATCGGTGTCCTACTGCTGCTGTAACAAAGAACCACAAATTTAGTTGCTTGAAACACACATTTATTATCACAGTTATCAAGGACAGAGGTCTCACTAGCAGGCATGTGTCCCATCAGGCTGAAGTCAAGCTGTCTGCAGGGCTGCGCTCCTTCTGGAGTTGCAGGGGAGAACCCACAACCCTGCCTTCTCAGCTTCTCAGCGCTGCCCACGCTCCTTGGCTCCTGGAGTCCCTTTTGCTATATAAGGTAACACAGTCACAAGTGCTAGGGATTAGGATGTGGACATCTTTCGGGTATTTTTATGCCAATGGCATTCCCAAAATATCCAACTGGGCACTTCTGGATAGTGGGATGTCTTCTCCAGGTCATTTCTGGACCCAGGCTCCTGCCTGCCGGAATGCCTCTGAGGTCTGCTTTCAGCCTGGTGACCCACAAGTAAGATGTCTGCTTCCTGTCCCCACAATCTTATGTTCTGCTTGTCCAGGAACCTTAATTCCATAGGGAGGAACGCCTGCTCCAGGAGACACAACCATGAGGCCACTGAGCTGGAAGTTGAGACTGCTGCCCAGCCACTTTGGGGTCCTCACGCTGCTAAATCAACAGACAAATGTGAGTTGCTGTGCTGACTCCAGCCGTTGACCCTAATCACCAAGGGAGAGTGGACTGCTGCTCCACAGTGGAGGTCAGGAAAAGTGTGTCCAAAATACAGAAGATGGCTTAGGGTGTCTCATAGTTACTATTCCCTGTGATTAAAGTCATTGGAAAACCTCAGCAACCCAACGTAGGTAGGACTACTAATGTCCCAGAGTGAGGAATGAAGGTTTGTGTCACTCTACCGGGTAAAGAACCACGAGCAGCGATGTGCTTGCTGAAGACAAGGGGACTGCAGACTGGGGAGTGGCAGAAAGTAGTGGGGACACTAGCAGCAACCACATGGCCTGTGACAGAAGCGAGCGCTGTGAGTGTCATGACTGTATCTTTCTTGCTTTGTTATGAATATGTCTGTACGTGTGCGTATACATTCTTTGTCTTCTTTCCTCTCTTATCCCTCTATCATGTAACATAAGATGTATTGCTTTATACCACAGTATTTCAGTATTGTTTAGTTTATGTCACAGTATTTAAGTGACAACATATCGAGGCAAACTGTAAAGATCACTCAAGGACTTTGCATCCTCTTCTGTGGGGAGGGTTGGTGTGGTTTGGGTTATGTGCATGATAGTTGCATCGTGTTAGGCAGAAATACGACCTTACTGTTGTCTTCATTCGGAGATGAAGTGTAGTTTAAGGAGATGTATATGGGTGCCAGGTTGATAAGAGTAGATGTATGATGACTAATTTTATTTGCCAACTTGACTCAGCCCCTGGGTACACAGACATCTTGTTGAACATCATTCTGCAGGTTTCTATAAAGGTGGTTTTTAGATGTGATTAACAGATTACCATTTACATCCGTAGACTTTGAGTAAAACAGATTGACCTCTGAAATGTCTTCGGGCCTTATCCAATCAGTTGAAGGCCTTAATGGAACAAAGACTGACGTCCTCCAAGCTTAAAAGAATTCTGCCATCAGGCAGCTTTCAAACTGGAACTGCAGCTCTTTCCCGAGTCTTCTACCTGCTGGCCTCCCCTATCAGACTGTGGATTTGCTAATACACAGTCATGTGAGCCAATTCCTTTTCTGCCCATATTCTATGAGCTAAGGACTCAGCTCAGCCACATTTCCACAGGTAATTGCAATAGATGTTGGAAATATACTTTTGCTTTGTGTCTGAAAGGATGAAGAATCAGTTTGGTGAACAGCTAGCCAATCTCTACTACACCAAGAATTTGGAGGTATGGTTACAAGACAACTGGTCTTGTGATCCTGGGACCCTGGGATTTCAAAGCCAGTGCTAGGAGGGAAGATGCTATGTACCTGTTCACCCTGGATAAGTCTCTGCTTGGATTAACCTTAACTGCTGTGTTGACCCTCACTGACAAATATCTGGTCTTAATTTTCTCTGGACACCTCCCCAGAATCCATTTAGATCAACGTGATTCACACTGGTTGAGTGCCTCTAAGTGTCAAGAACCAGACTAGGTAATGGGAACAGAAAAGTGAGCAAAACACAGTCACTGCCCTTACGGAATTCAGTCTAGTTGGGGAGACAAACATATACAAGTAACTTTGATACAAGTCACACTGCCCTGAATGCTGTAAAGGAGGCCACAGGAAATGGGATGTAAATGGCAAGGGGCTAGCGGGAACTGGCCAGGGGTCGTGGCAAGAGGGGAGAAGAAAAGAACGTGGAAGTGAAAAGGCACCAAAGCAGGCTTAATGCAACTGCACAGTTCTGCCTTGGCCACATCCTCCAGAGCCACACCTGCACCTTCAGCTGCCTGCCTCCCACTTCTGCAAGGCAAGAGTCAGGGCCCACCTGGGGTCTGAGGCCTGAGGCTGTTACAGTAGGCGAAGGGAAAAGAAAGAAGGAAAGAAAGAAAGAGAGAAAGAGAGAGAGAGATAGAAAGGAAGGAAGGAAGGAAGGAAGGAAGGAAGGAAGGAAGGAAGGAAGGAGAGAGAGAAAGGAAGGAAGGAAGGAAGGAAGGAAGGAAGGAAGGAAGGAAGGAAGGAAAGAAGAGAGAGAAAGGGGGAGGGAGAGGGAGGAGAGAGAAAGAGAAAAAGAGAGAGAATGAGGAGAAAGAAGGAAGGAAAGAAGGAAAAAGAAAATGTTATAAACACAAAAGTAGTTTTATAATAATAAATAAAGAATCATATCAAATCACTAATTTAAGAAAACTGGCCAAGAAACGCCACAAAACCCAGAAAAACAACATATTACTTAAATTAATCAAATGTCTAACATACTACAAATCTTTATTGTTCTTTTTTTTTTTTTTTTTGGTTTGGCTAAATACCTTTTGATTAGTTAATCCTATGACAATGATTTTGTAATATAATTTTCTACAACAAGGACAGAAAGATAATATAGTCCTTGCTCTAGCATGGTTGATTTGCTTATTTTTGAAGTTTAATTAATTCATTATTACTAACATTATGTGCATTTTTCAGATCATTGTCAAATTAGGGGAAACCTGTATCAGTTTCCTGCTGTCCCTGGGCATGAGTTCTGTGCACTGACTGGTCGTTGAGCATGTTTGCATCAGCGGCGAACACTAATAGCATGGCAGGGCTATTAGTGGCACTGTATTGCTTTACGTGATCTTCATTGATAGCAACATTTCTAATGAAGTCAGAAAGATATTTATACTTTTCCCTCAATGTGTTTGTATGTTCCACTCCTCTTTATTAATTATCTCACAATCCAAGACTTTATATATGGTTTGCATCAGACACATCTGTCTTAACTGTACCGTGCACTTTAATGGCTGCAAACCACATGTATGTTCACCACTAAACCCAAACTGAATAGGCTCCTGTCAAACTCCCCGTAGATTCGTCCCCAAAATGCCCGTAGCTGCACCAAGGGCAGGACTGGAGGGGAAGAGCAGGAAGGGAAGGTAGAGTGGGACCTCAGTCTTGCAGGGCCCCATGCTGTCACCGTAAGTTTCCCACTGCCTCCTTGCTGTGTGGTCCTGGGCAAGCTCTTATACTGGGCACATTCCATGTTCTCTTCTCCATTGTGAGTATCACAGTCAAGTTCATACTGTGCTGGGAGAACCAGGTGAGATGAATGCAAACGTGCCTAGGTTGGGTTTTGGCAGATAGTAGGTGCTCAACAAACACTGGCTCCCTCAACCACTGTCTCTTCCAGCGATTTCGTCAGAGCTTCCTCAACAAGCTTATCATCCTCCTTGGGCTGCCGGCCCTGGAGCAGATGCTCTGCACACAGGGACTGTCTCTGCTGCTGTGGATGATGCCCTCTACTAGCCTCCTGTCTGGACGCTTGGCCCGGGGACTCTCCAGGGGCGCCAGGGCACTCCTGGGGCCAGGCCTGGGGGAGCTGCCTGTGGACAGCAGGCTGCCCACACCTGTGAAATGGCTCTAGGCTCTGAGCATGCTGCGGATGCACGATGCTGCCGGGCAGCCCCTGGGCACAAAGAGACATATTCTCCATCTGTCTCTAGGGAGGGAACAGGTCAGGGACAGAGCAGAGCGCAGTGAAAACTGGAAGTGGTTTAACAGTAGCTTGTTGCTTTTGCATGGCCACTTACAGCTTAGGAAAGCTTCCCCTGACGTTCCCTCCCAATAGCTCACAAAGTCTGTGGACTGGCCCGGCAGGTGTTTCTGTTGTTGTGTCACAGAAGTAGGAAGATGAGGCTCCCAGAAGGTAGGGCTGGGACTCAACACCCAGCTAGCCCAGCCCTGCCGCCTTTCCTCTCTCTCCCCCAAACCCCGCCCCCTGCCACACTGACACATGGAAACAGTGGTTTCTGCCAGTCAGAGGTCCTCAAAGTGGTTCCCAAATCAGCAGTGTCAGATAGAAATGCAAATTCTCAGGCCCCACCCCAGACCCACTAAATCAGAAGCCTCGGGCACGGGACGCAGCAAGGTGTCTCAACAAGCCTTCCGGCATGACACTGAAGTCTGAGAAGTCCTGCTGGAATTGAAGCCCAACCTCGCGTGCTCTGTGTCTCTGCCAGGGCAGCCCAGGTGTGAGCAAACCTGTGGTTGGTTCCCTGAAGCACAGCCAGGAGAAATGGAGACTTTCAGAGGATCCTTCCTTAAATGCTGACAGAACGAAAGAGAAAATGCTAGAGAAACTGCAAAGGGCACAACGACAAGTGGGCGGAACCCCAGCCCTCTGTCCAGGCCTGGCCTGCAGGGCTCCACCACCTCTCTCGGGCCCTGCTCAGACCCTTCCAACTCTGCCCTGGTCCTGAGCTTTCTCTGCTGTCCCCTTCCAGAGCGGGGAGCATGTGACACTGGCCAGTCCCCTCTGTCCTCCTGGACACACCAAGGGCAGAATGGGGCCGAGGACTCAGCCCTGAGAGAACAAGACCCTCCCATCTCTTCAGAGCGTGGAGGACGGTCCCAGTCATGGAACGCCCTCTCCCACTCCCAACAGGAGGGCCCAGGCTAGTTTCAGCACTGAAGGCTGTGCTGCTGCGTTCCTGATCTATACACTCACGGGACCCCTTCCCAAGGGTGCCCTGCTCCCACTCGCAGCTCAGTCCCACCCTCTCCAGTGTGGCCTTGCTCTCTGTACTAACAGGCAGCGTTTGATACTTGGCACCTGCTGCCACGTGTGCCTAACCAGCCTGTGTGCCAGGCTCTGTCTTCCTCGGTAGGATGCACATCCATTCTGGGCAGCAATTGTGTCTTGTACCTGCCTGCATCCCCTGAGTCTAGCAGAGTGGTGTTCAGCTCCGGCTACACATGGGCAGCACCAGGGGGCGTGTCTAAGAAACATCCCTGCAATGCAGCCACAGAAACTCTGCGTCAAATGGCCAAGTGTGTGGCATGGAGATTTGGACTTTTACCTGTACCGGCAGGATAGAGAATCACTGGCCGGCATCTTGGACTTACATTAGGGCATTAATAAATATTTGCAGTATCTACTGCTGATGATAACAGTGATGAGTGCCACATATCGAAACCTTGGTATGGGAAACCAATGAGCAAACATGGTGACTTTGGATGGAGAAATGAGCCGCGATCCCACCTGTGGTGGTGGAGGAGACAGAGTGCTCTTTCTGTGCTCGTGGGAGTCAGAAGAGACAGGGGTGCCTCCTTGCTCAGTCAGGGCCCTGGAAGGCTTCTCACATTGGGGTTGCCCTTAGCAACCGCGTTCCTGCACTCAGGCATTCAGGAGGCCATGCTCACTCAGGGTGACTCTCTGACTCTGAAGGTTACCAGTTTGGGGAAAGAGTCTGTAGCAGACAGCTCTATGCACTGGGGTGATTTAGCTAGTGTGAGAGAAGGAGCATTTTCCATGCAAGCTTCAAAAAAAAAAAAAAAGGACAATTCCATTCAGCGTAGTGCTTTCTGGAGGCAATGCTATCAACACCAACAACAATAACATTCGTGGGCGAATCTATAATTTCCGGATCTTTTCTCAGTCAAGATCTCAAATTTGATCTTCCAATGTCAAAAGGCAAGTTCTTGCCCCAGTGTTACAGATGAGAAAGCAGAGCTTTAACTGAATTTAAGTACATCACTTAACTAGTAAATCCTTTGGTGTAGCCTATTTTTCTCTTTCTCTGTACTGCGTTGTTTCTAATTTGTAGCAGAAGGCCAGACACAAGGAATGTGTTACTACAAGAAAAAATAAATTTGGTTTGGTTTATGCTTGATACACACTTTTATAAAAGAGGAAACTCTCCTCTCTCTGGGAAGGATCCATTGAAATTCTCCCTCCCCCCACAAAATGAAGCCTTCCTCTGCCTAGTGGTCTTAATGATGGGATGCCCCTAACCTCCGGTTTCACCCTGAGTGGCCTTCTGCAGATGGAATCATTGCGGGGGAAATGGGTCATCCTGAAGCTCACAGGTGCCCTGACATTCCACGCCCTGCCTGGAACGCTGCTGCCACCACTCCCCTATTACCTAGTTTCCTGTGATATTCTCTGCACTAAATGATAAAAATGTATGATATACATGAAAGAAGACACTGCAGATAAATCTGTACCTGCATCACTTTCCTCTCCTTCACTGACAAGGCATCACTCAGCGTACAGACTCTGAGTCTAACCAAAGCAGTGGGCATGGTGAGCTCTTCCAGCTCAGGACTTGATCATCCCAACGCTGTATCCAGATATGGGGTCTTGCACTATGTTGCCCCGGCTGGAGTCAAACAAACTCCTGGGCTCAAGCCATCCTCCTGCCTCAGCCTCCCAAGTAGTTGGGATGATTACAGGCATGAGCCACCATACCTGGCGCATTCTTTTTTCTTCATCAGGGGTCAGATGGTGCTGGTGATGAGAGCTCTGCCATGCCTGACCATAGGCTCTGGGTCCAAACCAGGAGGACACAGAGGTCCCAAGCCCAGGCCTTTCCTGCTGTCCCTTATGCTAAAACCCACAGAGGGCACAATTTTGGTGAATCTCCTGGGGCCCCTCAAGCCATCGAAAGATGCTCTTTGTCCTAGGAATGAAGGCAAGCCATGGAAGGGTTCCAAGCAAGGCAGGTGAGGCAGGTGGAATAGTGGCCCCAAAGATGTCCACAGCCCAATCCCCAGAACCTGTGAACACGCTGCTCCCAGTGGCAACGGCGCTTGGCAGGTGCCATAAACGCTGAGCACTTGGAGATGGAGTTAGCCCAGATTTTCCAGGTGGGGCCCGGCGTGATCGAGTGAAGGTAGAAAAGGATGGTAGAAGAGTGAGTCAGAGAGATGCCACTGGAAGGACCTTAGTCCTACCACAACGTAGACTGAATTCTATCAACAGGCAGAATGAGCAATGAGTCAGAGTCTCCCTAGAGCTTCCAGAAAGCTCCAGAAAGCCCTGCTGGAACCGTGATCGTAGGCAGGTGAGACCCATGTCTAACTCTGACCACGGAACTGTAATGTCTGTGTTGTTTTAAGCCACTCTCGGTTCATTTGTGACTGTGAGCTATAAACGCTGTGCAGCCCTAGGAAGCCGGAACAGTGGTAGCAGGACAGAGTGTTTGCTCTTTCCACATTGCCGAGCCATTGGCCATCAGACCACCGGGCACCAGCACCACCTGAAGGCGGCCTCTGGGTGCTCAGGAGGGAAGGGGTGAGGGATAGAGGGGTCAAGGGTGAGCCCTGGGCTTCTAACTACGGCCATGGACAAGGTGGACAGCATCGAGCCTGCCAGAGCGCAAGAAGGCCAGGCGTGGGGGCTGGGATCCAGACTCTGCTCATGGCACCTTTGGAGTGTCCCCCCACCAACACACACTCCAAACGCCACTCGAGCTGGGCTTCCATCCACGCGCTATCCAGGGCGTGGCTCCCTCCCAGCCAAGCGCAGAGCTTTCCCTGAATGTTTTTTGGCTTGAGACTCAAGAGAGACAATCTCATTTCCTCTCTGGTGGCAAAATGGCCCTTGAGCCTGAGAGATACCGGTGGCCTACAGGGAAGGCGCCTGCCTGAGGCTTTAACAAGAACTTTTAAAAGACTCCGTCAAGTACAGAGGATTGTGGGCAATGAAAGAAAAGAAAATCCACACACTCGGGGCCACTGGACTGACACTGCCCGCGCAGAAGTGTGGCAGGATCTGGACGCAGTGGAGTCCTGCTCCTTGTGCAGCAAAGGTCGCCCCCAGGACACTCCGGGGAGACATGTGTCCTCTGGGGGGGTTTCTGCTGCCACACGGCCGAGGGAGGCGGCAGATCTCTCCGATGTTCCTGCGGAGCCGTCGCAAGACCGTCTTCTCCGGCGCGTCAGAAGCCGCGTGTCCTCTGGGAAGAGCGGCCAGCTTTCCCCTCCGGTTTAGCTGGTGATGCACAAATCTCCAAGGAGAGGAGTGAGAACTGAAGACTATTCTTATTTCAGGAACTAGAGAATTGCAGATGCTCTGGCACATTTAAAAGATTCTATCAAGTAAGGAGGAGGACTATGGACAAATGGAACTTCAAGGAAAGGCCCGGGCCTCCTGTGTCCTGAGACTGAGGCCGCAGTGGATCACGGTGCTGGCTCTCCTGCAGCTGCCCCCTGCTGCAGATGCCCCCCCAGAGGTCACTGCGGCTCCTCTGAAATGCACACCCCCGCTGCCCTTCCCCACCTGCCCCTTGCTACGGCAGGGAACCCTGTCTGCCCCTGGGGTCACTGTTGCTGCTACTCCCTTTTAGAAGTCTGGTAGCAGTAACATCTTCATTTACAATTCTGTTGCTTCCCAAAGGCACGTTTCTTTGAAAAACATTATTACTAGAGCTAAAGATAACTTGAAAAGATGAAGAAGTGTCATCCAAAATATGGAAATCCTTCTTATTTGGTCTCCACAGTGAATTAATCCTTTTCCCTCTAGACCTGGTGAGTTGCGGCACCTCAGCTCACTTAACCCCTATGGGCTGTGCCCAGGTCCAGAGACCCCCAAGCCCAGGCTGGATGTGGCCCCCCCACCTCCGAGTCCAGGCCACAGGGATGGTTGTGTCCCCAGTAGCAAGGGGTCACTCAGGGGAGGCAGGTGGGTTCACCCAGGCCCTGTTGCCATACAGGCAGCTGTCCACAGGGAGGCAGAGGCTGAGGCTGTGGCAGGAGGCCACTACCAGGGCCCATGGAGGAACAGACAGGCATGGGGATGTCAAGTCCTGTGTTGGACAATGGCCTTAGGATAACGCATGAGCTTTCCCAAAGAGCCTGCCCTTGAAGATACCACGTGGGCCAAGTTCTCTGGTTACAGTTAGCATGGCCTTAGAATAATTAGAAAAACATGGCTTGGATCCACACCAACCTCTTATTGGGTTCATCCTAAGCATGGCCAGTGGCCACATGCTCCTCTCCCTCCCTCAAGGGTGAGGGTCTTCAGGATAAGGACTTGACTGTATCCCCCAAGCATCTCACATGGCACTTTGCCACTGTGAACACCTAAAACTGTTTCTTGTGTGTTATGACATGAAATACTGGCTGGCTCTTTCCTCTCTGCCCTTTCAGGCCCCATCAGGGACTAAAACCCACAACAAGTTCTAGAGACAAAGGAGCAGTCACCGGCTCAGGGTCTGACTGCAAGGTCACTGTCCTCTGGTGTGTCGTTCTCTGCTGCTTTCTCAAACAAGCAGGAAGGGCAAATTGAAAGGCAGCTGCAAAGTCTTGCACAATCCCCCAACTGAGAGGTGGGGGCCTGTGCCCTCCCCAACCTGAGCAGCTCTGAGAGAGCGTGCCCTGCAGAGTACAGTAGAGGTGACCCTGTGCCCATTTCTCTGCCCAGACCTTAGGAAACGGTTAGCTTCCACTTTCCATCTGTTACGGTGCTTGCTCTCGAGACGTTCCCTCGGGGGTCACTCTGGCCCTCTGAGAAGCCCAAGATGCATGGAGAGGCCACATGCACGTCCTGGGACTCAGAGTCCATGTAAGCCCAGGCTTCCATCCTCAGCGAGGTGCCGGGTGTGCCAGGGAGCTAGCTGGGACCCTGCAGTGGCCTCTGTCAAGGCCACGTGGATCTAAGTAGCACCTAGCCACGGTCTGCCCAAATGCCTCACAGACAAAATAGTGGCACATTGTAAAATGGTGGTGGTTTTACATCACTAAGCTTTTGGGTGATTTGTTACACAGCACCGTGTAGCTATAACAGCAGGTAGCCTGCTCACCTGGCTGGGCCCTGTCCTTCCCTCTGCTTCTGCTGTTGCCCTCAAAGCCCCTCCCCACACTCTGGTAGAGAAGCACGAGCCATAGATGATGAGTCCAGGAAGGAAATCACAGAAAGGCCTAGAAGTGCCCTTGTCCAGTCCTCTATTTGGTGGACACCAGGTTCTTTGGCCCCTGTTAAGGTGGAGACCCCAGCCATGGTGCCATGGGCAGCAGAGAGTGTTTTCATCCCCATCACCTGCTCAGGGAGGAAAAGCAAATTCCTGTCCATGGCAAGACAGATGGACATTTTCTTCACACCCCTGCCTTCTCTTCTACTCCACTAGAAGAGTTGATGGCTTTAGAAAGCTTCAGAAAATATCTCTCCTGCTGGTCCTACTAGTCTGGGCAATTTAAAGTCCAACTTGCCCATTCCAGAACCAGATAGCTTCTAAACTCTTCAGAAAAGTCCTTGGTCTGGACTGGGGCTACAGTCAGACCCAGATACAGCAGTGGGCTAGAATGGGCTGGCTGCAGAAGTCCAGAGGTCCCGGGATGAGCCCAAACTCCAGAGAAGCTTCCAGGAAAAAAAAAAAAAAGAAAAAAAACTACCCTTGTAAACTCCTCTATATGGAGACTTGAGTGGTCACACTTGAGCCATCCAAAGTGGGCGAAGTGGTCAGGGGTCAGGACACTGCATGCCTGTTGTCCATCAGTCAGCATAGAGCTCGCCTGCCCAGGATGGCCACACTCCTGCCTCGAGACTGAATGACTAGCATGCTCTGCTCCCTGCATCTTCCTCTCCCATTCAGTCATTCATCCATTCACTCATCCCAGTGTTCCTGACCACATGCTCTGCCAGGCTCTGAGGCCTGGGATGTGGCTACTGATCTAGCCACTGATGTAAAACTGGGTGTGACTCCTACCTGTTCAACGTATAGCTATGACATCTTGGCCAAGTCACTTAGTCACTTTCAGTTTCTTTGATTTTAGAAAGGACCCTTCAGTTTCTTTGATTTTAGAAAGGATCTTTCGGTTTCTTTGATTTTAGAAAGGACGACACCAGCTTCGTACCTGCTATTCTCATGAGAAATAAATAACGCACATAAAGCACCTATCATTATGCCTGGCAAACTCTCAGCAAATGGCAGCAAATGGTAACAGAGCTCTCAAGAGACAGTGCTGGCCCGCAGAGGGCCCACAGGCTCCTGAGATGGTGGCACCACGAGGAATGAATCACCGCAGCTGCAGTCTGGGGTCTGTGGGTCTGCCAGGCCGACACGAGGAGTCGTCTAGGACAGGGCTCCTGTATCCCAAACTCTAGCCTGTACACAAGCTAAGTGACATAAATGACAGGAGGTGAATTTGGAGAGAGGTCAGACCACTTGTGATTTAGGCTACTATTTCCCATCTTTTTCTGACACAAAATAGACTCATTTTTTTGCCAAGCATGCCATAACATTTCCACAGAAAGCACTTCATCGGCTGGGTCCCATCTCACTGATGCTGCAGGTAGTTACTAAGAAATCTAAGGTGGCAGAGGAGGAAGGAGGAGGAAGAGCTCAGGACGGTTTCTGCTACCCCTGCCCAGTGCACACTGTGGCCACAAACTCTGTGGCTCTGGAGCTCAGGCCCTGGGCTGCTCACGCAGGAAACGAGACACAGAACCCGGCACAGCCTTGCTGACTTCGCAGGCCAGGAGGCAGGACGCAGACACGCAGGGTCACCTTGCACAGCCTCAGCATGTCCCTGTCCACATCCCAAACCAGGAAGCAAAACTGAGACCACTAAGTACTCAGATATTTTAGCAGTATAATGCAAAGCAGTTGCATATTTGAAAACAACCAGGTAGTTGTCTCAAGTTTTACTTTTTCACAGACACATTTCATTTGATACCGAAGTCACCTCTGGCCCTTATTCTAACTTCATCAGCAACCCAACCAAACCTGCCACAAAGAAAGGCCCAGCTCTGTGTCCACAGTGGCAGAATCACCCTTCTCAAACTGCTGCAATCAAACCAGAGGGATGTATTTCCGAATGTTGGAAACATTTTGATAATGCTTCAATAGCTAAGAGGATCTTGCAATTAGAGGTTGGTTTCTCTTGGCACTAACTGGTAATGTCTGTCTGATGTCACCCTAGAATGAGTTGCTTCCTCCCCAGAGGCCGTTGGAAAACCAGCTCACACTTAACACAAGCACCCTCATTAAGTTTCATGAAAACCTCAAGAAGCAGTTATTTCTGAATCCAGTTCATGAAGAAATGGAAAGTCGGAGAAGCAAATTAGGATTAGAAGCCAGGCTTTCCGACAAGGCCTTGAACCACGACTGACTGACCACATGACAACACTCACAACCTCAAGGCCTCCAGCAAACCAGTCGCCACCTGTGGAGCGATGGCCTTGCCTGCCTGTGTGTGTCCCTGTGCAGCAACAGTGAGCCTTTTGATTCCTGCCCTGGCTCCTTCGCCCACCCGGGGGCCCCACCAGCTTCCCACAGCCTCCCTATGGCCCCCAAGAGCAGGTGAGCCTGAAAGTGGAGCCTTTGCACCTTCCAGAGGAGACCCAGTGACCAGCCAGGGCAAGGCAAACATACTGGGGGGAAACTCTGTAGTCAGGAATAAAATATAAGCGCTGAGAGCCTGGAAAGATGCAAACTGTCTCCAAGGAAAGGAACAGATCTCTCTGCTGAGACTGATTCTGCTCTGTCAGTCTCCTTTAAACACACCAAGGTTCCTGAGGGGAGAGCCAGCCATTAAAATTGCTAATTACTTGGTAAAATGTACTGATCTTCCTGGGGACAAGTTCATCTGCATGTGAATTAGGTGTCTGGAGTAGTCATAATCATTCAATTATGTGCTTATGTGGGGAGGATAGAATTGAAGATGGAAATGACAGACCTGGGACAGGTGCTGGGATGTCTGGTCCAGCAAGCTGGGAGGATGCGGGCTCTTGAGCCCCGAGGAGCCAGGTCGGAACTCCACACAGTGCCGCGCTTTCCTTTTCTGGCTACTGCGGGAAAGAACTGTCTGGCGACTGCCCAGGATGGGCCAGGAAGTCGTAGGGATGACAGCTTGTCTGAGCAGTCGCAGGGAAAACCATGACTGTCCAGAACTCAGAAAGTGAGGGGGTGGTGGGGGTTCTGAGCCTCCTGACCCTTTCCTGAATGACAACACAGGTAAAGGGAGGAAGCAGGGACCCCTTCTTCCCTCATGCCCTCCTGCTACCGTGTGCATAGCTTCCACAGTGTGCAGGAGCTCCTCACCTGAGTGGCCACCTGCCCAGGCAACCCAGCCAGAAGCTCACACAGGAGAAACAAGGAAACACTGCACTCAAGGAGCAGACGCAGAGCCCAGCACGCCATTTACAGGCACCATATACAGGGTGGGAGGGACACTTGAGTCCCGCGCAGACCTCCCTGGAGAAGATGCCATCTCACCTGGCTTCCCAGTGCTGGGGCTAAGTTTTATTTTCCTACTCATCTTAAACATTTTATAAAGGAGTAGAAAATAACTATTCTATACTTCCAATGGAGGCTTCAGAATATCTTTGGGAAGCCAGTTGAGCCAATCTGGTATGGTACAAGGCAAAGATTCAGCATCTGTTTCGAGCTGCCATGGAAACAGGAAGGAAAGAAAGCACAGAAATGGGGAAGAGTGTTAGACTTTGGGAGAGTATGTGGCAGTCAGCAAAAGCCAAGCCCATGTCCCACAAACCCTGGTCTGTTCATCCTAACACTGTCATTGGTGCTGAAACAGAGACCTCTCTTCTCCTTATGGGACTGGGAAAAATATATTGGCCCATTTTCCACATGCTCGTTTATAAAGAGGGGAGAGAGACCCTAGTGTGCAAATTGAGATTTTTTTTAACCAAAATTAATTCATAGATTCAATGTGATCCCCCCCACCCCCATGTCAGTACTATTTGTGTAAGTTAGTGAACTGTTTCTAAGATTCTCACAGGAATGGAAAGGACTGAGAATAACCAAGATGACCCTGAAGAATACAAACAAGATGAAACAATATGACTGGCCGTCAAGCCATGTCATGAGGCTAAATTAATGCAGACAACAGGCCACTGGCCCAAGAATGAACAAACTAATGGCATAGAGTATAAAACTCAGAAGCAAGCATGTGCCTGCGGGATCACCAGATTCATGACAATAACAGCACCGCAGGGCAGCACGGGAAAGGGTATTGTTTTCATAGACTGTACTCAGACAATGCGCATTTGTGTCTGTGTGTGTGTGTATTCTCACATCACCTCATACACAGAAATCTGTTCCAGGTGGATAGCAGAGATAAATATAGGAGATATCATCAAGACCTTCAACTAGGGAAGTTTTTTCACTAAGGCATAAAAAGAACTAACCATAAAAGAAAGAAAACTGAAAATGGATAAATTAGACTCTATTAAACTAAAGCTTCAGGTAATGACAGAATAACCAGTATCAGACTAATCCTCCTGCCAAAACAATCAAAGGCTTTGGAACACACATACGTGCACAGACTCATGTTTGAAGGCACTGAAGGATGTCCCCAAGCAGACAGCAGCTGGAGGAGGCGTGACCTAGAGAATCACACCGTGTGGGATCGCACTCATCCAGCTTGATGCCAAGGACACTCTCCTGCTTTACAGAGAACGTGGAGGATACAGCTTAAGCAGAAATCAGATGTCTTCTGAGAGTGAAGGATAAGAAGTCTAGTGGGAGACATTTCTCCATGGATCTCTGATATTCCTGCACATATTATGAGTGAAGCTCTGATCACCATTTGTTCTAGGCAATCTGTTTGAGAATATGTGTACAGCAAACAGCCTTGAATGACAAAGACAGTGTCACCCTCCGGAACAGAAGACAGGTATGCTTATTGTCCAATGCAATGAGGTCAATGTCTCCTTCTGGAACAAAGGACAGCCATGCTTAATCCCATTATAAAAGTTTCCAGCTCCCTAAACTCAGGGTTCTTCTACTGTAATAATACAATGCACTGCACGTGCAAACATCATCTCACCTTTCTCACATCACCCTCTGGAAACTGGGGCTCATGGAAGTGGCAAAAAGTGCCACAAAAAATATTCTGACTACTGCTATTGCTGTGAGTAATAAACCATCTTTTGTCTCTGACTCAGGAGTTCTAGTGCTTTCTACCACCATTGCTGAAAATGTGGCAGGCTACCTTGTTAGCTTGCCCATAGGATTAAAGCTGAGATCCTGCAGTTCTTAATGGTTCTAGTAATGAGGATGGGATGCTGACCAAAACACTGCTTTCCATAAGAGAAACTGTGAGACCCTCAAAAGTCTATTAACAGGAATAAGGGAAGTCCATAGAAATCAGTAGCAAACGTGTTCCCTCAACTGTATAGTTAACTGGGCAATAAATGGTTCTTCACACTGCTGCCTGTTAATTAGGGAGTCAGAGGGGTGGTTTGGGGCTGAAAACTGGGGCGTAGTTTCAAAGTGCTCAAAGACAGCCGCCTGAACGGTGTGCTGGTTCCCGCTGGCTCCCTCTGGGACGGGGGCTTCCTCAGCAACCTGGCAGTCACCTTTGTGCCACTCATCTCCACAACCAGCACTAACACTTATCCTGGGTGGGTGGATGGTTTTGCCTCTTTCAGACAACAGCAGCAGAGACACACAGCTGTGCTGAGCGTGAAAAGAGGGAAATCTGAAACTGCTATGAGTAGAAGCAGTGCACATTCTTAGCATTTCGGCTGATTTGCGGGGAGATGCGGAATGGGGTGAGTCACACGTGAGGACAAAGGACAAAGGGCAACAGTGGGGCAGCCTTGGGTCTGCCTCTCCTGCAGCCTGCAGTGCCAACCTTACATCATTCAGAGATGACAATGTTAACAGAAAAACCCCGAACTATGTCACATAATTGAAAGAGGTTATTCTGAGCCAAGTGTGTGTGATCGCTGGCCCTGGAGCACCTGGCCTCAAGAGATCCTGAGAAAATATGCGCAAGGCAACCGGGTTACAGTTTGGTTTTATTCATGGAGACGGGAATTACACATAAAATCATAAATCAATACATGCAAGGTGAACATTGGTTTGGTCCAAAACGGCAGGACATCTTGGGGGTGGCAGGGCTTACAGGTTATGTATAGGTTTAAAAGAGTCTTTGGTGAACATACACTGGACTCAAGTGATCTGTTAAGTAAACTGATGGCCTGCAGGTGTGTTTCAAGCTTTGTCTTGCATGGACTTAAGTCCTGTTAATGATTTAGTATCTTATTGTTAAAAAGAGTAACTCGAAAAGGGAAGGGTTATGACACGTGTGTCTGACCTCCCTTCTCCTCATGGCCAGCAACTCAGCTTTAAGGTTTTTCTGGGGTCCCCTTGGCCAAGAGGGAGTCCATTCCGTTGGCTGTGAGGCTGAGCATTTTATTTTAGTTCACCAACTCCTTTGCCTGTCAGGTCCTGGCCGCAGTAAGGGAGTTTTAGTCCTCTCAAGACACACAAGCTCCCACGGGAAAGCACAGATGAAACACTGGCTCGTGTCTTCACTCTTACTGCACCAGGACGGGTCTGTAATGCCAACAAAGGTGACCTGCTGTAGATGGGAAACTGGCCTACATAGGCCAGCCCTAATCCCCCAGGGAACCACATCTAGTCAAGCCCGTGTCAGCCAAAGGGTGCAAACCCACGGGCTTGACAAGAAAGCAGCATAGCTGTGTCTGCTGGGTAAAGACGTCCCCAAAGCTGACAGAGATGGTTCCAGTAATGATGACGGAAATATCAGAAGTCTGTTTGAGCTGTGAGCAGCCTCTGGGCCACTCAAAATGAGAAGTGAATGCACCCTGCTTACAGGTGTAGATTTATTCTCTTTTTCCATCCTTCAGTCCCTCCTTCCCCACTCCCCTACCCAGGCCTCAGTTGCTTTAACAAAAAAGATGATTAGAAGTGAGCCCAGGCCTCCTTGCCTCAAGGGCAACTGAAGGTCATATACACCAGCATGCTGGTGAACTACGGGGTGGGAAAGAACCAAAGCTTTACGGTCGTACTGGGAACAGTCACCAAGCCACCATCCTACCCAGGCCCAGGGCTGAAAGGGTGGAGGGAAGCCTGGATTCGGCTGATTGGGTTTGGACCAGGCCATGGTGGACAAGGGCAATAAAGTGAGCTTGTGGGGGTGCCACGGCTGCCACCAAAAGTAACTGTGAGCAAGATTTGAGGAATCTCTTTTTCCCCTATCTCTTTAGGTCTCAGTTACCCTAGTTCATAAGTAGTCAATATCTATTGAACTCCTACTGCCTATCAGGTTTTAAATTGGAAGAGTAACTCATGCCTGGATTCACAAAACTGTCATGAAGCAGAAATGAGACAGCTGAGGAAGAGCTCTAGATGAGAGCACTTGTGGCTCTGGCATGAGAGTTTAACAGCATTTTTGGCCAGCAAATGGCACTTTTGACATGCCAGGGAAGCAGGAAGAGCTACCAGGTCGAGCCTGCTTTCATGGGCGTTGCATGGTGCCCGGTTGCTAGTGTTTCTGTCCAAATTGATTGGCAGTTACACTTCTATTCCTTGTTTGATCCCTCCATGCCACCCCATCGAGACCTGCTAGGTGATATGTGACGACGAGAGGGGACCTGACCTGTCTCACGGGAATCGTCTGTGCCAGAGCCCCCCTCACCCTCTGCCCAGGCTCTGCATTGTGAGGTGCGCTTGGCAGGACTGAGGAAGCAAAAAGGAAACAGGCTCCCCAAATAAATAAATGGACAGAAGAACAAGAAGAAAACAGAAAACCAGTCTAACAATCAAATCTCTCAGGGAGCATGACAAGAACAATGAGGGCAGGTGACGTGCAAGGGGTAGTATGGCCATAGCAAATGAATTCCACCATTGATTTAGTTATTTTTAAATAATTCAGTGGAAAAAAGTGAGTGTCTGGGGCTGCCGAGTTGATTTTCAATGTCTTACTATGTGTGAAATTATCTAGCCATGAAAAAAGAATGAAGAATGCTCGGGTTTCCTTGCAGGTAATAACAGCACGCTGTGCATATTGAAAACCACGGTAATTTTGATAAGAACTGTCACATTTTGTCCCATGGCTGTTTCTGGCCCCAATGCTGTGTGCATGCACACCGCTGCCCATCCTTGCTTTCCTCCTTTTCTTAGCCTTCTTCTGCATGGGTACTTCACATTTCCTCTTCTTCCTCCCCACCTCTTTCTCTCAGCACCCTTCACCCCTGTTTTTCCCCCAGGATGAGTGTTGTCGTTATTCTATCTGCTTCTCCAAGTTGCTCCTCTCTCCTCTGTGCTCATCTCTCAGTTCTACTTTTCTGTCTTGAGCTCTCCTGGTGTAGCACTGTCCAGCACTGTCCAGCACCGTCTAGCACCGTCTAGCACCGTCTAGCACGGCCCTGCTGATTCCCCCCAGACTGCACCCAAGCCCCCGCCCCCACGCGCAATCTCCTTCCCCTGCTGAGAGGAGACCAGCAGTAGCACAAACCTCCCTTAAGCCTCTCTGGGCTCCACAGCCAGGTGCTGAGTGCGGGTGAGCTCCGAGGGGCCACTTAGCTGGAGTGGCAGCTGGAGGCAGCGCTCGGGGCCAGGGATGGCAGGAAGGTCCTCAGGTCCACCAGGTCCACTGTAACTGTTTTCCTGCTGCGAGATGCCGGCCAAAGGCTGCACTTGGAGTGAGAGGAACATCTTCCGTGCAGAGAGGAGCTTAAATCTTCCTCAAGCACTGAGCAAGGACTGACTTTTCTTCTTCAAAGATATTTCATCGTACCTTGTGGAAAGGTAAACACCAGCTTTAGGTTCCAGCATCGGCCTTACCACGTGTCACCTCAAGGCTCCCATATTCTTACTATGGAGCCAAGGAGCTTGTCCACCAGATATCGTATTAATAAGTTGGTGGTCCCTACCCTGCTCTGGCTCCAAACACTGCACAGCGTCACATCCAAGGGGAAGCTGAGTGCCCTTCCGTAAGGCCTGTGGAGTCCAGTTAGCACAGTGTCCACTACTCCTTGTGGCCTACGCCTCAGCAACTTCCTGTGTTTACAGCAGGCGGTGCCCACAGCTGCGGGGAGCCCCGGGCGAGGGCGGTGGTCTCCCCGTGGGCTGGGAGGGAAGGAGAGGTGCAGAGACGCCCGGGGAGGAGGACGCCGGGCTGGCGGATCCTGGCAGGGAGCAGAGTTGCTGCCGCCCACGGCTGTAGCCATACCCCAGCCTCCTGCTCCAGACTTTCTTAATTAGATCTCCAGGGAAGAAAGGAGGAAAAAGGCATCGGAATTCTAATTTTGCTGTGCCAAGCATATTCGTGTTTATCCGAGAAGTCAGAACGTGGAGAATGAGAGGCAACGACGACTCACGCAGAGCAGGGCGAGCGGTGGGGTGTGGGGGCAGGAAGGAGAGCAGCTCCCTGGGGTGGATTCTCTCCAGGGGTACCCGTGGAGTCAGGTGTGGAAACAGAGGCAGGAGCAGGAGGGCAGATGCTAATCTTCCTCTTGGACGCAGGCAGAAGCCATCAGCATTTAGCAAGAGTGCAGGCACCACGGCAGGGACTTTGTCTACTCTGTGCCCAGTGAGACCCCTACACCGTCACACGGTGCCTGGCACGTTGCACTCGTTCAATAAATACTGATGACAGCCTGAATGATTATCATGTATATCTGTTTCCCCAGCACCTGTCATGAGGGAATTATTGAACTTGTTTGTGCACCGATGCTTGAGTGTTAAAAAAAAAAAAAAAAGTCATACGAAACAGACCTTTGGAACCCAAGAGAGATGATGTGTGGTGAGGCTGTGAGCGCCAAGGGAGCCAGGCTTGGGCAGCGCCCACCCGAGTGGAGAGGGCTTCCCGCCTCCAGCACAGCCTGCTCCTGAGGACACCCTGGCCACCTGCTCACGGCAATGCTGGCGGCCTTGATGCTGACGTCGGGTTTGCTCGTTCACTCCGCTGTCCGAGTCTCTGGGGTAGAGCCTAGGAAAGGGTTTCAGGTCTCTCTCAGAGGACATCAGATGCTTCAGCAATCAGGGCAAAGTTAACCTGCTGTATGTGCCACTTGTTGGTTTTGCTCAAATAAACTAAAAACAATTTGGGATTGGGGAGTTAAAGTGAGAGAACATCTTCTACCTGGATAAACAAGAACCACGATCTAAGTGTGGACATTCTGTTGGGTTCTACCATTTACTAACTGGGTGACTATGGGTGTTTGCTAATTTCTCTAAACATCAGTTTCCACGTCTCTAAACGGAGATGACAATATTTCCCTCATGATGTTGCTGTGAGGGCTGAATCAGACGTCACGAGTAGAGGCTGCCGAAATTTCTGGCACACATTCAGAGCTTTGTGAGTGTTGGTGGCTCCTTTCTGCCACCAAATCTCAACCAGCCTTGCCCCTGGCACGAGGAGCTTCCAAATTGAGTGCTGCCAGTGATGACGACGACAGTGATGACGAGCTCAGAGAGGTTACAAAACCCGCCGCTGGCCGCACAACCATGGCAATATACTTAACGCTACTGAACTACACACTTAAGATGGTCAGGACAGTAAATTTTATGTTATATGCATTTTACCAAATTAAGAAAACACACGAGTTAATGGTGGAAGCGTCAAATCCAGCACTGATTCCATCACCGCAGTGTGACTTCCTGCTTCTGCAGTGGGGCACGCTCAAGCAGCCCTTGTATCATACAGTCCAAGTAAAGAAGGTCACTTCAGATGTGAAATAAACATCCTCATCCCGCCCTGGTATTTCAAAGTGTGGACGTAGTAGAACAGGCAACTGTGGAACTACCATCTGGCTGAGAATTGTCCACCCCCTTTAAAAGTGGGTCTGCACTGGAGAGCGGCTGTGTGTTGGATTTGGAATACGAGGCGCAGTCGCCATTGGATCCAGTATGTGACAGTCTCCAGGGAGGGTGGTGGTTTGTCAAACAGGCAGTGCGGCCTTCTTTGGATGCCTCGTAGGGCGTTTACTCTAGAAAGGAGCTGAAGCATGGTCATCAGCAGGTGGGGAAGGACTTACGGGGGGAAATTAAAATGTCCAAGATGCAGGGAAGAAAGGCTCAATGGAGAAAATAACATCATCCTGTCTCAGGACAGCGGGATTTGCACGTCTCACATCATCTGCCCTCAGGACCCCCGTGGGGGCACATGTGGTTTGCATACCCGTCTTGGTGATGCCACGAGGAGGCACAGGGTGGTGAGGGATTTGCTCCAGGTAGGAGTGACATTGCTGTGAGTCCCGTGGCCCTTGTCCCTGTCCTGGCCGCTGCACAGGGTGCCCTGCCATGACCTCACGCACGTCTTCAAATGTGCACACACACCACACACACAGCACACACACACAGCACACAGCGCACACCACCCTTTCACACTACACACTACACAAACACACACACCACAAACACCATATACACATTACATCACCGAAACACACATGCCACACACACCACACAAGCACACACACATGCTACCCACTCACACTACACACCACACAAACACACATACCACACATACCACACAAACACACACCCCACACACACACTGTACCATACATACACACTGTACCACACATACAGTACACACTACCCATTCACAGTACACACCACACACACATTACACTACCCAAACACACACACCACAAACACCATACACACATTACATCACCTAAACACACATGCCACACACACCACACAAACACACACCCCACACATACCACACAAACACACCACACACCATATACACCACACACCGCACACTGTACACACTGCACCACACATACACACAGTACACACTACCCATCACACACACATTACACCACACAAACACACTCACCACACAAACATACACACTGCACACTACACGACACACACATACCACAAACACCACATAACATACACCCACCACACACATCACACCACTCAAACACACATCACACTACACATCACACCACCCAAACACACACCCCCCCACACACACACTCCACACACACCATACACCACATATAAACACATACATCATACCACACACATCACCCAAATGCACATGCACTCCACACCACACACGCACAACACATGTGACACATCCCACACACATCACACATGCCACACCTCCACACACATACACCATGCCACATACACATACACACACATATACTCATAAGCACATGCCATCTGGTGCTTTAAAAATAGAGCAAACTAAGAAAAAAAGACAAGCTGTGCTACAGAATTTAATACAAAGATCCAGGCTGTGCCCACACCCAGGACAGTGTACTTCCTCCCCGGGGAAGTGAGGGCTGAGCGCTGACTTGTCCCTGGAAGGAATTCACCGTGTGGCTCAGGAAGGAGACACTGGTCTGGGATGTATCTCCCTTGCTGCCCTGCTCAATGGCCAGCACAGTTACTTGTGTCACCCTCACCTCACCCAGCCCCAACCGAGACACACACGAACACACAGAGACACATGTGGACACACAGACACAGGCACACAGACAGAGACACACACGGACACACAGACACAGGCACACAGACACAGACACAGACGGACACACAGACACAGGCACACAGACACAGACGCAGATGGACACACAGACACAGGCGCACAGACACAGACACACAGACACAGACACACACGGACACACAGACACAGGGGCACAGACAGAGACACACACAGGGACACACAGACACAGGCACACAGACACACACAGACACACAGACACAGGTGCACAGAGACACACACAGATACACAGACACGGGCGCACAGACAGAGACACACACGGACACACAGACACAGGCGCACAGACAGAGACACACACAGGGACACACAGACACAGGCGCACAGACAGAGACACACACGGACACACAGACACAGGCGCACAGACAGAGACACACACAGGGACACACAGACACAGGGGCACAGACAGAGACACACACAGGGACACACAGACACAGGCGCACAGACAGAGACACACGGACACACAGACACAGGTGCACAGACAGAGACACACACAGGGACACACAGACACAGGGGCACAGACAGAGACACACACAGGGACACACAGACACAGGCACACAGACACAGACACACACAGACACACAGACACAGGCGCACAGAGACACACACGGACACACAGACACAGGCGCACAGACACAGACACACACGGACACACAGACACAGGCACACACGGACACACAGACACACACACATAGACATAAAATATGTACACACACAGACATACAGAC
>CM052438.1:98794265-98823283 GCA_028533085.1 Varecia variegata | reverse complement strand
TCTGCGACATCATCCGGTTTGGGTGAAGCTGCCCCTCCTCCCTGCCCCTCCCGGTGGAAGGCTCCTGTCTGCTCTGCATCCACCAGGGACATACTGGGCCCCACCAGGGACCTACTGGGCCTCACCAGGCACAGGCCAGGCCTGGCCTCCTCTGATCACCGAGATCTGCTTCTCATCTCTGGCTGGCTCGGTGCTAATGCCACTGTGACAGTGTGTGGCTTGTCTCCTGCAGGTGCTGGGGGTCACAGAAGGTGACAACTATGCACAGCCCTCACCACCTTCTCCTTGAATTTTCCCTTCCCCTCCAAATCTGGAGGTGGGGTCTTGCTGTGCCATCTGCTCGGACATTTGCTTCAAGCCAGCCCTGGGGATGCAGGGGACATCTCCCCTTCTGAAGCTGCTGTGAGACCAGGGCAGGCACTGAGCCAGTGGATGGTGGCAGCTTCCCCAGGTCTCCGAAGCTGGAGTGGGCGTCTCTGTGCTGGGCAGGAGCAGGGCAGGGTGGGGCCTGCTGCTGGGTCCACCGTCACCTGGGGGGCCCTGACTCAGAGAGACCAAGCTGTGCGTGGGAAAGGGTGCTAGAAGGCTTGGCCACATACTGGTCATGTCCCTGCCGCCTTATGAAATGTCTCCTCCACTGGGTTATCCCTGCTGCCCAGTTACTGCACAGAGTGATCACAAGGTTAAATTAAATATAAGTTATAAAAGGGTATGCAAGTGTCACCTGAGTGCCACTGAGGCCTCCCCAACTTGTGGGGGCAACGAGGTCATATGAACAGTCACCCAGACGTTCCCTGAGTCCGCAGCCCCCCTACTGTGACAGCCCAGGCCCTGGAAGGACTATCCCAGTGGCTCCCAGCAGCAGACAGCTCAACCACACTGTCCTGGGGGCTACCATCCCCAGGTAGCATCTGCTGAAGTGAGGACACAAATTTCCTGCTACCATGATTACTTGTAATTCCAGCCCACACTCCGCACCAAGGGACTTGTGGGCCTCAGCTTGTTTAGTCCCCGCAGTGATGTGGCTTGCTGTTGTCATCCACACGTTCACAGATGAGGGAAAAGGCTTTTCGAGGTGAAGCACGTCCCCAAGGTCTCACAGACAGCAGGTGGTGGAGACAGATCTGCTCCGGGCAGTGTGACTCCAGGGCTGGCCCCCCCACGCTCTGCTGTATATAACCCACCTCTGGGTCTGGGGACCCCAGAGCCCACGGGGCCTGGCCTGATGCCATCATTTCCCACAGAGAGGCCTCAGTGCTGGTCGACTCCCACTCCTTCTGGAAGAAGGCAGCCTCCCCTTGACCCTGGGAGGAGCGCTGGGCACATCCAGAGTCCCCTCAAATCCAGGACGGTGATGGTTCAGTTCACATGTCACCCTGACTGGGGCCACGGGGTGCCTGGACATGTGGTCAGACATTATTCTGGGTGAATCTGTGAGGGTGTTTCTGGATGAGATTAACGTTTGACTGGTAAACTGAGGAAAGCTGATGGCTCCCGGATGTGCGTGGACTTGTCCAGTCAATAGAAGAGCTGATTAGCACAAAAGGCTGACCCTCCCCCGAGAAAAAGGGAATCCTTCCCGCCTAACAGCCTGCAAACGGGACATCAGCTTTTTCCTGCCTTTGGCACAAGCTGAAACTTGCTCAGTTAGTTTCCAAGTTCCCTGAGTTAAACTGTGATAACTGTCATTTATTGGGCTCCACCCATGTGCTAAATGGTGTGACAGGTGATCTTCCTGTCTTGCTTATTTAGTCCCCAGGGCTGCTCGGTGGGACCATTGGCATAGACTTGTCTAGTGTCACAGTTACTCTGAGATGAGTTCTCACCCCCAGGCCTGCCAATTCATCATCAATAAACTATTGTATTCCTACTGTGTCAGGTGACCAGTCAAACAAATAAAATTGTACCTGCTTTTGTGAAGCCAACAGTCTATTAAGGAAGAAGAACATTAAACAAACAATGGCCATGCGTTAACTTATATTCACAATAGTCATAAAAGTTGTGAAGGTAAAATACAGTTAGCCAGCAGGAATGCCATCTGGCTGGCACACCAGGAGGGAAGGTGAGCACAGCCACAGACCAGGGACAGAGGCTGGTTGCCAGTGATCCCAGGCATTGCCGATAACGTTGGGTTGACTCTAAGAGTGATGGAGCACTTCTCAGGGGCTTTCAACTGCACAGATAAGATCCCTGCAATTGCATTTTGAAAATAATGCTCTGGAGGGAACAAGAGTTGAGGGGAGTAGATGAATCTGGAAGCTGCCGTGTCTAGGACAGAGGATGGCTTGGCCTAGGAAGATGGCAGAGGGGAGACAGAAAAGAGAGGAAGAGGTGGCAGGCCTTGGTGCAAGACTGGGTTGGGGATGCACAGGTGAAGTGGGAAGTGCCAAGAATAATTCCAATTCTCCGTCCGTACAGCCAGGTGGGTGGAGGGTCACCATGGAACACCGGCCTAGAGGCACAGAGTTGCATAGCCAAGAGGCAGCCTTGGAATAAAAACTAAAGAAAAATATTCCAGAATGGAGGAGAGAAGTTCCAGGAGTTATCATGGGAGAGCCCAGTGGATGGAAGCCCCAGCATCACCTGGTCTCTGCCCATAAGGACAGCTCACTGAGGTCACTCAAGGTGACCAATGACTGGTCAATGCCATTGGCTTTTCAGTGAGTCAGGGGACATCTGAGAGATCTGAGAGTTTATTGGGAACTATGATCAGGAGTAGCTTGCAGGAAACCAACTTCTCTGGATTAAGGTGATGTTTTAGCTCATATTTCCCAAAAAGCAGAGCCTGAGGCAGGGTTTCCAGGCTATTTCTTTGCTAAGGTGCGATCCCAAGGGTGATGGAGTGAAGAGGTCAGCAGGCAGAGCGAAATGCATGTGTGTCATTGAGCCAACAGTCCCATTTGGCTAATGTGTTCCCCGGGGACCCTTCCTGGCAAGCCTGCAAACCGCATCTCCAGACCATGTCTCCTTGGGGAAAAGGGGAGACTCCTCTCCCTCTTCTGTCTCCCACATGCTGACATCTTACCTGGGGCACACGTTCTTCCTGTACTTCCAGATGCCCCCAGTGTGGGCAGACACTGGTCTCAGTGCATTTCCACCTCTTCCTAATCCAGAAAGCCCAGGATGCTGAGGCTAGCTGCTGTCAGCTCACGCCCGGGGCTGATCTGAGTACTTGCAGCGCTGGTTGCCACAGCCATGACCAGGGCTGGGACAAATGGGAAGTAGGGCCCAGAGACACACGAGGGGAGAGACTTACGGTGCTCCGCAGAAGGGCGGAGCTGGGCACTGCTGTGCGGAGGAGACTGAGCTCCACCTGGCTGACCGCTGCCTCTGACCATGAACCTGGCCAGGCCCAGGTTGGTGTTGAGCACAGAGAATTCACTTCTGCTGCCCTGGCCACTGAGGAGGAGGGACAGATGCCTTTCACATGAAGGCACCCATCAGTCAGGTACAGGACAGGGAGGAGAGGAGTCAAGGTCCTGGAGATTCCAGGGGGACAGAAGACCCGATCATTTAAACATGGCTTTGGAAGGAGCAAGGCTGCGAACTCCCAGCGCACTGGCCCCCGCAGATGTTGGCGTCATTTGCATATGAAAAGGATCATCGGGCTTTAACATTCAATGATGTCCAGAGTACAGGAGAGGATTAAGAATTAGCTATGGGTAAACCACAAAGCCTGTGGACAAAATAGGGCGTCAAATAGGAGGTGGGAGGCCGTCTGGGAGCGGGACTCAGGACTCTGTTTTCCATCTGCTCCTGAAGAAGTGGAATGTGCGGGCTGGGAGGTGCCCAGCCTCCCCCTCTGTGCCAGAGCTGGGCAGGTGCACCCTGGGGACGGCCCTTCCTGCTGCCAGTGCGTGAAGCGGGAGACATTGGGCAGGCCCACAATAGGCCCCGTTCTAATTGAGTTTATCTCCATATGGGGCAAAGTTTAACCTTCTGTTGTGGTGAGGGAGCTGGTTGATTTCCTGAGAGGACCAGCTCTCCACTGAAATCCATCTCAGCATGTGCCACCACACACGAGGCTGCCCAGGGGGTAGAAGGAAGTCACCTTGCCCCACTCTCGCCTTGGAGGGAGCCTGACCACATAGCGGCTTCATAATCATTACAGCCACGTTCCTGGGCACTTGCCGCATGTCACCTATTTGTTTGCTGACACTACCGCACTGAAAGAAAGGAATTATAATTCCCATTTACAGAAGAGGAAACTGACTCTTAGGGCTGTGGACTGCTTGGTGGCCGACACACAGCTCCGGAAGCAGCTCGGTGCCACCTGCGTCTTCCTGGGTCGGGAACAACAACAGAGAATACCGCGTCACTGCAGGCGGATTTAGCAAGACCTGCCTCTGAAAATAAGAGTAGACTTGTTTATCTGTTCTTCATGTAAATATCTACCTGCTATTAGAAGACAGAGGATTTGTGTTCTTTCTTTTTTAAAAAAAATTTGCCTTTAAAGAAGCACCGAAGGATTTAACTCAGGGCACCTCAGGGCACGTGCGTCATTAGCAGGGAGTGCAGCCGCAGGAGCTTCTCCGTGTGTTTGTGTTTGAGGTGTTTTTTGTCTTTCCTTTTCTAAACAAAAGTAACTTCTAAGTTTTTATCTGAGCACGTCCACTATCAGCTCCTCTGGGGCCTGCTAATGCTCAGCTCAGCTGAAAATGCCGACGCTCAGGGCTCCGGCACACTCCTGGGAGCAGGATGGGAGTCCCCAGGCCAGACAGTGGCAGTGACTTCTTGTCAGGGGCTTCAGCACAAGCTCAGTGGTGTCAGCTGTAAGTGACTCTTTACGTGGGGCGTGTGTGTGTGTGTGTGTGTGTGTGTGTTTGTGTGTGTGTGTGAGAGAGAGAGAGAGGGGGATTTTCTTCTCCTTTGGATAATCCAGGTGAGGGCACTGCAGAAATATACCTGGTGACTTCAGCTGAGGGCAGGTGACGAGCTGCTTATCCTCTGTTCTCCTGAGCCTCTCTCTTGGCATTTTGCCAATCTCATCCTTTTTGTGATCACAAATGAAATTCCAACATCTCTACCACCTGTCAAACTGTCATTTGATCTTAAAAAGGACTTTACCCAAGACGGTTTGTAGACCAGTCCCTCAGCCCTTGAGCCATTAGCCTCTGTGGACACCGGGCAGCACGTCAGTGCGGTAGTTGTCATATCTGACCGCAAAATGTCAGCGTTGGAAGGGACTTCGGAGATAATAATCCCACACCAGCCCTGAACACTGAAGGAGGTTTGCTGATGAGAAAACTAGGGCAAGCAGTCTTCAGTGTCTGCAGTCAAGGTCCTGCTTACACTCGTGCCCTGCCCCCTCCTCCACCCTGCGGGGCCTCCTTCCTGGAGCCTCCAGGTGAAGAAGGCCGAGCTGGGAAGGCCGGTCCTCACTGCACGGCTGAGCTAGCGAGGCTCAGAGTTGACAGGGAGCCTAGGCCACTGGGGGAGGACCCTGCCCCCACCCCCATGAATTGCCAAAACTTCTAAGCAGAGAGAAGGGTGGAGCCCACGTTCTACCCCCGCCCTCACTGGGATATACTGCCCATGTGTTCCCATGGCTACAGACGCAGACAGAACTCTGCAGAGCTGGGTGAAAAAATAAGACCATCTGTTTGGAATACATCCAGGCTTTACATTGAAAATACCAAAATCCTTAAAGAGACTTTAGGTGCAGAAAGGGGCTGCTGATTCGTAACGTGCCATCCAGTGTGAGAACACTGTGTTCACATCTCAGGGGAGCCTTTAGCAAGTCCCCCTGAACCCACTGCTCCAAGCAGACCGAGCGATCGGCTGGCCAGCTCCTCAGCCCCCTTGAAACCAAAGTGCCACTGGTGGATTCAAGGCCACACTTGTCCTCAGGTCCCACCTCTGGGCTCATCCTGTGTCGCAGACTGTGCTGACTCTCCCCGGGTGCAGAGACTGACTCCCCACTTCCTCTTTCTCACCCCACTCCACACCCCAGGTAGCACTGGCCGTGCAGGCCCCAGTGGTGCTGGGTAAATGCCCCTGTCCAGCCAGCTCACGGTCTGATTGTGTCTCCCCCAAGTCCCTCCCGCCCTTGTCCCCCCACACTCAGCCCACCCGCACCTGTCTTGCCCCTGCAGGGTGAGCAGCTCACAGTGATGCAGCCCTGTGCTGCTGGACACCAGCCCCGGCACCCACCGGCCTGCGGGGGCTTTGGCAGCCTCATCCAGGCTGGGCTATTACCACGTGGGAAGCAGGAGGCAGAGGAGGAAGGACACAGCCGGGTAATGGGGAAAGATAATGCTGAGACTCTCAGGTCACTTCGCCCAGACCCTCCTCCCTCTCCCCAGCTTGGACTTCCCAGGGCCTGAAAACCTGGCCAACGACAGACAATACTGTTGTCTTCAGCTCTGGGTTCCTCTGGGTTCAATTCTAGAAGTCAGCACCCAGTTTGCAGTCTCAGGGTTCCACCAGAGCACTGAGCGAAGCAGTACCGCCCTGAGTAAATATCCCTGAACACATTTCTATCTGCTCATTTACCCTTGAGCAATGCAGAAAGCACACGTGTTAACTCCCCTCTCCCCTCAGGCCACGCTTAGTAAGGCCATCTCGGAAGCTGGAGAAGGCAGCGTGAGTCACCAGGTGGCTTTCAGATTGCTCTGACACCTGCTCTGACTCTCAAATCTCATCTAGAAGAGGGGCCACCGTCAGTGCCTGGTGTGAGCACAGCAGCCTCCCCCCCAGAGAGGCAGGAGCGAGAGGGGTACCTGGAGGGCCCCGGGGGAGAGGCAGTGTCTAGACTCAGAAGTGCTGCCAAAGTGCAATTCCCACTAATTCAAAAAAAAAAAATTGATATAATCATGTAAAAAATGATGCCTCCTGGACTCAGCACAGATCTGCTTTAATCACATTGTCTCCTCTGCCAGGGATCATTGTCCTCATTGTGTGAAGCCGGAGACCACCGCCGAGTGCCACTGCTGCCCACCACCATGAGGCACGGGAGAGCTGCTGCCTCCCACCGGGAAGCCCATCCTTCGTGCAGCTAATGAGGTTAACTTTGCTCCCAGCCATGCTGCAAACTTGTCAATCAACACTAGGATTTGATAACCTGCTTCCATTAACCTATGCCATGCCAGGACGGCGTGTCCAGGAGAACTGGAGGAACCAGTCAGTGTGTGTCACACTCCTCAAGCTGTCTCATCAAACCCTCACAGCCACTTTGGGATGGAAATAGCACAGCCCTCACGTTACCTATGGAAATGCGAGCTCGCAGGGCTGGTGGGAGGCAGTGCTGCAATTTGAACTCAATTCTGTCTAAAGGGCAGAGAGTTTCTTTCCACACCTTTGATTTGTATGGTGATTTATTGATGTGACATGGCAGTATATTAAAGTGGTAATTTAAATTCCTAACTTTTTCCTCCCCACCTGACCTGTGTCTTTTGGATCTATATGTCCTGACTCCATGAATGTGTTCTCTGTGCTAAGCTGAGTAGATGGGAAGCCGCTGCTTAGATGGGTGGAGTTGTGCCTGAGCTTACGGGAGGGGTGGGGGGTGCGGGCCAGGGCTAAGGGTGTTGCTCATGTAGCCCTTCAGATCTACCTAACGCCTGGCACAAAATAGGCATCTCCAGGATGCAAATGACATACACATGCCAGGCAGCCTTGAAATAAAACTAAAACATTGTGATTTTTGTAGCAAGGAGTCTAGGAAGCTAACCTAGTATCATATGTATGCTGTGGTCAAAATAAAGGGCAGGAGTAGCACTGTCTGTTAATTTTAATCAAAGGCTGCCTGACCATCTCAGAGTGTCTACCTTGTCCTGCAGATCTCTAGGAAGGACAAATGTATGATTTCCCTCCAGAATGCTTTCTAATGTACAGCATCCCTACTAGGTTGTACAACAACCATACTGTTGCTCTTTCTGAGGTCTGGCTAAAATGAGGATGGGATTGCGACGTTGTCTGCTGTCAGTTCAGTGCAGCTGTGGAAATGCACGAATAAAATGCGGTGGCTGGACATTTAGAAAGGTGACATGGTAGTCAGTCGTGATGAACAACATGTACCCTCAGCAACATGAACAGTATTGAAGTAAAAAACAAAAAAAGGAAGAGACAAAACCTGATTCACAGGACAGTGCTGTGGAGGAAGATTAACAATAATGATGCCAGCAAAACGACAGACTAGGAAGCTCCAGGTACTTGTTCTCCCACAGAAACCTCAAATAAAAGAATGAGAGTGGCTAAAACCACTTCACAGGAGCTCTGGAAATCATGAGACTCCCTTTAGATCCAATGACACAAATAGGTTGAAAGTGAAAAGACAGAAAAAGGTATTAGATGCAAATAGCAACTAAAAGAGAGCAACGGTGATTTTACTAATATCAGACAAAATAGACTTTAAGTCAAAAACTGTTACAAAAGACAAACAAAGGTGCTATATTAATATCATGTAATGACTGAAGGGTCAATTCCCCAAGTAGATAAACACAAACATATATGTACCAAACATCAAAGTCTCTATACATACATGAAGCATGAGTTGGCATAACTGAAGGGAGAAACAGACAGCAACAATGACAGGGGACTTCAGGACCCCCTTCACTAATGGATCAAACAGCCAGGCGGGGGGCAATGAGGAGAGAGGAGACTGACAGCACTGCAGACCCACTGGACCTGGCAGGCACATGCAGAACATGCCACCAAACAGCAGGATACACAGTTTTCTCAAGAGCACATGGAATATTCTGCAGGATAGACCACATGTTAGTCCATAAAACAAGTCTCAATAAATGTTAAAAGACTGCAAAAACACAAGGTATCTTTTCAAACCACAGTGGAATAAAACTAGAAATCAACAGCAGAAAGAAATTTGAAATTCAAAACTGAAAACTGGAAACTAAACAACACACTCTTAAATAATGGGTAGAAGAAGAAAGCACAGGAAATTCTGTAAAATATTTCGGGACAAATGAAAATAAAAGTGCAACATTTCAAAATTATAGAATGCAGCAAAAGAAGTGCTAAAAAGGAAATTTATTAATGTAAATGCTTACATTAAGAAAGAAAAATATTTTGACTCAACAACTTAAATTTATATCTTAAAGACTAGAAAAGTAAAAACAATCTAAACAAACTAAACCCTATTCTATTAATAACAGAAAGAAGGGAATAATAAAAAAATCAAAGCAAAGATAAATAAAATTGAGAATAGGAAAACAATAGAGAAAATTAATGAAATAAAGAGTTTGTTCTTCAAAAAGATCAATAAAGTGGACAAATCCTTAGTTTCAAATAACTAAAATCAGAAAAGATAGAGAGGCGTTGCTACCAATTTTACAGAAATAAAAAGGATTAGAAGAGAGTGCTGTGAACAACTGCATACCCGCATAAATAAACAACCTAGCTGAATTGGAGAAATTCCTAGAAACATGTAAGCCACCAAGACTTAATCATGAAGACAAAAAAATCTGAATATACCTACAACTAGTAAGGATATTGAATTGGTAAAAAACCTCCCAACCAAGAGACAACTAGGACCAGATGGCTTCACTGGTGCTTTCTACCAAACATTTAAAGCATCAACACTGATCCTCAAACTTTTCCAAAAGAATTGAAGAGAGAACACTTCCAAACTCATTCTACCAGGCCAACATTGCCCCGATACTAAAATGGGCAAAATAACTAAAGAGAAACTTTCTTTAAAAAATAATATTTCAATGGCCAATAAATAGAAAAAGCATGAACCTCAATAGTCATCAGCGAAATATAAATTAGGATGACAATGACAAAACTTTAAAAGATTAATAATACCAAATATTGGTGAGGATGTAGGAGAAAAAGTGTTAGAATTCTCACATGCTTTTATTAAGAATATAAACCGGCCGGGCGCGGTGGCTCATGCCTGTAATCCTAGCACTCTGGGAGGCCGAGGCAGGTGGATCGCTCGAGATCAGGCGTTCGAGACCAGCCTGAGCAAGAGTGAGACCCCATCTCTACTAAAAATAGAAAGAAATTATCTGGCCAACTAAAAATATATATATATAGAAAAAATTAGCTGGGCATGGTGGCACATGCCTGTAGTTCCAGCTACTCGGGAGCCTGAGGCAATAGGATCGCTTAAGCCCAGGAGTTTGAGGTTGCTGTGAGCTAGGTTGATGCCACAGCACTCACTCAGCCTGGGCAACAAAGCAAGACTCTGTCTCGAAAAAAAAAAAAAGAGTATAAACTGGTACAAATCTCTGGAAAGCTGTCACCCCCTACTAAAAGTAGGCATAAACTCAATCTGTAACTCAGCAGTTCTAATCCTAGAAATGCACCACAGAACTGTGCACGTGCATGCATCTTGTCACACAGACAAAGTGTCCAGGGCATCACTACCCCTAATGGCCCCAACTGGAAACCACTCAAATGTCCATCAGCAGTAGAACGGATAAATAAATTATGGTGTATTCATACTTTGGAATTCTATATTATGTTTTGTACTTTATCATAGAAAATGATACAATTTCCATGTTTCGGTCAGGCTGTCTTTCTAAACTCCTGATTTTTGTTTTTATTTTATTTTTTTTTTTTGAATGCTTGTGTTCAACCATTCATTTAAATTTCCACTTCATCACAGCAATAAGACACTAAGGGTGGTGAATTTTCTGTGAAATGATTATTGCCTTGGATCTGAGGTGCTGCCTTGCACAATGCATCAGTGGAGGAGATGTGGGTGGTTGTAACCTCCTCACCTGAAAGGGACCACCTGGTCCAGTCTTTGTGAAGGAACAAAATAAGTTCACTTCCTTGGGCACCACCATCCACCCCCAGCAAATGACAAGGCTAGAGTGAAGCTCCCACCACACAGTTATTTACAAAGTCCCAGGTGAACTCGTGGCAAGAGGAGGAAAATATGCATCCTGGACAGGGGTAGGGCATGTAGGCAGCGGGGACACAGCCAGACCATGGCATTCTCCTGCCCCCTCCCTGAGACCCCCAGCCAACTGCCTGGCCTTTTGTCTGATGCCCCTCCACTAACTTCCTTCCCCATGGCCACCCTCCACGGCCCTAAACTCCTGATTTTTAAAAAATCTGTCTACCCCAGGAAAAAAAACAGGAAATAAGACATATGATAGACACATATATGTAAATGACCCTCTCTATTGATACAAAGATTCTGGTTCTTGAGATGTGAAAACACTGAAGCCACCAAATCATCCCAATGCTATTTACCAAGGTGTGGTAGAGTAAGGATAGTGGCAAATCATTTTCTATGGCTCATTTTGAGAGACAAAACATAATGTCTCCTTGAACCTGTGCTAGCTTTGGTGGTTTACCTGACCAGTAGAATGTGGTTAAAGTGGTATTTGGGCACATCCAAGGGAGGACATAAGATAGCCTGCAGCTTCCACCTGAGTCTCTCAGAACACTTATTCTCGGTGAATATAGACAGAAAAAACTAGGCAACTGTGAGGCAGCTAGGCTGGGAGGCCATGTGTAGGTTCCCTAGTCAGTCATCTCAACTGATCACAGCCTTCCAGCCATCCCTGCAAAAGTTCCAAGATGTGTAAATGAAAGGACTTTCCAAGCTTGCCCAACCACCAGCTAAGCACCACCAAGTGACCTCATTCTATGCCATGGGGAGCAGAAGAATCAGCCAGCTGAACTCTGCCTAAATTCTTGACTCGGAAACTATGAGATATAATTAAATGGCTACTATTTTAAGTCTCTATGTCTTATAGTGAATATGTGTGTTTATTTTATATACATATATATTATATCATATAGCAATAGATTATGAGAAAAGGATTTGGAATTTGATGACTGAGTTAGGGTGCAGATGTAACACAATTCTAAAACATAGAGCATTTGATTCAGGACATTTGGCAAGCTGAAGCTATAAGGTCCTCAAGAAGACTAAGTGAAACATGGAAGGTCAGGGAAGAAATTTTATTGGAGGCAGGATGAAAGGAAATCCTTGTTGTATAGGGGTGAAATTTGTAAAATTTTTGCCTGTAGTGCTATGGAACAAAGGATATAAGCTGAATAAATTGGTAGATTTGGCTAAAGAGATTTCCGGGCAGAATGTCCAAAGTGCCAACTGGTTTCTCATAGCAGCTTCTGGATAAAGGCAAATGCAGTAAAAAGTTTTCAAGCAAAATCTCGAGGGAAATGTAAAGGATCCAGGACTTGACAGATTTCTCATTCCCAGCCTCTCTAGAGCCAAAAGGCTCACAACATAAACGATAGCCTCGAAATACTTAGGGAAATGTCTCATAGTGGTTTTCAGCTAGAGAAAAATGCTTCTGTCGAGGGTGTTAGCCTACACAATGCTGTCTCTCGGTCCAACCCAGGAAAGTTTCCACCTTGAATAAATTTGTAAGTGTGCCTTTTGCTAACAGAAAACAAGATATTTATATGAAATAACATTATAGAATCCCACAAAGTTTTTAATGGAATTGTATTGGTAGATGCACCATCAGCTTGGAATAAAAGGGTCAGAGACTACTTAATATGAAGATTCCTTTTGGTCCACAACTTCCTGTGGGCAGAAATCAAGCTGAGGAAGCTGTCCAGCTTCAAATGCAGGTAATTTCTTAAATAGGGAAGGATGATTCAGAGGTCAGAAATCAGAGCCAGGAGCCACAATCATTCCCAGGGAGCAGAACTGAGCCCTAATTATTGAATTCCCAGAAGGTGCCTAACTGCATTTCGGAAGTGCTGTGACCCTTACCTTCTCCCCCTTTATGGACTGAGTGTTGATTGTAGTTATCCTATATCTGTCCCACCATTGTCTGTTGGATGTGAGGGATGCAGAAAACTGGTCTCTTTAGTACATAGGTCTTTAGGTTGAGAGGAACTTCACTTGAGGAAGTACATCCAGAAGCTCATCTGCTCCTGGACCTGATTTAGATCATGATATCTGGATTTAGATGGTGATATCCTCGATTGTAGGTAATGCCATCCATCTCCTTCTATCAAGGTCCAGACATAAGCGAAGCTGTCTCGGACCCTCCACACTGGACCATCTGGCAGCTGAGAACCACTAAATAACCTCAGTCAGCACCACAAGAAATAAGATTCACCCAGTTGTACCTGGCGTTCCTAACCAACAAAATTATGACATAATACATTGCTTGTTTTAAGCCACTACATTTTGGGGTGGTTTGTTCCATAGCAAGGGAAAGTCAGAACACAAAGCATACGTGTGTGCTACAGTCTTAAGACTTATTTCTTCCTGCCTTCTGATATACCTGATTCCTACCTGTATACCTTACTTGAATATAATTTCTTCAAAAGGATCGCTATTGTCTTAACCACGTTTGTGTCCCTCACAGCACTTAGCACAGTCTCCGGGCCAGGGTAGGTATCTCATGTGGAAAAGTTAGGACGAGAGCCTAGCTCTGTTTTTCTTTGTCATTTCTTCACATGCACGTTGTAGCTCTTTCTCTAATTCTAAGCACCAGGTTAGAGCCTTGGTACATCTGAGCCCTTATCACAATATGTAGCAAAAAAGAGAAGGAGGTGGAAAATTGCAGGGCAGGGTGCTAAGTGCTGGTTGTGGGGCACTTACCCCAGTTAGGGGAAGGTAAAGGGAGTGGGGAAATGTTTCCATGAGAGAACGGAATGATCTGAGCCTTGAGGAGTGATGGGAGAGGAAAGGATGCAGGTGGGAGATGGTGGTGTACAGAGAGGGAAGAGCACATGCAGCGACAGTGCAGTGCCAGGAGCATCCCTGGGGCTTGTGGCACTGTGGACCATTGGCAGGAGGTGGTGCTGGAAAGGTCGCAGGACTCTGCATTCCATACTCAGGATTTCACACTGAAGCCTGTTCCAAGGCTTTGAGCAAGGTTTGGAGAAGAGCTGATTAATACTTAAAAAGTTCACCCCAGCAGCTATAGCAGGAGCTGAAGCCACAGCAGCAGCACAGGCAGGCCCCAGGAGGGTGTGACTCAGGTGGCGGTGGTGGGGGTGGACTTGAGAGGCATTGGTACAGCACAGCCACCAGGGATGCGTGTGCAGTAACAAGAGGGAGGCTTCCAGGACAAACCCAGGTTACTGTCTGGGGGAAAGAAAGCGCTGAGAGAAAGAAGAGATGTGAGATTGGGGGTGAGGCCCAGGCTCAGGCTTGGGTCACATGTTGGAGACAAGGTAAACGATTAGAATTAGAAACCGAGAGGAGGTATAAACCCATCTCAAATACGTTACATTTGAGTTTCCTGCACAGAGCATCTCCCTGGAAAGGGGCAGCAGGCTGGGAGAGTGACAGGAAGCTCTGGGGCTGCAGATTCAGATGCAGGAGCTATCAGGGCATTGGTGGTGACGACACCTGGCAGCTCGACCCTGCTGATGGGCTCCAGAAGGGCAGGAGGGTGTGGTAAGGATGCCGCCTTATTCATCCGCCACGGTGCCCAAGGAATGTCCGAGGTCCCAGAGCAGAGCAAAGTGGGTGCGGGAAAAATCACCACGAGATCACTCAGGCATTCAGTACATATTAATTTATTTTGGATGATGTCAAGGCAGCTGGGCTTCAAAAGAGAAGGTCGAGAAGGAAAGGAAGTAGAGAAGGTAGGAAAGAAACGGCTGTTTCCTCCCCCCTTCCTCTTTTTCCTCTTTTTCTCCAGCTTTCAGAGCTCCAGCGGGGCCCTGGCCCCTGCAGCGGCCCCAGTCTCCTGAGGGTAAAGCCTAAATGAGCTCAGGCCGGGCGCCTCCGAAGGGTCAGCCACCTCTCCAGGTGGGGGCAGCAGTGAGGCCCGGCGGCCAATGAATCCTCCTAACAAGGTGCTCCTGGATGGGCAGACACTTTAATGAGCCTGCCTGGATTTGTGGCTGACACCGGGCGGGGGAGAGAGAGAATGATTAGAGGTCCCTGTCACCGGGGACAGGAAGAAATCATGCACATGGCCAGAGGGGCAGCTGGTTCAACTGGACTATAAACCTGTCATGGGAATCAACGGCTCCCTGGGGACGGCAGGGTGACTGGCAGGGGTGGAGAGCAGGGGGGATGTAGAGAGTGCGCGGAGCTGCAGAGAGGGGACCAGGCACTGCCGGGCTCTACGGCGGGCCCACGTGTGCTCGGCATGGCCCTGACCCTCACTGCCTTCAGCACGTGCCCTGTCCTGGTAAGAGCAGGCATAGGTGATGTAGTCTCGGTCTCAAGATGACTCTCTGGAAAAAAAATTCACCTGCCTCCCTGGAGAATCTATTCTGGTAGTTCTTAAGTAGCAGAAATCCCTGCCAAGTGAACACATCCAGAAATACAGCTTGCAGTGAGAGCAGATGAAATATCACCCCAGCTCTCCATGTTATGCACCTTTATGCACATCTAGATTTGTTACTCGGAGTTTATCTGCCAAGGAAGGAGTATATTGACAAAACTTGCTCTCATTAGCCTCTCTCTGCACATGTGGTAAGTCTGGTTTCCGCTCTGTGCACAGGGAACATGACAGGTGCGCACAGCAGAGTACGTCAGCCTAACGTCTCAGGCAGGGGAGCGTGGTGGGGCGCAAGGGTGTCGGGCGGGAGTGGTGCTGGACCACGCTTGTGCGCAACTTCAGACAACCGTGCAGCCTCCTGGCCTCCAGTTTCACTATAGGTAAAACCATGAAATACATCAATAGTAGAAGAGAAAAATGTGTTGCTTTCACCCAAAGGGCACTAAACTGCAATGAGCAGGAACAATCCCCAACTACACACAACCAACCATATGAGTGAATTTCACATAGTGTTGAAGAGGCCAGATATAAACAGGCATATACTGTGCCACTTACACAAAATACGAAATTGGCAAAACCAATATACATTAGGCTGTATAGTTACCCGTGAGCGGGCTCTGATCAGAAAAAAAAAAAGCAAAAAAACAAAAAAACCCAGGGGGCCTCCAGGCTCTGCCACGCTGGGTTTCTTGATCTGAGAGCTGATTATATAAGCTCTGCTCAGCTTATGAAAGTTTACCAAGCTGTGTGCTCGATATGGACACTTTTCTGTTTTTATAGTAAAAGCAATAAAAAGTCAGAAAAAGGGGCAAAAAGAGGCGAGAAATAAGTTGATAACTTCTGGGGGTTCAGCCAGCTTCAGCAGGCTGTCATTCTAGTTTGTCAATTATCCTGGCTTCCAGAGAGTTTCTCTTCCTTTCAATGCTTCCTTCCCTCCCTTTGGCTACTTTCTTTCATCAGTACAATGATGAGAGAGGACCGGGCAGAACACCAGGCAGGGGCCGATTCGATATCACTTGGCAGCCCTGACCCCAGGCCCAGTGGGACAAGGGCTACGCCCTTGGATTTCAATCAAGCTGGGGTTTATCAATGAATGTCAGTGACTGTCACCTCTCTATCCCAAGGAGACAGTTCCCAATCTAATCCTTATCTCTGGACAGAAAATTTGAAACTGTTCTAGGCTTTGGGAATTTGTGAAAATCTTTATGTGAAAAGCAATTTTTATTTTTGTGAGCAGATATGATAAACTACATATTTTCTTGTTACCTTCTTTATTTTGATGTCTGCACATCCATGGCAAGCGTAGGATGTTTGCCCTTGATTAGGATGTGCTATTTTAGGCTGCGTGCTGCATTGGGTATGGCCTGATGCAGCTCTGGGCACTTCTCCCCTGGTTCTCCTTGTGAAGTCATGAGGCAGTTTCTGAGCTAAAATATAGGGCTGGAGATAATGAACAGAGGGGTGTTTTGCACTGAAAGTGGGGGGCAGCAGTGTTGATTCTTTACCCCCCAGCCCTGCCCAGAAGCTACAGCCTGTAGCCTTTGCTCTGTGTCTTGTAGAATATGGAAGGTAAAGGGCAGCTCAGCTCCTGAGTTGAGGACACCCCAAAGTCAGGAGTTCTAAGTTAGGTGGTACATTAGCCACCGAGCAGGTAGGTAAGAAATCAGGTAAGCATATTATTTAGAGGTCAAGATGAAATACCCAGTTCAAGCCAGACAAGCATAAGAGGGTAAAGTCCTGGCCAGCAGGGTGAATCTAACACTCAGTATTTAGGCAAAGCAGATGGCTCAAAGCCCGGAGAGGTATTTGGGAACCTGAAGGACAAGGTCCTTGCAGGGCAAGCAGGGCAGGCAGGAGCAGCAAAGGAAAGGAGGAGCACACAGGGGCCTTCACTTGGGCAGCTCCCCCAGGCAGGCACAGGAAGCCACCTCAGAGAGTGGGACCCTGCAGAGAGCAGAGTGGGGTGCAGAGAGCAGAGTGGGGTGCAGAGAGCAGAGCTGGGTACAGAGAGCAGGGTGGGCTGCAGAGAGCAGAAAGCCCCCACGCAGGAAGTCTGTCAATGGCTGCCCATCGGTTCACATTTAACTTACCCAAAACGTAACTCCAACGAGTTCTCCCAGCGGCGGGTGCCAGGCAGTGGCGGGTGCCAGGCAGTTTGAGGCACTGAGGATAAAAAAGTGAAACCAGCCCACAGGTTCTACTGACAGAACAGCGTGCGATGGCACAGGTGAGCAACAGCAGGTGACCAACAGCGTGTGGGTGACCAGGGGAGTTCACAGGTCAGCCTGGGAGACGGAGCAGGGGGAGCAGAGAGGGCATTGCAGGGAGGGCTTGTGGGCACAGAGCCACCAGCACGCTGGGTTGGGCAACTGAAGATTTAATTCATTCACTCGACAAACACTTCGTGAGCACCAGGCTGGGTGTGTGGTGAGCAGTACAGGACAGACACGAGGCCCCTCAGCTGGAGCTCGCACCCCAGTGGGGGACAGGTCCGTGTGGGTAGGGTATTCCTGGGGAACCCCAAGAGGGAGTGATGTAGACAGTGACCGGACCACGCTGCTGCTGGTGCTCTATGGCATGAGGAGGAGTTTGGGATTTATTCTAGAAGCACTGGGGGCCACTGAACTATGTAAAGGAGTGATAATCGGGGTAAGAAATTATGAGGGGAAGTGAAGGACTCTAGAGATATTCATGCCTTATCTGTGTTCACACACACCATTCCCAGCACCTTTCTTCCTCTGTCCTCATTGGGTACAGCCTCACCTGCATCCAAACCGGAAGAGACAGTGGGGAAGCCTCGGCCTCCTGCTGCCTACCCAAGCGCCCACCACTGTCATTGCGTGTGCATGGAGTAAAGTGGCGGGGCTTCATGAGGCTCAGACCGGCCTCAGCCTCCTTAGGGACATCTGATTTTACCCGCAGAGCCACCTGCAGGCAGCACGAGGCCCAGGGAAAGGCCATAGAGCCCAGCCTCGCGATGCCTCTCTACCCCTGTCACCACACAGAGTGGAAGAAGGTCTTGCTTCTTCACCTTATGTTGAGCTCTGGGTTTCCCAACCATCAACAGAAAGAAACTAAAACGTGAAAATCAGTTTATGGTTGGAGCAGTGAGAGATATGCTCTGTTGCATCACTTAGGGGGTGTGTGAATCCGGATAATTACCACCACAGGCCAGCTGCACAATCTCAGCAGACCAGCACAAGAACCACGTACTTTCCCTCATGAAGTTCGCCGTGAGTTGAGCGAGCATCTGGGGAGGCTCTCTTCCCCTCCTGGCGTCACACAGGGGTCCAGGCTGTTCCACCTGTGATCCTCCCTCCCACCATATGGCTCCACCACCACTGCAGAAAGGGAAGGAGGATGGAGATGTGCATCCACTGTGACTGCCGCAGCCTCCAGGTGAGACCTGCAGCCACAGCCCAGGCCAGAATGAGTTGCATGGCCCCACCCACCTGGAAGGTGGACTAGAAGAGGTAGAGGAACATAGGATAGTCTAGGAAATCAAGTTGTGTCTGCCATGTGTGACCCAAAGTTGTAGTGTTGAAAAGTAGACAAAGTACAGAGCTGTCTGACTTACTGCCTCTAGATTTTTGGAGAGACCGTGGCAAATACTTCATCACCATCTGGAGACTTCAGTCCTTCCCTGGACTTCGAGATCATTGTGCTTCCCACCAGGGGATGCTCCCTCCTGAATTCCCTCCGGAAGCTTTAAGGATCTTCAGGCTGTGAGCTGGTAAGGGACCTCAAGTTACTTCTTGATTTTTTTTTTAATCATTACCCCATTGCCTTATTTGGTGCCTGGAAAACAGAATACATTTAATTAAAAAATATTCAATTGATAATCGATCAAATGAGTGGTATTGCAGGTTTGGCTTTTTCCTTGATTCCTTATCTAAGTTTTCAGATCTTGCCTTGCCTTGGCCCTGGTCCCCTGAGCAGCCTGTTCATCCCCTGTGATGAACAGGCCAAGGTACTTTGTCTTCATCACCTGCACACTGTTTGCTTCAGTCCTGAGCCTGCACGTGGATTAAACCTCTCTGCCCGCTACTCCTTGCACTTTCCCAAGATAAGGGATGTTAGTATGACTGGTCATCATCAAGTTCACTGACCACGCAGTTGGCAGTGATTGGCAGTGGGCGGGAATCGCCACGTGTGAAGAGCTAGCGCAGCTCTCTCCCCTGTTCCCCCTCTTCTCTCGAGAACACCGAGTCTCCTCTTTCCTAATCTCACCCCTGCTTGTACACATCCAGGCTCCGCTCCAGCTGCCGGGACCACAGTGGAGAAGCAAAACAGGCACGGACCTGATTTCATGGAGGAAAAGGATAAAGGATGGTAAACAGCTAAGTAAAACTCAATTACATACTGTGAAAAGTGCTGCAAAGGAAATAAACAGCTGTGATCAGAGAAATCATTTAAGTAGAGAAGACCAAGACTGTGTCTCGAGGAGAACATCTTTGAGCTTATTTCTGAAGGATGACAGGTGAGAAGTTAGGCAGCAGTGGAGGGAAGAGTTTCCAGGTATGGGAAGAACACTGTCTAAAGGTACGGGACAGAAACTGGGAGAAAGTCAGTAGGGTTGGATCTAGAAGCTTAGGTTCTGGGCTGACAACTAGCTGCTCTAATTTTGTCCACACGCTTGATACAATTACAGCAGTTTCCCTTAGCTGCAGTTTCATCCTCCATGGTTTCAGCCACCTCTGATCAATTGTGGCCTGAAAATATTAAATGAAAAATTCTAGAAATAATTCATAAGTTTTAAGTTGTGTAAGTACCATGATGAAATCTCAGGCCAGAAGTGAATCATCCCTTTGTCCTGCGTATCCACACTGTATATACTGCCTGTCCATAAGTCGCTTATTAGTCATATCAGTTATTAGATCAAAAAAAAACCCAGTATTTATAGGGTTTGGTACTATCTGAGGTTTCAGGCATCCACTGGGGGGCCTGGAATGCTTCCCCTGGGAGTAAAGGGGGGGTCGACTATGTTTAGAAAATAGCCTCCTGACACTTCTGCCTAGTTTGAAACAATGTATCCCACAGGGGGATGGCCCAGCCATTTGGCACACACACCTGCACACAATCCCTGTTTTCTCCTTGGTTCCCATCAGTTTCTGTTCCTGTTGACTCCAAATCTGGAGCTTCTCCAGGGCCCTGCCAGGCTGAGTGGCCTCTCCCCACCCATCTCCCTCTGTGCTGTGACTTTTCCATCTTGCTATCCATGAATATGCTTCCAAATATTTTCTGCTTTCCAGAAATCTTTTAAAATCTCTCATTGCTGATGGCCATGTGTTCTTTGCTGTCATTGTCTTATATTTCTTTACACTTGTTGTCTCCTATGTTAACAGGGCCTCAGAGCTGTGCAGAGGAGCATGGAGCGGACTGGTCTGCTGCCTCAGTTGCAGAATAGCAGTCAAGGAGTTGATTCTGCTGTTGGCTTGTTTCCTTTGCATGAGAACTCCTTGATTAGGCTTTGAACATTGACGGGAATGATCCAATAGAGAAGCAAAAATAATGCACAAGAAGTGGGGATCACCGAAGAAACGAAGTCCTTGGAAAAGCGAGACGGGATGAGACCCAGAGCACGCTGGCAGTCTGAGATCTGGGGACAGACTTTCTGCCTCCCGTCCCAGCGCCACTCTTCATGATTTGTGTAACCCTGAGAGAATTATTTGACTTCTTGTGTCTCGGTTTCCTCATCTGGAAAAAATAACAGGAACAATAATGATGCCTCCCTCCTGGGTTAGTTGTGACAATTACATTAGAGTGGTATGTGCAGTGACTGATATATAAAAAACGATTCATGAATATTAGTTACGTTTATAAGACGACCTCCTCTGCTTTATTAGGAGGAACAGGGGAAAAATGAAATGCAAATATGTATATGGCTTTTTGGGAGGGGAGAGTGGACTTTGAAAGAGTTCTTGTCTGATGTTTTCTGTTTTCTAAACAAGATATGAAGTGAGGCAGTTACCTAGCTCTGGGACTGAAAGGCTTTCTGAGAATTGAATAAAATGTAAAATATATAAAAGGGAATGTGAAAAGAGTGGTGGAGTGAGTCTATTTGAGAAACATGGCTGTTTACCTGCCCACACTGAGGTCACGAGGGCAAAGAGACGCGGGTCACCCCTGCAGTGCCGGTTCCTTCAGCAAAGCTCTGTCGCAGCTGCGTTAGGCATGAGGCACGCAGACGAGTGGGGTCCTCCAGCGTTAGAGTCCAGGGAAGGCCTACAGGGAAGTGAAAAGAATTTCATTTAAGGATGTAATTATAATAACGGGCCATAGATTTACGAAAGAAACCAAACGAAAGGCCTGCCAGAGGTCTCGGATGGTTAGACAGAGAGTAGTGGGGTGGATTAGAGATCTCAGCGCAGGTGAAGAATTGACTCGCTCAGTGGACGTGAGCAAGTGCCTGGCAGGACGAGGGGCTGAAGTCAGAGTGGGACGTTTGAATTCATTTTCCCACGGTTCTAGATGATGACACGTCCCAGGGTAAGACCGTACAGGTGGTGTCTGCCATGAAGAGGAGAGGGCACTAGGGATGGGTGTGGACGTCTTCTCTGAGTGGGGAGGGGCAACCGTGCAGACAAGGTGGAGGCAGAGTGCAGGATCACCTGCGAGGACAGGAGGAGGAGCCTCAGAGGGTCAGTGACGTGCCGGTGTGTGCGTGGGTGGGTGCGTGGAGGGGGAGTAGCTCACTAAAGGCAGCTGTGACCATTTCCTCCATCTCCTGCGGCTCCCCTAGCCTCCTCCTTTCCTATGTAGCCAAACTTGTGCTTCATGTTTATGGTACTTAAACTTGTTTCATGATAACTTTGGGAAACCCTCTCACTTAATAAAATGTGAATGTATCCATGTTGCTGTTTCATTTTACAAATGTAATTGTCCTACTGATGTTTAATTGCCTTAAAGTTCTTGCAAGGCTAAAAGGGAACTATCTCTTGAACATTAGTTATTAAATTTTGTATCATCCATTCATTTGCTGCACTGCTTTGAGCTTTTTGACATTTTTAATTGATTGTTTAAAAGCAAACTTCAATTATCAAAGGATCAGATACTGCCAGCTCAAAATCCCTCTTAGAGTAGCAGGAAGCTGCTGTGATAGTTTAAAGATCCTGGGTCTCTTGTGACCAAAACGTGACTTGAGCCCTGATATGGGATCAACCAAAGGAAGCATTTTCTTCAGGGGAAGTTTTAGAGAAACCCAGATCTAATTCTCAAGGCCACTACAGTGCTGCTACCTCGGCAGAAGAGCATCTCGCTCGCTTGCATTTTGGAGGCCAGAGCACTGATTGTGGTCTATTGTACTCAGACTGCAGATAAAGAACCACGTTTGGCAGACATCCCAGCCCAGATCCTACCTTTCACAAAGGCATTAAACTGCAGACTCCCAGAGGTGAAGAAATAGTAGCTTATGGTTTATCCTTCTCATCTCAAATGTCTAGGGCATAGGCATAGTAATATTTACAATTTATTGAAAATTTTATGTGCAGGGTGCTGTGTAAGCACTTTACATATATATATATATATAAATATCTTCATAGATATATAAATATATACATATCTTAATCTATATCATAGATACCAATGCAGTTATAAAAATCTACATCTATCTATGTGTCTATCTGGAGATAGATCAACCGATCTCCAGCTTTTAACCCTCCCACCAGCCCTCCAACGTAAGTATTACAATGGTCCTCATTTCAGAGATTAGGAAACTGAAGCAGAAAAGAAAAAATGATTAATTTGTTTGAAATACACAGCTAGTAAAATTTAGCAGAGCCAAAATGGAGCCCAGGTGATCTGACCCAAGAAATGAAGCTGCTCAGGCTTGACCTTAGGCTTTCTGGTTGCAAACACAGAGTGCAAATGCGAAGGGGAGTGCTGAGGCAGGGAGGCATGGTGGCCCCACCCAGACATTTGCCTGCCTGGTGATAGGTCTGCTTAGGCCTGTGGCTCTGATTTCCTGATGTAGAAGGAAGGGCAGGATCTTATCTGTGTTCTAAAAGTCAGACAGACTTTTGGGTCCCAGGTTAATGTTCTTTCTCTGGCCCACTCAAAGGCAATAAATGAGGAACTGGGTCTGGCTGAAGCCCCAGTCTGCATATCCAGCCCTGCATTGCTGACTACAGTCATGCACCGCTTAATGACAAGGATATGTTCTGAGAAATACATTGTTAGATGATTTTCTCATTGTGTGAACACAGGGTGCACTTACACAAACCTAGATGGCACAGCCTACTACACACCCAGGCTGTGTGGTGCAGCCTATTGCTCCCAGGGTACAAACCTGCACCGCGTGTTACTGTACTGAACACTGTAGACAATTGTAACACAATGGTAAGTATGTGTGTGTCTAAACATATCTAAACATAGAAAAAGTACAGTAAGAATAGGGTATAAAACAGAGGTCCCCAACCTCTGGGCTGTGGACCAGTACTGGTTAGTGGCCTGTTAGGAACCACAGCAGGAGGTGAGCGGCAGGCAAGTGAGAGAAGCTCCATCTGTATTTACAGCCACTTCCCATCACTCACATCACCGCCTGAGCTGCACCTCCTGTCAGATCAGCAGTGGCTTAGGTTCTGCATTATGGTGAGATTTATAATTATTTTATTATATATTACAATGTAATAATAATAGAAATAAAGTACACAATAAATGTAATGTGCTTCCATCATCCTGAAACCAACCCTCCCTGCCCTGAGTCTGTGGAAAAATCGTCTTCCACGAAACTGGTCCCTGGTGCCCAAAAGGTTGGGGACTGCTGGTATAAAAGATAAAAAGCCGTACAACTGTATGAAACACCATGCATGGAGCTTGCAGGACTGTGAGCTGCTCCGGGTGAGTCAGTGAGTGAGGGGTGAGTGGATGTGAAGTGAAGGCCTAGGACATTGCTGCTCACTGCTATAGACTTTATAAACATTGTACACTTAGGTTACACTAAATTTATTTCAAAATATTTTTTTTCTTTTTTCTATAATAGATCAATCTTAGCTTATGGTAACCTTTTTATTTTATACTTTTTACTTTTGTTAATTTTTTGGCTCTTTTATCATTTGTTTAGCTTAAAACATAAGCACATGGTACAGCTGTACAAAATATTTTATTTTTTATATTCTTATTCTATAAGTTTTTTTCCATTTTTAAAATTTTTAAAACTTTTTAAACTTTTTTTTTGTTAAAAACTAAGACATGAACACACACATTAGCCCAGGAGTACCCAGGGTCGGCATCATCAATATCACTGTCTTCCACCTCCGAATCTTGTCCCACGGGAAGGTCTTTGGGGCAGTAACACATGTGGAGCTGTCATCTCCTATTGTAACAATGTCTTCTTCTGGAACACCTCCTGAAGGATCTACCTGAAGCTGTTTTGCAGTTAACTTTTTCATAAGTAGAAGGGATACACTCTAAAATAATGATAAAAAGTATAGTAAACACATAGTCCAGTGATATAGTCATTTATCATCACGTATTATGTACTGTACATAATTGCATGTGCTGTCCTTTTATAGGACTGACAGCACGGTTGGTTTATTTACACCAGCGTCGCTAGAAGCACATAAGTAAGGCATTATGCAAAGATGTCACTACAGCTATGCCATCACTAGGTGACAGGAATTTTTAGCTCCGTTATAATCTTATGGGACCACCATCGTATCTTCAGTTTGTCCTTGATTGAAAGTCATTATGTGGTGCATGACTGTGCATGTCTTTGTTGATACTGTTCCTTTGGCGGATTATTCTTTTCCCTCCCCACTCTACCTGCTCAAGTTCTACCAAAACTTCAAAGCACAGCTCAACTTCAACCTTACTCATGGAACCATATAATCATTTATGGATTCATTTAGTTATTCAAAATATTTATTGAGTTCCTTTTATGTGCCAGATATCACTTGGGCTGTGTGGAAGAGATGGAATATAGCAGTGGACCAATATAACTCAATTCCTGACCTTACTTAGTTCACATTCTTGTGGGAAGTATCTATAAACAAGTGGAAAAAAAAAATATATATATATATATATATACACACACAAACACATATATATCAGAGAAAATTTCATGTTGGGACAGGTAACATGAAGGAAAATAAATAAGACGTTAAGACTGACAATTACTGGGCAAGGGATGGTCTTTACAAAAGAGGTGGCATTCCAGCTTCGAAAGATAAGAAGGAGCCAAATCCATGATGATAAGGAGAGGGGACTCCAAGTAGAGAATGGTGTCTGAGATATGTGCTTGATATTTGAGGAACAGCAAGAAGGCTGCTGTGGGTGGCTTGATGAGGGGAGAGACAGAGATAAAAATGAGGGCAGACAGGTAATGGGAGGTGCAATAGGGCCTGTGGGTCATGGCAAGGCTCAGGATGTTATAGGTGGGGGAGGCACATAATCAGATACTTTTAAAGGACCACTGGGGCCATCTCATGGATAATGAATTGTAAGGTGGTGAAAGTAGAACCAAGGATACCAGGAGCAAGCTACTGAAGAAATATGGGGAAAATGAATGCTTAAAATGATGTCATTGCTTATAACTCTACTTTATCATAATATGTTATACTTCCTAAATATTGCTGGAATCTATTCACTATTTTCAAGGAGTTTTGCTTCAATGGTTATAATGTTCATGAAGGATATTTGTACTCTGCCTTTCCTGTAAAATACTGGTCAACTTTTTATGTCCCAGTTATACTGGCCTGATAAAATGAGTAGAAAACATTCTCTCTTGCACTTTTTGTACAGAGTTTATATAAAATTGGTATTACTTATTTCTTAAATTTCTAGTGAGTTCAGCAGTAAAACCATCTGAGCCTGAAATTTAATTTATGAGAAGACATTTTATTAATACAAATTTAATTTCTTACTGGGTATAGTATTCCAATTTTTTCTTCTTGAATCAGTTTTGAAAATTGGTGTTTTTCAATAAATTGGTCCAGTTAAGTTAGCAAAGTTATTATAAAACAATGTTCTTCAAGACAAGAATGCCCAATTGCATGACTCCTATTCAACGTAGTACTGGAAGTTCCAGACAGAGCAATTAGGCGAGAGAAAGAAATAAAGGGCGTCCAAACTGAAAAGGAGGAAGTCAAATTGTCCCTCTTTGCAGATAACATGACCTGATAATAATATACAGAAAAAAACTAAAGATTTTACCAAAAAACTCTTATAACTGGTAAACAAATTCAGTAAAGTTTTAGTACACAAAATTAATATTCAAAAATCAGTAGCATTTTGATACACAAACAACAAACCAGCTGAAAAAGAAATCAAGAATACAATCCCATTTACAATAGCTATAAAAATAAAATAAAATAAAAAACCTAGTAATAAATTTTACCAGTGAGGTGAAAAACCTCTACAAGGAAAAATATAAAATACTTATGAAAGAAATTGAAGAGAATATGAACAAATGAAAAGACATTTCATGTTTATGGGTCATAATTAATATTGTTAAAATGACCACACTACCCAAAGCAATCCACAGATTCAGTCCAATCTTTATCAAAATACCAATGACATTATTCACATAAATAGAAACAAAAAATCTTAAAAGTTCATATGGAACCACAAAGGCCCCCGAATAGTCAAAGCAATCCTGACCAAAAAGAATAAAGCTGAAGGTATCACATCATCACACTCCAAAATATACTACCAAACTGTAGTAACCAAAACAGCCTGGCAGTGGCATAAAAACAGACACATAGATCAGTGGAACAGAATAGAGAACTCAGAAATTAATCCCCATATCTACAGCCACCTGATTTTTGACAAAGGTGCCAAGAATACTCACTGGGGAAAGGACCATCTCTTCAATAACTAGTGCTGCGAAAACTAGATATCCACATGCAGAAAAATGGAAGGAGATCCCAACCTCTCACCCTATATAAAAATCAACCCTAAATGTATCAAAGACCTAAAGGTAAGACTTGAAACTACAAAAATACTAGAAGAAGACATAGAGGAAATGCTTCAGGACATGGTTCTGGGAAAAGATTTTAGGACTAAGACCTCAAAAGCATAGGCAACAAAAGCAAACATAAATAAATGGAATTATAACAAACTAAAGAGCTTTTGCACAGCCAAGGAAACAATCAACAGAGTGAAAAGACAACCTACAGAATGGGTGAAAATATATGGAAACTACTCATGCAACAGGGGATTAATATCCGGAATATATAAGGAACTGAAATATCTCAACAGCAGAAAAACAAGAACCCAAACAATCCAATTAAAAAAACGAGTAAATGATTTGAACAGACGTTTCTTAAAAGAACACATGCAAATGGCTAACAAATATGGGAAAAAATGCTAAACATCACTAACCATCAGGGAAATTCAAATCAAAACGACGATGAAGTATCATCTCACCCCAGTTAGGCTGGCTATTATCAAAAAGACAAAAAGTAACAAATGTCATCAAGGACACAGAGAAAAGGGAACTCTTACACACTGTTGATGGAAATGTAAACTAGCACAGCCACTATGGAGAACAGTATGGTGGTTCCTCACAAAACTACAAATAGAACAACTGTCATATGACCCAGCACTTCCACTACTGTGAATTTATCCAAAGGAAAGGAAATGATTATATCAAAGAGACCTCTGTACTCTCATGTTTATTGCACTATTCACTATTGTGAATAGTGGACATAGTAGCCAAGCTATAGCATCAACCTAAATGTTCACAACAAGTGAACGGATAAAGAAAATGTGGTGTATACACACAATGGCATACTATTCAGCCATAAAAGGAATGAAATCTATCCTGTCATTTGACGTGGATGGAACTGGAGGACATTATGCTAAGTGAAATAAGCCAGGAACAGAAAGTTAAACATGGCATGTTCCCACTCATATGTGGAAGCTAAAAAAAGAATCTCATAGAAGTAAAAAGTAGAAGAAAGGATACTAAAGGCTGGGAAGGGCTGGAGAAATGAAGGGATAAAAATATTTGTTAAAGGATGCAAAATTACAACTAGGTGGGAGGAATAAATTCTAGTGTTCTAAACCACGGTAAGATGACTATAGCTAACAACAATTTATTATATAGTCTCAAATAGCTAGAAGGAGGATATTGAACCTTCCCCACACAAGGAAATGATAAATGTTTGAGATGACGGATATGCTAATTACCCTGATTTGATGACCATATGTTATACGTATCAAAACATCACTATGTACTCCATGAATATGTGAAATTATCATTTGTCCATTAAAAAATAAAATTAAAAATATACTTAAAACATGTTCTTCTATTCCTTTATTATCATTTTATACCTACAGGGTTAAGTAGTGATATCTCCACTTTTATGTTGATAATCTGTGCTTTCTATTTTTTTCTTCATCAATCTTTAAGGTTTATAAAATGTATTATTCTTTCTAAAACATTAACTTTTTTATTGAGGTGAAATTCACATAACATACACTTAGCTATTTGAAAGCTGTAGAGTTCAATGGCATTTGCTACGTTCACAATGTTGCCCAACATTCCTCTTGTTTCAAAACTTTTTCATCCCCCAGAAAAACGGTGTCCTTACTATCATTTAGTGTTTTAAAATCATTTATTTATTTTTTTTAGAGCTATGCTAATGAGTATAAAGTGGTATCTCCTTGGGAATTGATTTGCATTCATTTAATGACCAATGATGTTAAATATCTTTTCATGTGCTTATAGACTGCTTGTATTAGTATATCTTCTTTAGAAAAATATCTATTCACGTTCTTTGTCCTTTGCCAATTGTGTTTTTTGCCTTTTATTTTTAAGTTTAAGTGTTCTTTATATATTCTGGATATTAAACCCTTATTAGATGTATGCTTTGTGAATATTTTCTCCCAGTCTGTAAGTTGCCTTTTCACTTTTCTGATTAT
>CM052438.1:98746677-98793765 GCA_028533085.1 Varecia variegata | reverse complement strand
CTCTTCTCCCCCTCCTTTCTGCCTTGTCACTGGCAAATTTAAAAGACTCACTCAGTGTCCTTCCTTAGCAGCAGGTAGAGCATCAACCAAGGAAGCCGATTTTGGGGTGAGTTAAGAGGCCTGGGAATGAGAGTGGGGAGTCCTCTGCAGACACAGGTAGGTGCCAAGGCTGGAGGATGGATTATGCCAAAATGGTGCCAGAGAATCAAAGACCAACAAGTCTCAAGAGTGGGTCTATGTTCTTCCAGAGTCAGCATACTCAACCCATGGGTTTGTTTAGGGTCCAGAGACAAAACCACCAGAAAGTAAAACCAGACTGTGGTCAAGCAGGGGCTGGGTGCTTGGACCCTGAGCTGGTCCATGTGTTCATGGGCCAACTAGTCAGGCCAGGACAGAGTCAAGGCTGTGCTGGACAAAGTGCCTCCTAAGCCGTCATTCAAGTTCTGGTTAACATGTTGACCCGGGCATGCTAGAGAGCAAGGCACCAACAGCTCCTCTAGGTGAAGTGGCTCCAAGGGACGTGAATCCACCGTCATCCTGTCTTTCTCCATCTCCCTCATTAGTAACTCAAGATAATGACTGTTGAAGTCCCTGATGAAATACAGATCTGCATCTAGCCCGGCCCCCAACATCTCCAGAAACTCCAGTACAGTGCACGAACCCTCCCTGGGGCCCTGAGGCCTTGTGGCCATTTGGAAAAGAACTAGCAAAACTAGGGCAGCTTCTCCTCCTCCTGCCCACTCCTCCTCCCGCTTGCCCTCACAGTCTCCTCTCGTATCAGCTTGGACACCTGTGACGGGTTCCGAACACACTACTCCAAAATAGGGCACTTTGGCATAGTGAATACTTTAAGATGAAGGACTTTGAGGAGCTGCAGGTGCAGAAAGGACTCCCTGAGCTTCCCCTGAAGCAGGTCGTAGGATGCTTATGTGAGAGGTGCTCTCCCTGCACCCAGGGGAATGGAGCACCCTTATGTCCTTACACAGGGACACCGAGAGGGATCTGAACATGCAGGCCTTCCTCAGTTCCCCACGACGTTCCACTCTTCATCAAACCTACACAGAGATGCTCAGGTTTAACCACTATACTACTTCAGTCTTCCTTTCCTTAGGAAGGCTCCCGTGCCACATAAAACTTATATTACATAAACTGGAATGCTCTTCTCTTGTTAATCTGTCTGGTTTCAGGGGTCCCAGCCAAGGAAGCCCAGATGGGAAGAAGAAAAAGACATTTTTCCTCCCCAGGCAGGGCCACGTGGCAGCTGCAGAGGTTCCCACAGCCCAGAAAGCAAGAGACCCCATGAGTCCCCCTCAGCTTGCACTGCCCTTCCCGGTTGGCTAACATTCTTCCTCAACAGCCCGCGGCTGGGAAGTCACTCCGACTGACACAGAGAGGAAAGGGGCCCACAGAGGGAGCTCGTTCAGGTGCGGGGAGCCCAGGTGAGGAGCTTGGCTCACACACATGGAGCCTGGCTCCCTGTTTGCTAACCCTCGCTGTCAGTGCTGACGGCAGTTGTGCCTCCCTGTGCTTGGCTTGGCAAGTGTTGCTTAGTACCATTTAGTATTTAGCGTGAGCATTTAGCAGTTTGGATATTGTTCAGTAGCTGAAAAATGAAAGATTTAAATATAATGCCTCTCCCAAGAACACAATGCATTTTGCCACACCAAGGAAGGGAAGTAGAAATTGAGCACAATCACCTAAATAATTAGCACTTGAAACTCTCTTTTGCCTCAATGTAGCTGAATATTTTCAGTCAATTACCTGATTAATTGCTTGTATTTTTCACTTGCCAGATCAGTGAAGAGCTTGTGGACTTTGGCAACTATTTTCAAAGTTGGTTTAGCAAATGTTTGTTTATATCATGTTATCGTTATTGGCCCAACCTGCCCAGGAAGCAGCAGTAGCTCTTAATTCAGTGGGAATTTTTCTGGGTCCCCTGGAGAAAAGATGCTGTCTTTGAAGACGAGGACCTCTGAACCTACAGAGCCCAGCAGGAGTGGGCAGCATGAAACCCTCAGTGGGTGATGGAATTGAGGGTAAGTGGAGCCATTCTTGTGCCCAGCCATTCATTCCCATGCCTATGTTTTCTTCCTCTAGGAAAACAGTGCCACGTAAAGGTCTGATTCGCTGCAAGTACTGCAACCTGGAGGGTGTCATCTGGTCATCCAACAGCGTGGACTCCGTTGGCACTTCTGATACGCTTTCAGAAGTGGTTTTAGTGTCTATCCTGCTAGTTGTTGGTGTGTGATACACTCAGTGGGCCCTGTGCTGTAAGGTGGACCCACGGAGCTGACACGTATTATGTGAGACCTCATGACCACGGACCAAACACGTCAAGCCCTCAGGCAGCGGTGCTCCCCTGGTGGGAGGAAGCCTGATGCCATACAGAATACTGTCTATTCCCGTGAGAAGAAACCATTGGCCCTTTGTGAGGAGAGAGGTGCCACAGGTTTGTGATATCTGAGTGGCAACAACTTCTGTCCCCTTTGACTCAGGGATGCCCAGCATGGTCCTCCCACTTGCCTTTCCCCGGGCCCTCCTTCCTTCTCTGACACCCAGACACCTTGTGTGTGTGTGAGGGTGGGAAGTAGCTCTTATGGCATGCTCTGATAAACCTAGGAAAACAAGTGTATTGTTTGTGACACCTTTGCAAGGACCCATGAGGATTCAAATTCAACCAACAGGTAACAACTCCCAGGAAGAGTATCCCTCCCTGATTAACACATAAATACTTTTGTTGCTACAATCCTTCTACCTCTCCAACTTTTCTGCTACCACCCACCTCTGGCTGGTGAAGTCCCTTCTCCTCTGGAGTCCCCGCTGGAACGAGTATTGGTAAACTTTGATCTCTCACTCTTGGTGTTGCTCATGTCATTGGAGCAGCCATCCAGTAATTCCCAGGTAGAGGATAATTGTCGGTAAGAGCCTTGGAGGGGAGCCCTTGAGATTGATGGAAACACCCAGCCAGAGTAGAAGGGCCCAAAGGTGGTCAATTTGCCACCAGGTCGCTATGGATTTCCTCAAGGAGTGGCGCCACACTGGGGTTTGCCATTGGTCTCTGTTACAGGCCCCTGGGACATTCAACAGTGATGGCAGCTAGACCAGCTCCAGTAGAGGGGGCCCACGCCATCGGGCCTTTGTGTAGCCCCCATCTCATGTGCCCACTGCCCTTGATGGCCGATGACAGAAACCAGCTGACACCATCTGGCAAAGTTGTTTTGTCTAGTGGCTGGCTTAGTGTCTCTTCCCTGGTAGCTGCTCTCCAGTGGGTCTTCAAGCAAAGATATTCAAGCTGGGCACAGTGGAGCACACAGGTAATCCCAGCTACTTGGAGGCTGATGTGGGGGCAATGCTTGAGACCAGCCTGGGCAATACAGTGAGACCCTGTCTCAAAACAAAAAAAGTGGTATAATTCACAATTGCAAAGATGTGGAAACAACCCAAGTGCCCATCAATACATGAGTGGATTAATAAAATGTGATGTATGTATACCATGGAGTACCACTCAGCTATAAGAAACAACGGTGACATAGCACTTCTTGTATTTTCCTGGATAGAGCTGGAACACATTCTACTAAGTGAAGTACCCCAAGAATGGAAAAATAAGCACCACATGTACTCACCATCAAATTGGTTTCACTGATCATCACCTAAGAGCACATTTAGGAATAACATTAATCGGGTGTCAGGCAGATGTGGGGGGGTGATGGGTGTATACATACATAATGAGTGCGATGCGCACCGTCTTGGGGATAGACACACTTGAAGCTCTGATTCAGGTGGGGAGGGGGCAAGGGCAATATACATAACCTAAACTTTTGTGCCACCATAATATGCTGAAATAAAAATTAAAAAAATAAAAAAGATACTCACGTCTTTCCTATTCAGCCAGGTCTGTTCATATGCTTCTGTCTCTTCTACTCCAGGTATTCTTATCCCTGATCTTCCGATATTTTTCTGTCCAGGCCCAAGATCAGCAGGACAGACCACTTCCACTGCTCAGGAGTGTGCATGTGTGTGTGCATGTGCATGTACACTAACGCCAGACGTCTTCACTTTCCACACAAGGAACCACAGGACCATTACCCGAAGCTCTTCTCATCGTGAAGCCTTCCTGACATTGTCTTCCCAGGCTACCCTGAAATGAAGCTGTTGTGCAGCTGCCATCCACTTTTGGCTTACACTCTACTACTAGGCTGGCCCGTTTGTGAATCAAGTGTCACCTTTTCCTCCTTCTTCACCTGTTCTTCTAGGATTCCACCACACAGCCATGAGCATGAGCGAGAGAGGGGCACTGAAGCCACAGTGGGGTGCATGGAGGTCTGGGCTCCCTTTTGCGCAGTTGCTTATATCCCGTGATCCTGCTCCTGCTCAGTCGTGGCTGGTCCACTTTTGTCTTGCAGAGGCTTGATATTGGGCCTTCTCTGTCTTCCTGCGCAAGAGATCTGATGGGACTCAACTCATATTGGCAGCTCAGGACGCATGGTCACTCGGGGGTCCCTGGTCAGGTCTCTGTCACTACTGGGGCCAAGCAGCATGCCCAGAGTCGATTGTCAAAAGGTGTGTGATTCACCACAGACGGCATGGTATTGCTCCAGAAACCCACTGGGGCTTGACACGAACACTATATGGCAGCCCTTTCCACTCCTAACCCTCCAACATCATACATTCTGTTCAATCTATAGTAGGGCTGCTTCAACGACAGCATGCACCTAGTGCAGAGGTCTCTCCTGCTCTGGATGCCACTGAAGACTGGACGCCCCTGCACAGCTGCGTGTGAGCCACAGTAGAGCGCCTTGGTGCTGAGTGTGCTGCCTCCAGAACCAAGGAGCCCATCAGGCCCTTTGCTTCCTTCTTCATGGCAGCAGTTGCAAGATTCCATAATCTGCCTCTTACTTAGATGGAGGGGATGGGCCGTGGGACCCTGAATTTTTATGTATGTGGAAGTCCCCTGAAACTTTGCAGTATTTATCTCCAACCTTCTGAAGTGCACATGCTGCCTCTTGCCCATGTGCCCGGTCGATATCATTGATGTAATGGACAAATGTGATATTCTGGAGGATACCCAGATGCTCCACATCCTTTTGGACTATATTATTAAGAACAGGAGAGTTAACATAGCCCTCGTGGAAAAGTTCATCCATTACATGTGAATATAAACTGTATCTGATCCTCTTTTCTATTAAGGATAGAAAAAACAAACAAAAAAGCACTTGCCAAATCAATGAGGAGATACCATGGGCTAAACTATCATCTTTGAAGTTCACTCACTCTATTAAGTCCTGGGCTTGGTCTTTGTCTTCTCCACCCTCAGTTTGCAGAAGATGAAAGCTTCTCTGTATGCGAAGAGACCCTCTGCTTTCACCTCTTGTTTTCCCCTGCCTGAAGCCCCCATCTCTTCCTAATCTTTCTGCATGTAACCATGAACATATTAATAGAAATAGCCATCACATTTCTTTAGGCAAATAACTACTATTTTCCCCACTAATGTCCTACACCTGAAACAAAGAGCCCTTCCACCAGTGTATCACCCAGTGACATTTGTGGCAGTTTTAACAACTGGGCTGATTGTGATCCAGCTACTAATGGTGATGGGGTCCTAACAGCCAACAGAGTGGTGAGCAATCCAGCTCCAAAGTCCCATCTCCTGCCTTCCCTGAACACTCAAAGTACCTGTCCACTCCAGTAACTGTCACAGGACACTCCAGTACACTCCAGTAACTGTCACAGGTTAGGGTCTCCAAAGGCAAAATCTGAAACAGGCTTGGTGTTCAAGATATCCACCAGGGATCAGTACCTGGGGAAGGAGAGAGGAGAGAGCAGAGTGGGGCTGGGGGAGAAGCTGAATTGTGACACAGGCTCAATTGTGAGGCAGCAGAGTTTTGGACCAATCAGCTGTGAGCTCCGAGAGCTCTGGAATGCACATCGTTGATCAGAGTTGTCTTATGTTGTGCCAGAGTTTTTGGACCTTTATCCCTCCATGTCACTAAGTCAGTGGATGCAGACTGCCCAGGAAAGGACATGCACTGGAGCCAGATGGCTTTCTGTTGAGGCAAACCCCGAGGGAGCTGAGAGCTGCAGGCTGTCTGCTGGTCCACAGCTGGCTAGCATGGTAATCCTTCCTGAAGAGAGATTTGGGCAGAGGATGTCCATGCTTACCATACGCCACCAACGATTAAAGATAATATTCATAGACAACCCAGCGGATCACAGGTCTGTGGTAAACATTAGATGCTATGGTAAGTTAATTTTATTATCGTCACTCTTTTGGAAAACACAGTAGGTGATATTGTGAAAAGGAAAAGGATCAGAGGAGGTCTCCTGACTATGTAGGGACCCCACGGATGAGTTCTGCCATCAGAAGCACACAATAGAGGTAGACTAGTCCTGACTGAGTGGGTGGGATGTTATTACTCCTTTTTACCAAAGAAGACTCTAGGGCTGAGGGTGGCAACATGACTTGTCCAGTGACACATGTTGGAAACCGGCAGAGTCAAAATTTGAACTCAGGATTGCTGTCTTCAAAGTCATCAGGCTTTTCTCTTTGCTGCCCTCAAAAACAATAAAAGGCCCATGAAAATCTGTGTTTTTACGTGTATTATGGAAATTTTTTAAACAATGTGACCCCCACCTTTCCTCTATGGTAGGTAGAAATCATTAGTCCCATCCATGTTCAGGAAGTTCCACCATTCCCAGGATGGAGTAAAAGTGCCAGGCTTTCCTACTGCTAATACTTCGGACTCTAGAGAGGAAGGGCCAGAGGGGCGATTTCCAAATAGCCACCAAGGATTTTGTGAGAAAAGAAGAGATAATTGTCAGTGATACAGGGAGCAAAAGAAGCTGGGGAGGTAGAAAAGAAAGGCAATGAGAGGGGATACACGTCCCCCAGGACAGACAATGAACCTGGGAGGGAAGGCCAGGCCACTGCCGGGGAGAGCTGGCAGTGAGGGCCATGGGGAGGGGAGGACTCTTGGAGGACCTGGAGCACCGTGCCTTAGAGATAGGGAGGCTTGTGTCACTGGCACCCTGGGATGATTCCAGTTGACAGTCTGTGATTTTGGCGAGATGGTGGCTGAGCATAGCCCTGCATTTAGGCAGCACTAAACCAAGGGAGGGAGGAGCTCCAGTGCCCTGCGTGGGCCTGGATAGTGGTCAGTGGGCACCAGCACTACCTTTGAACCAGTGCCCCTGACAACAGGGTTTTTTCCAGACAGGCTTGAGTCAAACATATTTATTAATCATAAACTTAATTAAAATCCATCAAATCTTAAGCAAGTACTAGCAAATAACAACTGGAAATTTCGAGTTTAAAAATATCCTTTATATTTAAAAAATGCCCTTTTAGCAATATCCCAAATCATTAAAATCATAGGAAAAACATTAATAAAATGTAAACAAAACCTGTACACCAAAACCACAAAGTGTTATTGAGAAATTAAAGGCCAGATTTAGCTATGAGGTCAATGCAAGTCCAGTCATACTAGGAATTCTTTCTGTATAATTTAACAAGCTGATTCTCAAATTAGTATAGAAATGTAAAAACCTAGACTAGTTGAAACAAGCTTGAAAAAGAGAAAGTTGGAGGACTCATATTAGCCAACTTCAAGATCTAGTCTAAAGCTACGATGATCAAGGTGGTGAGGTATTGGTGAAAGAGGAGACATATCGATAAATGGAAATTGACCTTGTTGAAAAAGATGCAAACACAATTCAATGTGGAAAGAATAAACAAAAAGGCCAAATGGTGCTAGACCAACTGGACATTCATAGTGGATATCCATATAAAGGAAAAATCTCAACTTTACCTCACGACATACACAAAAGTTAATAAGAAATGGATCATAAACAGGCCAGGTGTAGTGGCTCATGCCTCTAATCCCAGCACTTTGGGAGGCCAAAGAGGGAGGATTGCTTGAGGCCAAGAGTTAAAGACCAGCCTAGGCAACACAGGGAGATCCCATCTCTACAAAACGAAAAAAAATTAGCGGGATGTGGTGGTACATGCCTGTAGTCCAGCTACTCAGATCTCTTGAGCCCAGGAATTCAGGGTTACTGTGAGCCAACGCACTCCAGTCTGGGCAAGAGAGCAAGATCCTATCTCTAAAAAAAGAAAACAAAGTATCATAAACAAATGTAAAATATAAAATTATAAAACTTTGCAAAGAAAACACAGGAGAAAGCATCGCACCCTAGGATAACACAGATTTCTTAGCTAGGGTATAAAGGGCAGAAACCATAAAAGAATTAATAAATTGGACTTCCTCAATATTTAAAAATTTCTGTTATTAGAAAGAAACTGTTAAGAGGGAGAAAAGACAAGTCACAGATTGGAAAAAAATTTTGCAATACATATATCTAACATATGACTTGTACCCAGATATGTAACAAACCTTTTGGTGAACACTTCAGACAGCCCTTCACAAAATATGTTTACAAATAATCAATAGTAAATAACATAAAAAGATGCTCAACATTATTTGAAATCAGAGATGCAAATCAATACCATGGTGAAATACCACCGCACGAACACTAGGGTGGCTGTGATCAAAAGACTGAACTACCAAGTATCTGCGAGTGGGAGGCAGCTGAAACATCACCCATTGCAGACAGTAGTGTAAAATGGATCACTATTTTCGAGAACTGTTCAGCAGTGTTTTAAACATGCATAAATAATTTTACCAAGTAACTCTATTCTCAGGTATTCACCCATGAAAAATGAAACGTATTTCCACACAGACATTTGAGCACAAATGTTTGGAGCATCTTTCTTTGTAACAATGCATGATAGGATGAACAAATTTTGGCATATCCATAACAATGTAATGTTATTCAGCAATTAAAAGAAATGAACAACTGATACAACAACATGGACAAATCCCAAAATCATTATGTTGAGTAAAAGTAACCAGAGAGAAAAGAGTATGATTCCATTTATCTAATCCAGAGCGGCAGGAAGCAGGCTAGTCCTCCCCCAGCCAGGAGTGGGTTGGTGGGTGGGTGCCTGCCACTGAGGCAGTACAAGAGAACTTTCTGAGGATAATGGAAATATTCTATATATTGACTTTAGTAGTGGTTACAGAGATGCATTCATTGTTAAAACTCATCAAACTGTATAAGTTAAATGGATGCATTATACTTTCCATAAATTATCCTTCAAAACATTGATTTTAGAACTTAAGTAAGAGTCTAACTTTAATACTGTATACATGACAACAGATACTATAAGAAACTTTATATAGTAAATGATAATGGACAGAGAAAAGCTAAAGTAGCAAAATATATTTACTAGCGTATTGAAGTTCCGGATAGTGGTTGTGAATTTGTAATGTAGTTATTTCCATTTTTATGGTTTTTATATTAAAATAGTTTCACAAGATAAATTCATTCTATAAAGCCATAGGGTTGCATAACATGGTTTAAAATCCCCAGCCTAATTAATTCAGCCCTTGGCTCCTCCTCCAGCTCACCTTGTGAATTTTTCTGTCTCCATTCAAATATCTAGATTGCATTTCTGGGTCTATTAAAATTGATTTGCTACAGAATATTTAATGGGATGCAAAATATGTGACTTGTTTATTATTGCATAACAAGTGTGTGTTTAATTTTCCTTTGTCACATCTTCCTAAATATTTTGTTGCTATATTTTGCAAAACCAAGAAGGGAAAATGAATGCTGGCAACTCTCCAAGAAAAAATGTATACGATGTCGACTGCTTGTTTGTCTTAGTTGAGATTGGGATTCTAGCCCTTAGGTGGCGGCTTAAAATTCTTAATGTCAGGGTCAACTCTAAACATCTGAGCAGCTTGTTCCTGAGCGCAGAAAGCCTCTTGGTTAGGAGATGTTAGCAAATCCATTGACAAGGATTTTCTTTTTAAAAAAGGAAAGAGACTTTATTACAGAAGACAGTTTCCAAACCAGGGAGACATGGCCTCCAGTACAATATGAACAGTCAGAGCAGAGAGGTTTTACAGAGAAAGTTCCCTCCCAGCTTCCCATTCTGGTGGGCTTATGCAAATGAGGGATGCAGACTTGCTTAGTTCTGATTGGTTGACACTTGTTGAATTCTGATTGGTCGATGCACGTCATAGTCTATTGGTTGATTGAAGCAGGGTAAACAGAAACAGACAGCTGTGAAAGTCCCAGTGTTAAGCCAGCATGGGCGTTTTCCAGGAACGCAGGGTACATGTATGACCTCTAGTCAGAAAAGGGCTGCTGGATCCATTTTGGACCCATCTTGAAGGATTGGCTCTTTCCAGGTGCACAGAGGGATGGTGGGCACCAGGGATTCTTGGCTTTTCCTTGGAACTGCTCAGGGCAGCTTGCCCAAAGGACCTTAGGATACGTGCGTGGGGGAAGAGGTTGCCAAGGTGCTCCTACTGCAACTACCTGCACCCATCACAGCACCACAGACCTTCATTCTGCCAGGGGGGGCAGGCCTGCCTAGTTCTTCTCACCTTCTCAGGAATGAGAGACCCTGTTCCCCAAGATCAGCCGTGGAGAAAGAACCTCCTCATAGAGACAGCTGGACCTCATAGGCCCCCTCTCCTCTTCTGTGATTCATCTCCTGAGGATTTCTCACTGATTATTGCTCCCGGCCCTATTCTCCTGGTTTTAGAGCTGTGGTCCCCAACCCCCAGGGGGTGGCCCGGTACTGGTCCACAGCCTGTTAGCAACTGGGCAGCACATCACCCCCTGTGCTCTGTGCCCCGCCCCTGCCATGGAAAAACTGTCTTCCGTGAAACCGGTTCCTGGTGCCAAAAAGGTAGGGGACCACTGTAACAGATGCTGCTCTCCATTTAATGTTCTTCATCTAGTTTAGACCCCTGCAATCTGGCTGGAATATTTAAGCACAACTTTACTAACAGTTCAGAGAAAGCAAAAGAAAACTAAACACGGTGAGTAATGTGCATCGCAAGACGAAGTCTTTATCCTTCCCCTGCTTTCCCTCCAGATATGTCTCCGCAGAAGTGTTGCTGCTTTGGGATTTTCTGTGTAGACAGTCATATCATCTGCCAACAAATACAATTTTGTATCTTCCTTCCCAATCTGGATGCCTTTTATTTCCTTTTCTTGTCTTAATGTTTAAGGTAGGACTTACTGTACCATGTTGACTCAAGGGTTGTTAGAGCCTTGTTCCTGATCTCAGGCATAAAGCATTTAGTTTCTCACAAGGAAGTATAATTGTTGGCTTTGGTTTTTATAACATATTCTTTATCAAATTGAGGAAGTTCTCCTCTATTCCTAGTTTGCTAAGAGTTTTATCATGAATAGGTGTTGGATTTTGTCAAATACTTCTGCATCTATTGATATGATTGTATGATTTTTCTTCTTTAGCCTTTTAATGTATGGATTACATTAATTGAGTTTGAAATGTTGAACCATCCTTCCATACCTAGGATAAACTCCATTTTATCCTAGTGTCTTATTTTTTAATACATTGCTGGATCCAATTTGCCAATATTTTGCTGAGGATTTTTGCATGTATGTTCCTGAGAGATACTGGTCTGTAGGTTTGCTTTCTAATAATGTCTTCATCTGGCTTTGGTATTAGGGAAATGTTGACCTCATAGAATGAGTTAGGAAGTATTCTCTCTGCTTCTATTTTCTGGACAAGATTGTAGAGAATTGGGATAATTTCTTTCTTAAATGTTTGGTAGAATTCACTAGGTGCTAGGTCACCATTATTTTTTGTGGCTGAGTAGAACTCCACGGTGTACATATACCACATTTTATTAATCCACTCGTGTATTGATGGGCACTTGGGCTGTTTCCACATCTTTGCAGTTGTGAATGGTGCTGCTATGAACATCTGAGTGCAGATCTCTTTTATAGACTGTATTTCATTCCTTTGGGTAGATGCCCAGTAGTGGAATTGCTGGGTCAAATGGTAGTTCTGCTTTTAGTTCTTTGAGGTATCTCCACACTACTTTCCATAGACATTGTACTAGTTTGCAGTCCCACCAGCGTAAGAGTGTTCCTATCTCTCTGCATCCACGCCAACATTAATTGTTTTGGGACTTTTTGATAAAAGCCATTCTCACTGGAGTTAAGTGATATCTCATTGTAGTTTTGATTTGCATTTCCCTGATGATTAGAGATGTTAAGCATTTTTTCATTCGTTTGTTGGCCATAAGTCTATCTTCTTTTGAAAAGTTTCTGTCCACGTCCTTTGCTCACTTTTTAATGGGGTTGTTTGATTTTTTCTTGCTGATTTTCCTGAGTTCTAAATAGATTCTAGTTATCAGCCCTTTATCAGATGTGTAGCATGAGAATATTTTCTCCCATTCTGTTGGTTGTCTGTTTGCTCTTGTGATAGTTTCCTTGGCTGTGCAGAAGCTTTTTAATTTGATCAGGTCACATATACTTATTTTTGTTGTTTGTGTGATTGCCTTTGGGTTATTCTTCATGATATTTTTCCCTAGGCCAATGCTTATAAGAGTTTTTCCAACATTTCCTAGAATTTTTATAGTTTCATGCCTTAGGTTTAAGTCTATAATCCACCATGAGTTTATTTTCGTGAGAGGTGAGAGGTGCGGATCCTGTTTCAGTCTTCTATATGTGGTTATCCAGCTTTCCCAATACCATTTATTGAATAGGGATTCTTTTCCCCAGTGTATGTTTTTGTCTGCTTTGCAAAGATCAGATGGCTGTATGAGGATGGTTTTATATCTGGGTTCTCAGTCTTGTTCCATTGTTCTATTTCTCTGTCCTTGTGCCAGTGCCATGCTGTTTTAGTTACTATAGCCTTGTAGTATAGCTTGGAGTCTGGTAAATTGATGCCTCCCAATTTGTTCTTTTCACTTAAGATTGCTTTTGCTATATGGGGTCATCTCTGGCTCCACATGAAGCGTAAAATTATTTTTTATACATCTGAAGAAAATGATGTTGGTATTTTAATAGGGATTGCATTGAATCTATAGATCATTGTGGGTAATACAGAAATTTTAACAATGTTGATTCTGCCAACCCGTGAACATGGTATGATTTTCCACCTGTTTACATCCTCTGCTATTTCCTTCCTCAGTGTTTCATAGTTCTTCCTGCAGAGGTCTTTTATCTCCTTAGTTAAATATTTTCCTAGGTATTTTATCATGAGATTGCATCAATTCAGTCACATCTTCAGGCTCCACTTCTAATTCTAGTTCTCTTGCTATTTCAACCACATCTGTAGTTACTTCCTGCACTGAAGTCTTGAACTCCTCAAAGTCATCCATGAAAATTTGAACCAACTTTTTACAAACTCTTGTTAATGTTAATATTTCGACTTTCTCCCATGAATCATGAATGTTATTAATGTCATCTAGAATGGTGAATCATTTCCAGAAGGTTTTCAATTATTTTTGCCCGGATCCATCAGTGGAATCACTATCTATGGAAGCTATAGTCTTACAAAGTTTATTTCTTAAATAATAAAACCTGAAAGTCAAAATTATTCCTTAATCCATGGGCTTCAGAAAAGATGTATTAGTAGGTGTGAAAACAACATTAATTTCCTTGTACATCTCCATCAGAGCTGTTAAGTGACCTGGTGCATTGTCAGTGAGCAGTAATATTTTGAAAGAAATTGTTTTTTCTGGGCAGGAGGTCTCAACAATTGGCTTATTCAGTAAACTATGCTGTAAACAGATGTGTTGTCATCTAGGCTTTGTTGTTCCATTTATAGACCACAGGCAGAGTAGATTTAGTATAGTTCTGAAGGGCCCTAGAATTTTCAGAATAGTAAATGATTATTGATTTCAACTTAAAGTCAGCAGTTGCATTGGCCCCTAACAAGAGTGTCAGTCTGTCCTTTGAAGCTTTGAAGCCAGGCATTGACTTCTCTTCTCTAGCTGTGAAAGTCCTAGATAGCATCTTCTTCCAAAAGGGCTGTTGTGTCTACATTGAAAATCTACTGTTTAGCATAGCCACCTTCATCAATTATCTTAGCTAGATCTTCTGGATAACTTGTAGCAGCACTTGCTACTCCACCTTGCACTTGCATGTTATGGAGATGGCTTCTTTTCTTACACCTCATGATCCAACCTCTGTGAGTGTCAAACTTTTCTTCTACACCTTCCTCACCTCTCTTCATAGAATTGAAGAGAGTTATGACCTTTCTCTGGATTAGTTTTTGGCTCAAGGGAATGTGGTTGTGTTTAGTAGTCTGGATAGAAATCCAGACTACTAAAACTTCCCCATAGCAGCAATAAGCCTGTTTTACTTTCTTGTCATTATTTTATCCACTGGAGTAGCACTATTAATTTCATTTGAGAACTTTGCCTTTGCCTACACAATTTGGCTAACTACTTGGTGCAAGAGTCTTAGCTTTCTGCCTACCTAAGCTTTTGACATGCCTTCCTCACTAGCTTAATTATCTCTAGCTTTGGGCTTAAAGTGAAAGATATATGACTCTTCCTTTCACTTGAACACTTGGAGGCCATTTAGGGTTATTAATTGGACTAACTTCAATGTTGTTGTCTCTCAGGGAATAGGGAGGCCCAAGGAGAAGGAGAGAGATGAGGGGACATCTGGTCAGTGGAGCAGTCAGAACACACATGACATGTGTCAATTGAGTTTGCCATCTTATGTGGGTGCAATTTCTGGAGACCCAAAGCAATTATAATAGTAACATCAAAGATCACTGATCACAGATCACCATAACAGATATAGTAATTAAAGAGTTTGAAATATTGCAAGAATTACCAAAATGTGACACAGAGACACGAAGTGAGCACATGCTGTGGAAAAATGGCACCAATAAACTTACTTGATGCTAGATTGCCACAAACCTTCAGTTTGTAAAAAAATGCAGTATTTGTGAAGTGCAATAAAGCAAAAAAGAGGTATGCCTGTATCATCTATTGATATTCTTGGAAGTTTTGATGAAATAGGGAAGCTATTAAGATGATATTTTAAAATTTCAAAATGTAATAATATACAAATTATTTTTTTATTTACTCATCTCTCCTCCCCACAAGATGTTCAGATGATCAAGGGAATATATTTGTACACACCCACATCCACACAAAGAGCAGATGAAAGCATAAAAATTGCTTCTTATTAACTAATACTTTCTTTCCAAGTCCCTATTCAAACATACTTTGGACCTCCAGGGGATGTTTCTCTTTTTTATTGGTCCATGGAAATCTTCAAGACTAAAACCTAAGGCTGGTTAGGATACTTTTCCCTGAAACTCTGACCTTATTATCATAGAGACTCTACTTCTTATTTGCTTATTCTCATCCATCTCCACCGCTGTCGAAGGATCTGAGAATTAACAGCAGAGAGAAGGTAGTGCTCTACCTTGGCTGCCCTCCAGATGTACCCAGGGAGCTTTGGAAAACTCTAATGCCTGAGTCCTATCTCCTGAGGATGTGAGATGACTGATCTGGGCTGTGATAGGAATGTTAGGAGATTTAAAAGCTGAACAGGTGGTTCTCATACTCACCCAAGATTGGCAGCCACTGACCTAGAGCAGGGGTTCCCAGAATATGCTCCTCGGACCAGCAGCATTAGCATCGTCTGGTAACTTGTTATAAATATGGATTCCTGGGTGCTCCCCAGACCCAGTGGATCAGAACCTGTAAGGTGAGGCCTACAGTTTGCATTTTAACCAGCCCTCCAGGGCATTTTCATGCACACTAAAGTTTGAGAACCACTAATCTAGACCATTTACTTAACTTTAACAAGCATCACATCATCAGAATAACCTGTGGCCTTTATGATCACACTTCAGCACAGACCTCACTCCAGACGCACCACGTGTGAACACCTGGTAGCGTGGACAGGGCAGCTGGTGGTTTACAAAATGCTATGGTGATTTTATGCAAACCCCTGGTTTAGAGCCATGTATTGAGACCAAACCCTTTATTTTATTGATGAAGAAGCTGAGGTTGAGAGAGCTAAAATGACTTGCCAGGGTCATAAACAGTCCTAGTCTTTGTGTGAAAGAAACAGGAATATTTCGATTTCATTATATTAATATCATTTTTTTCTTAACTGCATATATCCTTGAGCTAGAAGGAAGAAACCACAGGGCCAGGAGCAATTATAGAATTAAGTGAAGACACAGGTTGGTCTCAGCCCTAGGATTTGGTCAGTTATGTCTGGTGGGCAAATATAGGCTCAGAAGCCACAGGTTGTGATTGTTGATTTGAGTTAAATAGAGATTATATTAACAAATGTTTGCCATTGACCCTGTGGTGATCTAATGGACAGAAGCTAGAAAATCAAACATGGACACTTAGAAAATGTTCATTCATACTGATCCATGCCAAAAATAACAAATAAGCAAAAACAAAGTCACATTATAAATTCAAGAATTTATGCCTAACACTGTTTCGATATAGGTTGGTATTTCAGGGCAAATATTTTCTCTTTTTTTTTGTGACACAAGACTGTCCCTGAACCATGGAGTGTAGGTTGGGCTGAGAGCCATGCCAGAGAGGCGTGGAGACTAAACGTTAGTTCTGGGCAAACACAGAGAAGCGAGATGTGAGCTGCAGAGGAGTGATGGGGGAGGAGGACTCTAAAAGAGATAGAGGAGGCAGGGAACCTGCCTGCTTCCAGGAATATCTAGGACATAGCACCCAAGAGAAAGGTGGGATTGCTCCAACCCCATGACACCTTCAGGAGTAATCAAGCAGTGAAAGGGAAGTGCTTTGAAGGTAGACATAGCTGTAGACAAATGCCAAGTCTCAACTGTATTCATAATTATGATCTTATTTTCCCTCATTGCTAATTAAAAACAATAATCTAAGCAGTGGTCACCAACCTTTTTGGCACAAGGGACCAGTTTCGTGGAAGATCATTTTCCACATAAGGGGGAGGGGGGAATGGTTTTGGGATGATTCAAGCACATTACATTTATTGTGCACTTTGTTTCTATTGTCATTACAGTGTAATATATAATGAAATAATTATATAACTCACCATAGATTGGGGACCCCTGATCTAATGGCACATTTTTATAAGGGAATAGGAAAAATGTGTTCCTTAAATACAAATTTATTCAGTCAGCAATTTTCAAATGGTAAAAATGGATTTGTGATATCAAGTTCACATGATCTGAAATGGACCATCATATGCAAATGTGGTTAATGTATCCAAGTGCCCAGCTACCCTAGAATATGATTCTGTTAAAATAAAATGATTGTTACAGCCAGGAGTGGGTCATTAACACTAAAATTAACAGTTCCTTTCATTTATCCTGCCTCCTTACCCTTCTGAAGATAAAAAGTTTGAGACAGGGAAGATCTACACAAAACCAAGGCCAGTGCCAAGACAATGCATGACTATTTTTGAGGAGTCAGAGGGAACATCAGTGTGTTTGTGGAAAGATATAAGAGAAGTGGCTTCTAAATGCATATGAATGTAAAAGGATCTAGAATAGCCAATGCAATTTGAAAATGTAAAACCAATTTGGAGGACTTATATCCTTTGATTTCAAGGTTTACTATAAAGATCAAGATAGTGTGGTATTCATATTGGCATAAGGATAAGCAAAGAATCTCTTTTCAATAAATGGTGCTGGGAAAACTGGATGGCTACATGCAGAAGATTGAAACTGGATCCCGACCTCTCACCTCTTACAAAAATCAATTCATCATGGATAACAGACTTAAACATAAGTTATGAAACCCTAAGAATCCTAGAAGAAGATGTAGGGAAGACCCTTTCAGACATCGGCCTAGGCAAAAAAATTTTGAAGAAGACCCCTAAAGCAATCACAGCAGCAAGAAAAGTAAATAAATGGGATCTGATCAAATTAAAATAAAACTTTTGCACAGCCAAGGAAACTATCATTAGAGCAAATAGACAGCCTACAGAATGGGAGAAAATATTTGCTCTCTACACATCCGATAAAGGGCTGATAACAAGAATCTATCTAGAACTTAAAAAAATCAACAAGAAAAAATCAAACCACCCCATCAATAAATGGGCAAAGGACATGAACAGAAACTTTTCAAAAAAAGACAGAATAATGGCCAGCAAACATATAAAAAATGCTTAATATCTCTAATCATTAGAGAAATGCAAATCAAAACCAAAATGAGATATCACCTAACCCCAGTGAGAATGGCCTGTATCAAAAAATCCCAAAACAACAAATGCTGGGGAGGATGTGGAGAGACAGGAACACTCTTACACTGCTGCTGGTGGGACTGCAAATTAGTGCAACCTCTGTGGAAAAGAATTTGGAGATACCTCAAAGAGCTAAAAATAGAAATACCGTTTGATCCAGCAATAGCACTATTAGGCATCTACCCAAAAGAACAAAAGACATTCTATAATAAAGACATCTGCACCCAAATGTTTATGGCAGCACAATTCATTATTGCAAGGATGTGGAAACAACCCAAGTGCCCGTCAATTCATGAATGGATTAATAAAATTTGGTATATGTACACAATGGAATATTACTCAATTATAAGAAACGACAGTGATCTAGCACCTCTTATATTTTCCTGGATAGAACTTGAGCCCATCCTCTGAAGTGAGGTACCACAAGAATGGAAGAATAGGTTCTACATGTACTCGCCATCAAATTGGTACTAACTGATCAGCACTATGGTGCTCACACAGTAGTAATATTCTTCAGGGATTAGGGGGTTAGGGGTGGATAAACTCACAATTAATGGACACAGTGAGCGTGGTAGGGGGGAAAAGGAATGCCTCAAATCATGGTTTGGGTGTGGCAAAGTCATAACATGTAACCAAAATGTTTGTACCCCCATAATATCCTGAAATAAATAAATAAATAAGAAAATCTGAAAATAGACACAGAAGTACGTACTCAATTGATTTTTGACTAAGGAGTTAATCAACACAATGAAGAGGAGGGACTTAAAAAATTGTGCTGGAGCAGCTAGATATTTACAAGGAAAATGATCTTGAATGTTGTATTATGTAAAAAATTATTAGAGATGGATTACAGATTTAAATATAAATGTTAGATTTATAAATCTTCTAAAATAAAGTATATTTGTGACCTAACACAAAGATACTAGGTATAAAATAAGAAAATTAAGATAGATTTCATTTTATTAAATATATCTGCTTATCAGAAGGCATTATTAAAAATGAATAGGCAACTGACAACTGGGAATTGAGGAAAATATATATTAAGAAATATATATAAGCAATATATATAAATATATATTGTATGTAGTATATAATTCAATAATAACTAGATGAAGAACCTAATTAAAAATGGGCAAAACATTTATACATTTTACAAAAGAAGATATATGAATGCTAATAAGCCAATAAAATAATGCTCAGAATAATTATTTATCAGGTTAATGCAAATTAAAACCACAATGATATACCAATTCCAACCAATTAGAATCACTAAAATAAAACAAAGTCTCACAATACCAAACATTGTCAAGGATGTGAAGTAACTATAACTTTCATGGATAGCTGAGAGTGTGTAACATGTAACCTTCACTTTGGCAAACTCTTGACAGTTTCTTTTAAAGTCAAGCATATATATTACCAAATAATTCTACTCCCTGCTATTTACCAAAGAAAATTTTAAACATGTGTTTACAAAAGGAATTGTGCAAAAATATTTGCAGTAGCCTTTTTCATAACAGGAGAAAACTGAAAACAACCCAAACATTCATCAACTGAAGAATGAATAACCAAATTGTAGTATATTCAAATAATAACATTTTACTTAGCAATAAAAAATAATAAATTACAGATACATACAGCAACATGGTTGAATCTCAAAAACATTATTCTGAGTAAAACAAGCCAGACACAAAAGTATGAATCCACTTTTATGAGGTTGAAAATAGTCAAACTTAATCCATAGTAATAGAATTTAGAATATTGGTTGGTTGTTAGAGAGACAGATCATATAAATCAGTACAAACTTCCTGGGGTGAGAATACTCTGCATTGTGTTTTTGCAGTGGTTTTATGGATACATACAATCATCAAAATTCATCCAACTAAACAGTTAAGATAAATTATTACCTTAATAAATGAATGGTATGTTGTTAAATAAGAAATGTTATCTCATGTTTGGCCATTAAATTCTTTCTGACCACAGTGAAATGGCAGCCTGGATAGTCACCCATGGCGCAGCTACACTGTTTCATTTTCTGATGCTGCTTGAGATATTGTTTGCTGACAGGGATTGGACATGATCTAAATCACTTTCTCATGCTCCTTCAGACACAATCAGTTACCGTATCACAAAATAATGAATCTGCCAGACTGGAGAGCCCCAGAAGGTCTTGACTGAATCAACCTCTTGAATTTTGTTTCTAACCTTTTCTTCCCCTTGAAGTATTTCAGGCTGTAGCAGCTCCCCTGTTAGCCTCCGACACAGAGCTGTGGCGTGAGGAAGAATGCAAGCACCATGAGCAGCTGTTTCATGGCCAAAGATTAGAATTCCGAGGGGAGCACACAGGAGAGAGGAGGCATGAGAGGAAATGAGAGGAGGGGAGACAAAAGAAGAGAAAGAGGAGGAAGGTGAGAAAAAAGTATAGAGAAAATAGAGAAAAATGGTGGAGGGCAGAGAAGATGAACAAGAAAGAGAAAAGAGAATGTTGTCATATGTGGTGTAACTTGAAGGAGACAAAATAAATTATAGCAACATCGAAAATTGAAAAGTTCACAAGCTGTACATATATTTAACAACAACTTAATGAATTTATTAATTACCTACAGATACCTGGAGAAATTCAGGGCCTGAGGCTGGGGAACTCACCCTGTAGGTCCTTCTCCTTCACTCTCAGCAGACTAACTCTAGTTATTTACTTCTGATAAAAAGGAACGTCTCAGACCATGGTACAATTAGTATTTTCAAAGGTTTCTGTATCAGGCAGCATCATGACCTAGGTTACAAAAGAGATGTCTCAGTACCCTCCTTCCTGCGGAGCGTCCCCTGCCCCCATTCTGTAAGCACCAGCTCCTTGTTTTACAATCAAGCAGCTCCTGCCGGGATTACACATTTCTCTGAGACCCCATTATCAACATTTTTATTGGAGGCACATTCCGTATATGCTTACTGATCCTGGAATCTGGACCATTAGTTTTCCTCACCAAAGCTTTGTTATGGCATCGGGGAGCATCTCTTTCCTGCTACTTCCTTAGAATTTCATTTGTTGTGGATATAAGCTTATTAAGATGAGAGAGACTCTTTCTTCTTGCCCATTTCAGCTTTCAATTGATTTTTGCAATTATATGTTTCATAAAAGACTCATTTATCCAAAACAATGTTATTGCTGACCTTTTTCATAACATTTCACGATGCAAAATAATCTATGCCATAGCACTGTTTGAAGCTTCCTCCCTCTGCCATCTCTAAGTGCTCAGGAAAGTGACACAGGACTGATGGCAGCTGCATGTACCTGGGCACCCCATGATGTCTCCATTTATACTCCATACCCTACCTCTGGCTGTAGCATTTCTGAGAATGCCTGGGAAAACTGGCTTTGGGTGAGGACCAGCTCTTCTTGGCCTTACACAGGCTTTCCTGGATTCAGAAGGCTGTCATCCCAGCTCTCTGAAGTCTCAGAAGAGGAAGCAAAAGGACAATTCATGGAAAGGATTTGGAGAAAAAAGTGGAGTTAAGATTCCAGGGAGATGACTTTCCCAGTTCCCATCAACTATGATTTCAGGCATCCTAACACAAGGAACCTTCCTCCCTCCCACAGCCAGCCACACAGAGGGGACCTGGGGGATATTGGGCAGGTGGACAGTGAGTAGAAAGTGGTAATTGCAGGTCAGCCACTGTCCTTTCTCCTCATCTGCTTACTGACAAGGAACACCTGAGGGGACAATTAGCCTCATGACCTTCATGGGGCTCTCCTTACACAAATCCTTCCTTATGTCTTACTCATTTCCCCAGATTTATTCTCTCTCTACTTCTCCCCCTAAGATGCTGAGGTCCCCATCACAATTTCTTTCTTGATGGGAGCACAATACAAGCTTATCTTGTTCCTGAGGGTAGAATTACCAAGAGGAAAGTTCTTCAAAGGTGGTGCTTGGAGGCCTCATTCACTATACCTGAGATGGTTCTTGAGTAACCAGAAAGAACCAAGATAGGAAAAGTGGTCACTTTCAGAGCCATGTTGGCAGTCACCAAAATGGAGCCATCTTCCCACAGCAACTAAATTATTTTCCAGGTGTTGTGCCATGAAGCAGAGTTCCTGTTTGCTAACACCACCTTGTACCTGACCCTCACTCTGGGCACAGCGAAGTTAGAAAGGGACCCTGGGCAGACGAGAAGTTTGCTCTCTTGTCTTCCCTCAGCACCCTCACCAGTGCCCACCTGCCCCTGCAATTTGGGAAGCTCACTCTCCCAGGGACACTAAGCACTTTGACCATCCTTTGAGGTTCATCTCTTTCCACAAATGAAACGAAAGCTGTTTGCCTGGGTGAAATGAGCATCAGGAGTTTCGTTGAGCTTCAGTCTAGTATTTGAGTTTAGGCTGGGCATTCTAACCCAAGAAAACTCTACCTGAAGCTACTGACTGCTGGATTCGGATATTTATTACCAAAGTGCAGATAAAATAATAGCCCTAATAAGAAACAGGTAGAACTGTGATGCGTTCATAAATTCATTCGCCTCATCAGCCTACCTCACGGGAAGGCGCCCTGGGTCACTTTGGCCCCCTGCATCTTATCCTGTCGGCTTGACAACATGGTCCTCTTAATTGAGTCACTGGTTGAAATTAGATAAGAAGTCATGAAGGGACTATCAAATCAGTTGCTACTGTAGGGGAGCCAGAGATCCCCTCCAAACCCTTAAGCTCTTCAGTGGTCTCTTTGGCTGGATCTAGAATCCAAATTGTCACCAGGCAGATTAACAAGAGAAAAGCATGCACATTTTGCTAGTGTGACATGTACATGAGGATCTTCATAAGAGGTTGAAATCTAAAGACGTGGCCAAAACAAGATGGTTTTATACTTTTTAGACAAAGAACAATAAATCTGAAAAGAAATGACAGGACAAAGAAAATCTGGCTAGGGACAATAAATTTTCTAGAGGAGTCAGATATATGGGGGGCATAAAACAGGAGGGGAAAAAAGGTTACTTTATTAAATATATTTATTCAGGTCCATCGCAGTCTACAGTTCCAAGCCTCTGGTGATAAAGGCTATTTTCTCCCCTGGCATGGAGAGGGCATCCCTCTCGGAGGACTATTTATGGCTTGCTGCATGGAGGAAGATACAGGTCAGCTCGCCCTTTCTGAAACTATGATTTCTTTAATGCTGCAACTCAAAATAATCAATGTATCAATCTAGCATATTTTGGGATGGCATGTTCTTCATTCCTTCACTAGCTTAAGAATTGTGGCCAGTAGAAATAAAGCCACTTATGGGGTACATGTGCAATTTTGTTACATGCCTGGATTGTGTAGCAGTTAAGTCAGGGCTTTTAGAGTATCTACTACCTGAATAACATATATTATACTTCTTAACTAATTTTATTCACAGCCAACTGATCGTTGACAAAGCCAACAAGAGCATGCACTGGAGAAAGGACACGCTCTTCAATAAATGGTGCTGGGAAAATTGGATTGCGGTATGCAGAAGAATGAAACCGGACCCCTATCTCTCACCATATACAAAAAATCAACTCAAGATGGATTAAAGACTTAAACATAAGACCTGAAATGCTAAAAGAAAACCTAGTGAAAACTCTATTGGACATTGGTCTAGGCAAAGAATTTAGGACTAAGACCTCAAAAGCACAGGCAACAAAAACAAAAATAGACAAATGGGACTTAATTAAACTAAAAAGCTTCTGCACAGCAAAATAAATAATCAGTAGACTAAACAGATAAATTGTACAGTGGGAGAAAATATTTGCAAACTATTCATCTGACAGGGAACTAATAGCCAGAATACACAAGGAACTCAAACAACTCAACAACAACAGAAAAACCTAGAAATAATTCCATTAAAAAGTGTGCAAAGTACATGAATAGACATATTTTTTTCTGAAAGAAGACATAAATGGCCAACAAGTCTATGAAAAAATAATATCATTAATCATCAGAGAAATTCGAATTAAAACCACAATGGGATATCATTTTACCCCAGTCAGAATAGCTATAATAAAAAAGACAAAAAATAAAAGATATTGGTGAGGATGCAGAGAAAAGGGAACCCTTATACACTGTTGGTGGGAATGTGAATTGGTACAGCCTCTATGAAAAACAGGATGGATATTTCTCAAAGAACTAAAAATAGAACTACCATTCTATCCTGCAATCCTACTACTGCGTATCTACCCAAAGGAAAACAAATATTTCAAAAACACACCCACACTTATATGTTTATTGCAGCACTAATCACAACAGCAAAGATAGGAAATCAACCTAAGTGTTCATCAATGGATGAATTGATAAAGAAAATGTGGTATATATACACAATAGAATACTATTCAGCCATAAATAGAATGAAATTATGTCTTTTGCAGCAACATGGATGGAAATGGAGGACATTATCTTAAGTGAAACAAGCCAGGCACATAATGTCAAATATTGCATGTTCTCATTTACAAGTGGGTGCTAAAGAATGGGTACACATGGATGTAGAGAGTGGAATGGCAGACAATGGAGACTCAAAAGGGAGAAGTGGGAGGGGTGGATAATGAGAAATTAGCTAATAAGTACAATGTATGTTATTCTGGTGGTGGATACCCTAAAAGCACTGACTTAACCACTACACAATCTATGCATGTAACAAAATTGCACACATACTCTATAAATTTGTACAAATAAAAATAAAAATGAATTGTGGCTAAGGAATAAAAAAGAATCACAGAAAGGAAGAGAGCATAATAGACTTGGAAATTGTGTATGGGTGTAATGTATGAAATATATGCTGTGATTAAAACATGTACTTGGAAAATAGCTTTAGGACATTGGAAGATCCATACTGTAATTGCTTCAATAATTTGAAGGAAGAATTTTGTTGACATATGCAACTTTTACTCTGATATGACTCATTACTCTTCTCACTTGATAGTGCCTATTATGAGGCTCAAATGAGATAATGTACAATTTTGAAAGAAATTTTAAACTATAAAGCACTTGGCAAATATTAGCAATGGTAGTGTGTTATATTATTAGTATTAATCCAATCAAAAACACATATGGAAACTATCAAATTGTTTTCAAGTATATCACAAATCTAGGGGTGATAGACAATATTAGGTTTAATTGTTTCCATTTTATTCCAAGGTACAGAAGGAAAATACTGGGAAATTTATGACAAAAGTCAGACTAGAATCCATGTCAATTGTCTTCTGAGATAGTATAGTTCCTATTACATAATATTATTTCTATGCAGAGAAATTATATCAGAATATCGGAGCAGCCCAACAAGAAAGACATAGCTTTTTTCAAAGGATCTGGTTCTACAGAACAGAAGATGTACCTGCAGAAGACAGACTGGCAGTCTCACCTTAAAAGGATTTTATGGAAAAAAGAAGACAGCATTCATAGTCAAGAGACTCAGGTTCTTGTTCTCACTTCGCCACCTGGGCACACACTATTTGTTGGCTAAGAGAAGAGACATGACCGATGCTATTTTCTCCTATTTCCTCACTGTAGAAGCTGGAAAACTTACTGCTTATTTTCCCAAGAAACTAATCGGTAGGTGTGTCTACATGATACAGTTCAGATCAACAAAATATATGCTATTTTAGGGGCTTATGGAAAAGATTTGCCTTTACTAACAAAATAAATGGTTAAAACTGATGCTACCATTTCTTCTTCTTCCTACCTTGATTCCAGATATAATGTCTGGAGCTACAGAAGCCATATTATGACTATGAGGCCTTACGCATGAAAAAATTCAATAGAATAACACGGATATTAGTCTTGATAACATCTAAGTGCTGGATCATTACCAATATCTTTCTTCCTCTAGGTTTTTTATGTTTTGGGAAAAATTAAACCTTATTTGTTTTAAGCCACTGCAAGCAAGTGGCTTGTATTTCTTTGTTTTTATGCAGATGAATGCACTTCTAACTTTTATAGCACCTTATTAACTTGCAATTGTTCATGTTATTAACCTCCTTATGCTGATGAAACAGATAAGTGATTGCCTAACACATAGGGTTGCCAAAAGCATGAACTGAGAAAGAAAATAGATGGGAATATCAGCCTGAAACATAGAAGACACTGAATGCACCCCACCATCCTCCTCCTCCTCCACTGACTCTTCCTTCACCTTGATCAACACCACCACCCTCGATTCCACCCTCCCCCTTCCTCCTCCTCCTTCTCTTGTGAAACTTATCTATCATTCTCAACATGAAATTTGGTACCATTTTACTCCCTGGATGGATCCCAATATAAGGTTTGTATTAGGAACCATGCTGAGTATAATAATGACAGGGAAACTGGCTTTCTAAGTCTAGAGGCAAAATAATAAATTAAATGACATTTTTCCTCAGAACACAATGATAAAATTTTCTAGAAGCCCCTATATTAGATTTCTAGGGCGGCTGTAACAAAGTACTATAAACTGGGTAGCTTAAAACAACAGAATTTTATTGTCTTACAGTTCTGGAGATCAGAAGTTTGAAATCAAGGGGCTAGCAGAGCCATGCTCCCTCTGAAAACCACAGGGAAGGAACTGTTCTGTGTCTCTCTCTCAGCTTCTGGTAGCCACAGGTGTGCTTTGGCTTATAGATGCATCACGTAAATCTCCCACATTCACATGGCTTTCCCCCTTTATGTCTTCATGTCCTCTTCCCTCTGTGTGTCCAAATTTTCCCTTTTTGTAAAAACACCAGTTAGATTGGATTAGAACCCACCCTAATGACTTCAGCTTAACTTGGTTAAATTTGCAAAGACTCTATTTCCAAATAAGGCCTCATTCTGAATATTGGGGGTTAGGACCTCAACTTTTCTTCCTCTGGGTCACATAATTCAACCCAAAAGCCTCCCTTATAAATTACTCTATAACTCTTGCTTAGTTACTTCTGTATAATACCTCAATTAAGAAGAACCTTAAGATATAAAAGTTTTGTCTTATCCCTGTCTTTCCTGTGTTTTTAGGTTCAAGTTAAACAAGATTATAATTTTCTTTTCCCCAAGAGTATTTATCTTTTAGTGGGAGATTATTTAATCCAGAAAACTCCAGGAACTCTGACAGTGAATAAAATATGAGACCTAAGGGGATCATGTACTTTGTAATTCCCAACAGCCTGACCTGGACCAGAGGAATCATTACTAAAGTGAAAGCCATCCTTATCTGTGTGATGCTCATGGTGATGAATTCCCAGCGTAATCCATTCCTTTGTCTCTTTTGCAGGATTCACTTCTCTAGCTAGGCCAGGTCCAGTGATTAGTTGTCAAGCCAGAATGGGGAGATTTTAAATGATGTTGATGGCCTTGCCTCTTTCCAATGTCATCTATTTTCATTATTTATAGGTGTACAAATGTCCCTGGATTTTTGCTGCAAAGAATAGCAATTGTGAATTTAAGAACAAGATTCATTGCCTGAGATTTCCCCAGGCAACACATAAAGGGAGCTTGATTACCAGTGTTAGGTATGCAGCCATGTTCAGCACTGGACAGCGACCAGCAAGACCAAGTGCCCAGCATGGGGAAGCCAAATTATCTAGAGGAGAAAGGCTCCCACTTCAATAGCAGGGAGGTGGACAAAAATAAACATGGCTGGAGAAAGAGAAGAACCAAGATAAAACTGGGAAATATTTTTTGGATCGGAAATTCTACTTTTTTCCTTAATATCTGAACAGAGTTTTCATGTCTAATTAAGAAACCATCATTTTCAGACCTGTTATCCCCTCCTAGTAAGAGCAATCCTTCTCTATTCCCCTCATGTCTGCCTTTTACTCCTTGTGTGACATAAGTTTCCCCATGATTTGTACAGATTTCATGCCCTCTATTTTTTCTCCAACTCCTTCTTTGGTGTGGCTTTCCCTCCTTCCCCTCCCTCACTATTGTTTGATCACTTATCTCAGGAAGGAAATCTCACCAAGCTGGAGAACTCCCACTCACCTAAGGAAAATAACCCAGTGAGGGCAACTGGGATGCTGTATCTTGTCATTGCCTTCTGGGCTCTCTGCTAGCTACTGACTAAACTGTAATTTAGTGTTGAGATTGCTTTTGCACTGGGCTTCTCTCACTAAGTGTGTTTAATCTGCTGTAAAATTGTTTTCATGGTTGCAGTCAGTGTTATAGTAACTGTTTAACAATGTGCATTTCTTTGCTTTGAAAAGGGTCTTGGCCATCTCTATGCAAATTAGCATTTGTCTAATGCCATTAAGCATGGTTCCTGGAAAAGCAACAACTGGAATGTTGGATAAACTTGTGCACTCAGTCTGGGGGAGAAGGAGACTGGGATATGGAAGCAGAAACTCCATCTTGGATGCACGGCACAGACGTTGCCTGGAGACACGTGATCTTCACCTTAACCTGTTCCTTGTGTTTGGGATGGGAATAAGTAGATTTCATTAGACCAGCTGAACTCATGTGCTCTTATCATCTGGGACCAAATGTCAAATCCTGAACTGTAGCATAATGGATCTGGATTGGTATGAGAAACTGTGCTTTGATTTGCGTTAGTCATGGAAGTCATATTTCAGGTAGAAGGAATAGGGTACATTGGGGTTCCCAAAAAAATTTAGCCTGTGATGTTGTTAAAAAGTGGGGAGGTGACATATTATCCAGTAATTATGCTAAATACTCTATGTTTCATCTCTCTTCTTAATCCTGGCAACAATTCTGTGAAGTTAGATGTCAAAGTTGGGCTCTCTTAGAAGTGACTCTGAGATGGAATTTGGACAGAAGAATGCTTATTAAAAAGTGCCTTTGGCATCAAGACCTGTAGAAAGATGGGAAAGAAAGAAGAGTAGACAGGAGTATTTGAGCTGTGATGCAGACCCAACAAGAGCCTCACCTGGTTCCAGGTGGATCCCTGGAGAAATTATGGTCCTCCAGAATTGTCTCATGTTGGGCTAACTGGTCAGGCCTTTATATTCCCACTTTCATCAGTCACCGGATGTAGCCAACTCGAAGGGAAGCGACCCTGGGAGAACCACTTCTCTGCAGCTGAGATCCTTAAAGGGATTCATTGCTAAAGGCTATTGCCAAAACCAATTCCAGCAGTCGAAGCAACAATCCTCTATTGAAGGGGGATCTGGGTCATGTATCACAGTATCTAGTATGTGAGGTATGTTTATTATCATCTTAGAAATAAAGAAAGAAATTAAGAGAGGTTCAGTTATTAGCCAAGGTCACATAATAATAATAATGATAGTAGGAATTATTTGCCAGGATTCCTTCTAATGATGTCACATGTGTCCTTAAGTCTCAGAACAACCTTATTTGATAGGCATTATTATAGTATCCATTTTAATAAATGAAGAAACCGAGGCACAGAAAACATAAGTAACTCGCCCAAGATATCAGGGCTAAAATGTGGTAGACCTGGGATTCAAACATGTAAGTGTAACTCCAGAGACCTCATTCAACCACTACCTCACATTGCTGCTGTCTGAATTTGAACTGAGACCTTTCTAACGGTGAAGCCCAAGCTCTTCCCTTCATGCTAATCTGGATTCCTCAAAGCTGTGACTGTGCGAAGGTGTTGGGGCTAGAGAAGGAATGAGCTAAAATTTTTCTCAAAACTGAAACCAAAGCAGAGCACTTCTGAAGTCCTATTTCTCTGGCATCCCCACCCAGAAACCACAACAGTCACACAACTGCCTTGGACCAGAGGCTCCCTCACATCCCGGGGCTCTCCACCACTGCAGCTGATGGAGATTTTTCTTAACCCAACACCAGTCTGGCAACTCCTTCTGCTTCTTTGAATAGGATCCTGACAGCTCTCCCATCTTCTCTGGAAAATTTTACATTTCTTGGCCTTTCAGATCCTTTATGTAGATATCTCTCTCTCCCTTCTTCTTCATGAACCAGTATCTTGCCCCAGAAATTACAGCCTCTAGGTTTTCTCTGTCCTGCTCAAAGCCTTTGCTCTCACCACCCGGACTTCTTGTCTTTCCTGGAATGTGTAGAAGCCCTTTGATAATTTCTAAAGCTGCCATGTTTCTTCTTTGCTTCATTTATTTTATATATATATATATATATATGTATATATATATATGTGTGTGTGTGTGTGTGTGTTTGTGTATATATATATGTTAAGTGATTTATGGACCCCTGAGCCCCAGGAGCTCACAGACTACTGTGGGAGACAGACACACAAGCAGATAAACACATGTGGAATGTCCTGAATGGACCAGAGCTGAGACTTAGTTAAGTACAGATAATGAAGGTCAGGAATGCCCTGGGTTATTATGCCCATCCATCGATGTACAAGGACATGAGCTGGTTCTTGGGAAAATTAGTGCTTTATCCATATCACAAGAGAAACTCAGATAAATGGAAGCTGAACTCTATGGCATTTCAGTTCAAAAGTATCCCTATCCTATAACCCTCCCTTCCAAATTAGCATCACACAGAAGGTAGAAAGAGTCTCTGGTTTGTTCTACAAGAGCCTCGCTGGCCCCAGAGACCTGGAAGGAGCCTGCCCTTGGTAACTGGGCAAGGCGAGGTGAGGCTGGCAGTGAGGACAGCCACAGACACAGTGTGTTTCCACCCACAGAGCAGCAAGGATGACAGTAGTGATGAGGAGGGTGCAAGCATGTATCAGAAAAGCTTTTAGCAGCAAATGGTAGAACATCCAGCCAATCGGGGATTAAACAAATATGGAATTGTTTTTCTTATAAAGTTGGAAACCTGGGGTGGTTGGCGCCTAGCATTGGTTTAGTAAACCCATGCTGTCAAGGCTAGATTGCTGCGACTCTCTCAGCCTCTTCCCCTTGACTTTCAGTTTACTGCTGTGGTTTCAGTAATAAAATAAACATCAAGGGTGAAAGAAATAAGTGTGTCTATGTGTGTGGAAGGAGAGGGTAGGAGCAGCTGTATATTCTGCCCCATTTTATCAAGAAAGCAAATTTCCCCTGGAGATAGACTTTACATTTCACTGGGCGGAACTGGGTCCTATGGCCACCCCTGGCTACGGAGAAGTTGAGAAAGTTGGTTTCTGGCTTTCCAGTCTCTACAATATGATGTTACAGGAAGACTGGGCCAGGAAACAGGTGGCGGTTAGTCAACTGAGACAGCTGTGTGCCCCTAGACATCGAAAAAGTGTGTCAAGAAGTAAAATTTTGTAAGGGGCTGCACCCTGCTGAAGACGGTTGGGAAGGCAGAGCTGTCCTGTGCTAACGTGGACATGCACGTGACCCACCAGCTGGTGCTTCCAGAAGGAAAGCCTTCCCTGCCTGCCTTGTTCCTGCTCCTCCCCAGTCACAGTGTCACTGCCTCCAGGCCTGGCACCTGGATGATGTGGCCTTTCCATACCCAGTCTTACTCTTCTCCAATAGGCCTCCCACACTTCTTTCTAGTGGATCTAACTCAAATTTTGCTACTTTACCCCATTGCTCATACCCTTAGGTCCCTATGCTCAGAGGATCAAGCCCAAGTTCATTCAAACGACACAGACAAATGCAAGACTTACTATAAAGGTATGGTATTAAAAACAAAATAATACTGCCAAAAGAATAGACACATAGAACAATGGAACAAAATAGACAGCCCAGAAATAGGCCCAGACAAATATCGTTAACTGAGTTTTGACAAAGGCACAGAGGTAACTCAATGGAGAAAGGAGAGTCTTTTCAACAAGCAATGCTTTAAAAATTGGATATACATGAACCCACTGAACTGTACACTTTGAAAGGATTAAAAAGTTAAATTTTATGGGTTTTGGTTTTTACCAGAAAAAAATATTTAAATTTTTTTGAAAGCATGAACCTAGACACAGACTTTACATCTTATACAAAAATGAACTCAAAATGGATCATGGAACTCAATGTAAAATGCAAAATTATAAAACTTTTAGAAGATAGGGGTGAAAATCTATGCAACCTTGAATACAACACCAAAAGTATGATCTATGAAAGAAATAATTGGTAACTGGACTTATTAAAGTTAAAAACGTATTCCCTGTGAAAGACTCTCTCTATTAAGAGAATGAAAAGACAAGCCAAAAACTGGGAGAAGATATTTCTGGAACCCATATCTAATAAAGAACTTGTACCCAAAATATATGAATAAGTCTTCAAACTAAATTACAAGGAAACAACCCAATTCAAAAGTGGGCAAAAGATCTAAATAGACCCCTCATCAAAGAAGACCTACATCTGGCAAAAAGCACATAAAAATATGCTCAACATCATTTATCATTGCGGACTTGCAAATTAAACAACAATGTGATGGCTCTGCAAACCTAATTGAATGGCACAAGAAAAAAAAACTGAAAATACCAATTGCTGACAAGGACGTAGAGTGACAGGAACTGTCATTCATTCCTGGTAAGAATGAAAAATGCTACAGCCACTTTGGAAGACAGTTTGACAGTTTTTTACAAAGCTAAACAGAGTCTTACCATAAGTTCTAACAATCAGATTCTTAGGTATTTAGTCAACTGATTTGAAAACATTCCCACACAAAAACCTGTACATGAATGTTTTTAGTAAATTTATTAATAAGAACAGCAACCACAATATCCCTCAATAGGGGACTGGATTAAAAGTCTGTGGCAGATCCCTACAGTGGAATAGCACTCAGTGATAAACAGAAAGGAGCTGTCAAGACGTACTGCCAAGTGAAGGAAGCCAGTCTGAAAAGGCTACACCCTGTGTGATGCTAACTGCATGGCATTCTGGAAAAGACAAAACTATTACACAGTTAAGTCAGCAGACAGATGAGTGGCTGTCAGGGGTCAGGGAAAGGGAGGGCTGAATACATGAAGCACTGGAGATCTTTTGGGGCAGTAAAACTATTCCAACACTGAAATGGTAGTTATATAACAAGAACTTTGTAGTACTTTTGTGTGTGTGTGTGTGTGTGTGCACGAACTAAAAACATCATTTAAGAGGTTGAGACATCATGGGATTTGTAGAGTGTTGTAAAATAATATAGCTATAATACAAATGATTGAAATAACCTTAAAGAAGGAGGTTAGGAGGTTAGGTGGTACCAATCTAAGTAACTTTGGAAATGGGTGGGATCTAAAGAACTAAAGAAAAAAGGAATTATCCATAAGTATTGTACCACAGTTGATAAAATTGCTTCCCATAGGTATGTGTGTTAATAATACTGAAACCACCATATGTATTAATACATACTGGAGTTGAACAGTTATGTAAATGTATGGTGGGTGGTGGGAGCCGGGTTTGTCCCAGATGGAGACGGAGCTTACATACACCACAAGGAGAAGGCTGGAACACTATGTTTGGTGTCATGTTACAGTTGGAGATTATCAGTAAGAACTCATATAAAGCTTAATATAGATGCAGAGGGATACCTGTCTGTGCACATCTGCATGGATTAATGTACACACGTTTCTTTACTCTGGCCATTGAGAGGGCCCAGAAGCAATGACACCCCAATAGCAATGAACACACCTTGCACCAAGATTTTAGCTTCTAATGCCTTTCCCAAAAGGAGCTGGGTATCCTTAGAGAAATGGCTGATGTTCAGCAGGCACATACACACACACACACACACACTCTCACACACACCCTCACACACACACCCACATGCACACTCACACACACGCATATACATCCACTCGCACACACGCTCACACACTCACACTCACACACACACTCTCACACACACATTCACACACACACTCTCACATACTCACACACACACTCTCATACACATACACACTCACACACACTCACACATTCACACACACATACATGCTCACACTCACACATACACACACTCATGCACACACTCACACACACTCACATACACACTCACATACACACACACGCTCACATACACACACTCACAGACACTCACATACACACACTCACACTCATACACACCCACTCATGCTCACACACACTCTCACATACACACACACACACTCTCACATGCACACACACTAACACACACTCTCACACACACACTCTCACACACACTCACATACACACACTCACACACACACACTCACACACACATACATGCTCACACTCACACATATACACACTCATGCACACACTCACATACACACACTCACATACACACACGCTCACATACACACACACTCACAGACACACTCACATACACACACTCACACTCATACACACCCACTCATGCTCACACACACACTCTCACATACACACACACTCACACACACACTCTCATATACACACACATACACACACTTTTACATACTCACACACATACACACACTCACATACTAACACACTCTCACATACACACACATACACACACACGCACACACACTCACACATACATACACTCACATGCTCACACACACTCACACACCCACACTCTCACACACACTCACACACACTCTCACACACACTCACTCACACTCATACACAGTGATAGTGGTATGTGAAATGGACACAGGAGCCCCCAGTGGACCAAATAAAATAATTTGAGTAATAAAATAAATTAAGCAATATTGGACTGCAATCTACAGTATAAAGTAAGTATGTGTGCGCCCATGATTAGGAGAGGCACTGGGGATACTTTGGGGCAGTAAAACTATTTTGCACAATGATGAAATGGTAGAACCACAGCACTGGGCATTTGTCAAAACTCATAGAACTTTACAGCACTTCAATGCAGGTAAATTTTTAAATAAATAAGAGAGAAGAGACAAATCTCTCATGCAGAAGAATCCCAAATAGTTTATATAGATATTCTGCCCTCAAGGAGGGAGAACATAACACCCTACTCCTTAAGTGCAAACCGTGCATAATATCTTTCTTCCAAAAAGTTCAGTGCAGAAAGGAGAAAAAATGAGTAACTTTACATTTGAGAAGCCTGGCAAACACATTTGGGTGATCAATGTCACCCAAATCAAAGTCATTCAACACAAGGAAAGCCTGAGAAATCGTCACACCCAAGAGGAGCCTGAAGAAAAGTGATGACTAAATGCTGTGTGGTACTCCAGGGGGGGACCTGGCATAGAAAAAGGATGTCCGGTGAAAACCAAGAACATCTGAATAAAGCATGAATTTTAGTTAATAGCAATATATCAATATTGGTCCATTAGTCATAACAAAAATACCACAACAATGTAAGATGTCAATAATGGAAGAAACTGGATGTGTGGTGTATGGAAATTCTCCATAACATCTTTATAACTTTTCCATAAATCTAAAGTTATTCCAAAACTAAATGTTTCTTTTAGAAGTACAAAATATATATTATACAATTGGCCGCAGGAATACTATCTGGCAATGAGAAGAGTCAGAGTACCAATGCATGCCACGACATAGTTTACCCTCAGGAACATTAGGCTAAATGAAAGGAGCAGACACAAAAGTCCATGCTGTATGGACATTTATCCCAAATGTCCACATACGGCAAATCTATGGAGGCCAAAATTAGATTAATAGTTACATTTACCTGGACCGAGAGAAGTCAGTTTTCGGAGGCAAGTGCCAGTCTGCTCACCATTCCTTCAAAAGAAAAGCTGCAGAAGGGCAGGGCCTCCCATCTCTGGAGGCTGCATGGTCAAGATTTTTGCAGTCTGGAAGACCAAGCACCTGAATGCCACATGCCCCGCAGGCTCACTCTCCTGACACTGCCAGTGTGCCTTCCCAGGAGGCTGAGGGTGCAAGAGCTGGGCAAGGCCATCGGCCTCAGGTGGTCACCCCACTCCGCTGAGGGCACAGCCTCAGCCTCCCTCCTCCTGTCTTCTCCTCTCAGCTCTGCCACACACCTCCTCATGCCTAGCAAGAGAGCCACCAGCTTCCCCCGAGACAAGCAAGGGTGTTTGAGAGATGGCGATGCGTTATAAACACAGACCAAGAAAGCCTCCGAAGAGCAGGCAGCAGGCAGAAACTGTAATGAGAAGAGAAACTGGTTTTGGACTTCACATTTTTTTTCCACATTTAAGCATTTAGATAACCCAGAGCAAGAGGAAGCCGCATAGAACAGTGCAAAGCCTGCTGAACCGGTGGGAGTCAGCGACACTTGGTGACCAGGTGACCTACTTCACCTCCCTGGGGGCCAGTTCTCAGATGTATATAGGAGAAGGTTGCACAGCATGTGGCAGAGGCTTTGGGTCCCAGCTCTGCCTCCTACTAGAATCTGGAAGTGGGCAAGACCCTTACCCTCCCTAAGCCTTGTGTTCCTCATCTGTAAAGTGGGGACAACGGTACTTCCTTGTGGGGTCACTGTGAGTACTGCAGATGGGGCAGAGGGCCTGGCATGGCAGAGCCCAGCACAGAGTGGGTACTCCATGCACAGCAATAATTAATAATAATAAAATAGCACCATGTCCCAGACACTGCTCAAAATCTTTGGAATCGAGAAACTCACCTAAGTATCCCAGTGGACTTGTGCATTGCATTACGTTTACTTGCCAGAAACCAGCCGACTCTGGAAGCAGACCCTGACTGAGATGGAGTTTGGGTGCAAGCTGCTGCTTAAGGATCAGCTCAGCACCTGTCAGGGGCAGGGGAGTAGGACTGGGCAGAGGAAGAAGAACTCTGATGGCAGAGCAGGCCCAGCAAAGCCCTGACCCACCCAACAGTGAGCTCTGGGGTGGGCATCAACCAGCACAGGTATCCTGTACCAGCTGAGATGGCACGCCCCGAACCCTGGCCTGGCTCAGGCTTTCCCTGGGCCGCTCAGGCAAGGCCATGACTTCAGGCAAGGTGGCTCTCTGCAGTGGGGCCAACCCAGGGGGCTGGAGGCTTGTGCTCTGACCTCACTCCCTGTCAGGAAGCAAGTCCTTCCCCAGGAGACCTGAGCAGCACAGTGCATTTTCCAAGGGAGGTATTGGAGACACAAATAATTCACCAAAGTGCCTGAGTAATTAGTGGCAAAGTTGAGATGCAAATCCAGACAGTGCGGCTTCAAAGGCTATGCTTGGAACTGCTATACCTCACGGCCTCGTAACTAGTGACATTTGTGTTCTGCTTTATGATTTGTAAAGTCTGTTCACCTCCTTACCATTGGATCCTCCCTACAGCCTGTCCGGATGTCCACTCTGCAATTCAGATCAGGAAACTGAGGGTCAGAGACCTCGTGGTCTCTCACCCAGGTTCACACACACAGTGGCAGAGTGATATTTGGACCCAGGAAGCCACACCGCCTCCCACAGTCCTCCCTGCGGTCCCAGCTTCTCAGCCCCCGATGCACCAGGGTCCTTGCTGGGTCGAGAGGGGGGGCTGTCCTGCCCACTGAGCAACCCAGCGTGCTCGGCATCAGGGCGAGAGCGCATTAGGGACACGAATGCCCCTTCAGGCAGAGGCCACTGTGGGCGGTAGTCCCGGAGGTGTGTGCCCTGGGAGAGGACACATCTGCCCCCCAGGAAGGCCCTCCTGCCTGCAGGGACGGCCTTGATAAGCAGAGAGCAGGGAACGGGAACGGGGCCTGACCTCGGCTGTTGCTCATGCCTTTCCACACACCACTTGCAGACGCAGACAAGTCTCAGCTCGCGCAGAGACGCGGCAGAACAATGCAAATGAGGCAGCGATGTCACTGGCATGGAAAGAATAGCAATATTATCCTAATGGCTCTAAAATGAAATACAATCACGAGAGGAAATCTGCCCTGAAATCGTGTTCATCTGCTTTATGGAGAAGCCTCTCACCTTGGGGCCGCCACCCTGGAGCCCCGTCTCCCCTGAGGGATGAGGCTGCAGCGGCCTGTTTAACGCTTTGAGCTGCTGGGACAACCGCTCCTGGAGCCACAGCCTCCTGGCCCATCTGCACGCCGTGACTACAACCACCAGCCGTGGCCACTTCCCTGTGGGGCTGAGCCCCGGGTGACCGGCTGCATTACAAGTGCCCTCGCTCCCCAGCCGTGGCAGCCCTGGCGACTGCTCACGGCCTCAGAGCCGAAGCTGCACATCCGCACCTTTAGCCTCTTCACACCCGGGGTCCAACAAGTAGTTCCGGCTCCACCCGCAGCCGCTCAGCACTCCCAGGTGCACACAAAGGCTCACCGCTCCCAGTCACCGCACAGGCTCCTCATGGGTGCCGGTCCCCGCCCCGTGGCCCCTCCTCCCCAGCCTAGTCGAGGGTGCCCTGGTCTGAGCTCAGCTGCTGGCACCACACTCACTGCAGGCCACGACCTTCATTGTTCACTGTCCTTCTCCTCCGCTGGAAGTACGGGCCTCCTGTGGCTCTGCCCTGGGTCCCCAGATGCTCACGCCCATCCTCACCCGACCCTCATATGACCCTCACAGGGCACTTGCTGAAGGCTGGCCTGAAGATGACTGACCGTCGGGCTGAAGCAGGCACCTGTCCCTTTTTCCCCTGAGTCCTGCTGTCTGTGATCTGACCTGCCCAGGCTCCAAAAATGACATGCAGAACCCACGTGCAGGGCACAGGGCAATGCCAGTGCCTAATTATGGTAAAGACACCACCCTCCCAGGCTCAGTGGTGCAGAGAACAGCGCTAAACAGCCACAGGTTTCTGATCTGAGCGGCAGCCCTGTCACTTCTTCACAGAAGTGCACACACACACACACACACACGCACTGATACACATAGGCACATTTGCACACATCCACACCCACATAAACACACCTGTTCACATACACACACGTGCACCCACACCCTCACACAGAAACACACACGATCACATGCACTCACACATACACATGCACTCAACACACAGGCAAATTTGCACACATCTACACCCACATAAACACATGTTTGCATACATACATGTGCACTCACACACAAACACACAATCACATGCACTTACACACATGCACTCACAGCCTCACACAGAAATACGCACTCAATCATGTGCACTCGCACACATATACACACATGCTCACATGCATGTGCTCAAATGTAGACACACGATGCTCACATACACAGGTGTTTACATGCACATGCTCACATAAGTGTATACATACATACTCACACACATGTTTACATTCACTCCCTCACTCAAACACAGATGTACTCTATTCCCTCTTATCCTCGGCCATTTTTCAGATGAATTGTAAACACTACAACCTTTTTGCGTTCCAGGAGCTGTCATTTCTGAATCCCCTCCTCTAAATCCTGTTCTGTTCAGGATCCCTTTCTCCAAATTGAGACTTTCAAAGACAAAGACAGCTGGCCCGGTGGGTAACGTAGAGAGAAAATATCAATGCACCTCAAAGGCAAGTTCAGTTCTCTCCTCTCCACCTACTTCCCAGTTGGTTCAATTCAAACCTTTTCCCATAAAATAGGGAAGATCAAAGACAGATAAGTAGGGTCCCTCCTCCCCATTTCAGACATGACACAGGGCCAGAGCCTCAAATCCCAAGCAACCCTCTGCTTCCCTCTCATCCTGCCTCCAAGAAGGGTGCAGGCTTCCCCACAGGCTGCCACACTGCTGGGACATCCAGAGCTCTCTGGTGTACGAGGTGACAGTGATAAGGGATTGCTTCCCCTCAAGTTGTTTCGGGAGGAGGAGCAGACAATAGCTGAGAGGACAGTGTGCATGATCATCTGAAAGTAGGATGCAGTTCCTGTGCCCTTTGCTCTTCCCCAACTTCTGCTCTGGCTTGGGGCATCCTACTGGAGTAGAGAGTGTCCTCAGCCTGTCTCCCTGGGAGGGAGCCAAATGTCCTCTAGGATGCCCAGGAGGGTGACCTGGATGGAAGACAGAGCCCTGCCACCTTCCCTCTTTGTTCTCAGTTTCCCCATCTGTGAAATGCAGTGTGGAGTGTGCAGATTTAGAGTTCTTTAGTCCTGATATAGGCATGACTAGTCCTTGGTGTAGTAAATCACCTAGACTGGTTGGGCTTCAAGGAAAAGCCACATAAAGAAAATGCTTCCTCCACAAAGCATGAGCTGAGAGGACACCTGTGAGGCTGATGGACAGGCCACCAATGTGTAGAAAGACCCCATTCAGACCCCTGAACTCTGCATTCAGACCCCACTCCTGAGCAATTGTGGTGACCCACTGTGGAGGAAAGACTCTGGCTTCTCTATCATGTGACCTTGGGCAAGGCCCTGTCCCCCTCCACACCTTGGTCTCTTCAACCTACAGTTGAGCAGATTGAACAAGGTGATCTCGAGCCCCTTCTCTTCTGTGGTTGTATAGTGTCCATGAATGGGTTCCCAGCTGCCACTGTCACTCCCACTGTGCCCTGCATGGGAAGCTCTACCCCTGCCGCCAGCCTGTCCCTTGGGACCTGCTCCTGCCCCTCCTACCAAGAAGCCTTCCCGGCCCACTTCTCTGCATGATGCTTGTACCCCTCTGTATGGTGCTTGCACCCCTCTGTGGACGCTTTAGTTGTCCAGGTCTTTGGGCTTTACCTAGCCCCTGTCCTGGGTTGCCCTTTGACATCTAAATATGTCTGATGTGCCTGCATCTGGGGCGCAGCTTCCCTCCCTTCTACGTGCATGGCATAGTGTGCGGGGTACACTTAGGGAGCTGTGACAGGTTTATCTAATTCACAAATGTTTTTGGAATTTTAGAGCAAAAGAAAAGCCTAACATGGTGCTAGGCCTATTTTATATGGGGCACAAATTATAATTTCTTTTCAGTGACATTTTCACAATGGGTCAGAGAGAGGATTAGAATAAATATCAGGGATCTGAACTAAAAGGTGTCACTGGCTGCTGCTTCCTTTATATCCCCCCAAACACAGCTTCAGACTCATTTCCTATAGAACCATAAGCCACGCATCAAGTGACCTGGAAAAAACACAGAAGCAATGCAGCAAAGACATCAGATTTCCTAACCTTTGCCCCTCACTCCCATCCTAGTGCAGGAGGGGTCATCTCTCCTCCACAAGTCTGCCAAACTCTGCCGGGTGCACCTGATGTGGGGAGCCCCAAAAGAACATGGCCATGGGGCCATCCTGATGCCTCTAGAAATGGAAAGAAAACCCCAGAGCCTCACGGAGGGTGAGAGCTGGGGTGAGCTGGGTACCACCCCACTCAATGAGGAAGGAGAGGCTGATGCTCAACGAGAAAGGGGGTGGAAGGGAGCAGAGGAGCCACATGTGTACGGAGCCTTCTGAGCCCCCCACCAAGTAACAAAGCAGAAGGTGGCACCAAGGTAAACGATCCGAGAATCTTTCTGTTCACAGGGCCCCCCTGAATGAGCCGCCAGATGAGACAGAGAAAATGTGTCTGCTTTTAAGCGTCAAATGCAGAGATATGGAAAACCACACATAAAAATGGGGTATGAAAATTTCCAATGGGGACCACATTAGGAGCCGTTTTGAGCTCTGAACCCAGTGCCTTCTTTGAACAGCGCTGAACTCTGAGGAGCCTGCTCTGGAGGTCAGAATCCAGACCTCTGAGAGACAAGAAACACAGGCAACACAGTCATTCCTAGCCTGTGAGGATGTCTTCAGAGATACTCAGGAACTACGTGAGAGACCCTGGTCATAGCAGGTGCCCAAAATGCCCAAGGAAGAATTGATACTTGGGAGGATCAAACTAAAGAGGAGCCTGGGTGCCCTCTCTCTCCATCGGGAGCCATTCCTATATCTTCTCAACCCATTGTCAAGTTGGCCAGAACAATTCCCAGCCCCCAGGAATCCCCTTCATTGGTATTTCTGTAATTATTAGGGCACCCAGCTGTTCCTATCAGGTCAGGTGTGACCAAAGACTCTCATTAGTACATAGGGTTGATCTACTTCTCACTCTGCATGCCTGACAGACCAAAGGTGCATGATCTCTAGTAGATGAATCAAAGAGTAGAAAAGAAACTCTTTGATTTTTATTCATACAATGTTTGACAAATAATAAAAAGTCTAGATATATGAATATGAAAATGAGATCATTAGTCAAATACACAACAAACAATAGGAGCAGACCTACAGATTTTTCAAATATTGAATTTAATCAAATGATTATTATAAACATGCCAAAGAAACAAAGAAAAACATAGACAAAATGGATGAAGAGATGGGAAACCAGCAGAGAAGTGGAATCTAAAAAATAAAGCCAGATATGCATTCTAGAATTGCAAAACATATCTGAAATAAAAAACTTATTGGATGGACTTAGATTGGTCAAAAAAGAGAGGATTAGTTAACTAAAGATACTGCAATAGAATTTTTTCAACTTAAACACATAAACTAAATTTAAATTAAGAGTGAGGAACAACATGTGAAATCCAGTGAAAAATCTAATACGTAAGTAAAGGTAGTTCCAACAGGAGAGAAAGTAGAGACTGGGAAAGAAGCAATATTTGAAGCCTCAATGATCAGGAGCATTGAAGAACTGATAAAAGACCTCAGCCTGCACAGTCAAAAAGCTCAGCAAGACATAAGCCGGAAAAATACAAAGAAAACCACATCTACACAAATCATTGGCAGATAGGTAAAAAATAAATATAAGATGAAATCTCAAAGGCAGCCAGAGGAAAGAAAAACTATGTTACTTTCAGAAATAATAAGAATGATAGCTCAAGAAATACAGTTTCAAAAAAACTGTGGAAGCCAAAAAATAAAGGAATTACAGAGTTAAAGAGCTGAAAAATAAAATAAAAACTGCCATTTCTCAATAGTCTTGAAAAATTAAAGTAAAATGAAGACATTCTAAAACAGAAGTAGGAAGAATTTCTCACTAGCACATCCTTACTATAGAAAATATCATAGAAAATTCTTAGGATGAAGACAAAGGTCCCAACTAGAAACATAAAATTTCAGGAAGACATAAAAACTCTAGAAATATGTGAATAAATGTAAAATAATATTGACTGCTTAAAGCAACTGTAAAAAATGTCTTATGGGGCTATTGCATATGAATGAGTAAAATATATGATAAAATAGTAAACACAGGAGACAAGATAATAAACGTAGTAAGAACTATTGTGAATTCTTGAATTGTTCATAAAACAGTAAGATACTAAGCTAAGTTTTATTAGATTATGTAAACATAGCCACTAAAAATGATACAAAAATATAAATTAAATTTTAATAGGGGAACCAAATTGAAATAATGATCTTAATCCAAAAAGTGTAGAAAAGGAGTAGCAAAGGAAATAAAAATTGTTGAGACAAATGAAAAAATTAAGATGGTAGAATTAAACCCAAGCATATTAGTAATTATATTAATGGTAGTTGAAATAATCTCTCTAACTAACACACAATGTCAGAGTTGTTAAAAAAATATGCAACTACAAGATATTTATGAGAAACACATTTCAACTATAAGGACAAAGATATACTGAAAATAAAAAAACAATGACAGGCATACCATAGGAACATGCACACACACACAAAACACAAACACAAGAAAAGAAAAAGAAAAAGTATCTGAAACACAAATGTAAGAGATAAAATATTATTTCTTTAACAGTGTTCACATATCATACAATCACCCATTTAAATGTACAAATCAATGTTTTTATTTAGTATACTCAGAGAAATGTGCAACCATAACCACAATCAATTTTAGAACACTTTCATTACCTCAAAAAAAACACAAAATTCTGTGTATTTTAGCTATTGCCTCTATACAGTCTTTCACCATTAAGTATGATGATAGCTTCGGGGGTTTTTTGTATAGGACTTTTATTAGGTTAGGGAAGTTACCTTTTATTTCTAATTTGTTGAGTATTTTTATGATGAAAGACATTGAATTTTTTCATATTATTTTTGCAAATCTATTGAGATGACTATTTGATTTCTTTTTTTTATTCTACTGACATAATATATATACTGTTTGATTTTGGGGTGTTAATTTGATGTTGCATTCCTGGTATAAATCCCGTTTGGTTGTGGTATATAATTCTTTTTATGTATTACTGGATTCAATTTGCTAATATTTTCTTTTTCTTTTTTTTTTTTTTCCTGTGCATGGACAGGAGAAGATTTTTGCTAGTATTTTCTTAAGGATTTTTATGTTCATATTTATGAGAGATATCAGTCTGTAGTTATCTTGTAATATCTTTGTCTAGTATTGATATCAGGATAATGCTGACCTCATAAAATGAGTTGGGAAATATTCTGTCCTCTTCTAATTTTTGGAAGAGATTGTGATAATTAGGCAATACTTCCTATTTAAGTGTTTGGTAGAATTCAGCAGTTAAGTCATCGGGGCACGGATTTTTTTGTGTGAGGGGGTAGTTTTTGTTTTTGTTTTTTTAATTACTATTTCAATCTATTCACTTGTTATAGTCTCTCCAGACTGTCTATTTATTCAGGAGCCAGTTTCAGTATTTGTATATTTCTAGGATTTTGTTCATTTCATCTAAGTTAATTTGTTGGTGTACAATTATTCGTAATATTCCTTTTTATGTCTGTAGAGTCAATAGTAGTTTCCTCTTTCATTTCTGACTCTAGTAATTTGATTCTTCTTTCTTCTTGATCAATCTAGATAAAGGTTTATTGATTTTTTTGATGTTTTCAAAGAACAAGCTTTTTGTATGACTATATAGTAAGTCAAATATTCATTTTGTAATGTCTAGAGTAAACACTAATATTATAATAAAGTTTATAACTAATGATTTGGTAGAGTAAAAATGGAACAAGAAGTATTTAATTGATAGAGAATAAAATGGAATATGAAATTGGTAGTTCAAATAAAAAACAAATACTCAAATTCACAGTAGATATAAATACAACCATATTAATAATTACATTAAATGCAAATGGGCTAAACACTCAAATTAAAAATAAATGATTACATATATGTGTGTGTGTGTACATATATATAAATGACTAGAGAAACAGTTTAAATATAATGTGGTCAGAAAGGCAAAAATAATAGGATAAAAAACATTATGCCATGTAAACACTACCCAGAAGAAAGCTGGTGTGGGTCATATCAGGCAAAGTAGAATTTTAGGCAACAAGTGTTGCTTGCAATAAGGAGGACTATGTCATAAGGATAAGAGGACACATTTACCACAAAGAAATCACAATTCAAAATATGGATGCATCCAGTACCATAGCTGCAAAACCAAAAGGGAAAAAGTTAAGCATAAACAAAAGGAGAATTAGACAAAGTCATAAATATTTAGGGAGACTTTATCACACTACTCTTAATAGCTGGTCAAACAAGCAGACACATAACCAAAGGAATATGGATTTGGCCAGTGAAATTAACAATCTCAGCCTAATTTTATACCCAGCCAAAACAGAATTCATTTTTTCCCCCAAATGCACATAGAAGATTTACTATACCAGCCACATATTGGGCACATAGAGAAAATCACCAAACTTGGTTAAAGACAGAAATTATTCTTAGTACATTCTCTGACAGACTCTAATGAAAGTATGATAGAATTCAGTAACAAAAAGATAGCTAGAAAACCCCTAACCATAGAAATTTAAAAAATATACTTCTAAAGGACACATAGGTCAAAGAAAAAAATCAAAACAGAGATTAGAATATATTTTGACTTTAATGAAAATGTAGATATGACTTATCAAATTGATGGGAAATATCTAAATCAATGCTTAGAGAAAATTTATCATAACTGCATATATTTAAAAGAAAGGCTGAAAATCAATTATTTAACCTCCCATCTGCAGAAAGTAGAAAGAGTAAATCAAACCTAAGAAAGTAAAGAAATAATAAAAATAAGATTAAAAATTATACATGTTAAACAAATATAGAAAAGAGAAAATAAATTTTTAATATCATAAATGAAAACAGAGACATATAGATCTTACAGGCATCATAAAAAAAGAAGAAGATACTATGAAAAATTTTATACTATGATATGAAAATTTGCATGAAGTGTAAAAAATTACTTAAGAAAACATTCTACCAAAATGGTAGAAGGGAAAATAGAAAATCTGAATGGCACAGTGCAAATAAAAAAATTAAATCATTAATTACAAACAATTCCACAAAAAATCACCATTAGTCCTGGTGGTAAATGTTTACAAAGTTATAGGAAATAAGTAATACCAATCTTACAAACTCTTTCAGAAAATAAAGAAAAATCACTTTCAAATTATGTTTATGTGGCCATTAAGTACTTGATATCAAAACCTGACAAGGAAATTACCCTGCAAAAGTAAACTTATAGAAAAAGCTCACTTATAGACAAAGCTCACTTATAAACAAAAAATTAGAGCTCCCAGACAATATTTTGAATAAAAAACAAGAAACTCTTAGTAATACAGAAATAGAAGGCAATATCCTTAATGAGATGCATACCATGTACAACAACTTACAGCAAGCATCATACTTACTTGTAAATTATTGAAAGTAATTCCTCTGAGATTATGGATAAGAAAAGGATGCCACTATTATCTTTTCTTCATCAATATTTTATTGATGTTCTTAGCCTGTGCAATTAGGAAATGAGTAAGTAGAATAAAATTTAAAATGGAAGAATATAAAACTGCTTGTTTGCAGATTCCTTGATAATGTCATAGAACAGTAGGACCTTCAAAGGAATCTACATACTATTATAATTAATGAATCAATGTAGCAAATTCATCAGATATAAGGTCAATACATAAAAATCAGTTGTATTTCTATATACTCAGAGTATCAATAAACAAACAGAAAAATTTTTTAATGATATCATTTATAATTTTATCAGAAAATTCCAAATCCTTTGTATTAATATAAATGATGAGCAAATGCTCTACACTGAAAACTATAAAGTAATCATTGAGAGACATTCAAAAGACTAAAATAAAGGATGGGTTATATCATCATTAGAAGACTCAAGGTGGTGATGGATGTCAGCTCTCCCTGAAGGCTGTGTAACTCAACACAACACAGTCCCAATCAAATCCTAGTTGGGTGTGTGAGTGTGTGTTTTGTGTGTAAATTCATAACTGATTCAAATATCCATGTTGAAATTGCACAGGGTCCAATTATATCCAAGGCATTCCTGATGTAGGAGGAGGAGAAGGAGGAGGAAGAGGGAGGAGAAGGAAAGAGAAAGAAAAGGGAGAAGAGGAGGAGGGAGACGAGGAGGAGATTAAGAAAATTGAAGGACTTACATTATCAGATATTAAGACATATCATAAACCTGCAATTAATTATACAATGTGATATTAACACAAGGAGAGACAAACTGATGAATGAAAGAGAGTACAAGCCAGAAATGGATCAACACACACATTCACTTGACTTTTTACAAAGG
>CM052438.1:98725087-98746577 GCA_028533085.1 Varecia variegata | reverse complement strand
ATACACTAATAAGTGAGTGAAAAAGTAGCTAACAGAATGAAGAAAATATTTGCAATACTTACATATCTGACAAAGAACTTATTCCCAAAATATATGAAGAATTCCTAAAAATCAAAAAGAAAACTACAGAAAAATCAAATAAAAATCAAACAAAAGACTTTAACAGACATAAATGAGAAAGTAACTGATAAACAAATGGCCACTAACATAAAAAAGGATACTCAACTTCATTAGTCACTGTGATAATTTTATGTGTCAACTTGGCTAGGCCACGGTACCCAAATATTTGTTCAAACACCACTCTAGTCTTTGCTGTGAAGAGATATTCTAGATGAGATCAACATTTAAATCAGTAGACTTTGAGTAAAGCAGCTTCCCCTCAATAATGTGGGTGGGCCTCATCCAATCAGTTGAAGGTGTTAAGAGCAAAAGACTGAGGTTCTCTGCAGAAGAGGGAATTCTGCTGGTAGGCTGCCCTTGGACTTGACCTGTGACATCAATTCTTTCTTCCATGAGTGGCCAGCCTGCCAACGTGTCTTGCAGATTTCAGACTTGTCAGTCTCTGCAATCATAAGAGCCAAATTCTTTAAAAATTCTCTCCCTCTCCACACACACACACACACACACACACACGTATTGATTCACATATCTTACTGGTTCCATGTCTCTAGGAAACCCTGACTAATACAGTCATGAATATATGAGGTCATAAAATTAAAACTGCAATATGTTAAATGTTCACATGCTCCAGAATGACTAAAATCAAAATTATGAAAAATACTAAGTGTTGTGAAGTGGAAAAACCAGACTTTCATGCACTATTGATGAATGTATAAATTAGTATAACCACTTTGTAAAATTATTTGGCCTCCCAAAGCAGAACATCTACATACTTCCCACGCTTGGAACTGGGGAAAATGTCTAATACATGTAGCTTATTTCCTTGCCATTACTTCCCTCCTTCTAACACCTCCCTTCTCAAGATCTTCTTGTCCTGAGAGCAATTCCTCTCCTAGGAATACAACCAACATATATTCTCCAAAGACAGGTAATAAAAGGTTTACGGAAACGTTATCCCTAATATACCCCAACTTGAAACTCCTCAAATGTGCATTAACAGAAAAATAAATAAAGTATAATATATTCACAGAATGGAATACTAAACAGCAATGAGAATAAACAAACCACAGCTACACATAACAATTTGAATAAACCTCACAAACATAATATTGAACAAAGAAAGCCAGATCCAAGAGGGTACATACTGAATGATTCACTTACATTAAGTTCAAACACAGGAAAAACTGACACTTCCTTTTGGGGGTCAAGGTAGGGTGTACCCTTGGGTAGAAGCTGTAATGTGAGTAAGAGAGGAGCTTCTAAGATCCTGGTCATGTTCCATGTTCTTGAGCTGGGTGCTGGTGACACTGGTGTGCTCTAACTTCCACCTATATTTATCAAGATAGGAGGGACCAATATGCCCCGCTCTGTGCACAAGGAGAGAAACTGAGGCACTAAAAGGTCAAGCAAATTTCCCAAGGTCACACCAGGGCAGGGCAACTGGGCTGATCCAAGGGCTCTGGATTCCCGGGAAGAGACAGAGCTGCACTGTACAATATGGTGGGCACTGCCTATATGCTACTATTTTAATCTAAAATAATTAAAATTAAATAAAATTGAAAATGCAGTTCTCAGTCACCCTGGCCACTCTATAAGTGCTCCATGTCCTTATGTGGCTGGTGGCTATGGTGTAGATCACAAAAAGAGAGAGCATTTCCATCCTCTGGGACAGTTCTGCTGGACGGCTGGACGGTGCAGTCTACAAGGACGAGTGGGAAAGCCAGGACCAACCGAGTCCCTCAGGGCACTGACTCATCCTAAGCCCCTCACTGGCCACTTAGGGGCCTACTGGAGGGGCAAAGAGACCCGCAAGTGGATGTGTCCAGGGCTGGCTCTCAGCCAGCAGAAGGAGTATGTCACCGGGGTCCTGCCCACCTTCCTCGGGTCACTGTGAAGGTGCTCACTATTTCTGGTCCAAAAGGACTCGCACTTCAGACTTCAGCTCTTAGTAAAGTTTTCTTTCCATAAAAGGAATTTCCAGTCTAGAGGAATGATAGGAGACAGTCCTGGGAGAGAGCACCTTCCAAAACTCCTGACCCACCCACCCCAATCTCGGACTGAGGAAGACACGTCGTCCCTCCCCTCTGTGAGTAGTCGCTAAGGGTGGACGGGTCTTAGCCAGCCAGACGGAGCCCGGGGCGCCGGGCCTGCCACCGTGCTGGTCCACAGGGAGCCCAGGGAGACGGGGGGACCCCTCATCCCCTCCCCCACGCCATGCAATCCCCCCACCCCAGAGGTGCCGGTGCCTCAGAGCCAGAACGTTCTCCAGGCAGACCCGAGTGGTGGGGCGCTAGGAGCACACCCCCAGCGAGCTCGCTCAGCAAGCGGTTAATCAGCCCAGGGGTACTAAGCTTCTCTGAGCTCTTCGCGCACATCTCACTCCCCGCTACCAGCCCAGGAAGAGCTGTGAGCTCCTGAAGGAGAATCGGGGTGGACCTAGCCCGTCGCAAGGAGACACGCCTGCGCCCTCGGCGGGCACGTGGCTGCCTGCGAATCCCACAGCGCGGAGCACAGGAAGTCCTAACCCCAGGGAAGGCATGTGTGGAAATGTCCCCTAAGCCGCAAACTCCCGAGGCCGCTCTCCCGGTCACGTCTCCAGCCTTGCTGTGATGGTTGCTTGCTTTTTCACTGCTTGTGAGCAGCTGGGACTAACCATTCTCACGGAGAAATCCACGGGCGGGCTCGCGGGGCCTCCAGTTCACAGTCGCCCCGGCACTCGGTCCCCATTTCTCCCGCCGACAAAGACCGGGTGGAGAGGACGCCTGAACTAGCCAGTGAGGGCAGTTGGGAAGCATCTGCCCATGTGTCCCCAGCCCTGCATCCCAAGGCCTGCAGCCGCTGTCTCCGAAACTCCGCCCGGAGTCCACCCTGCGGGTGCTGAGTGGCCATGGGGCGCTGTCCCCAAGAGAGCGTTGGCCAGATTCCGCTCGAACGTGCCCTGACGCTCACTCCGCCTTCGCCAGCAGCCCACCAGAACGCCATAGTCCGGATGGCTTAAACCTCACAGTTCTGGAAGCTGGGATGCTCGAGCTCCAAGTGCCAGCAGAGTTGGCCCCTGGTGAGGGCCCTCCTGCTGGCTGGGGGTCTCCTCACTGCGTCTTCCGTGACAGACAGAAGCTCTGGGCCCTCTTCCTCTTCTTACCAGGGCACTGACCCATCTTGAGGGCCCCACCCTTGTGACCTCATCTAAACATAATCACCTCCCAAAGGCCCCACTCCCTAATGCCATCCCACTGCAGGTTAGGGTTTCAACATACGAATTGTGGAGGACAAACATTCAGTCCGTAGCACCTTTTATAAAACAAGAGGAATGGCTGGGACATTCTCAGGACTGCAGTACGGAACGGTGCTCCTGCACTCACAGGGCTCACAGCCCACCGGTGTCCCAGGGCCCAGCACTTGCATGTTCACTACTCTACTTTCATGCCTAAGGCTCACTCGCTGCCACTCTTAGTCCCCAAATCACCTGGATGGCTGCCTCCAGAGCACCAGGCCCAGGTAGGATTTGGGAGAGCCAGCTGGGGGCCTCTCTTAGGTTCCTATTATCTCAGCCTGAAGTACAGCCTAAAATCCCCTGGATACCCCACAGAGTGTGGTCGTGGCTACCTGTTATCAAGAAATGCGCTCTAAGAGCAGACAACCGATCCCCACCCACTTCTCATGTGGCATTTGGAGGAGCTGCAGGTCCATCTGCACAAGACGAAAGCCAGATGCTCTCCCCACCGCACGGGAGGAGGAAGCTGTGCTGTCTCCCTTGGCTAGCTGTGAGCACCTGTTATTCACAGACTCCAACGTGTCCTGGAGACACCAGCTAATGAGGTCCCCAAGCAGCCTGGCAGGCTAGTTTGGGGTGCTCAGCCCTGATCCATTCCTGTGCAGACTCACCATCTGCAGTCGATGGGGTTGGGGATGTGAGGTTCTGGCCTCACTACCCAGGAACAGGGGACTCTTGTCAGCTCTGTAGACACCTATCTGCATGTGTCCAGAGATGTGCAGGATCGCTGGCCCGATGGCCACTGAATAGCTTGCCATCAACACTCCAGATCCTCCCAGGCCAGCCTCCAGCCCAGGCAGCCACCAAACTCTGTGGCAAAAATCTCCAGGTCTCAAGGGCAGATGAGGATGCTGCACTGAGCCACTGTCACCATCCTCTGCCCTCTGGTTGGGGAGGGCGCAGGGAATAGAATGGCAGGCAGGAATGACAGAGCACAGTGGTCCAGAGCAGGCTTCAGGACCCATCAGTCCGGGGTTCAAATCCCAGTTACCAGATGCCTGACCCAAGGCAAGTCACCCAAGCCCACTGAGTCTCAGATCCCTCCACTGCAAGGTGATGTCAGTGGCTCCTCTTCAAAGAATCCCTGTGGTGCCGAAATGAGGTAGTATATTCCGCATCTCCACTGGTGTCCGGCCCACGATGGGCTCTCAGAAATGGGTGTCAAGACTGTCACCATCCTCCTGAGAAGGAGATGGGATATTTATGCAGGTATGTGCAGCTGAGAATAGAACACAGCCTGAATGAGAGGACAGAGAGCAGGGGCCAGGAGGGACCATCCGCTGGACACCTCTTGCTGTGTCTCCTCCTTGTCATCATCGGTCACACAGCAGTGCAAAGAGGAGAGGTCACAGACAAGATGAGGACGTGTGTTTTGGCCCCAGCATTGCTGCTCACCAGTGGAGTGACCACGGGCAAGGTTCCAGGCCTTGCTTCTGTCGTCTGTACCAGGGGCAGTAGAGTTTTGGTGCAAGTTGAAGAAGGTGACTAGTTCCCGTAATGCCTGCAGATAGTAGGCATTCAAGAATATTCACTTCTTCCCATATAATTGTGGGCCTTCCCTGGGCTTAGGGAGGAGGAGGTGCAGGCTGAGGTGGCCATGATAAGGGAAGGAGACACTGATTCTGGGATTTCTCCAGCTCTGAAGGGTGGCCCTGTGTGAGTGTTGGGGTGCAGAGGGGGAAAGCTTGCCCTGTCCCCCCACACCTGGAACAGGGACATGGGACCCCAGCAACAGTGTCTCTAGCCTGGGCTCCCTGCCCTCCCTCTTCAGGAGACTCAGCCACATTCTGGAGCCCGGTGGTGCCCCAGCCCCTCCCAGTTTGCCAGCAGAACAGCCTCTATCCCAGGGGCACGTTCCTCAGCCTTGGATGCCGCAGCTGCACTGAAGACCCCTACACCTGGGAAGTCAGGCCGCCCCGGCCTGGCTCCACTCATCTCTGAGCCTTGAGCCGCAGAGCCTGGCCCACGATGCTCGGCACAGCTCGGGTCCTGTGCTTTCTCCCAGGGCCCTCACAGGGCTCTCAGAGAGCTCCTAGTCCTGGGGGAGCCTATCCCTGGCCCGGCCTGCTGAGCTGAGCTGCCCCCACCACTGCCCCTTCCCAGCATGGCCCCAACACAGGGCCCCGCCTGCCCGGGGAGCACCCCTCTGCTGCCTCCGCCACCCTCACCCTCTCCACCCGCTGCAAAGCCTTTTCCTTGTCCCTCCACCACTGGAGTAGAAATCAGTCAGTAAATAAGAAAAAAGTCTTTCTTCCTTTCAAACCAGCACTGTCTGGAGAGGTGTGCGCATGTCTGAATGTGTCTGTGATCAGAAAACAAAGCACATTTGAAGGACGTAAACACAGTCCCTTCTGCAGAGCCTCTGCCAGTGGCCTCTCCAGCCTTAAGCCGACCATTTGCCCATCCGCAGTTACCTTTAGGAGGGGCCCCATGCTCAGCTGCACTAGCTGAAGTCCTTGAGTGAGTGTCCTTGAGCTTCTCGTGCTTAGTGTCCTGCAGTCACAGGAGGTGGATGAACACTCCACGGACTTGACTCCATAGGCCCCTTTGCCTCTGTGTCCATGCCGCGCCCAGGGCTCTGGGCACAGGGAGGAGGAAAGAGGTGCAAGCGTGTGCATGAGTGTGCCAGTGTGTCTGCGTGTGTGTACCCGTGTGTGTGTGCCAGTGTGTGTGCCCATAGTGTGTGTGTGCCGGCGTGCCCGAGTATGTGCAGCATGAGACCAGAGGCTCAGGCTCTCCCATTCTTGGAGGCACTCTCAGCATCTAGGACACAGATGCATCAACAGATGCGGTGAGTGAATAACTGAAGGAATGAATTCATTGTGGGGACACCCACTTTGCAGATGAGCACAGAGAGCTTGGCAAGTGGCAGGGCTGTCACTCAGACCCAGGAATCCTGAACCCAGCCCAGTGTTCTCTTGTGTACACAACCACAAGCTACCTCTAATAATGAAAATGAAAATGTATAGTGGGCACCAGACCCCACCTTCCGACGCCATGTGGCCTTTTGGGCCTCTGCCCCCCACTTTGCAGAGGCTGAACAGCTGTTGGGGGTGAGCCCACAGGTCAGGGAGGAACAACGTTTCCCGGGACTTGTGCACCCACTTAGAACGTGGGTGGTCCCCAGACTGGACAGCAGGAAGGGCGAGGGGCTGGTCCTGTGAGGGCTGCAGGCTGCCGGGAAGCAGAGCCGTGGGAGGGCTGGAGCCTGGATCCCAGGCCCATCTGTGGCCAGGGCAAACCCCAGCCTCTCTGAACCTTGGTCTCCCAAACATTGCAATGATGCCTGCTATGGACTGAACGTGTGTGTCCCCCCAAAATTCCAATGTTGAAATCCTAACCCCGGATATGATGGTGCTAGGAGGGGTGGCCCTTGGGCATGATTAGGTCATGAGGGTGGAGCCCCCATGAATGGGGTTAATGCCCTTATAAAAGGACCACAGAGCTCTCTTTATCTACTCTCCCCATGTGAGGTTACATGGAGAAGACAGATGTCTGCAAATCAGAGCAGGCCCTCGCCAGACACTGACTATGCCAGGCTCCTGGCCTTGGGCTTCCCAGCTTCCAGAACTGTGAGAAATGACTGTCTGTTGTTTAAGCCACCCGCCTGTGGTGTTCTGTTACAGCGGCACAAACTGAGTGAGGCACAGCCTGACCCCATTTCCTTGTCCAGGGCTGCTGACCTCTCCTTCTCCCTTCTTCCCACCTCCCAGGGCCTACAGAGACAGCTCAAAGACTACCCTGGCCCTGGGTCCAGTCCCCTGGCTGGGACTACCCTGTGCCCACCTCCATGCCCTGGCCACCCACCTGGGTGGGGACGGTGGGGAGAAGAAGAGCTGCCCAGGCTGCAGCTTTTATTCCCTGAAATCAGAGACCCTCCTAGGAGATTTCATCTGGACTTGTGCTCCCAGATCCCTCTTTCTGCAGACACCCCTGATCCCAGGGATCTAAAGTCACCTCCTCAGAACTCTCTTTTAAGTCAATGCTCTGTCTCCTGAGTTGGCCTGGTGTCCTCCCTGGCTCCTGCTGGCCCCCACCCCCAGGAGGTCCCAGAACCATTGTGCATACCCACAGCTGTGCGAGCTGTACAGGCATGACCCCAGGGGGTGCAGTCCCATCGTGGTGTGCAGGAACAGCCCCGGGGGCCGGGCACTGAAACCCACGCACCTCTGCACCTGCGATCTTCTGCTGTGCTGGGGTGGGGGAGGCAGCACCCAGGGCCGTGGGCATCCTGACAGGTGACAAGCCTGCGGCCTGTGTGGAGGCCACCAGGTGAACAGGAGCAGTGTCAGAATGTGGTCGCTAATGCCAGCTTGCAGGGTGTGGAAATAGAACATAACAGTGTTAGCTATTAATAAAACGTAGAATAACATCAGTTCTTTAGAGACACGTTTTAAGAAGAAGGAGGTGTCACAAACTGGAAAGAAGTACAAAATCCTAGGTCCAGTAAGATAATTCCTCATCTTATGAACTGTTAAAATCAGAATTTAGTTTCCTTATTAGAGCAAAATGCAGAATTCACACACAATCCCTTCTTAGAGTTAGAAGTCTCGGGGAACATATCTAGAACTTTACATTTGAATAATTTGACTCCCAGACAGCCTTCAAGAACAATTTTCCTCTGGTCTTTTCAAGGAAGCCTTTAACTGTGGGCTACAACTCGCCAGGATTGATGTGCCAGGCTGTTTCCTCAGTGTCTCCAATGAACTCTTACGGCCTCTTCATCTTCATTGGCATGAGTGAAAAGTGGTTTTCTGCTCTGTGAGGTTTTAAGCCAGAAATAACACATTGGTGTCCAGCCACCCCTGACCTCCACAGAGAAGACACGGCCCATCCCGGCACACCATCTCTGAAGTCAGGAGAGAGTTTCCTTCTTGAAACTGTGGCCTTCCTTGTCTGTCAATTTAAAAAAGTAACATGGCATCAGATGTACCAAATGTGCAGTTCAGTGCAAACATTAACAGTGCAAAAATGAAAGCAGAGATCCAAAGAAGAGCTAAACCTTGACCCCCTGTTCCTGATCCACCTGCTGCCCCTGCCCTGAGCCCATTTGTCGCTGACACACAGGGCCACGTTAGCCCCACTGACCACCTCATGCATCACTGAGTCCCTTCTGGGCACCAGGCCTCGGCCTTGATTTGCCAGCTCCATGGCATTGGAAGTGAGTGGGCTACAGGAGGCAGAGACATAGGACCAGCTGCAGAGAATTATGGCTGCAGCCCTGGGGGACATCGCACTGTGGCATTGCAGCAGGTGGCATTCAGATGACAAAAGTGGTTCCCAGTCTTGGGGCATTGGGATCTTCTGTAGGGATTTATGAAATTACATCTTTGGACTGGAAATCTTCTCGGCCTGAGAGATTTCCACCCAGTTTTGACCCAATAGCTCTAGGGGTGAGAAACGGTATCTGTATTTAACAAAAAGTTCATAAGTGATTCCACTACAGAGCAAAGAATGAACACCCCCCGATGGGATCATAGGAACAGTTAATTGTCTGTAATGATATGAGTCAACGAGCTGTATTTCTCCTGCTTCCTGGGAGCAGAGCGATGGACGGGTGACACCTGGGGTTGTCTAACGGTACAGATTGTCCCGTATTCATGCCCAGTGCTATTTGGAGCAGAGTTGAACCTGAGACACCCAGAGTGTGAATCACCTACTTCAGCTCATGTCATTTCAGATAAAAATCATATAGTCATAGAATCTGAGGGTTATAAGATATCTTAGAGATCATCTGGGTAACTTCTCTCTGCTCAATTCCTGAATGTCATCTCTAATATCTCCTTCAATTCATCTTCCATTCTTTACTGGAATCTCCTAAATGAACTATTTGATCATCAGTAAATTGCACCTCTTGTGAAAAAAATGTGGACTCCACAGTAGGATCTACAGCCCCCTCCTTGCCACGGCAGTGAGAATCTGCCACTCAGTGCATTCTTCCAGCCCCCGGCCGGACACCAAAGCTGGCTGTCCTTGAGAGCACACTGCCTCTGGAATAGACTTAACTCTGACCTTCCTACTTGTTTGGGGCATGACCTACGCCTCCTCTCCCCACATCGTGGTACGGCAGACAGGCGAGAGAAGCTGGACAAGTGCAGGACCTGTCTCACTCTCTAGAGGGGAAACCCCTCTGGAAGCCATTCATCGGGACCCACCTGGATCTTGGGGGAGGATCCTCAGGTGCAGACATATGACAATTATGAGGAGGGTCCTTGATTCCTAATGATCAGAGAGCTGATGGTTTCCATAAAATACTTTGGAAACATTTATCATGAGCTTCCATCCTGCGGCTCAGCTCCCAAGAAAGGATTATTCACCACGAGGGAGAGGATTAATGCGGGTGAGGAGTTGGAAGCCCCTGTTGTGCTGGGACCAAGCCTGTTGGGACAAGGTCCCTGGGTGAGCAGGTGGCCCTCCCCCATCCCAAGAAGAACCAGAGGTTGGAGATGTACTTGTGCAAAACCCAGTTTCAACCTGCACTTTTTCTCTCCATGTTGAGCCCAAATAATTTATTTCGAATTGGCAGTGTGCAGACTTTCCTTACGTAAAATGAATTGAAATAAGCTTTGCAAACCACAAAATTATTTTGCGTGTCCTGTTTGCCTGCTCCTACTGCTTCTGGAATCCACAGCCCAGATGTGGCCAGCTGGCGGTCGTTTGTCTCCCCTCCCACCTCTAGAGAAATTACTTTCTGTCTTATATGGATGTTCTCCTACAGAGAGAGACTGTCTTCACCACCTGCCTTGATAATTTCCCCCATGGCCTTGGTCAGCCCTTATTCAAAATGAATTTTTTAAAAAAATATCTAACCTGAATATATCTTACTGCAATTAAAACTGGGAGGTTTTTTCCCCTAAATCTCATTCCCAGAGCAGTCTGAAAACGAGCCGAGCATCTGCTTCTGCCTGGAGCCCTTACAGTCATCTTCAGCCTCACCAGTTAGCCAGCCTCTCCCAGACCCACCTGCCACATAAAACGAACAGGTTCTAAATGCGACCTGGGATCCTGGATTAAACCCTCAAATCGAAGAGATATTAATGGAAAAACTGATGAAATCCAAGTAAAATTCAGTTCATGGCAATGTACCAATCTCTTAGTTTTGACCAATGTACTACAGTTATGCAAAATATTAACATTAGGGGGAATTAAGTAATGGACATACAGGCATTCTCTGTACCATCTTTGTAACTTTTCTGTAAATCTAAAATTATTCCCCCCATTTTTAAAAAAATCAAATTTAGGGGGAACATGTTTTCCTTTGGTACAGAAATACCTAAGAAGAAAGTTTCCAATCTTATGAAATCTGGAAGTGTGAGAGAGCTGAGACTAAAAATGAGTACAAAAACCTAGATTTACATTTCCATTTAGATTCCCACTGCTCTTAAAATGTCTGAAGTGCTCTTGCATTCATGTCATTTGCTCAATGAGAAACCTGTTGAAGAAGGCAGGTGGCAGGACCCACATTTACCATGGAGAAATCTGGGCTCAGAGAGGTAAGCCTTTTGCCCACTGGTGCCAAGCCAGGATTTCTGCCCTAAAGTCAAGCTGCTTCCTCCACCCCACACAGGCTGTCCCCATTCATGGACTCAAGGCCCTGAGCTTGTCACTGCCCTCGCAGCTCAGGCTCTGCAGTCCTTCGGTCTATAGTGACAGACCTAGAGGGGATCCCAATTCTCTCCCAACCTGGAGCTGAAGACTGGAGTCAGGAAGGGTGGGAGGAGGAGAAAGTACATCCCCCTTCCCCTCACAATTCCCAGGACAGCCTCCACAAATCTCAGCCTCAGTGGGCTCCCTGCTTCCAGCCTGGCCCCCTACAGGTAACCCCACAGGCAGCCTGAGTGCCCCTGGGAACACACAGCCACAGCACCCCACTGCCCTGCTCCATGCCCTGGGGGCCCCATCTCTCACTCAGACATTGCCAGGCCCTGGACCCTGGGCCAGCCCCTCTCCCAACTTGTCCTCTCCCACTGTCCCTTGCACCCTGGGCTCTGGCCACTCCAACACAGCTGAGCATGTTCCTGCCTCAGGGCCTTTGCACTTGCCTAGAAGGCTCTTTCCCCTACACCTGCAGGGCTTGCTACCATGCTCATCCGGTCTGTTCTCACTTGGCACCTCTGCAGTGATGCCCACTCCAATGACATTGGGTAAGGTGGCAGCTGTCACCCCCACTCCTCACTTCCCGTGCCATCTCCCTCCGTAGTGCTCATCCATTGTAGCTGCTTGCTAACATTCATTTGTGTGTTTTGTCTACTGAAATGTGAGCTCTTTAGGGATGTGGAGTTCTCCACATTGAGTTCACTGCGTGTTGCTCAGCACCTGGAGAAGTAGGTGCTCGCAAAGTACTTGTTGAATGCTGATTAAATGAATGAACGAAATCCACACCCCGGGAGTCCACTTCCTACCGCCTGTCCACATCACAGCACTCAAGTGGTCCTTAACTTAGGTCTGCCAGTGACTCTCGCAGCACCCCGCTGCTTCCTTCAGAGCAGGTGCCACAATTTCTAATTATAAGTTTGTTTTCACTTCTTTCAAGTGTTTCTCCTGGACTAGAATAAAAGATCCCGGAGGGCAGGTACCAAGCCCACTGCTGGGCAGATGAGAGATGTCAGTAATAACTATGTAGCAGATTTGGCAGGTCATCACATTTTAAAGAGTTACAAAAGAGTGTATATTCTTCTGGGAAGGTGGCCTTGGGTGTGGTCGGTGCACACACTCCCATGTTGACTCTCCAAGGCCTGAGAGGGCCCTCGGTGTCCAACGCCCAGGTTGTGAGATGTGCGTTGTCCCAGGGGAAGTGAGAGGAGGCAGTCAGAGGCATGTGCGTGTGATCCTCACGCTAATCCAGAACCGCTCAGTGGCCAGAGCTCCAGGGCTCCAGGGCCCGCCCAGTCTCCTCCAGGACTTCCCAGCACGTCTGTTCCCAGGGATTCTCTGCTGCCACATCCAGGAGGAAGGGGACCACCCACCTCCCTTTCTGAGTCTGACTTTCAAAGCCTTGGGCTCGTGGCCTCCAAGCCTCATCCCTCAAATGCCAGTTCTGAGATGCAGGGAGTGGGTGTGAGAGGGCTGGGGAGGGGAAGGGATCCTTCTACTCTGAATTCCACGGGCTGCTCTCCCTGGGGCAATGTAGACAACTGCCTTGGGATGGACAGTCCAGGACACAGTAGAGATGGAAGGATGGTGGTGGCTGTCCAGAATGAATTTGCAAACACAGGCACATGCATGCACACACACTAATGCATGCACACACACACACACATGCATGCACACACACACACACTCATGCATGCACACACACACACTCATGCATGCACACACACACACACACACCCCACTGCAGGAAGAAAGGAATGTGACCTGTGGGCCGGTCTTGGTGCTGGGCTGGCCCTGAGGCTGTCCCCTGGCAGTCAGGATGTGCTATTGCTGCACAGGCCTGGGCTGCAGAGCCTTCTGCAGGATCCCTGCTCCCCAGAGACTCGGGGAGAATCAGTCACTGCTTCCTCTACTGGCCGCTGGGGAAGACCTAATGCTTTCTCTGCCACAAGTTAACTCACTGATGGAAAATAATCCAAAGAAAGGACAATGAAATCGAAATCTCTGTGTGTTTCCTTCAGGAAAAAACGCCTTCACCACTGCAAGACATGCATCTGCTCTCTGATGCTCTTGGTCTCACGCTCAGCCCAGCGGAGTGACCTTGACTTGACCTCTTTCATTCCTGAGTTCTCTTTTCCATGACATCTTTCCTCACCCATGAGCAGGGCTCCTCCATTGGAGCAGGTTTATTTCAACAAGGGTGTCGCCATGTTGCAGACAGAATCCCACCCGCTGAACACCCCCGGCCTTGCTGCTGCTTTAGCCTATACTCTCCGGCCTTGGCCTTCACCCCAACCTTCCCAGGCTGCGGAGTGCCCCCAACCCCGGCTGTTCCATGGGTGAAAGTGCAGCCCTTCCTTGCCCGCCCAGGTCAAGTTCCCTCCTCTGGGAAGGAGTCAGGCACCCCGACTCCCTCACTCAGCTCCCAAAGCTCCCTGCTCTCCTTCCGGTGCAGCACTTACCCCAGGCCCCTTCAAAGCCAAGTTCCACAACTGTGTCATGAGTGTCAAGGGCAAAACTTGAGGGGCCGGGATCCCTCTGGGCCTCACCTGGAGCCTTCCATGTAGTAGAACATGTGTGGTAGAAAGTAGTGGAAACTACTGTTGTAAGTAATATAGCATAGTGTAATATATAGTACTATATATATTTTACTATATATAGTATAAAAATATAGTATAGTAAACTATAAGCAAAACACTTTTATTAATACTTAGAGTAGAAAGTGGTCCACTCGGTGACCATGGCAGACTGTGATTTCACAACGACACCAACCCTGACAGGTGAATTTCTTGGTATAAAGCTGTGTCTGTCCTCTCCGGCAGGACAGGTGTGACAAGACAGCTGCACTTGCCCAGAACACCAGCCCGTCCTGGCTAAGGGCCGCCTGCCCTGTCCCAGCTCGGGAGCCTGCAGCGATGCACCCAGGGCAGTTTCAGCAGGTCCCCTGTCCCCCTGGGGCTCCCGGCAATGCTCAGCCCGGCTTCATTCTTCATCCGCAGACATGAAGTGCCGGGTGCAAACGGCTCAGTGCTCATCTGGCTCCAGCACAAAGTGATCCCGGTCACACCCTGAGCAGGCAGCTGCACCTCCCTCTTTCCTGCCAGGAAAGCACCATCACCTGACAGAAATGCCAGGTAAGTTCCTATGCCTCCAGATGAGGCTCTTATGGAAACTAGAGGCCATGTACACACCTCCCCTTCCTTCTTTTTCCCTCCCTCTGGCTCTCCCCTCAGTCCCAGCCTCCCCCTGGGTCTGTCTCTCAGAGATGGCAGAGAGCACTGTGGGCATGAACTGCACCCTCCCCACTGTTTTCTGAATCTTAGGTAAGAAGGGACCAAGGTGAAGCCCTGGGCTTGCTCAGAAATCCTCTCTCAGGTTCTTTCATCCCAAAGGAGGCCCCTGAAGGTGGACTTGCCTCCTTCCCAGCTGGGGAGGGGCTCCCGGCTCCCAGGGCCATGGTCAGAGCCCTGCATGGAAAGATACTCTCAGCACCTGCCCATTCTTCCAACTTGTAGCAAGGGCCAGAGTCACTGGTGGAGTACACAAAGTCACATTCAAAAGTAGGCTCTACACAGTCTCTAAAGATACCGCGCTGAGTGAGAATGCACTTCTGTTCCAAAGGCCTGATGGCATCTCATCTTGGGAGTGGAACACTGCGTGGAAGGGTCTTGGGAAGGCTGTAATCAAATCACCAAGGCCTTTGAAAGTGCCAGGAGACTCAGCACATTCACAAGACCACAGGTTCACATTCCTACAAGAATCACAGACAACCAGGTAATGCCTTCTCCATATTCTGGGCAAACTCTATATACTCAGCAACCCCCAAGTCTTTTGAGAGGTTACTTATGGCAGAGAAGTAGAGGTCACCTGGGTGAGAAGGAAGGGAAGTGTTGGGGGTCACAAGTACGTCTGTGAAGCCAAGGGGGCCCCAGTCATCTAGGGCAGTGCAGGCCTGGCCAGGAGGCTCTTGACACAGCACCAGGAAGAGGTGACCCAGCCCCCTAAGAACTCCAACCCTGGCTCACATCAGAATTCCCATCATGGGGGTTGCTTAGCATCCAGGAGGAATCAGGGTTGTTCCGCCCAAACTTAAACCTATTTCTTTATCAAAGATGACAAGGAGCTTTAAAACACAACAGCAACTTAATCCAGCAGATATAATGAACTGAATTACCCCTAAAAATTCACAAAGAGAGAGAAGAATGTTCTCTTTGTTAAGTCCTAGAGTTTGCCAAGAAGTATTTGATTTAAAAAGAAGAAAGGAAGGAAAGGACTGAAGGGGGAAGGCAGAAATAAAACCACTGTAGTAATCTCTTCCAAAACTTCTAAGAGCCTCCCGAGGGGTCCGGGTCATAGTAAGCCCAGGCCCCAAAGCCTGCATCGTGTCTTGGGTGAATAGCAAACACAAGTGTGCGGCCAGGTCCACCACCTGCAGGAATCTGTATTTTACTGCTGAGTGTGTTCCATGCATAAAACAGACTTCCAGGAAAGCTCCCACTGCAAAAAGCTCCCACTGCCCACATGCCTGCCCGAGTCAGAAGTCCCCAGCCTGACATCATCATCATATAAATCAGGCAATATCCTAAGCCCCTGCCTATGTATTTTGTCCCTAGACACATGATAGTCTGTTAGCCCTGTGTATTGTATTTTTTAAATACATAAGAAGACACTAAAGTGTAGAGAGAAGAAGACAAACTGGTTGGCAAGCTTGGAAGCGAAGGAAAAACACTACAGCGAGGTCCCTAAGTTTTATTTTTACCTCACATATCCCAGATTTGGATACAAAGAAGCCCCAACAAAAACCTACTTTTTCAAGGCAAATGACCAGGACAGGGACAACATAGGAAGACATAAAAAGTTTAGGCAATAACCACTCTCCTCCAGCCAAACACCATAGAAAAAACTATGGTCCCATCTTACCCATCCAGCAAAGGTAGAGTAGAAAGACTTGACTTCCATCCTTGCAATGCTGTCATGTAGCACCCAGCCCTACCCACCTACCCGCCAGTGTTGTGTCAGAGGAGGCTGAATAGGAAACAGACATCTTTATCCTTGTTGGGCAGCAGTGTTGATGGTGAACACCTAGGAGACCTGCACTTGCACTTCCTGCTGGCAGTAAAGAGGCACCATTTCCTCTCCCCACTGAGTGGTGTCAGAGGAGGCCTAGTGGAAAGTCAACATCCATAGTAATGAGGCCACCCCCCATGGTGTCAGTGGAGGCATGTGGGGAGCCAGAATTCCCATCTCCACTCAGTGATAACATGGAGCACCTCCCCACCTTGAGTATCAATAGAGATCTGGTAGAGAGCCTACATTTCAACCTCCATATGACAGCAGTGAAAACAGACAGTTTAAATAGAATCTAGAGTCCCATACTGCAATACCCAAAGTATCTAGGTTTTAATTGAAAATTGCTTGTCATATCAAGAAACAGGAAAGTGTCAATTTGAATGAAAAAAGACAATTGATTAGATACCAACGCTAAGATAACAGCGATGCTAGAATTATTCGACAAAGATTTTAAAGCTCTTATTGTCAAAATGCTTCCATGAGCAATAATAAACATGCTTGAAACAAATCAAAATACTAAAAGTCTCAATAGAGAAAAAGTCTCAGAGAAAAAATAGAAGATAAGAAAAACAAAATGGAAATTTTAGAACTGAAAAACACAATGAAGGAAACTTAAAACCTCAGTTAATAGGCTCACGGTCAGAATGGAGAGAACAAAGAAAAGAATCAGTGAATTTAAGCTTTAACAATAAAAATTACCCAATAAACTTGTTATCTGAACAACAAGAAAAAAATTGACTGAGAAATAAAAATGAAAAGAGATTCAGGGAATTGTAATGCTATACAAAATACCTAATATTTGTGTTATCAGAGTCCCAGAAGGAGATGAGAAAATGGTTGGTGCTGAAAAAGTATTTTTATAATAAAAAATACAGCTGAATTTCCCCAAATTTACTAGAAGACATAAACCTACCATTTTGAGAAGCCAAGGTAATCCCAAACAGGATCAATCCAAAGACATCCATGTCAAGATGCATCATAGTCAAATTTCTAAAAACTAAAAACATCTTATATGTTAAAAGCAATTCAAATGACAAAGTATTTCTCATCAGAAACCATGAAGACAAGAAAGTATTTGGCACAACATTTTTCAAGTGCTAAAGAAAAGAACTTTCAGCTCAGAATTATATATCCAGCAAAAATACCCTGCAAGAATGAAATCAAGACATTGTCAAATGAAGGAAAACCAAGAAAATCTGTTACCAGAAAACCTACTTTAAAAGCATGGATAAGGAAATTTTTAAAACAAAGAAAATAATGAAAGAGGAAATCTTGGAACATGGGTAAAGGAAAAATATATAATAACAGCAAAAAATATGGGTAAACACAATAGGTTTTAGAACTCTTCTTGAGTTTCCCAAATTAAGTCTGAAGCTTTAAGAAAAAATTATAATACTGTCTGATGTATTTCTAAATATATGTGGAGACAATGTTTAAGATAATTATATTATAAATGGGATAGGTGAGGAAATGTAAAGTTTGGCAAGGATTGTATACTTCATTCAACCTGGAGCAAGGTTTTTATATAATATTACATTAGAATTAACCCAAACTACATAGTTATAAGTTGAAACATTAGTTGTCACTTCCAGGACAAGCACTAGGAAAATAACTTAAAAATAGTAAAATGAATAACAAGAGAACTAAAATGTTGTATGAGAAGAATGTTTTTAAGAGAAAATAAGACAGTAATTAAAAATTGAAAAATCAAAAATGACTTAAGACATAAGAAATGAAGATGGAAATGCAGGAGTAAATCTCATTAGTTATTACACTAAATATAAATGGATTAAACACTCCAATTTGAAGGAAGAGATTGGCAGAATGTATTTTTAAAACAAGATCCAACTATATTCTATATCCAAAAGATATTCTTAAGATTCAAAGACAAAAACAAAAGTAAGCAGATAGAAAAGTTATACCACACAAGAAAGAGCTGGAGTATCTATACTAATATCAGACAAAATAGACATTAGCACAAAAATTATTATTACAGACCAATAAAAGGATATTTATAATGATAAAAGGGTCAATTTATCAAGAAAATGTAATAGTTATGAATATACATACAATAAACAAGAAAACACTAAAATAAATGAAGCAAAAACTGACAGAAATAAAGGAAAAATAGATAATTCAACAATAATAGTTGGAGACTTCAATACCCCACTTTCAATAATGGATATACAACAAGAAAGAAGGTCAACATAAATACTTCAACAAAACTGTAAACCAATGAAACATCTATATGTCTATAGAACACTCACCCAACAACAGCAGAATACACATTCTTCTTAAATGCACATGGAACATTCTCTAATGCAGACCATATGTTAGGCCACAAAACAAGTATCAATACATTTAAAAAGATTTCAGTCATATAAGGTAAGTCCTCTATTCACATAGAATAAAATTATAAATCAATAAAAAATTAGGGAATTCAAAAATATGTGGAAATTAAATAAAACTTTCCTGAACAATCTATGGATACAATAAATAATACATCAGAAGGGATATTAGTAAATACTTTGAGGTGAAAACAAAAGCATAACATACAAAAAAGCATGGGATATAGCAATAAGAGTGCTTAAAAGGAAATTTGCAACTGCAAAAACTTTTATTTAAAAAAAGAAAGATCTCAAATCAATAACCTAATCTTCCACCTTAAGTCTAGAAGAAGAAAAGCAAACTGATCCAACAGAGAGTAGAAGAAAAGAAATCATGATTATGATGGGACAATGAAATAAAGAATAAAAATCAATAGAGAAAATGAACAAAGCCAAAAGTTATTTCTTCCAAAAGGTCAACACAATTGACAAACTTTTAGCTATACTGACCAAGAAAAAAAAAGTTAAATTATTATAATGAAAAATAAAAGAGAGAGTGTTACCACCAACTTTACAGAAATAAAAGGTACTATAAAGAGAATACTGTGGACCATTGCATGCCAAGAAATTAGACAACCTAAAGACAATGGACAAATTCTTAGAAAGATACAAACTATTAACATTGACTCAATAAGAAATGGAAAATCTGAAAAGATCTCTAACAAGTAAATATATTGAATTAATAATTTTTAAAAAAAAGCTTCCCCACAAAGAAAATCAGGGTTAGATGGCTTCTCTGGTAAATTCTACCAAACACATAAAGAAAAATTAACACCAGGATATGCAAGAGGAAGGAACACAATACAACATATAGAAGAGGAAGGAACATACCGCAACTCATTCTGGGAGCCGGCCCCCTGGCTTGTAGACAGGCTCTTTCTCCCTGTGCCCTCATATGGTGCTGAGAGCATGCACAAGCTCTCTGGTGTCTCTTCTCATAAGGGCACTAATTTCATCATGAAGGCCTCACCATCATTACCTCAACTAAACCTAATCACCTCCCAAAGTCCCCATTTCTGTATATATCGCACTGGGGATTAAGGATTCAACATATGAATTTGAGTGGGGGAATCACAATTCAGTTCACAGCAGATACCAAAATTAAGAATAAATATCATTTGTAATCACTCAAAATAATATAAAATACCTAGATACAGATCTAACAAAACATGTACAGGACTTGTATGCTGAAAATTGCAAAATATACATGGAAGAATATATCATGTTTATGGGTTAGAAGATTTAACATATTAAGGACGTCAATTTGGTACACAGGTTTAAGACAATTCCTATCAAAATCTCAGCATGCTGTTTTATAAATACAGATGGGATTATTTTAAAATTTATATAGAAAGTGAAAAGGACTAGAATAGCTAAAACAATTTTGGAAAGAAAAATGAAAGGAGAAATCATTCTACTTGATTTCAAGGCATACCATACAAGGTCTGTCCAGAAAGTATCCAGCCATGTAATAGGAAAAATGGAGACATTTATTGAAGAAGATACAAGATACAAGAAACATTATACATAGGACAACAATGCTCCATCCCCTTCAAAGTAGGCACCTTGGGACCTCACACAGTTCTCCCAGCCTCTCTTCCACTGTTCAAAACACTCTGCAAAATCCTGTTTTGGAATCTCCATCAGCTGCCTAATTATATTTTCCTGAATCTCATCCACAGTCTGAAATCTCGTCTCTTTCAAAGGTGATTTTAGTTTTGGGAAAAGCCAGAAGTTTCAGGGCACCAAATCTGGGCTATAAATGGGCTGAGTCACCTGGGTGCACTGTCATGATGAAGCTGCCAATCACCAGTTGGCCATAGCAGCGGCCACTTTCGTTGCATTGCATCTCTCAACCGAGGAAGAACACTGAGGTGGTACTGCTTAGTAGTGTTTGGCCTGGAGGAACGTACTGGTGATGGATAACAACTTCCCAATTGCAACACACAGTTAACACGGTCTTGATCTTGCTGTGGCTTTGCCACGCCTTCTTTGGGCTTGGAGAACCAGGTGACTTCCATTGGGACAACTGGGCCTTTGTTTCCGGATCATAGCTGTAGACCCATGATTCATCACCAGTTATGACCTTCGTGAAGAAATCTGGTTCGTTGGTAGTGGTTTGAAGCAAGTCATTAGCAAGTGCAGCACGATACCCCTTCTGCTCTGGTAGGAGAAGCCACGAAAAACATTTTGCCACAACATATTTCATGCCAAGATCCTGCATCATAATCTTGGACACAGTAATTTTTGGAATGGATCAGCTTCTAGTTCTTGCACTGTCAGTTGCTAATCTTTGTGGATTGCCGCCCGTACAGGTTCAAAATTCTCAGGTGTTCTGCTTGTTGCAGGCCTTCCAGAAAGAACATGGATCACGTTCAACAGATTCTCAACCATCTTTGAAGCATTTGTGCCACGCTTTTTTTTAAATTTCAGAATATTACAGGGGTACAAATGTTTCTGTTACATGATTGCTTTTGTACAGTGTAAGTCAAAGTTATAAGTGTGTGCATCACCCAGATAATGGGATGCATTGTACCCGTTAGGTGTGACTTTACCCATCCCCTCCTCCCCTCTCCCACCTGCTGGATTTCCGTTTAACTTTACTACCATATGTGCTGGAACTGGAGCCCATCCTTTTAAGTGAAATATTGCAAGACTGTGTCACACTTTTATTTCTGCTGCACTCATTGCTTCATCCCTGAAAGCCTTCTGAATCATCCGAATAGTTTCTGCAGAGGAATGTTCAAGCTTGACACAAAATTTGATGCAGACTCGCTGCTCTACTCGCTCAGTCATTTGAATGCAACAACCACACAGTGCACGTGCTCACTCAACCTCACTGACTAATACAGTGAAGTCACCACTGTCCATGCCTGCACATCCCAGTCCACTCTCCCTGGCTGCCAGGTTACATCGATGTTGTGCAAACCATTCTCGCTATGTTAACGATGGCTGGATACCTTCCGGACAGACCTCATATAGCTACAGCAATCACGATTGTGTGGTACTGGTGGAGGGTAGACAGAGACTAATGGGCCAGAGAAAA
>CM052438.1:98693134-98724587 GCA_028533085.1 Varecia variegata | reverse complement strand
GTCAGCGATGATAAAACCACTGAGACATCGCCCATCTAAATGACGCAGGCACAGCCTGCAGCGGACGGACGCCTTGGTTTCCCACAGCATTTCCTCAGCCCACCTCCGGTGGCAGTGGGGCCTGAGACTGACACTTCCAGGCAAACTCAGGGTGGCCTCGTGGTGGAAGTGCCCCACTTAAAGCAACACGTGTCTTGTCCTCCCACATCCTCCCTCAGGGCCTTCCTCCCCCTCACAGCCCCTCGCCTTGCCTCAGCTGCCACCCACCTGGGACACTCAGGCCTTGGGATCCTGTCGGGTGGGGCCGACCAACCTCTTACCCGGGATCACCGGCCCCGGCACGAGTGTGGTGTGCAAGTTTGGGGACTAAATGTGTCTGGAGACGAGTTTCACACACAACACGAGATGGACTTGGCGTTCAGTATGCTCCGTCCTCATGACCTGCCAGTGGAATGTTATCGGGCTCTCAGCAAAATCTAGTCCTTTTTCTCTAGGAGTTACCTCCATAACACCCATTTACATTAGCTTTTCATCGCTGGCTTTTTTTTTTAAGACAGTGTCTTGCTGTGTTGCCCAGGCTGGACTGCGATGGTGCGATGGTACAGTCATAGCTCACTGCAGCCTCAAGCTCCCGGGCTCAAGCAATCCTCCCAGCTCGGCCTCCCAAAGTGCTGGGATCGCAGGTGTGAGCCACTGTACCTGGCTTCATTGTCCTTCTTAATGTCCCTTCTCCCCACATCAGCTTCCCGAGATCACCCCCCTGCGGGGAGTGAACGCCCACTCTGGTGGGTCTTGCCGTTCACCCTTTGGCAGATCTTGGGCAGCAGGTCACACCTGGGACATGGCAGCTCATCCAAGTCTGGAAGCTGGCAGAGGAGCCACCGACTCAGCAATGCGCCCAGTGGGCACAGCCTCACAGTGACAGCCAGAGCAGCCCCCACCATCCGGGACAAGGCATCTGCTGGGACCCACAGCAGAGTCGCAAGGCCCAGGTGGTGGCAGCTGAGGGCCAGGCAGAGGCCGTGGGCCGGGGAGGCAGACAAGGCTGGGGAAAGACGATGAGGCACATGGATGTGTCTTACGCCACCAGGGTAGACAGGAGTGAGTCAGGGGGACTTTGTGTAAGGAGTAAGATCGAAACGGGGGAGGGGTGGGGTAAAGATGTGATCGAAGGTATGGGGGACAGTCTGGGTCCCAGGAGATTGTGAAGAGGAAATGCAGGGTGACCTCATCCAGACCATGTGTCCAGTTCATCCCAGGATGGTGATGCCCAAGGTGAGAAATCACCCGGGCTCCACTGGGTGGGTCCTGTCCCCTCCAGGGCACTTGCGGAGGCAGGAAGTCAACACACAGAGTATTTAATGGGACCAGTGCTTGCCTTTTGGCACTCAGAGATTTATGCAAATATATGTCTTATATTCAGAGTTCAGGCACAAGAAAGGTTGAATTTGTAAACAATTTGCATCTGAAGCTTCCTCTAAATGTCTGAGCACGAAGACTCAACTTAAGTAATCAGCACGTTTGTGGAGAGAGTCACACGTGAATAGGGACTGCGCCCGGTCACAGCGCAATCAGCGGCTCGGTTCTGGGAGAGACAGAAGAAGGGAAGACATGATTCCTCTGGGTTTCCAGGGACAGGGACACTTAGCCCAGGGAGGAGGGGTGGGGAGGCCTCCCAGAGAAGCCAGAGACAAGGACAGGGCAGGGGAGGCCAAAGGTATCACAAGGAGCCCATCCCATGCCCAACAGACAGCAAGAAATGCCCAGCCGGCCAACGAGTAGGAGAGCATCGCATCAGCCTCCAGGACACCACCGTCATGTCACCTGTCAAAAGTCAGGGCCATGATCCCATCAAACTCCCCTCGACGCAGAGAGTGACACGAAACCAAGTGAGTCTTCTTCTCCCCCAGCCCTGCCAGTGCATCCCGTAGTCACTGACTCCCACGGATGCCGCTGCACCGTGCCTGTGGCTGCGCCCATCTCTCCCTCTGCTCTGCTTTTCCGTGAGTTCAGGTATTTGTCACACACACCCCTCAGTGTGCCACAGCTCAAGAGTGGGGGGCACGGCCCAGATTGGAGGCATTGGGGAGACGTGGGGGGCTCACTATCGAGATGGCCTCCCATCCTGCCTCCTCTCTGACCCCTGTCCTCAAGGGCCTCGCCCTGTGGAGCTGACCTCTGCATCGGCACTTGTGGGTGCAAACCTGCACGCTCCCTAAGCATCACATCTTGCACGCCTCTGCTGCCCGGCCTGCACCTCTGCGCTAGTCTGAGGGCACAGACAACGGCTTACTTATCTCCCTATCCCTAGCTCCACGTGCAGGATCTAGTGAGAAGCTGGGTAAACATCGGCTGAATTAATGAACACCCGAGGCTCTGAATCAATCTGGATCAATAACTGTGATTAAAGTGGCAACAAATAGTTATGAATTAATAGTTTAATTATATTTTTATTAATAAATAAGTTAAAAAATTATCTTTTTTCTTCCAGTTGATCAGAAAGAGATAATCATGTCATCAAAGAAGCGTGTTATTGATCCTTGGTATTTACTCAAAGGAGTTGAAAATTTATGCCCACACAAAAACCTGCACATGGATGTTTCTGGTAGCATGATTCATAATTGCCAAAATGTGGAAGTAACCCAGGTGTCCTTCAGTAGGTGAATGGCTAAGCAGACTGTGGGACAGCCAGACAGTTATTGAGTGATGAAAAGGAACGCACTACCAATCGGTGAAATGACAGGGAGGAGCCCTAAATACATATTACTAAGCAAAAGAAGCCAGTCTGAAAAGGCTACAGACCGTATGATTCCAACTGCATAACATTTTGGGAAAGGCAAAACTGAAGACAGTAAAAAGATCACTGGTTGCCACGGGTTACAGAGTAGGGAGAGATGAACAGGCAGAACACAGAGGATTTTCAGGGCAGGGAAACTGCTCTATGTGACACAGTAAAAGTAGATACATGACATTACGTGTTTGTCCAAACCCACAGAGGGTACAACACCAAGAATGAACCCAAATGTAAACTTGAGAAAACAACAAGCATATTATTAAAACTGCTCACTTTACACCAAGAATAGTAATTTTAAAAAGTAACATTTATTGAGCACTTACTACATGCAGAGGCATGGCTAAGCACTTTACACATGTTGTAAAGTTAGATATCTTCATTCCTATTTTGCAGATAAGAAAACTGAGTGCTGGGAAGGGGAAGGACTGTATCCGAGGTTATTCAGTTAGTGCGCAGCAGTGCTCTGACAGCAAATCTCCTGCTCTGAACAATCCCATCTTTCTGTCTTTCAGAGCACATTTCTCTCCAGAGGACGCTACATGGTGCCGCCTAAGCACCAGATGTCAAGTTGGCAGCGCCACGTTAGGTAAAGGGACCTGGAGAGTGATCGGCCGTGGAGTCCTCAGGGCCTTCGTCCCAGGCCCTACCTGCTGAGCTTGGGAGGCAGCAGTGTGTTCGGCTTAACCTCATGATTGGCAAACAGTTTTCTCCAACACACCGGTCTCTCCTCCCACAGGCAGGCTCTTCCTTGACTCGTATGTTTGTTTATTGCCTGGTTTCCCCTAGAATGTAAATTCCACAAGGGCAAGCAATTGTCTATCTTGTTCACAGTTGTAACCTCAACGTAGAGACCTAGCGTAGTGTGGCCTACCAATGAATGAACGAATGCATGAGCAAATGAAATGAATAAATGAACAGAAAAATTCATGAATATATTGTCTTATCACTTACATTATCAAATTTGACCAAATTTCCCTTTTTTACATAGACAAGAAAAAGGAAGCCCAGAGAAGTTATGTGGCCTGCCAGATCACTAAGCTGTTTTGGTTTTTGAAAGAGGCCAAGCCCACCAGCCTTTATCCCAGACACACCGGGCCCCTGCCCAGCGTCTCTGCCAGAGCAGCAGTCTAGACAGCCACGGCAGAATCAGAATTCAGTGGAGGTCTTTTGGTGTTAGATCCAAAGCAGAGTGTGGAAAGGCTCCCACCCCTTGTCTGGAGGCAGAGTTCTTCTTTCTTGTCCATAGCACTGGTCCATCAGTTCCCCAGGGCTCCCACCTCACAGACACCGATGAAGCAGCACACGTCACTCTAGACATCTGGACGGCTCCCTGCCTCTGGCACCGCACAGAACCCCTCCTGCGTAGAAGTAGAGTCCCAGAGAAGGCCCAGCTTCCCAGCATGAGCTCGCTGGTCCAGAACTGGGGCTCCCCTCTAACTATACACACGGCCATCTCCAGCCACAGGCTGAGGGGCTCCTGCAGCTGCTGGGGCTGCTCCTCAGAAATGATGGGGGGCTCCAGACCTGTGCCTCGTGGGGGACCCAAGCCCTGCCCTGCTGTCCCGGCTCCTGTGCTGCTGCCCTGGTCCAAGACACAAACCTCAAGGGTGAGGCTGGAGCGGATATGAGTAATTCAAGGAACGCTGAGCTACTGTGCAAGAAAAGGGATTGGCAGCTCCGCATTATTTCTGGAAGTGGTAGGAGGGAAGCAAGGGGGGAAATACCTAAAATATCAATGAGTAGTGCTTGGCTTAAAATTAGGAAAAACCTCCAGAACACAAGGATGAGGTGACATGGCAGGAGACGGCGTGGGAGCTTGAATAGCCACCCCTGAGAGGGACGGGGGCTCTGGAGGAGTGGACAGGCCTGGAGAGCCTGCGGGCATCGCAGGTTCTGAAGTGTAATCACAACGAGAGCAGACACTGAGCACTTACTGGGTGCTATGGAGTGAATGTTTGTGTCCCCAGGCTCCTATGTTGAAATCCTAACAGCCTATGGTATTAGGAGGTGGGGCCTTTGGGAGGTCATTAGGTCATGGGGGCAAAGTCTTCATGACTGCCATCAGTGCCCTTATTAAAGGGGTCCAAAGAGACCCCTCGCCCCTTCCACCATGTGAGGACACGGCAAGAAGATGCCGTCAGGAAACACGGCCTCTGCAGGACACTGAATTTCCCGGCACCTTGACCTCAGACTTCCAGCCTCAAGAACTGTAAGAAATAAATTTCTGCTGTTAGTGAGTCACCCAGTCTATAGTTTTTTGTTATATCAACCTTAATGGACTAAGACACTAGGCGATGGGCACCAGACGTAGCCCTTACAGGTACCACCTCTTAAATACAAATGCAACTCTGTTGTCCCGTTTTAAAGGTATGTCTTTAAGAGATTAAGTAATTCATTTAGAATCAGGTGTGCAGACTGCCTGGTAGGACTCTTGGGGACAACATAACCAATGCCTCAGTCTCTGTGGGCATCAAGGGAGAACAGGAAAGTGATCAGCACCAAAGACCAGGGCCCAGATCACACTGAGATTGCTGAGGGTGCGACTGTCAGCCTCTGCTCCGCAGTGGGAATGCACCGTGGGTTTTCACAGCCTTGTGGCTCTTGGGCAGACAGCTCGTCAGTGCACCTCGCAGCGTGCTTAACATGTAACGAGCACCTGGCCAGGCTTGGGGAAGGAATGGCAGAGCCCTCTCCTCTCATTTCTTTTTTTTTTTTTTTTTTTTTGAGGTAAGAAGACTTAACATGAGATCTTTCCTTGTAACAAATTTGAAGCACACGACACAGTATTGGAACTACAGGCACAATGTTGCACAGCAGATCTCTAGAAGTTTTTCATCTTGCATAATTGAAATGTTATACGGTTTAAACAGCAACTCCCCATTCCCCCTCCCCCAGCCCCTGGCGACCACCGTTCTACTCTGTGTCTCTGTGAATTTGGCTATTTCAGATGCCTCGTAAGTGGAATCATGCAGCATTTGCATTTCTGCATCTAGCTTATTTCATTTAACATAATGTCCTCAAATTTCATCTATGTTGGTACAAATAGCAAGATTTCCTTCTTTTGTAAGGCTGAATAGTATTCACTTATATATTACATTATATATGCACATATAAATATATATTTATTTATATTATATATATACACACACATATATATAAAAACATGCCACATATTCTTTATCCACTCATGTGCTGGAGGATGGGCGTCTAGGCTGCGTTCACACCTCAGCTATTGTGAATAATGCTGCAGTGAACGTGGGATTAAAATCAAGATCCTAATTTGAATTCTTGTGGATAAATACCCAGAAGTGAGATTGGTGGATCACAGGGCAGTTGTATTTTTACCATTTTGGGAACTCTCACATTGTTTTCCATAGCAGCTGCACCATTTTACATTCCCACCAATACTGCACAAGCGTTCCAATTTCTGCCAAGCCTCACCAACCCTGATCTTTTTGTTTTCCTTTTTGCCTTGATAACAGCCAGCCTAACAGGTGTGAGGTAGTATCTCATTGTGGTTCTGCTTAGCATCTCCGTGGTGACTGATGATGCTGAGCATGGCTTTTCATGGGCTTGTTGGCCATTTGCATGTCTTCTTAGGAGGTATGTCTATTCTAGCCCTTTGCCCATTTTTAATCCAGTAATTTGGACTCTTTTTCTATAAAATTTGAAAATGAGAACTAAACAGGTAGAATGACTTGCTCAGGGGCACACATCTTTGTGGACAGAGCAGAAAAAAACCTGGGCATACTAGCATTTACACCATGCCAACTCTGGGCTCTGGTGAGTCTGCAGCTTCTTGGAATTGAAAAGGAAAAAGAAAACTATAACATTTCCAAAGACATTCTTTCACCCAGTGGCAGAGCAGCAGGAAGCCACTCCTGCAAAATAGAGTAAAATAAAACAAATTTGCTGACAGTCAAGATATTTCAATACAAACATGCTTCCCTGTAACACCTCCTGCAGTCCACATGCTGGAAACGCCTTGCTGATCAGCTGTGAGCCGGCAGCACACAGAGGCAGTCGCAGGCCCTCACCTGGGCCTCCGCTGCTGTTCTATGAGCGCATGATGCTGCTGGCAGGTGGCTGTGAAGGAAAGGAGCAGGCCTTGCGTGGGGCCACCAACCACGCTGGCAACTCCAGGGCTACCCTGGTTTCAGCACTGAAAATTCTATATCCTGAAAACTCCTTCCCAGGGTGTGAGAAGTCCTGGTTTTGAGGAAAGGATGTGGAAGTTTGAAGCAAAGTACAAAGCCCATACAATGGCCAAAAAAAAAAAAAATATATATATATATATATATATATATATACACACACACACACACACACACACACACACATAGGGGCTGAAAGCAACACTGTTTTTTGTATTTTTTGTATCAAATGGCTGTGTGATAGAGTCACTGTCTTCCGTAGTCACCCTGGCTGCCTTCCTGTTGGTGTGGGCGACAGCAATTTGCAGTTCACAGTAACGGGCCATCCACTAGAAACCACGTGGCACAGTGCGCAACTGTGTTGTGCTGGTGAGCGCAACGGTCCGTCTGTGACATCACCTCTGGGTTAATTTACACTGTGTAGCACAAGAGTGCTAGTTCAATTTGGAACAATGTCAGTATTGTGACCAGGTTTTCTAAAAGTTCAAATAATGAAAATGAGAATGATTATAATGCAAACACCAGTATGACACAGACATCACCAAAAATGTCTAAATGTCTGTGTTACTTTAATGACAAATGGACGAACACATATGACTGGATTAGGGGTGTAAGTAACCAAAAAAAAAAAACACACTGACTAACATGCAGACACGAGTGTGGGATCGAGTGTGGTGGCCAGGGAGATGGGGAGGCATAGATGGAGACTGAATCTCCCAAGACAGGATGCGACGGACAAGTACTTCTAAATCAATTACAATTTTTCATCTCCCAAAAAGATACCAAAGCTCAGATATAAGTAGCGATGGCTGAGTTAGCGTGGGCACAGGGCACGAGCGTGCGTGCATCTTCCTAGCATTGCCTTGGACGCTCCATGAAACCAGTGAAGTTACGTTTTCTCTTTCAGAAGTTGCAGCTGAAGAGCCTGTGGGCAAACAAAGGGACATTTTGGTGACAGAGGTGTTGGCCTCTTATAGAGTAGGGCTGTTTCTGCCGGATCTTTCTACAGTATCAAGTAATCCCATCAACAAAAATAGTTCCCCTAATTCTTAGGGGAACATGTGAGTTCACACTTTGATTTGAAAAAAAGTTTTTAGTCATCTTAATTTCTATGAAGATAATAACAAAACCACAGAAAACATAAAAAATCGTGTTAATATCTTGTCCAAATATAAACTAGATTTTGCTCATATATCTGCATATTCCACAAACAGTAAAAATGTAAATTTTGATAAATTCAATTCAATCTGTTAACTTCTCACCAAGGAAAATGAGAAGAGTAACCTGCTCAATGTTCTGCACATCTTGTGCACAGAACTACTGCAAAGGCATGCAATTTGCTTACTGTGATATTGAAGCATCCAGAATGGAAATTTTTGTCACTTTTTAGTATCTCATTAACCTGCAGAAGTACTTAATGAGATTTTTGACTTGTTAGAAATGAAAGGTGATATTTTCCTTAGACATGGGCTCACAAGTTGTCTGATATTATTGTCAAAATATTGGTTTCCTTTCAAATCATATTTCAAAGTGTGGGACAAGGAGAATGTCCTTGTCTCATTTAGAAATACATTGGTGATGAGAATGGGGGAAAAGAGCAAAGTAAAACAAAGAACTTTATGTTCTTTCTCCAAAACTATTTGGTTATCTTTGAAGATACAATACAGAGCCAAAAAAAAAAAAAAAAAAAAAAAACTTTGAAACAAACTTCACCTAAGTTATTTCACATTACGTGTAGGTTTCAACAAAAACTCAAAAAGTGAAAATGACTCACTTTTTGGATATAAGATTGAATTTTTCATTCAAAATAATGGCACACAGAAAGGGCAGCCAAGTTAACCAGAATTTTCTCATTTCTTTACTAAAACTATAACTTATTTTGCATCCAACTTCAATTTCACAAGTTTTACTCTGTGCTTTAAAATCACTTTCCCTGAAAAAGAGAGATTTAACTTACGATGACATCCAGTGTGCCTTGGAGTGTTTACAAATAGATACTTGAGAAACGGATAACTGTTGTGACAAATTTAGGATACAAAGGACCTAATCGGTCACAACAAACACGCGGGTCCAAAGTGGACAGGCATTTTTCTGAGAGCTACAAATTCATTTCTGCAAGTCTCGAAGCCTGCTGTTGCTGGTAAGTAAAATCCTCAGCATTCCACGCTGCCACACTGTTGTCGAGAGGATATTCAGTCTGATACCATCACACTGGACTGGCACCTTGAGAACAGTAAAAAAGTCAAAGTGATTTTCATGTTGGACTGACCTCCATTTACCACTTCATAAGAGAAAAGAAAAAATGTTCTAAAGGGAGCTCAGAAAAGCACTGGAAAACCACAGAAAGAGAAAAAATGTCTTAACGCATCACAGGAAAGAAACGTATCATTGTTTCAAATACTGTTTAAAATTTAACATTAATATAGCCTATATTTAATATCTGCTAACTGGCCTATTGTATTTCTGTTCTCCTTTTAAAAGGTCTTACATGTATGTATCTTAAGTATACACAATAATAAACCCTGTGAAATGTAAATAGTCAATGAACACATTTGAAAACATTCTGTGAGTGAACAGAAAGAAATGGAAAGACATTGTCGTATCTTTCTCACACATACTATTTGTTTAATTGGTCCTGCTATTCACGAGTCATTGTCAATGTTGCTGGCTCTGTTGTTTGGTTTAAATAACAGCATTTATTGGAACAGATAATCAAATCATACAGAGGATATAATTTCAAATAAACACATGTTCCATAATTTTTATGAAAAAGATAGTACATGTGGATAACTATTATTATCTCCTGTACTATTATGGGTTACGCTTGTCTGGTGTGGCCGTGTCCCCGGCTGCTCTCTAAAGAGTTGATCCTGCTGAACAAGACACTCATCGCTTTGCTTTGCTCGGGGACAGAGGGTGTCTGTAATCACAGGAGGGTCCAGCAACCAGCTTGCTGGGCCTGCAGTTCCTGGTGCTGACTCTCCTGTGTGCCCAGCCTCCTCTCTGGGGTCAGGCCCGGCCTGTGCCCCTGACCTCCACTCTTCCCACCAACCAGACCGTCGGCTCTTGCTGGAACAGGGCCTGGGTGCTTCTGTGCAGAGGCTGGTGCTAACTTGGCCTTTTCGGGGGACCTGGTGGACCTTTTCCTTTGCTTCTAGAATGAATCCACTGAAATAAACAACTCATTCTTTTCCTGACTTTCCTGAGACCTGAAGCTCCAGGGCTCCCTCTGTCCCAAATGTGGGCATAAAGAGCCTAGGATGCTGGAGACAGCCAGACCTCCGCACACACGCTCAGGGACGGGGATGAGCTGTGAGCCCTTAAAGGTAAGATTGTCTGAATCAGGGACATTCAGTGGCACAGCCGTGAGCACTGTTCTGCAGCTCTGTCTCAAATTCGAGCTCCAACCTGCCATCACAACAGTCTTCGGGAGAAGTTTGCCTAGATCTTGGAGCACCAATATTCTTGGTGGAGAGCAGGGAGGCATTCTCAGACTACACAGAGAGCTTCATTAATTTGGGGGAGCTTCCCAGCTCCCTGGTTCTCTAGAGACCTCTTGACTGTAGGTGAGGACCAACAGACCCTTCAGCCTTGACTATTGGCCCCTGGAGGAATTCTTACCTTCACCTCCTGCACTGTCTTCTGACACAGGGGTAGCCTCCAGCTAGAGTTCCCATGGGCACTTCTCTTCTTCCATCATCACGCTTGGTTTTGCCATCGATGCAGGTGTGAGGACAGAAACGATACCCGGGAGGCCGTGTTTGTGCTTTGTGGCCTTCTTCATCCAAGGCGTCAAGAGAGGAGTGCCCAGGAGGGGCTCTGGATTTCCCACGATGACCTTTCCTCCCAGACCTGCTTGCTCGTTTCCTCCAAGGAGCGGGGAACCTCAGCTCTGGGTGTACCCCTGAGCCGAGGGGGGCTGAGGAGTGAAGGAAAGACGGGAACGCAGCCAGCACTGGGTCTTCCGCTACTGACCTTGCTCTGTGGTGAATCCACAGGACAGAGAGACAGGGTCACCTCTGCCACACACAGAAGCATATAAAATGGGCTTCTGGTGCCTGCCAAAGGCCTAGATTGGGGGAAGAAAGCACCGGAGAGGTGTTCAGTTGATTCCTGACTCACTGAGGCTGCCGAATTTCTGTTTCCCAAGGGGCTTTGGGACCTCCTGGGAGAGAATAAGGTGAGCAGCAGCCACGCAGGACACACAGAAGCAGGGGTCCTGCCGATGGATCTGCCCAATGCCGTGCCCACGTATCTGTCCAGGTGTGCATCACTCCCTTCCGCTCGGGTCTCTGTCCTGGACCCCTTGCTAGGTCTGTCTGTCTGAGCTCCTTGATAGGTTTCCCTTGGGGGCCCTTCCCACGCAAGCTCTGTACCCTTCCCCAGGTGATCCCCTACCTGGAACTTTCTCACATAGACTCTTGCTTGTTGCCTCAACCCAGCCTTCCTTACATCCTTGCTGCTTTGCCCTAAACACAAAGGAGGATGAAAATCCAGGTTTGCCACCACCTGACATGTCCCTGGTAATCTGAGGGTGCATAAGTGTCCTTCTCTTGAGTCATGCGTGCCTGTCCTTCTGTTTTTGGATGGCCCTATGTTGAAGGTGGTTCTCAAGTTGCTTCCACATCTCCTTGCTGGCAGTAAATTCTGCAGGAAAGATGGAAACCAGCACACAGGACAGGAGAGGGCTGTCTGGGGGAAGGCAGAGAGCTGGAGAACCAAAGGCTTCCCAAGACCTTTGGACCTCAGAAGATAAAACCCACAAACTTTTCAATTGCTTCTTCCACATGTGCCATTTAGGGTGTGGAGTTTCAACTGGAGTGAAAGACTGTACCTGACTCTGAGTTCTATAGTGGGATACTCCACTGTCCCAAATCTGGCTTGGAGAAGTTGTTAGCAGGGGAGAGAGACTGAGGGGTCCTGGGGCTGTGTCTGAATCAGACACAGGGACTGGGCCGGGGCAGCATTCCAGGTAAGAGGTGGGGCTGGGTCTTGTGCTGGGGCAGAGGCTGGGGTGGGGATTCCTTAGACTGTATTGGGCCTTGGAACATCAGAAATTGCTTTGAATAAAACAACAAAAGCCCCTAGGGAGTACTGTCTACCAGAGAACAGGACGGTAGTCACATGAACTCTCTGTGCTCAGACAGCTGGCTCCATCCCTGCAGCGTAAGGCCTCCCAAGGCCTTAGGGCTTGGGATCTGTGCTGGCTTTGAAGCTGCTCTTGTCTGCCTTCAGTGCTCCAGAAGGACTCAAGTTTTCCTCCTCAGCAAGTGACTCTAGGGAATTCAGAGATGTTAGTTCGTGGCCTGGCCTCTTTTGTTTTGGAAATGACTCCTTCTGTTCTTTACCCAACCACATTGGAAATATGCTCGTTTATGATTCATCTGCAGGTGCTCTTGGACATCAGGTATAAAGATGGAGATGCTACCAGGCCCCATATGTCTGGTTGCAGGGTTTTCCCAGAGATTGGACTAAGTCGTATGAAGAGAAAGAAACTCTCAATGGAAAACACAATGTGAGGATGTGGGGAGGAATATGTGCTTCCCAGATGCCTGCCTCTGGGAGAACAGAGTGGCCCATGCCTGAGAATGTTGGGACAAAACAGGCCAACCACCAGGGGCCCTTGGGACTAAGGTCTCTGGGACCATGTCCTATAGGACGCTGGTCGCCTCAAGTGAGTCAGAGTGAGGGCAGAGGCTGGTGAGAGTGAGGGTGGAGGCTGCTGAGAGTGAGGGCCGAGGCTGGCCACAGTGGAGCAGAAAGTGCAGGCGAGGAAGGTGAAAAGGCATTGACACTGGGAGAATATTAATAACCTGAGAATGTATGGTTTAGCCAAGGGCATCCTCCTCTTGGTCCTGTTTTGACACTGAAAGGCAAGAAAGGAATGAGAGGCTGGGGCTCCATGTCTCTCTCCTCTCTCTGAGCAAGCCACAGATATTCATTGTTTGTGAGTACCACTCTAATAGTTTCAACTTTGAAATCAGGGAGCTCTATGTCTCCTCCTCATTATTCACTTTTAAAAGGGATAAATTATATTTTATTGCTCCTTCTTTGAAAATCCAAATAAAGAAAGGCTTTTTGTTTGTGATCCTCAGTGCTCCTTTGCTTAAGATGGGTGCAAGTCTCAGCCGTTCATGTGCACGGCTTTGTCAAGTGGGAGTCCAGCCCCAGAGGCCAGCAGTGCTCTGCATACCAGCCCAAGGACACTGGATATGGGAACACACGAGGTAACTGATGACACAGGAGAGAGTCTCTCTCCCATAGGTATCCTACGCTTCCTAAACCGTCCCCTCCAGCACCACTGGACCGCAGTGGCGGAGACTTTAGCCTGGCACCCTCTGCCACAGCAGAGAGGTTTGCCTGTGAGCTTTGGATAGAGTCCCTAGTCCCTGCTGTCACTCATGCCCGGCCCAACATGTTTCCCCAGAAGTAGATTGACCAACGCCCCAGTTTGCCCAGGACACAGAGGTTTCCCAAGCACGATGTGAGATTTTCAGAGCTAAAACCAGGAGATGCCTGGGCAAACTGGGACAAATTGGTCTCCCTACAAAGATGACGCTGTAGCCTTTCCTGAGAGTTTCACAGGCATCTCCCTGTGAAAACAACACGCACTTAGTAAATTGAGAAAAGGAACAGGAAAACAGGCCTCCCAACATACGCTGAGGGTTGAGTCTCGGGCTTGCTCACCTGGTTCTCATCTCTGTTTTCATCTCTGTTTTCAGACATACGGAGGGAAACAGACCCTTCTGGAGGGAGTAAAGAACCAGAAGGCAGGACTGCACGGCACGGGGTAAACAGAAAACGGCAGAAGCCGCAGGAAGTGGAGCTGGATCTCAGCCGTGGGGGACAAAGCATTTTCACAAGCACAGAGCTCTCCCTCCATCAGCTGGAGCTCGCAGAGGTGCAGGCTGGTCACAGAGCTCGGGGACGAAAAGGAAAAGGTGAACCTGTAGCCCCCCCTTCCTCAGCCTGGCAGATCTCAGCACAGGCCTGGGCCTACTCCCCCCTCCTCACTCCCACAGTCTTCCTCTTCCCAGCCCCGGCCCTTCGGCCAGTGGCGTGCACGCTGCAGGCGAACGCCCCGCACAGGACCAGGTGCGGCAGGGCCCAGCTTTGCCCGCACCCGCCCCATAGCCTGGCAAGTCTGGATGTTCCCTAGAATGTCACCAACTGCCAGTGCTCTCAGGTGTCCTCTGTCCTCGCCTCCAGCCTCCTCAGGTGCTCTGTTCCCAGACACAGAACTCCACACCTTCTCAAGGTTTTCCCAAAAGAATCCACTTTCACAGAAGAGCACTGGGAAGCACCGTAGCCTTTATTAAGGCTACCATAAGAATGACAGGGACGAGGTGTAACTGTTTTCCTTCCTAAGTCCTCGAGGGTTGCTCTGTTCCCGAGGTCCCTCCAATCCCCCCAGGCATGCAGGGCCCACCCGCAGGTCCATCTCCCCTCTCCCCTGGGGCCACAGCCAACCCACAGGCAGTCTCCCATATTATCTACTCAGAGCAATTGAGGTCTCCCGCTCTGTACCCAGCAACACACTTAAAGCCATCCTGAAACGAAGAGCGGCTGATGTCTGCTCTTTAACATCATCCAAACCCTCAAGAGAGCAATTGCAGTTCTATCCAGCAGTATCTTCATTTGGCTTTGAATTACACCTGCGGTGAAGGGTTCCTGACTTGCTATTTACTTTCTAGCTTCCATTTAAATCCCTGTTGGACGCCGAATACTTTTTAAAAGTAATGCAGTCATTTAGTCAATGGTAAATAGGTAAGAGAGGAATATGTTGGTATAGGCATATAGATCTCCTTTTTACTTTCTGGATTTTCCAAAAATTCCCGTTGGTCTCTCAATAATTCTTAAAAATAATTAATGAGGTTAAGGAGAGAGAGATAGATGATAGCTAGCTGATAAATAGATAATAAATAGATTAATAATAGATATATGATATAGAGATGATAGAGACATGTTTATCTCCGCATGTTACACAAGCACACAATAGAGCTGAAACACTTACAGTTTCATAATTAAAATTATAAACTGCTGAAATTCATCTCTGAAGTCTTTCTTTGCTTTTCCTTCCCCAATGTCCTGGCCCAGGACGACACTTTCCCACCTAGGTGATGGGTCTTCAGCAGAGGGGACAGCGCCCATCCGTTCGGCTCCCTTGACACCTGCCCCCCCAGCCTGGCCACACCTCTCCCTTCACCGCAGAGGTCTTTCTGTTCAGAAAAGTCCCTCTGCACATCCACTACTTCTGGCACTGTCACTTCTGGCTTGATTCCGGCTCTGAGTAGCCCATACGTAAATCGCCTTTCAAAGTTTGAGCAAAGATAAGCCCCAGAATGGGAGGTAGAATTTCTCATACAAACGGCTGATCAACTGTATTCTTCAAAAATTCCAGTCACAATGGATTTTTTTAAAAAACAGATTGGGGAATTTTTACAGATTGAAGGAGACTAAAAAGACAACATCACAATACAATATGTGATTAACTCTTTACCGGAAGAAAAACAGTGCCCTACAAGGCATTATAAATTGACGGAATTGAAATGCGGCCAGTAAATTTAATGGTCGATTTGTTGAAGTCAAGAACAACACTGTGGGTAGAAAAGAGATTATTTTGTCCTTAGGAAATACACACTGAAATATTTTAGGAATAAGGGACATGATGTTTGTGATTTGCTGTCACATAAATGTACAGTTAAAAGGAAAATATGAGTACATCTGGAGAGACAAATGGGGAAAAATCTTAAAAATGGGTGAATTAGAAAAGGCAGCCCTTCTAATACACTTGAAATTATTTCCAAATAAAGAAAGTTTTTAAAACGACCCATTGACTCTCTCCTCAGATTTTAGCCCCACTTTGAGCTTCTCTGACCTTACTTCTCACAGCTGCCCGCTCCGGCCCCAGACGCCCACACAGGTGTGCACATGAGTCTGGCCTGGGAGCAGCAGGACAGGCCTGGACACTGAGGCCAGAGCCCAGGTGTGAGCAATTCAGTGACTCTTCCAGCTGTTTTACAAGGAGGGGGTTGCAGGTCCCACGTCACGTCTGGCGGAGAGGGGCAGATGCAAGCGGGAGACACTAACATATCCCTGAGGTTTGGGTTACAACTAGGCTTAGTGTGTTTGTTTTGTTCTGTCTTTTTGAAGAAAGGATCTGCAGTTTTCAACAACACTTACACTGTGTGTGTCTGCAGCCCCACGGGCCACTGTGCCGGTGGAGCCTGGCGGAGAGGCAGGCAGGGCCCCTGCTTCCCCTGCACCCCCACGAGGGCTGAGGTCTCCAGTGACAGCTGCGCTTACCTTCTGTAGGCGGCTCTTCCTCTCTGAAGTGAGTTTTCCAGCTGACGAGATGCTGGAGTTTTGTTTTACCACCTCAACACATCCACTGCTCTGAGCCTTTCAACTCTTCTTCCACCACGTGCCTTCGAAGTTCTGGCATTTCTACGTCTCCTATGTGTGGACCGTCCCTTTCCCCAAGCTTCTAGCCAATCTGGCAGCATGGTAACACATGGCCTGGGCACCGTGCCCTGATGTGAAATTCTGTGCCAGGAAGTTTGCTCCCTCACCAATATGCTTTTCCTTGTGCAACTCTACAGTCAGTCCTCCTGATCCAATGCTCCCAGAGTCATCCCCTGACTCCCAGAACCTGCACACACTGGCTGGGTCCTGCGGCTGCTGCAGCATCCAATGCTTTTCTCTCCTTACCGGGCTCAGCACACCCCGCTGTGACTCAACCCCAGTTATTGGTAAGATGGTTGGGGGCACAGGCAGGGACAGATCATGGGGCATGTGCTGTCATAGAAGGTGGCAGCTTCGTGGTGTCTTCATGCACTACCCTTCTGCTAGGACAAAGGGCTACTGCATGGGCCCAGAGGCTCAGAGAAATCTGGCATTCGGTATTTCAAGGGCACTGACCTAAATATCCCCACCCCTAGCTTCAGGGCCCAACTCTTTCTAATCAGGGCACTGCACAGGGCAAAGTCGTCCTCCCGGGGTTGGAAATTCCAATTTCTCTGGCGCCCTGTTCCTCATGGGACGTCTGGGTCCGATCCTCAGCCCCTCCTGCCCTCTGCCGAAAGGAGCAGAGTGCCTGTGTGGGTGCTGAGGAGGCCTCTGGCTTTCACGCTCCTCCCTGTACTGGCGATTCAGCCCCACCTGCCTTGGATGGTCTTTCTCCAATGCACTGGCTCCCAACGAGTCATCCAGTTTCATAGTCCTTAGTAATCGTTATTTACCCCCAGTCTTTAAACATCCAAGATGGCTGTTTCTGGTGGGTACAGATGCACCCACAGATGCATTTCCTCTCACCATATTTCAGCCCAGATCACCACCAGTGAAAGTTTGAACACTTGTGCTGCAGCCACACGCCAAGGAGCACCAGTGCTCCATCCACCACCAGGAGGGACCCTCATTGCCAGCCCCCAGCAGGCGACGTATCCCAAAAACCCATTTCGAGTCTGTATCCCAAGACCAAGTCCTATTCCCATTAATGTGGGGAGGATTCCCAGGGGAACAGACTCTGGGCCTCTGACATTTGCACACAGGAGGTTTAGTGAGAAGGGCTCTTGGAATGACACCCACAGAGACATGGGACATGGCGCTGGACCGGTGCAGAGGCTGAGCTGTCATGTCACACAGAGGAGCCCTCGGCCAGGCCTGCCAGGTGCTCTGGGGCTGGGATGGCCCTTCAGGGTGTTCCCATTGAGGCAAGGAAGCCGGGCCTTTGTAATACCAAATTCAGCAGTCGTGGGGAGGGGGATGACTCTCAGGGTAGCATCTTCCTTCAGGTGGGGTCCTTACTCGAGACGGTCGTGGCGAGATGCCGACAGCCAGCACTTTAGAAGCTAGATGTGCGTGTGACGGTCCTGAAGGGGCCCAGGCAGTACAACACGATGTCCCCCTGGAGGGGAGCAGACCAGGAAGCCTATGCCCTCCCCTCCTTGGAGGGCACCATGGAGCCGACAAAAATGCCTGAGCTCTTGCATCAGACACAGATGAGTTCCCACCCTCCAGCCTCCAAAAGAAAAAAAAAGAAGAAAGAGGACTAGCCATACCTGTGACGCAGGGCTGCTGCAAAGATTCAGTATATACAAAGGTTTATGAATAACCTGCTCTAGCTCAGGTACAGACCCGTCCCATATCCCCCGGATCCTTCTGTACAGCAGGGGTATGTAGTAGAGAAGACAGGCCCATCTGTCTGGGCGAGCGTGAGCTGGGAAACCCAGTGAGCTCCAGGGCAACGAGAAGGAGCCTGGGCTGGACCTGAGGGCTGATGGAAGTTCTTGCAAGGAAATGCTGAGAAAATGCCTGCGGAGGGTCCAGAACTCGTTAGGTTCTCCATACATGAAACCTACAGATCACATGATGCAAAAAATGCTCGGCTGATTTCCCTGTAGCTTTGCCTGCCTCCCGGGGTGTTGACCATGGCCCGTGTGCATCCCGCAGGGGCCGCCTGGCTCTCTGGGTCATCACATTGGCCTAAGACACGGTCTGAGATAGAGGGTCTGCCCGATAGCTCTCGGATGCACGTTTGCAGAAAGCCAGTCGGTGCCGCTCCTGCTCCTTCCAGGACCCGCAGTCGGCCTGAGCGCCCCACTTTCTGCCGCAGCTGCCAGGGAGGGAGGAGCGAGAGTGGCTGTGGGGGACACTCAGCAGCCTCAAGGGACATCAAGCTTCCCGGGAAGTGGGAGATGACAGGAGCTAGATCCCTAGTCGGGCACAGATAGGCTGATAGTATGTTTGCACAAAGACAGCAAAATGTTATGAAAAGACAGGGCTGAACCGGAGAGACTGAGCCCCTCGGCCCTCAGGGAAGCGGGCGCCCCTCCTCTGAGCGGATGGTGCTGGATGGCGCTGTCCGAGGGGTCCAGGCAGGCCGCAGGGCGGCACCCAGAGAAGGAGCTGAGCTGCTGTGTCCCCGAGAGCCAGCCTGCTGTTCTCTCCAGGGCCACCTGTGGGGAGCCTCGCGTGACGCCAAGGCCACTGTTCCCGCATCTGCATCCTGGACACACACTGCTACACGGTTCTCACTTAGGGAACCACTCACCCAGGGGCGGAATTCGGAGAGGGGGCACGGAGGCGCGGAACGGGGCTGGAGGAGGAACCAGTCTGCCCCAGAGGCACGTGTCTTACCTCAGAAGCCGCCTTGCGCAGCCTGGTAATCAAGGGAGGCTTGTCCTCCACACATCCGGCCCCACTGTGGTCCACTGCACCGCCCTCCTGCTCCGCCCCACCTGACCCTCAGGCTCTGCCTGGAAGGACCACCCCAGACTGGGAGGAAATATATGAAAAACCCACACTTGATAGAAGACTTGAGTATGCAACAAATTCTTAAAACTGAATTAGAAAACAAACATCTCAATTAAAAAAACGAGCAAATGATCTGAACAGATCCCTCATTGAAGAAGATATACAGATGGAAAGTAAGCACACGAAAAATTCTCAGCATCATGTCATTACGGAACTTCAAATTAAAACAAGCTATAGGAGGAGTCATGATTATTTATGAGAGGAGAAACATACACATGTGCAATCCAAGCTTCATGCTCCTTTATGGGACCCATGTCCAAAAAGTGACAGTGTTAACATGATCTGAGGGTAGAGTTTTTGGCCCTCTGATGCCAAAAGGTGAAGCAGAAGTCACAAAAACCTTCTGTGCACATCTTTCATAGACTGTCCAGAACCCCTTCATGATCAGTGGTCTCTCAGTTGTTGTGCCAAATCCACAAAAGGGAGAAACATTAGGAGGTTGACTGAAATCAGCTCTGGAGTTAGTCTGCCCAAAAGGTGGGTTCTATTTAACCCTTAGGGAAGAGAGCCTAACAGTTACCCAGGGAGGGGGTATAACAAGGTGTGGCTGACCTTCTGTCCTGCCATGGCGGGGAACTCAGTTTTAAGGTTATTCTGGGGTCCCCTAGGCCAAGAAGGGGTCCGTTTAGTCAATTGGGGGGCTTAAGATTTTATTTTTATTTCTCGAGCACTAAAAAGAAATGAACTATCAAGCTATAAAAATAATGGAAGAAACTTAAATGTATATTGCTAAGTAAAGAAGCCAATCGGAAAAAGCTACATACTGTGTGATTTCAACTATATGACATTCTGGAAAAGGCAATATTGTGGAGACAGTAAAAAGATCAGCAATTGCCAGCGGTTAGAGAGAGAAAGGGCAGGATGAGTAGGCAGAGGACAGGGGATTTTTAGGTCAGTAAAACCATTCTGTATGACAATATAATATTGGCTAGATGGCATTAAGCATTTGTCAAAACCCATAGAACTGTACAACCCAAAGAGTGAACCTTTATGTAAACTATGGACTTTAGCTGATAGCAATGTGTCAATATTGGCTCATCGATCGTGACAAATGTGCCACACTGTTGCAAAATGCTAACAATGGAGGAAACTGGGTGCCACCGTTATAGGGGAGGGAGTTGTATACGGTAACTCTTTGTACTCTTTGCTCAACTTTTCTACAAGCCTAAACTCCTCTACAAAGTAAAGTCTATTACTTTTTTTTAAAAAAAATGTTTATTTATGCTTTGTTATTTTATTTAGATAAAAAACCTCCACAGCCAGAGCTTTTTAGATGAGATAACTTCAACGTGATTCGAGACATTAACTTAAAGAAAGAGAAAAGTTACATAATCTTCTCTTAATAATTCTTTAAGAGGCATTTGATAAAATGCATGATAAAAAAATATTTAGCAAATTAGAAATAAAAGGAAATATTATTAATCTTATAAATTGTATCTGTTATGTTGAATGGCATAAAATTTCCATTCTTGTAGATCAAATCCCACAAACAACTATCATACGTAACAGTGTATTATTGAAAAAAACAAGAAAAAGACATCTACTCTAGTTTCTCTTATTTAATATTGTACTAGAGGTTCTAGCCAATGCACAAGACAAGATAAAGAAATAAAATACATGAGGAAGGGAAAGAAGGAAATAAACTTTCCCTATAAACAGCATGATCATGAACACAGAACCAGAATAATTTACATAAATTTTAAAAAGTTAGTAAGCAACTTTGTTGTAAAAATTCTCTCTCTCTCTCTCTCTCTCTCTCTCACACACACATACACCACCCCTCCATTCCCACTCTAGTAAAGGGTAGAACAGTTTTGTGTTGCTGATATTTGGGGGGGTGTCAAGCAAGTCAGCGACTAAGCTGCACAGCACAGCGGTCTCCTTCGTCCTGTGCAACTCCAGGGGAAGATTTACTGGTCTGTCTTCGCTGCAGTGTTATGAATTCATTTTGTGGACAAGATTTGTTCATTTTGATATCCACAGCACCTGGCAAAAGGTGCCTTATAAAAGGTCAAAAGGACACTGAAGGTGTTTGTGTTTATGGAATTGTATAACTTACTTATCTCACTCCTGAGAGGGAAGTGAAGAATTAACTGCCTCTTAGGTAACATCTTCACAGGCCTTCAAGAAAAATTGAGACACTCAGCTCTGGAGCGCACACCATTTCTGACCCTATGTAAATGTGTCAGCCCTGGAAAGAACCCCCCACCTCCAGCACGAGGATGCACCACTCTGTTACATCAATGTACGGTGGAGTGCCACTTCCAAGGCCACTTAAGCTTCTGCAGTTGCATAATCCAGACCCCGGGAAATATTCCAGATGGTAAAGTAAACATATAAATCTTAGAAAGAAGGAAACTTTGTGAACCCCATGAAATGCAGGTCAATCTCATTTCGAGCATATTTACGGAGGTCTTTTATACATTCAATCAATTGGATCAGGGACTCAACTTACATGTATGATCGCCTCTTTGTTGAAGCCAATCAAAGCTTCAAGGAAACTACAAAAGGAAAGTGAACTTCAAATTCCCCTGCAGGATCAATTAACACCTTGAAATTTTCATCTAAAAGCTTTCTTAATGGGTACCTGACTAATGCATGCTTAAATTCTAATGAGCACCATAATAGAATCTTAATAGAGTTGTTTAGATTTTGTTTTTAAATTGGCAGTACCCATTTGCTAGTCTACACTGAGCAGTAGATAGTAGAGTATGAGAAGAATCTAATTTTAAATAAAATTAGTGCAGTTGTATATGATTATATAAGTATTATGGTTTTATATTATGTAATATATAATATTCAAGATTTTTAAATAAAGTTTTAAATCGACTAATAGCATACCTGCATAAAAGCACTCAAATATGTGCATATTACGATGAATTTTACAAGGTGAACACACCCATGTAACCATCACCACCAAAAACAATGAGTAGAGTCCCCTTATTCTGTCCCAGCCACTATTCACATCTTCTCCAAAGGTAACACTGTTGTGATTTCTATACCATAAATTAGTTCTGGCTGGTTTGATCTTGAAGTAGAACTGTCTAGCAGAACAGCAGATTACAGAAAACCTTTGTCTCTGGCTTTTTGCTCAATATTTTGTTTGTAAAACATAGGTAGGTGGTTGCATGTCGCAACAGCTGATTGTCATTGCTGTGTCCTGTTCCACTGTGTAAATATGTCACAATATTTTCTACTGTTAATGGACCGGGGTAGTTTCTTATTTGAGGCTATTAATGATAATTTTGCCACATTCAGTCCTTGATGGTTGGGGTTTGATGCATCTTGTGTTTCTGATGTGGTACCAAGATGTGAAATTTCTGGGTCACCGTAGTATATACATGTGCTAGACTTTAGTCGATACTGTCGGCCAGTTTTCCAAATGGTTTTACCAATCCATACTCCAACCCTCTGGAATAAAGATTCCAGGTGTTCCATGTGTTCTCTAACACTTGATAGTGCCGGTATTTTTTATTTTAGCCATTCCAGCGTGTGTATAGTGTTATATAGTTGTGACTTTAATTTGTACTTCCCTAATAATGACCAGCTAGCTTGAGCACATTTCCATACATCTGCTGTTGTCTATTTGAATATACTGCTGTGTGAAATGGCTATTCAAGTACCTTGCCCTTTTTTCCACCCTATTGATTTGAGAAGTTCTGTGTGCCCTCTGGATAAAGGTCCTTTGCTCCATGTAAGTAATATACATAGCTTCTGATACACCCTGACCAGCCTTTTCAAACTCATGAAAATGAACAGAAATGAACGGAAAGTCTTCATTTTAATGTAATCCAATTTATTGCTTTTTTGCTTTGGGTTTCATGCCTTGCCATCTACGTTCATCAAGACATTTTCCTGTGTTGTGTGCTAGAATCTTTATTATTTTATTTACTTTTTATTATTCTTTTTTAATTTTTCACATTTAAAGCTACAGTCATGGAAATTATTTTTGTTTGTTGAGTTAATTAAAGGTTAAGATCAATTTCCCCTTCCTCTTACCCTCTATTTCTCTTAAGCCATAATTTCCTGGGTTTATTTGTTTTCAGTTTCCTTCTAATTTAGTCTTCATTTTAAAATTTATTTTTCTTTTATTCTCACTCCTTTTCTCAGTTACATTTCCTCCTTTTTGAATTTTTCTAATCCTTTTTATGCTGATTTTCATAGTTTCAACTATTTTCCTAAATATTTGTTTTATTTTGAAATATAAGATTATAATTTCATCTGTTTTGTGGGCAAGTATTTCTGACATTCTGTCTTTGACTGTAAAGATGTGATTCTGTTCCTTATTCCCAGTATCTTGTGGAATCATTGTAAGAACACCTCATATAAATGAAATCATGTAGTATTTTCCTTTCTGTGTCTGACTTATTTCACTTAGCACGATGTCCTCTAGGTTCATCCATGTTGTTACAAATGAAAATTTCTCATTTTCTAAGGATGAATAATATCCCTTTGTGTATGTACTGCAGTCCCCCTTTACCTGGAGTTTTGCTGTCTGAGGTTTCAGTTACCCAGAGTCAACTGTAGTTCAAAAATAGTAAGTGCAGTACAATAAGATATTTTGAGAAAGAGAGAGCACATTCACATAATGTTTATTACAGTATATTGTTATGATTGTTCTATTTTATTGTTATTGTTGTTAATCTCTTACTATGCCCAATTTATAAATTAACCTTTATCATAGGTATGTATGGGAGAAAACATAGTATCAGAAAGCATAAGGTTTGGTACTATCTGCAGTTACGGGCATCCACTGGGGGCCTTGGAAAATATCCCCCATGGGTAAGGCAGGACTGCTGTATACCATGATCTCTTTGTCTATTCACTCATCAAAGGACACTTAGGTCATTTCCATATCTTAGCAATTGTGACTAGTGCTGCAATAAACAGGAAAAAAACAGGAATCTTAATGAAAATAAAGTCACATAAATAAAAATAGGAAGTAGAAGTACCAGGAGTAGGGAGGAGGGAAGAAATAGGGTCAAAGGGAATAAACTTGTAGTTAGATAGGATAAATAAGTCTAAAGATGTAATGTTCAGAATGAGGACTACAGCTAATATTATTGTATTATATATTAAAATTGTGCTAGGAGAGTACATTTTAGGTGCTCTTACCACAAAAGGAAAAGTAACTGCGAAAAGTAACTGGCAGATTGCTTGAGCTCAGGAGTTTGAGACCAGCCTGAGCAACAGCAAGACCCATCTCTACTAAAAATAGAAAAATTAGCTGGGCGTCATGGTGCATGCCTATAATCCCAGCTACTCGGGAGGCTGAGGAAGGAGGACCACTTGAGCCCAGGAGTTTGAGGCTACAGTGAGCTATGATGATGCCACTGAACTCTACCCAGGGTGACAGAGTGAGACTCTTGTGTTAAAAAAAATATATATATGTTATCATTTTAAATATATACAATAAAAATGAGTTTAACAAAAAAATTATGTGGGATTCAGCCATCATCCTTTTCTGTTGCCCACTTGTATATGACATTAGTTTTCCTCGACTGTTAGCAGGAAGGGAGATCAGAAGAGCTTTCCCAGCTTCACATCTAAAGCTCCCTCTTCTGTTAATTTGGTAAAGTGGACAAAAATACAGCTCAGCACTTCCTGGGTCACCCAGCTCTGTCCCTTCCCCGCGTGTATCTGGACCTTCCATTTATTTGTCCCTCTTGGTCCTGCCCTGAATCACCACGTGGTGTTTCATCTTGGAAAGGATCTTCAGCTGTCACATGTCACAGTTCAGGAGGCCCAGACTGCTCACGCCCTGCAGACATGACAGACAGCCATGCCGCACGTGTGAGCCGGAGCAGCCCAAAGCAAGCCACCTGCAGCGGCTCTGCTCAGATAGGCCCGCCGTTCGCCTTTGGCTACTTGGGGGTTCTGCCTCAGATGTGATTAAAAATCAGGTATTAATTGAGCTCACTGAGGACCTGTGTGAGAACATTTGTATCTGAGGCTTTTAGGGGTTAGAAAAAACAGAATAAGAATGAGAAAGAAACATAAGATTAGCAGCCGAAGCATCAAAAAGTGCTTCCAATAGAAATTTGAAATTCAGAGATTTTGAATAAGTTTCATCTATAAATGTATTCTTCATTCTGTTTGATTAGACATACAAGAAACATAATTAGGAAGAAACCACTCTTTTTCCTAATTTCTGAAATACCTTGGGGACTCATTTCCCATCAATATGTTCATAAACACTTCAGTAATTTTTCTACATTTAAGAATGTGCTCCTATAATTTTTCTACATTTAAGAATGGGCATCGAAAAACAAATCTTATTTACCATCCCTAGTTTCCAGTTACTGGAAAACATTCAATAAATATTCCTTCAGTCCCTGATATATGCCAAGAACACTTGTCATTATCAGTCGGTTTTAGGCATGAAACAAATGGGCAGCTTGAGAAGCAATATAAGGAGATTAATAAAGGAGATATTTACAAGCGTGTGGGCATTTGTAAATAGGGAAATCCACAAGGGATATGTGCTTTCCCAGGGCTGGCAGCGTAGGGGCAGGAGCTAGGATCCATTAGGCCTCAGGAGTACTATAGAACCCAGGAGAACCAAGACCCTGAACTCACTCTCCTTCCACCCTCCAATGTTAGAGCTGAGTGGAGCCCAAAGTCAGGGTCCCCATTGCTGCCTTCAAACAGTTCAACCTCCCACTGCACAGAGCAGAGGGGAGCGGGGTGGGGGGATGCAGAAGGGCCAATGGACAGTCTCCCAGACCCCTGGACACGAGAAAACAAACAGGAAAGGCCACCCAGCCCCGAGGAGCTTATATTCTAGAGCAGAAAGGAAGACAATAAACAAACACACAATTTAAAGTCAAGTCAGAAGAAAAACGAGGTGAGGTGAGGAAAAGAGAGTGATGGGAGGCCGGAGCTGAGGCCATCAGAGAGGAGTCTGGGTACGACTCTTTGGGAAGCACCCTGTGAGCAGAGAGCTGGATGAGGGGAGGGACGTGTGTCCCACGGCAGAGAGAACAAGGGCAAAGTGGATGGGGACATGCTTCAGAAACTCAAGGCATACCAGATCAAAAGGGTTTTTTCCCCCCATTTGGCCATAGAACCAAATACGAGAAATTTCCAGTGAATATTGCCACCTATAAGCAAGGTTTATTCTAAACCTTTAAGGAAAGCAAGTGACATAGGACAAAAATAGAATTGTGCTTAAACCCAAAGACGAGCAGTTTCTTCTGTGTCTGACGTGTTTAGAGAGGTCACAACTCCCTACACATCGTTGAGTCGTGTTTTGCCCTTCGGAAGAGGGGGCAATTAGGAAAGTGGAATTTTGTGAACGATGCAACACGTCTCCTGGAGGTTACATAAAAGATGGAGAAAAATGCAAGATTGGAACTTGTAACCTTGGGAGCCACAGGTAGAGCCCTCGCCAAGCCCTGGGGTCTTAGATTAGCCACTGGAGACACCTGGTTGGGAAAAAGAAAGAGAAGGAGGAAGAGGAGGGGGAGGAAGAAAACGAAAATTCTCTCATGAGAATGAGAACAAAAACAAGCACAGGAAGCCACCACTAGCATAAGTTGAGCACTGACTATATGTCAAGATTTTTGCGAGTACTTTATTATTAACTCAATTAATCCTCAGTCTTAGGTAGGTAGCAGTATCATGCCTATTTTATAAATGATAAAACTGAGGCACCAAGAAGTTATTAACTTGCTCCAAGGACACAGGGGAGCTGGAACTCGAAGCAGGTGTCTGACTCCAGAGCTTGCCCCCAGCACGACACTCCTGCAGCTGGAGCCTCAGGGAAGGAGGCCTTCCACCACCATGACAAAATCCACACCCAGCCACATGCAGAAGCTAGAGTTCCCCTCCTCCCAGCCCTCGTACACTCAGGCAGGCCTTAATGGACTAGTTTTTCTTTCAAAGACCACCCTTGATTATAATTTCTCCAAATTTTACTTGGGGTAGTTGGGAGGTGGGAAAGGGGAAGGAACATACACAAAGTGTTTCCCTGTTTGGGGCTGGTATTGAAAACTCCCCTGTTCCCCCTACCCCAGAGATATTCCTGTCCCCAGCCCACGGTCACAGCAGTCCTCTGCCACACCATTCACCCACTCTCAAGAAGGCTCAGCTTCCTGTGAGGTGCCAATGCACCCAGACAGAAAGCATTTCCAGGCACACTCGCATTGGTAATTGGAGCAACTATTGATGCAGGGGAGAACAGAGGTAGAGAAAACACTAAAAATAATCAATTCCCTAAGACCAGTAACAGCAGGGCTCCCCCCTACCGCCGCCCCTGCCTGCCCAGGCCTGGAGGGAAAGCAGCAAAAGCAGGTACTGGAAGCTGGGGAGAGAAAGCGATGCAGAGAGAGACACCCAAAGAGAGCCGTGCCTCCCGGGTGGGGAGCAGCACGCCCACAGCACGGCAGGAAAAAGAGAGGGATCCATGCCCTGGCCCACACCCGCCTCCTCTCTGCTCTGTTGCCAGTTCTCTGCATTGGCGGAGCCCGTGGTACAGGCATATGGGGAACCTTCCGGCCAGCACTAGGAGGCAAGTGCTAGTGCCTGGCACAATGGGCGGAGGCTGCAGACTGAGTGTGGATGGTCTGGGCATTTAACAGGACAACTGCAGCTCTGCTCCAGGGCACAGAGTGCAGCCAGCCCAGCCATGCCCACATGAGGAGAAAGTCAACGACGTTGTTCCAGATTGCACCAGGCACTCTGTGCCTGTGGCCTTCTGGCATGCCTTGTGGTGGAGTGCAGTGAATCCATCCTGTGTTTGGCAGTACCCTGCTGGCTACGGGACAGCTAACAGATAGGCAAGGTATGTAAAGAGCAAAGTCAGAATTCAAACCCGGGCATGCTGGCTTTAAAACCCAAGTCACAAGCATGGAGAGGTTGTACATCATTCCCAGAGCTAGGCCTACGATCATTTGCAGAAGAAGCAAACGACATTAGTAGCAGGGAATCCCGGTCATATTTAATAAATATAGAAACAAACCGACAAATAAATAAATGCAAGCTTTCAGAGAGGAAAGGTTATTAGATTCTAGAACAGGATACCCTGGGAAATCTGAATTCTGCTAAGAAAGTTTTTAAAATGGACAACAGATCGACTGTTCAGGACAAGGCTCTCTCAGACGTGGGTGTTGAAGCCAACAGTGTGAAGAGGCACAAACTGGGCTGTATAGAAAGACGTCTGTAGCCAGGGCAAGCTCCAGGCAGAATGAAATAAATGAAGTGAAAAACATGATGAGAGGGAGAGCCGTGCCGGGCCTTCCCTGACGTTGCTGTAAGTCTGTTCCTCTCGCCTTGTCCTCCAGCAGGAGGGACCACTTAGTCACATTCAGCCCATCCTCCTCCCCATTCCTGGCTCCTGTTCCCTCTAATCCTAGAGTGCTGCCTGACAGCAGAACAATAGCTGATGTAAAGAATAATCCTGGCACAATCGCTGAGGGCACTTCCATTTCAGGGAATCCATCCTCCGAGAGCGGCCCCCTTATGGCGGTCAATGCCGGACTCCCCACCCAGAACCTAAGCTGTAAAGGATGAGCCCTTGGCCCAACACTTCCTGAAAGTTACTGACCTGGTCTCAGATGACTTGGGGGCATTCTGAAAGAGGCGGGGCCCTGTGCAGGTAAGGAAGACTCATCTCAGCCCCAAGAGCTCTCAGGACAGTAGGAAATCTGGGATTAGAATCTTACCTACACATTTTTTGCTTTTAATTTCAGACCTAGCTATCCAGTTCAATGTTTGTTCTTCAGAGATGTTGAATGAAAACAAGATTCAAGATACTTCTAATAGAAACAAAAAACATTAGCATGAGCGACACAGTTTAGTTATCCACTGCCTGAATGAGATAAAACCCGTCTCCCATACAGACTCATTTCATGTGCGATTTGTTATTCCCACCCGGGGGGCTGCACTGTCCCACAGATCAGGGCGTTACTGCCCTTGCATGCAGGGGCCAAGGGAGCAGGGAGGGGGCTTTGGCAGCAACAAGCCTCATTTTTCCTGTTCAAAGGCTATAGAGGCTTATAAATCCTTATTACCAAAGTAGAAATAAAGACACAGGGGCAGGGAAGGGCTCACATAAAAAATAGAAAGGGCTGCCACAAAGGAGCTCTCTCTACAAGGATGATTTGACTCCATCAGGGAATGAGAAGTGACAGGAGAGGAATATTTCTCATGGAACAGTGACAGCACCTTAATCAAGACAGATCAGACCCTGAGTCTATGGCAGGTTGATTCCCAGCCCTGTGCTCCCCCCAAGACCCTAAGTGTAGGCTGCAACCTGGGAGACCTTTCAAAGCTGAGGTGCTGGGGAGAACACTCAGTGGGTGTCCAGAGACTCTGGTAGGTCTTGATTTTTCACTAATTAGCATGTGGCCCTGGGCAAGTCACTTAACCTCCCTATTTATAAAACTATAAGAATGAACAAAATGAAGTATTCAGAGTATTATTAATGAAGTTCCAATCCTAAACTACCTGTCATTTTCAGGTGTGTAACTTTCTAAAATGCCAAGGTCTGTTGTAGGGTTCATGCTCCTAACAGATTCATTCATTCAGTCACTCATTTTTTCATTCACTCATTCAGGTAATATTAACGGAGCACGTTACCAGTAAGGGAATAATAAACACCTTCAACATGCCTCGAGGCCATACCCAAGCCGCTGTCTTTGTTGCTCGCTCTGCTGCATCCATCACTTAGGCACTCAAACCAGTTGTCATTTTCCCAAGGAAACACCAGAGACAAATTCCCTGTTAGCATTAATTGTTTGCTATCAAATCCACTCCTATATCCAGGAACAGCCGTGTCAGACCTGAAAGATAGACGTTCCCTCCCAGAGGGTGCTCAGAAATGTCCTCTTTTACCTTCCAAGACTGCTTCTTTATTATTTTTGACAAGGACTACCATTAAGAAAACATCATCAAATTTTGGTTTTTGGCAATGATGGAGTAACAAGGAGCAGATTTAACCACCTGTCGTAAACACCTGGACAAAACATATAATACGACTGTTTTGACAATAGTTATTTCAGAGTTTGTGATCCCTGACAGGACGGAAACACGTGCGAAGAGCCCTGAGACTGTGCTGTTACTCTCCCTGGAAAGAGAGTTTCAAGATTCAGAGGGAGAAGAGAAAGTCAAGCAGAGCCTGCTGACCTCCCTGAGTTGAGAAGGTAGAGATTGGAGCTTAGAGTGATGGATTCGTCTAGAGCTACACAGATAGAGAGCACCAGAAACGCACATAGGATCCTCTCGAGAGTTTTTGACTATCAGGATGTGCATGTTTAGAATGACTCTCCACAAAGCTGGCTGAGAATACCATGGAGTTATAAACCTAAGATTCCTAGAGTTCATGTAGGATAGGGAGATGTTCAATTCTATCTTAGCCAACTTGGGCTGATGCAACAAATTACCACAGCCTGGATGGCTTAAGCAACAAACATTTATGTCTCACAGTTCTGGAGGCTGGAAAGTCCAAGATCAAGGTGTCAGCAGACCCAGAGTCTGGTGAGGGCCTGGTTTGCAGGTGGCCATTGTGTTGTGTCCTCACATGACAGAGAAGAGGAAGAGAGGAGGAAAGTCTTTCTTGTCTCTTCTTATAAGGGCACTAATCCCATTCATGAGAGCTCCACCCTCATGACCTCATCACCTCGCAAAGGGCCCACCTCCTAACACCATCCCATTGGAAGTTAGAGTTTCCACACGCGAATTGGCGAGGAAGGCACAAACATGCAGTCCACAGTGATTTCCAACTAGCCACAGTGAGCAGTCTTCAGTGAACACAGAAGACATTCAGTGAATATGCCAGAGAAGACAAACCTTAGAAGAAGGGATGAACTTCCCCTAGAGTGAGGGTTACTGGGGACCCGTCCTAAGAAAGCTTAACGACAGGCCTCAAAGGAATCAAACTGACCCAAAAGTGACATGACTATCTGTAAAACATAGCCTGCCACTCTTAAAAGAAAAACAATGAAGCCCAGACAGTTACAATGTAACATATATTAATAATATAACCAGAATGCAATCAAAAATTAGTAAACATGCAAAGAAGCCAGTATATGTGATCCATAAAGAAGACAAAAAGAATACCGCAGAACTTATATCTCGTATGAAGAGAGATACAAAAGTTTCTAACAGTATAGTCACAAACCAAATTCAGCAACATTTAAAAATTCACCGCAGTCAGGTGAGATTTATCCCAGTTATGCAAGGTTGGTTT
>CM052438.1:98668907-98692634 GCA_028533085.1 Varecia variegata | reverse complement strand
CCTGCCTGCCCTGTGTCTGCTGGCTCACTCTGTTCCTTGGTGCAATCCTGCGTGCTGTGTGGTATCCTCCTCCCCAGGCTGTGGGTATATGTGACTAACAAACTGCCGTCATTTCATCTATCCAGTGCTGGGTACCATATGATCAACCATCTCATACTTTAGGGTGCAGAGTCCTCCTGTATCGACAGAGTAAATAGGAGGTATTCAGAACACGTCCCAGTTACAAACTCATTACAAGGCTACAGCAATCAAGACAGTGTGATACCAGCATAAGGACTGACATACATATCAATGTAATAGAATTGAGAGTCTAGAAAGAAACCCTCACATTTCTGGTCAGTTGATTTTCAGCAATGGTGCCAACACAATGCAAATGGTGCTGGAGCACCCAGACATCCTCATGCAAAAGAATAAAGTTGAACCCCTGCCTAAAAATATGTATAAAAATTAATTCAGAAGAATAAAAGACTGAAATATAAGCACTGAAACCATAAAACTCTTAGGAAAAAAAATGGTGTTAGTCTTCATGATCTTGGATTAGACAATGGGATTCCAGATATGACTCCTAAAGCACAAGTGACCAAAGAAAAAATAGGTAAGTTGTGCTTCATCAAAATTAAGGACACTATTCAAGAAAGCAAAAAGACAAACCATAAAATGGGGAAAATATTCAAATATCATATACCTGAAAGGGGACTTGTATCCAGACTATGTAAAGATGTTTATAATTCCATAATAAACAGATGAAAACCCCAATTTAAAAATTGGCAAATGATTTGAAAAGATAGTTCTATTAATATTAATACAAAGAAGAGAAACAAATTATCAGTAAGCACATGAAAAGATGTTTGACATAATTAGTTATTAGGGAAATGCAAATCAAAGTCACAAATTAACACTTCACACCCACCATGAATAGTCAAAAAGACAGACAATTTAAGTATTGACAAGGAGAAACTGGAATAATTGAAACCTTCTTACACTGATAGTGGGAATGTACAGTGATGCAGTGCTGTGGAAAATGGTTTGGTGGCTCCTCAACATGTTTCACACACAGTTACCATGCGGGCCAGCAATTTCACTTGTAGGTATATGCATGTCCAAGAGAAATGGAAACTATTCCTACCCAAAAATGTGCACTCAAATATTTACTTGTTGAAATATCCAAGAAGTAGAAATAATGCAAATGTCCATCAACTAACTGGTAAATGGATAAACAAAATGTGGTCTAGCCACGCACTGAAATATTATCAACAATGTAAGTGAATGAAGTACCGACACATGCTACAAAACAGACGAACCCTGAAAACATTATGCTATGTGGAAGAAGCCAGCACAGAAGACCACATATGGTATGGTCCCACTTATATAAAATATTCAGAGTAGGCAAATCTATAATATAAGCACAGGATGTAGATTAGTGGTGCTGGCAAAGGGAAAATAGGGGGTGAATGTTAATGGACATGGAGTTTCCTTTTGGGGTGATGAAAATATTCTGGAATTAGTGGTGGATAGTTGCACAACTCTGTGAATACACTAAAAAAACACTAAATTGTACACTTTAAATGTGTGAATTTATGTCTTCATCATACTATTAAAATTATGTATGGAAACGCAAAGACCTAATGCAGCCAAAACAATCTTGAAAAATAAAAACAAAGATACAGCCCCTTTGCTACCAGGTCTAGACTTATGATTAACTTACAGTAATCAAGACAGTATGCCATCAATCAATGAAACAGGATAGTCCTATATTGGCAGTTGATTTTTACAAATGTGCCATGGCAATTCAATGGGCATAAATAGTAATTTCTACAAATAGTGCTATAAAATTGGATATCTATATGCAAAACAAGTAAACAAACATTTACCTTTAGCTCACATCACATACAAAAATTTGCAATGCAAATTTTACCCATGGGTGAGGCAACAGGGGTAAATCTAGAAAGCATTATGATAAATGAAAGAAGACACACCATTAAAAAATGGGCCATAGAGCTAGCTGCAAAGCTAAATTTATAAAACTTTTAGCAAGTAGAAAATAGAAGAGAACATTTTTATGTCTGGTTAGGCAAAGATATCTCAAATATTACATAAAAATATAATCTATAAATAAAAATTGTTATGAAGTGGACTTCATCAAAATTAAAACTTTTGTTCCTCAAAAGACATTGTTTTTTGCAGCAATATCTCATTATTTTATTTTATCTTATTTTATTTTTATTTTTTATTTATATATATTTCATTTCAGAATATTATGGGCATTGTTAAGAAAAGAAGAAGCAAGCAATTGACTGGGAAAAACTATTTGCAAATATATACTTGATTTAAAAATATTTAAAACATTCTTGCAACTCAATACTGAGAATACAAATAACACAGTAAAATGGGTGAAATATGTGATATTTATCACTGAATTATATAAATGGCAAAGATACTCAACATCATTAGTCATTAGGGAAATGTTAAGGAAAACCACAAAGAGAAACCCCTACAGGTTCACTAGAATGGCCAGAACTTAAAAGACTGACAATATCAAGTTTTAGAGAGGATGTGGAGCAACTGTAACTTTCACACATTATTGGTGGAAATGTAAAATGGTATAGGCACTTTGAAAACTGGCAGTTTTCTACAATCTTAAACATGCACTTACCATATTTATCCAAGAGAAATTAAAATGTATATCTACACAAACACTTCTAATGGAATGTTCACAGCAGCTTTATTCATAATGGCTCAAAATTGTAAAAAAAAAAAAAAAGTAAATTATTGTATATCTATATGATGAAATACTATTCAGCAATGAAAAGGAACAAACTGATGCATGCAGCAATATGGGTAAATCTCAAAAGCATTATGCTAAATGAAACAAGACACACCAAAGATTACATACCGTATGACTCCATTTATATAAATGCTAGGAAAGAAAAAAATTTAGCGACAGACATGGATCTATAGTTGTCAAGATCCAGGGATCTGGGGAGAAGACTGCTAAAATGGGATGTCCGAGAAATCCTATTTTGATTGTGGTGACAGGTATACTACCATATGCATTTGTCAAAATTCACCTAATTATACACTTAAAATTGGTAACTAATATTAAATGCAAGTTATACCTTGATAAAGCTAGCTAACAACAACAGCAACATCCAAACTGTGGGAGTAACGAGCAAGGAGTCCTTTGGGAGGGATGTGTGGCCGTGCACCAAGACAAAACAAAGCAATGCGACCTGTTATTCCCAGAGAGCTGAGTGAAGGAGAGTGGATTTAAATGGCAATGGAAAGAATTTCAGTTAGGTCGAAGAGAACACATCAACCATCCTCTTTCTGACACTGAAATTGGAATTGTAGTAGAAGCTTCGTCCTGAACATAGTTCAGTGTAACAGACTTATTTTGCCTGGGGAAACTGAGGCAGAACTTGGTGCAACATCCTTCCTCTTGAGCACCAACCTTAACCATGGACGATGGCCTCCCCAGTGTGAGTTCGCACGGCAGACGCAGCTCTCAGCAGGGAAACCAGGCTGCGACCCAGAGCTGCAACCAGTACGGGTAGGGGGGTGGCTACTCATGACTGATACCAACATCAGGGGCTGGATTTGACCACCAGATTTAGACACTAGAGTCACTTTTGTTTTAAATAATGATTCTCTTTCCAAGCCCAAGGTAAATCAAAGTAGAAACAGTATGGGTTTTGGAGATAATGACATTTTTAAAAATATTTTAATCCAGCTGCAGAAAACCATGATCTGAAGGCAAAATTCTCGAGTCCCACTTCTGGCTTCAAACCCCTGTTGCCAACTCTACCTTCCTGGCATGAAGGACACTCACTCACCATTATGGATTCTAAACCCCAGTTCTGGGAAACCTGGGGACACACCTGAGGATGATGCTGGCTGGTTCTCCCCCCGCCCCATAGAAAATAGAACAACCCACCTAGTTTCACGTCTCTTGTAAAGTGTATTTTGTCTTTTGTGTAAATACTACATTCTGGCATACTCCAGCTGGCGAAGTCTTTTCCCTACCACTCGTAATCTATGGCAGACCACTACTGCTCCTTGTAGTGGCTGGATAATGAAAAATCCTTTTACTAGTTAAAAGAAATATACAATGAGCAGAAGGGCCATGTCGAGAGGCAGAGAGAGAGGGAGGATGCTCACCTCAGGGGTACGTTTGAAAGCTTCCAGCTTCCAGCTCTCAATTAACAGATTCGCCATTCGATGCCCAAGCCAGGTTTGCCTCTGGTCAGGTCAAGCAGAATTATTAGGAGTGTCTAGAGGAGTTGTTTTAAAGAGTCTCAAGACAGGGGAATAGCTCCTTCTGAAGAAGCAACCGTCTCTGATGGGTCAGAAGGCGCCGAGACAGGCTGCTCCATTTTCAAACAGGGAGTGTTAAAGGCGCCGCAGTGGCCAGGCAGAAGTGTTTAGTTAGTGAGGGTTCTTTCTTTAGAGATGAAATGAGACAGCCGCCAAGGCCAGGTGTGTTTCAGGTATGGACTCTAGGCTGCTGCAAAGCCAGCGCTCTAGGCCCCAAACTGGAGAAAGCTATTTGGGAAATGCTTTTTTAAAAATTAAATATAGCTCTTTCTTTTCCTTTTTTCTCCTAATTGAGTGGCATGCACACGATTGGGTCCACAGATGATCCACATGCATGTACACGCAGAAACATGGCAAAGTCTTCAAGAACATGCACCCAGCACTCACAGCTCTGCAACCAACACTGGGCAGACCTGTCATCTCGCCGTCACTCGCTCTCTGCCTCTGTAAAATGATGACACACCCTGCACATCAGCGTTCAGTCACCCGTGTGCACTCATGGCAAATGTGTGTGCCTTCACGTGGACATGCCTGTGCACACTAGCCCTACACATCAGTTCCCGTCAGTGAGGGCACCCACACGTATGCACAGTGAAGACATGGACTTGGATGCCTCTGTACACATGTGCACAGTGACACAGAGATGGGTGTACGTACACAGGTGTGCCAGGACCAGCGACCTCACAGAGCACCGTCTTTCAATGCCAGGCCCCTTCCTGTCTTGTTCTGTCATTCTCTGAGAGGTGCGTGCACTGGTGGCAGGACCCCAGAATTCCCAGCCCCTGTGTCCCAGGGGCTAACCCCTGGCACCTCCCTTGGGCAGCACCCCTGTCTCCTGAGGAGCCTATGTGTCCCCACACTCCACAGCTGTCCTTAGTCACAGCCAAGCCCATCCCTGCCCTTGTAGGGATGAGAGCCCGGCTAGGGCTCCAATAAGCGGAATAAAGTCAGAGTTCTTAACAGTCATGCGAGGTCAGCCACCCCACCCACAGTGAGTCCTCTGTGTGCTGGTGGCACAGCCAGCCTGTCCCACCCCGCCACAGCATGTGCTGTCTTCAGGGCCCTCCTTATTGCATTCTCCACCCAGAAAGCTCCTCCTCAGCCTCCAGACGCCAGCTCAAACTTCAGAGCTTCTCCAGTGCACCGGCAGAGTGCATGGCTTCCTCCTCTATGCCCCTGCCTGGCCCTTTGCTACCGTGGGTAGCGCCGCTTATGCTGCATTGAGAGGATCCTCCGGGATGACATCCGCCTTTTCCCGCCAGCCTGCTCCGTCCTAAACAGTCTCGCCCTGCAGGATCTCACACCTCACTCCTGCGTACTCTTTCCTTTACTCGTATCTCTGTGTATGTTAGCCTCTACTCTGAGCCTCAAATATGCCAAACTTCTTCCTGCCCCAGGGCCTTTGTACTTGCTGTCCCCTCTCTGCCCTCCACTACTCTTGGCTATTGCACAGCTTCTTTCTCATCCCTCAAGGCTCAGCTCAAATGCTGCCCCTCCCCAAATGCTCCTGTCTAAAGGACCCTGTTCCCTCCACTACTCCCTTGGTAATTACCCTTATTCTTTCCTTCATGGCACTTTTCACAGCCTGTAATTACCCTATGCAATCATCTGTTTGCTGTTTCCCGTCTCTTCCCCAGCTAGAATGTCAGCCGCACGTGTCCGGGGCCATGTCGGCCTGACTTACCGCCACGTTCCCAGAGGCAGGCATACAGGACCAGGGGCTGGGGCTAATAGTCACAACTATCTCTTCTGGGCATTTGATTTCCCAGGGGAGACAGGAGCCCTGGATATCACTTTTGCAAAAGGTAAAACTCTGCTTCTGTATGTAAGACAATAAAAACGAAGGTGTTTGGTTTGAAGCACAGACACACAGAGTGTGTGAGCACACATGTACACATAAGCACACATACATACACACTCGTACACATACATGTGCACACACAGGCACGCATACACACACGCACACATAGACACATATGCATGCACACATGCATACACATGCACACACACACAAAACACATACATGCACACACACACACATATGCTCTTGGGCTCTCTCTCTCTCTCTCTCTCTCTCGTGGGCCTCAGCCCCTCCCTGGCATCGCCACGGCCCTGAGGAGCTGAGTGAGAGCAACACCACGCTGGTGAGTTCTCCGAGGTGTGTTCTCCCTGTCTAAGTCCTGGACACCCTGGGTGAAGAAGGGGCAAGAGAGGTGAGTTGTATCTGTCTGGAAGGAAGAGCCAACGAGCCAGAGGGCTGAGACTTCTTTGCCGAGTGCTTGCAGCCATGGGGAGCCCAGACTGACGGAAGGCAGACCTGGGGGGTTGCAGGAAGAGCCGGGCCTCACGGAGGGGCCGTGCCAGGCACCCCAGCATCACATCTCACTGTGGACAGTGGAAAACCAGCCAAGCTGCCTTCATCCGCTGCGTCAGGGTCACCTGGGCCAGAGGGTGCCACTCAGAGGAGTCTGAGCCACCTCTTCATGAGAGACACAGACTCTGGGAGAGAGAAGGTGGTCTGGGATGACTCTGTTAGTTGGGGTTGTCCAGAGAAACAAGCCAATGGAGTGTGCATAGAGAGAGATTTGTTATGAGGAATTGGCTAGATTATTACAGGGACAGCAGGTCTAAGATCTGCAGTGTGGGCCGGCAGCTGGAGACACGGGGAGCTGCAGTGCCAGTCCAGAGGCTGTCTGCTGGCAGAATTCCTCCTCGCTCCAGGCGATCAGCCTTGTTCTACTCAGGCCTTCCACTGGATGCGTTAGGCCCACTCACGGTAGGGAGGGCAGTTTGCTTCAGTTGGTCTGTGGATTCAAATGTTCATCTCGTCCAGAAACACCCTCACAGGCACACGCGGAGCAATGTTAGAACAAGCATCTGGGAGCCACGGCCCAGCCAAGCCGACACATAGAAGTCACCGTTGCCCTCACCCCAGACCCTCATTCCACACACCAGGTCTCAGGGCTGCAGAGAGGCGCAGGATGGGCCACAATTCGGGCAAAGCCAGGCCCATGACTCAGAGCCTGCTTCCTGGTGTGGTGTGGCCCCCAGCCCCATGCCCAGGCTGCCTCTCAAGGCGGGCAGGAAGCTGGCCCACCTCTATAGCAATCCTGGCTCTGGACCTGCTGAGCCTTCAGCCCCCTGCCGGTTGGGCTGTTGTCCCCAAACCCCAGAATGTCAGAGCAGGTCTTTCATTTCCTACTGAAGTTACAGTGCATGAGAAGCCCTCACACATCAGCTTTATTCTCCCTAGGGAATAAAACATCCTTGCCGGCCACGTGGTACGCTTGTCCAACTCCTCCCTCCCTGGGTGTCTGCTGCAGGGTCTCTGGTGGCTCTGCACCCTCTACCCCTCCCTGCCCCTTCCCACTCGGCCCCTTACCCTCCCCTTTCATGAGCATCTTCTCCTATTGGCCACCAGTCCCCTTCCTTCTCCCCCAGCCTCTGGCCTGGGCCTCTGCCCCCTCTGTCTCCGTGGGACCGGGCTGGAGCTGGGCGCCGACACTCAGGGCTGGCTGGGAGGCAGTTGGGCCAGGACTGTGGAGTGGTTAGGGACAGGGAGCCCCATTTGCACACTGTTTTGTCTGCTCTCCGTAGTTCTCTTCATGTCCGTGGAGTCAGCTTCTGCTGGCATCTAAGCCTCCTCATTGAAAGAAAGTGATGACAGTTCTATGTCCCAGGGCTGGAGGTGCCAGTGGGTCATCCCAGAGGACACCTCAGTGGACTGGGACCCAGGAGCTGGAGCTGAGGAGCTGGAGGGGCTGCCACCTCACGGAGAAGGGGCGTCCCTGTGGGTACGGGTGCTGTCCGGAGCTGGCCTGCTGGGCTCACTCCCAGACATCCTGCTGCTGGCTGTGTGACTTCAGGACGCAGTGTCAGGCAGAATGGAGGTCAGGAGGACCGTGGGCAGCCAGGAGGATTGAGTGCCCCAGTCCTAGGCGCCAAGCCACTGGGCCTGAGTGCTCACTCACTCTTTCTTCCATTCCTGCCTTTCTGGCCCCTCCTCTGCCTGGGGTCCCCAGGGGCACAGCTTTATGTGCCAGAAGGCCATGGGTGTGGGCAGGAGAGTCCTGAACACGGTAGTGGAGCCTCTCCGCACAGGAAGCATCTCCAAACCTAACAAGGTGTGAGTGGCCATCCCTGCCCTGGTGGGAGTTGCTCCTGGCTCGTTGGCCTGGCTAACTTTCTCCTCTGAAATGCCAGGGGGTCCTTTCTTCCTATTCTTCCTGCAGGGAATAATAGCAAATGTCGCACTGTGCTCTACACATTATCTTACTCCACACAAAAACCCTGTGACTTAAGATTTTTCCTGAGAGAACTAAGGTGTAAATTAGAGCACAAATTAAGAACCACGACGTTGGCTTTGTCAAGGTCATGGAGCTAAAAATGTCAAGGTCTCCAGGAAGGCACAGAAACAGAGAGTTCTGTGGGCTTCCCACGGCCTGACCCCCAGCAGGGCTGTGGCCAGGCTGGTGTCACTGGAACGCTGACCGATGTTAAGCAGCCACCACCGCTGGCATCACGTTGAGGTTGGTGCATGACAGTTGGGGGCTGCGCAGAAATAGCTCCCGTCAAGCGTGGGCCCTGGGCGACAAAGAGAAACATTCTGTTCAGCAAGGAATGAAAGGTAAAGAAAAATATGCAAGAAAGAAAGAAAAATTGATGGCAATAGAAAAGGAATTCTGGAGGCTCCAGTGAGAGAGTTGCTTTCTTTGATGGGTGAACTCGGCAAGATACAAAGAGCCCTTGTTCGTAGGACATGGCAGACCTCCCCCGGCTTACACTGGGATCCTACTAAGAAACCAAGTGGGAAATGGGGAAGGAAAGACACGCAGGTCCAAGAACAGCCTTGCCTTACATCAGCCGCTGCTGTGGGGCTGTGGGCGCAGCCTGTGCCTTGGCAGGGGGCCTTTCCCCTCCTAACGATGCTCCACCAAGCAAGACACCAAACAGAGAGACAAAGGCATAATCTTTGTGGATTCAGAGGCATAATCTTGATTGGCCTTTGCTCTGCTATCCAGGGTTAGAACTGTCCTACATCTAAGCTCCAGACTCTCCAAAAATCTTATTTCAATTCATTGGTTCTCATGACCAGATTTCAGATCATTTGTTGCTATGGTTCTTGATTATTCCAGGGAACCAAAGACACAGTATAAAGGGTAGTAATGCTGTATAGAGAGATAGAATGTGTGTGCACGTGCACACATGTATGTATGTGTCTGCATGCGTGTGCACTTGCTCCATCAAGCAATGACTTCTCTGACTCCTAAACAGAGGATAGGAATGAGCTCACGTCTCCTGGGCCTCAGGGAAGGCCTGCTCTTGGCTGGTGGGAGCTGGTGCTGAGGGCTTCTCACCCTTGTGTGACGGCAGCAGGTTGAGGCGGGGGAAGCTCTCATTTCAGACTCAACACCACGTGCAGGGGCTGTCCATGAAATCTGTCATCAGAAATAGGGTATTGATAGGAGCCAGGGTCTTGAGAGGCCAGAGAGGAGGGCACCTTCAGCTCCTGCCAGGCCCAATAACATTGAGCGACTCTGACTGCAGCCGAGGCTCCTCACCAACCTGCCTCCCGATGTCACGTCATTCACCTGCTGTGGTGCAAGTAACAGAAAAGCCCGGTAACAGCGACATAAACTACAAGGAAAATCACTGTTTCTGATTCTAACCCGAAGTCTTCAAGCAGCGCAGTGTCCAGGCTCGTGGGGCAGCTAGTCGGTGGCACTGGGGAGTGCTGACATGCTGTCTCTCTGCTCTTCTGCCATTAGAGACTGGAGACCTTCCCCTGGTGTTTGCTGAAGCAGTTCCCAGCTTGACTTGTAGACATGGCCGTGTCCAAGAACAGAGAAGGGGGCATTATCTTCCCAACAACTGTCTGACCAAGGAGGAACACCTTCTCCAAATCTCTCCGTCTGACTTTCCCGCAATCTTTGGCTAGGGTTGGGGCATGCTCCCAAGACCTAATCAGAAAAGAATCTGGAAAAGTGAAAATCTGACATTTTTAGCCCACTGTGGAGTGCTAGAGGGATAACTCTGAGAAAGCAGGCAAGTGTCTGTGTGGGCGGCCACATGCCAAGGGGCTGGTGCTCCCCAACGCAACACACTCAGCCTGCCCTGTGCCTTGGCACCTGTGCCCTCTGCCCTTGCTGCCTTCTGCCCCTTGGCCCTTGCTATATGGCAAACTCCTACCAGGCCTAGAAAGTTCACCCACTTCCCCTGTGAACTTCCTTGACCCTCCTACATACTAGACCCAACCTGCACAACATACTTTGCCAGCTTCCACATCTGCTCCCTGAGTGCGAGTGCTTAGTTTCTGGGACGACGCCGTGCTGTTGCATGCTCCAACCTCGTCTCCCTGCACTCCCACCTCCCCCACACCAAGCCCGTCTGCTCCGTAGGTAGGCTGTGCTCCATGACTCTCAGTGCATGAATGGGTGAATGAGCAAGTGAGTGATTCGATAGGTTAAAATGCACTGAAAATGCACGGTGCTTCTACCACTCAGCGCCTTTGGGCTGCCTGAAGGAGGAGCAAAGGGCACAGCCCTCCCAAGTCAGCTAGTCTCTGACGGGGGTGGGTTTGGGTGACGCATCTGTTCTGGGAAGAACGGGATGAAGACTGCTGTCCCTCACTACTTTGGGGCTGTGCTCGGTGTGTCCGGACCTCAGATGCCACTCTTATGTTAGTGCATCTAAAAAATGGGGTTCTCCGTGATGGTGGCTATATGCTATTCTACATTGCACCAAACCCACAGAATGGGCATCCACAGGAGTGAGCCCTAATGTCAACTAGGGCCTCTGGGTGACAATGACGTGTCCATGTAGGTTCATCAATTGTAAGAAAGGTCCCACTGTGGGGTGCGGGGGTGTTGCTAATGGGAGGGGCTCTGCATGGGTGGGGACAGGAGGGACCCCGTACCTTCCACTCAGTTTTGCTGTGAACCTGAAACTGTTCTAAAATATAAAGACTATTAAAATAAATACATACATACATAAAACATGACGTATCCTTGGGGGAGGAATCCAGGATGTATGTCAGTTTCCTATTGCTGCTGTAACAAATTGTCACATATGTAGTGGCTTCAAACTACAAACTACAGTCTCATGGTTCAGTGGGTCAGAAGTCCAATAGGGGTCTCATTGGAGGGGCTGCGTTCCTTTCCGGAGGCCTAGGGGAACTCACGCTGCCGCATCCACCTCTGGAGGCCATCTGCAGTCCTTAATCTGTGACCCCCTCCTCTGCCTTCAAAGTCAGCCACAGCGGGTGGGTCCTTTTCAGGCCGCATCTCTGACCCTTCTGTAATGCGTGCTTATAATTTTAGGTTGCGTCTGCCTCCGTTTTAAAATATAAGTTTACCTTTCTCATACCAGAAGCAGGGCTCAGTCACCTGTGGCACAGGTTCCTACTGGAATGGCTCCGGGCAGTGGCCAGAAATAAAAGTTAGAGGCATCTCTGCCGCCTGGCAGGCTGGGCTCCCTGCTCTCCTGCACTTCCTTGAAATGGACCGTTCAGCCATTTGTCTGCCAACATAACGTGGCCACATCTCAGTCACAGTGTGACCTCCTGGAACTAATGCCTGCTTGCTTTAAACACACCAACTAGAGCTCCCACAGGAAACCTGTGTTGATAATGCCCTGGACCCAGTAAAGACGGTGGCCTACAGTCCCCCTCTCTCTCCCTGCCTGTGTCCCCTGACCTCCATGTGTGTGTGGCAGGGGAGGGGGTCTGGGCTCATTGTGCTCTGTAGCCCCCAGGGGTTGTAAGTACTAAAAACTCTTAAACTTTCACACTGGGCTTGTGTCATTGAAGTCCCTGACACCAATGAGGCTGCCCCAAGAGCCCCGTGCAGGTGGATCTCCTGCTGGCACTCTTTTGTCCAGGCCTCTCAGCTGCTGGGGACAGTAGTTATCAGCTATCTTGATAGTTTTATTCAAAACGATTCTTCCATTGTTGCATGGAATCCTCTAACCACAGCTGGAAACGTTTCTTTTATTTTAAAGACTTATGTGATTAGATTGGGTTTACCCAGATAATTCACAGGAATCCCTCCATCCGAAAACTTAATCCCACCTGCAAAGCCCCATTTGCTGTGGAAGGTGCATATTTATTGGTTCCTGGGATTAGGACATTATTGGGAGCTGTTATCCTGCCTCCACATGTATGTGAAAGATCCACTGGAGGAACTTGGTTGGGGGAGTCTCAGGCCACACCTGCAGAGATTCAGATCTGGGTGTCTAGGGTGAGGTCCAGGGACCTGCAGGTATGACAAGCCCCAGGACCTAACACAGGTGGCTTAAGGAGCCCTCTTTAAGAAAGACTAATGTGGCAGGTACAAGGTGTTGCCACTCCTGTGGTTCGACCCGATGCTCACAGGACCCTTTGGAGACAGGAAAGAGGGATACATATGCCCATTCTGAGCCCGGAGCCTGGCATTTGCACAGAAGAGGGCACCATATTGCACAGGACAGAGCCAGGCTGGGGCTCAGACCTTAAGCACATAGTCGGGTCCTCCTGGCACCCTCCCTGCCAGCAAGTGACACCACCAAAAATGCCACCATTATCCACCTGTCTCTCCCCAGAGACCGGAGAGTGATCTGCGGCATGGATGAAGGACACAGACTGCCCTGGAGGCCACTCTCTGTGCTTGTGCAGGGGGAGGGTGGGCCACTTCCCTGGGGGTCCCCACAGGACTGAGCAGTAACTGGAGACCTGGTCTGCATCTGTCACCCTGGCCCTGCACAAGGAGCCATTCCACATCACCTTGCCTGGGGTGAGCTCCCCGCTTCCCGAGTCTCCGCTCCAGGAGAGAGAGTCTACCTGCGGAGGGGGTGGGGGGCTTGGCGCTGGGGCTCTGTGAGAGCCGCTTCCCTTGCAGGCACCAGTGTGTGTGTGTCTCCTGCGCTGTGCTCCTATCTAATGCTCCTAATTATAAAGTAGTGGGATGTGAAATACTAATTGAAAATTTTTGGTGCTTACCTTGTGAAGTCCGGGGAGAATATGTGTGCAGTGCGCCTGCCTGGTTAATAGGAAAGGGATTGTACTTTCTAGATCATTGATTTATCATCCTTAAGGCTCCAAATACAGCGCCTCGTGAGTCAGCATCGAATACGCTTCGCTGGTCCCGTTACCTGGCACTGAAACCCCCTCCAGTCCGTGAATGTGAAAGCAGACCTTCCATTTGCCGCGACCCCACCCCCACCCTGTCAAGGGCTATTTATCTCATTTACTTTGATTTCAGGGAGAGCCTCACAATTATCATATCTCTGCACAGTGTTGAATATGAAGAGATCACCCCAGGGTTGGGCATGGTATTGAGCTGCCACCGTGGGGAAGTGGGGGGGCAGGGGCAGCCCCCACCCCCTCTCTCCAGGAGCCCCAAACCAGCCCCCTGCACCAGGTGGTGGCATCACTGCTGTGACAGGAATTTCCCAGGACCAGGAGGGAGCAGGCAGTGCTCCACACTGGCATGGGCTCAGCATGTGGGTGGCGGAGACCAGATTCCTGACTGAGGCAAGTGCCCATCACACCCATTTCCCAAAGCCCCGCCTCCCCATCCTACCCCTGGGAGCGCACCCCTGGGGCACAGCTCTGCTCCGTCTGCGCAGGGGGCTCTGCAGGCTTGGCCTCCTGGCTTGCCAGCAGCTGGTGGCAGCAGCATCCTAAGTGAGAGTCACACTGTCACTGTCACACACAGACACCCGGCACAGGGTCCCTCAGGAAGACACGCTGTGATCCTCCAGGATCTCTTCTCCTTTCTGCCGTCTTCATTTAGATGAGCTCCAAGAACACGTTCTGGACTTCACACAAATAAGAAATGAAGTGATATAACATTAAGCCACAGAGATTTGGGTGTTCACCTGCTACAGCACCTAGCATTACCTGAAAAAAGTGCACTCCCCAACCAGAAGGCAAGCTCTGTGAGAGCAGAGGCGTTCCTGCTTCCACCACGCCTTCCCTGTCTCCAGCACCCAGAACACAGCAGGTTTCAGTAAGTAGTTTGGGGATGAATGAATGTGCTCTGGAGACTTTCACAGGCCCTGCCTCTGCCTACCCGCCAATCTCTCCAGCATAGACACCACGTGCCCTGGGAGCTGTCTCTGCACCCCCCTCCCAGGGGGCTGGGTTAGGTACCCTCCCCTGGGTGTGCAGGAGGGCTGGACGTGTCCTCTGGGAGCTGACACCCGAGCTCCATCCTGGTTGTCCCTGCCAGCTTCTCCTCCCTGCCTGTGAACACCATGTGACCACTGGGATCTCCTTCACCCTGTCCTCCCAGCTCTTGCTGCAGTGCTACTTGTGCAGTGGGGGCTCCATAAACGTGTGTCCTGTGACCGAAGGGACAAGCCAATATTTGTTAGCACTTAGAGTCCACAAAGCACTTTCATACATGCGTCCTTCAGCGTCCAGCTCTGTTTGCTTCCTGGCTTCAGAGAGCCCGCATTATGGTAACGAGAGAGATGCATTCTCTGACTCTGCTGGCTCTGGAGATATAGATAGCAAGTATTAAGAATGCAGATTTTTTTTAAGATATCAAAAAATTATCTTTTTAATTGATCTTTTTAGTTCCTAACTTCAGACAGTGAGGTCGTTGACCATGAGCATTGAGGGTTAGCTGCACTCTAAGCCATTTGATCTTCACAATACTCTCTAAGCCCTTAACATCCCCACAATAAATAACAATTTTGGTTCAGAAAGGTTGAGTGATTTGACGAATATGCAGCATGTGAATGGCAAAACCAGGTCTGGAACCCAGCCACAGAATTCTCTCTCCCTTTGTGTTCCCTCTAGAAACCCAAGAGGCTGCCTAAGAATAGCAACAGCATGGCCTGGATTTTCTGAGAAAGCCCCGATTTTAAATAGGTTTTCCACTTTGCCTGTAAGTGCACTAGAACTTACACAATTTCCCTTTGGAGAATGTGGTCGCCATTTGTCCAGGGCACAGCCCAAGCAGACACTGCCCGCCCTGCCTGGACGCCCTGCCTGGACTCTCGAACTCTGACGGCTGGGAATCCAGTCCCTGAAGCTGCTGCACCGCGATGCCCCCTCCCCAGACCACCCCATCCCTTGCCCACCAGGCTGCCACTCTTATCCACACCCCCACTGCAGACCTCCCAGGCCCTAGGAAGGCAGGGGCCGCCCAGGAGGCCCTGCCTCCTTCCCTGTCCTCTCCGCCCTCTGGGGTCCTAGCAGACAGGAGTGGGAAAAACTCAGGGCTGGGAGAGCTGCCAAACCAGGGGTGCAGAACACCCGGACCACGACCAGGGAGCCATCTCACAAACACCACTGGAAATAATTGGCTCCTGCGCCTGCGAAAATGTAGGTCAGTGTTCAATGCACCAAGAAAAAAGCGTGACCATCCGAGAGGAAGACAGAAGGGAAGTAATTACAAAATATAGATTAAATAACCATCAGATAACAAGCCAAATAATAAGCAACAACACACGGAGATAAAGGAAAACAATTAAGTAAATGGATTGTAACAGGTTCCCCGACTTGTCCCAGGTCCCCCCTTGAATGGCAAGTGCAGTGTGGCTCCACTCCTGGGGACGTGGCATCCTTTTCTCTCTGCTCCCTACCTGCAGCTGCCTGAGGAGGGAGTATCCTCTGTCCCAGAAGGCACTGGGGCCAGGTCTATGCTGCAGGGGTGTGCGGCTTAGAAGCACGTTTTGGATCCTGGAGGAAGGGGCCCCCTGGGATGCTTGGACAGCTTTGGGAGCACCACACCTCACTCTGAAGTCAGCCTTGAACAGCATTACCCATGAAATCCTCCAAGGACTTCATGTCAAAAACCTCGGCTTCGGAGGAGTTGTTCTAATACTTTAACAGCCTCACCCTTTCCATTGGCAATTTAACCACCAGAAAAAGGAAGGACCAGGAATTTCTGGAAGTTTGGTTAATAGAGCTTCTCTTGACCATGTGTCAGGACATCTTGGCCTGGACTTGGTTCTGTTAGTCTATTAACCTACCATGTGACCTTGGGCAAGTTAATTAACCTCTCTGGGCCTCACTTTCTTCCTCAGTCAGATAAGGATTTCAGATGATCTGCAAAGGCATTGTTTTCTCTAATAGCAGGGGCCAGTCAGGTCTCTCGTCTGCTCAGTGAATGAGGCCCAGGTTGATTCGATGCAGCAGAAGAAACATTGCCCTTCTAGGACACGTCCAGGCAGTCTGGAGGCTGCAACGAGCCACGTGAGGCCCAAGCACCACCTGAGTTTCCTCCCAAAGCCCCGTCCTCACTCCTGCTTTCTCACTGGCATCCCTCCAACCTGAAGCAGAAGTTTTCCAGTCCCTGTGGTCCCTTCTTTCAGCTTTCCCCAGGGAAAGAGAGGCTGAGGGGCACAGGGTGTTATAGCCCCTAAGCATGACCAGCCTTGGTTCAGACAAGGAAACTGGCCAACAGAGGCGGCGTCATGAATCCCAGCTCTCACGCTTGCTAGCTTGGGGCTGTGAGCAAACGCCTCACACTCAGACACTCAGGTTCCTACCTGTAAGGGGGCTTCATAGCAACTACTCAGTGTTTTGGGAGCAAAACTTAAGAAACATGTAGAACACTCAACTCATAGTAGGTATTCAAAAGTGATAGACTTTTTAATGTCATAGGTCTCATAACTAATGCATGGCAGGCCTGAAACTAGACTCCAGTTTCCCTGTTTAGGCAACCCATATTTTCCTACTCCAATATGTTGCTTCTGCAAAGAAATAGCACCGCTCCCTCTCCCCTTAGACACTACCAAGCAGAGGACTTGGGCAGGAGTCTGTCCATGTTTGTTAAGGGGCAGTGGCTTAGAACTTGAGCACAGGAGAAGGGTGTACTGGGCAGAGGCCAAAAGAAGACCTGGGCTCCAGTCTCGACCCCACACTTGGGAGGCTCTGCCGGGTGACTTGGGCAGGAGTGTTAACCCCCTGTACCTCCTGCCCTCATCTGCCAAACAAGCATCGAACATCCGCCTCCATAGCTTCACAGATCAGCGTAGAACTCATCAGGAGTGGAGACGGGAAAAGGCCTTAGGAATACACAGACGCTGGTGCAGTGGGAAGAGTCGTTGTGATGAGGGGCTTTGCAAACTGTGTGCTGTCGTGAGGGTCAGAAAAGATCGTGGATGGGAAGGTGTTTTGTGAATGTTAAAATCCTGGGCAAATGTCAGGATCCTTCTCATTAGGAAGGCCGGGTGGGCTGACGCAGGCTGAGGAAGGACACACTCAAGGTCACACGGCTTGGACTGACGGACACAGGACACAGTCTGCCTTCCCCTGGGGCATTCTTGCCCAGTCTGCCTGGTGGCGTGTGGTGCCCAAAGATGAGAGCCGTGGGCAGGCTCCCAGCTGGGTGTGTTTACCTAGTGAAAACCCTTCTGTTACAATCCCACTTACAGAAGCAGCTTCCATTTGTCAGAAAGGGCAACTTTGCATAATAAATTACATTGGTGTAATCAAATATTTCCATAGATTGAATCAGGTTTAATTTGTTGTCCTCAAGACTGTTCCCCTCCTTCCCAGCAGGGCTGGCTGCCCCTCGTGTGGCCCCCTCCTGCCTCCTGTGCTGGGAGTGGCCCCTCTAACAGCCCTAAGGCCAGGCCCATGGGGAAGGTCTGGCTGAGACCCCTACAGCTAACTGCATGTACTGGCGTTTCGGCTGGACGGTGGGCACGGTTGCCCCAGGTGCTATGTTGTCTTTGTGCTCAGACATTGTTCCCTATCAGCATGGACAGTGTTTATCCAGTTCTTTATGATAGCTACAAAGTATGTTATTCTATGGATAGGACACAGCTGATTCGTCTCTGTTAAGGGAACAGATTCGGGTCGAATCTCAGCTTCTTAATAACTTGGACAAGTCACTCTATTCATGAGTCTCAATTAACTCTTCTATAAATGGAGAAGATGACACCTGCTTTGCCTACGTCACAGGACAGTTGTCAGGCTTGTCTTAGTCCATTTGGGTTAATAAAACAAAATACCATAAACTGGGTGGCTTATAAACAACAGGAATTCATTTCTCACTCTGCTGCCGGCTGGGAAGTCCAAGATCAAGGCACTGGCACATTCGGTGTCTGGTGAGGACCCACTTTCTGTTTCATAAACAGCCATATTCTAGATGTGTCCTCACATGGCAGAAGGGTTGAAAGAGCTCTCGGGGGTCCCCTTTATAAAGGCACTAATCCCATTCATGAAGGCTCTGCCCTCATGCCCTCATCACCTCCCCAAAGCCCCACCTCTTAATACCATCACTTTGGGCATTGGGTTTCAGCATATGAACTTGGGGGGGACACAAATATTCAGTCTGTGACAGGCTGAGACAGTGAAATATTAATACTATGTCAGATAAGAACTCCATATTCAGCTTTTCATTCATCCTCAGAGCAACCCTGCAAAGCAAGAATTATTATGCCCACATACAGCTGAGGAAACTGAGGCACAGAGATCTCATATAGCATCTCCAAGGCCACATGGCAGGTCATTAATCAGCTCAAGAGAAATATGGTATGTGAAAACAGTTGGAAGTGAAAAAGCCCCACCAGGCGTCCCCCCCCTCCCCGGGGGCTCAGGGCCAGTGCAGGGGGGCACTGGTGGGGCTGGGCTACCCACTGACCTGCCTGCAGACGCTGAAATCCCCGCTGAATGGAGCGGGAGCCCTGGTGGCCCACGGATCAGCAGGAGAGGGGCTGGCGCTGGGACCCCCACCCGGGCTGCCTGCTCCCTGGCCCCCTGCCTGGGCTCCACGCCAGCAGTGCCTTCACTACCCTGCTGCCCTCACTGCTGTGGCCGCAGTTTTGGTTTATGACTGTGCCCCCAATGCACGGCTTGCTGCATAACACAAGATGGATATTTAATAAACGCATGTTGTATTGGATTAAATTTCCTCTAAAAAATGAACAGAAAACAAAATTTAAAGCAGCCAATCTATGGGTGTGAACAGGGAGATGGGTTCACGGGAGCAATGAAGACAGCAGTAGAGAGAGCAGGGAAAGACTCTTGGTGCTTCCCACGGTGGGCTCCCTGTATCTCTAGGTCGTGGGCCCTCAGGAGGTGGCAGTGGGGAATGAGGCTGTGGTGACAGGCTGCTAGAGCGTCCTGTTGCAGGCACATGACTCCTCACAAGCCTGGTCGCAGAAAAGTAGGTCCCTCCCCCTGGCAGAGAGCAGCATCAGCTGTCCAGCAGGCCCCTCCCAGGCCTCCCTGCCACGTGCCTTTGAGGGGCTGGTGAGGGCAGGGGTCCGCACACCACAGCCTGGGCCAAATCCAGCCTGCCACCCAGGGCTGTAAATACAGTGTTAGGGGAACACAAGGTCACAAGGAACACAGCCAAGCCCACACTGCTAGAGATTGTCTACGGCTGATTTGCTGCAATGACTGCATTTAGTAGGAGAGACCATACATTCTACAAAGTCTAAAATATTTGCTATCTAGCCCTTCCCAGAAGTCCCTGACTCTGACCTAGAAGGGGCTCCGGGGATTCATTCTCTCCTTCAGGCAGCTCCAGCCCCTCTCTGCCTCTCCTGCTTCCGCCACCAGTGCCAGCCTTGGAACAAGGACAGCCCCAAGCAGGGGTGATAGTCAAGATATTTGACAGCTGGTGTGTGTCTCGCACCCCGTTCTCAGCAGAGGCCTCAGACCTGGAGCAGAGCAGGGTGCTACAGCCTCCCGGCGCTGCCCTTTGACTCCAGGAGCTCTGGAGCTCAGCAGCGTGGACAGCAGGGGCAAGGGGGTGGACACTGGGCAGCCTCGGGGAAAGGGCTGTTTACCAACCAGTACGGCCACCCCCACGGTGGGGCACACACACAGCTCCCCTAGGCGTGGATGAGAATGGGGCAGAGGGATCTGTGCAGGTGCAGCCGCGGGGTCTCTTCCTCCCTTGACTTCGGTGATTGAAGCAGGCCACGGTAACGCTCTGGCGCCAGCCGGATCAGCAGTTTCCGGGGGCAGACTCCCCGCTGAGCCGGCCTGAGCTGTCTGGCACACCCCACAGCCCGGCTGGCTGGAGAAGACCCCCGCGGCCTCCCCGGGCAGTGGCCCGCCCGCGCCGCCTTCTGCAGCTCACCTCGCCGGGCTCGGGAGCGCGGAGAAGCGCCGGCCAGAGGGAAGGCTGCCCGGAGCGCCCTTCCGCACATTCTGGCCACGGTCTGCGGAATAATCTCTTTAAAAATAAATCCAGCTGGAGACTCAGCTGAAAACAGCTTCCTCCAAACTGCAGGAGAAATTGGACACTTTATTTCAGTGACAAAATAGCTAGGCTGCTGAATCGCTAGAGAAAGGGCGCATTTCAGCAGTTCCAATTCAGGCTGGAGTCGCTGAGGCTCCCCGTGGTGGGGGCGGGGGCGGGGGCCGGGGGCCCTGTCTCAGGGCACCTCCGCAGGCAGGGGCAAGAAGGTGCTGACAGGACCCTGGCCAATCACGGTGGGTGCCCCAGGTGGTCAGATCAGGCACGAGCATGACTTCTTAGATTTTCCCAGTGGTGCAAGTTCCCCAAAACGCTGGCTCTGGTCGGTCCTAAGGGAGCATTAGACCCCGTCTGCTCCCTTAGAGACTGTTATATCTCAAGGCCTGGCCTCTGAATGCTGTTTTGATCCAAGAGAAAAACTCTCAAGTCAAATAAATGAATATTAAAATTGATTACTGATTTAGAATGAAAAGGAATGATGCAATGTTTCCCCTGGGGCGAGTCTGCTGCGGCTGTTAGACTAAGTGACAGAGGTATCTGTGCTTTAAAGATGAGCAGAACTTCATTAGTCCCGGGCTGCAGAATTCACAAAGACCTTCTGCAAACTCTATTTTGTTTAATCTTCACAACAGCCCTGATAGATCCATAATTCTCTTCTCCATTTAATAGTTGGGAAAATGGAGGATGCTAAGGCTTATGTGCCTTTTCACAAACTATATGGCAGTAAATAAACGGCAGAGCTGCAAATGGAACCCAAGTCCTCTAATTCAAAATCCCAACCAACCCAGCAGGCAGGCACCATGCATTGTGGATAAAGCATGCAACTTGAGAAACTGGAAACTCAGTTACCCACCTACCCTTGCCCTAGAACGTTCTGGAAGGATTCTACAGAACTGAGCTGACGTATGTTCACCCTGCACCAGTTTCTATCAAGCTCCCTTGAACCTTGCTATTTTGGTGCACACCAGAGGGGTCATTTAATAGAAGCCCCCATGCTCTGGCCTGCTCAGCCAACTGTCCCTTCATTTGCACCAAGAAGCAGGGTGCACAGCCAAATTCAATTTGTGAATTAAAAGAAAAATGTCATTGACTTCTGCTTCAGAGTAGGATGTCATAGGTCATGACGGGAAAACATTTCTTCTGCAATAGCTGAAATAAGCAGGATGAATTACAAAAATCACATTTTAAAGGCACCAAAATTCCAGAGAATAAAAGAGCCCTGCCCAGGTAAGCTGAGGGGCACATTTGCTGATTCTGGGCGTGGATGGATGGCAGTGCTTGGGCTGACCTGCTGGAGGAAAGAATGAATAGCAAAGCGTGCAGCTATTGAACAGGGCAGGAGCAAGAAGCTGAATGTTCGAGGTACCTCAGTGCATGACTGGTTTCTGCTATGGGACATTTGCTGGGTTCAGAGAAGATGACCGTGGCTGCAGATCAGAGCTGGGCCTTAAGCATCTAAAAGTCAGTGCAAAATCTCCTGAAGGAATCCTGTGCTCGGGAAACAAAAGCCAGCCAAAGGGAAGGGGGCCTGTCCCCAAAACATGGCCAGTCTCCCTGTCAAGATATTCACTAGTGTTGAGCCTCCTTAGACCACGAGGCTTTGGCACTGGAAGGGCAAGTCTGGGCATACGACAGTCTTTCGAGGGCTGAGGAGGTAAACAAGGCAATCCAAAGAAAGACTGAGTTTATGTTTCCTTCCTTTTGCTTTCTGCCTAGCTGTTTGTAATTAAAGTTCATGTCATCTAGAAGGTATACAGATGGACGTGGCCTTTTTACCCAGTCCGACATCTCTGCTTTTTGATCACAACCATCAGCCCATTTACACTGAAAGTAATCATATGGCCAGGTGGGAATCTGCCATCTTGTAATTTGCTTCCATTTGTCTCTTTGGTTTTTGCTGTTCTGTTGCTCCTTTTCTGCCTTATTTTGGGTCAACCGAATATTTTTCAGCATTCCGTTGTGTTTTCTCTATTAGCCTTTAAACTAGACCTCTTTGTTACTACCATGTTTAGTACTTACTCTAGCGATTACAGTCTTCATCCTCATCCCAGTCTAATCAGAATTAATAGTGAACCACTCCACACCTGCCCTGCACCCTTTCTACTTCGTATTTCACACATGTAAGACTTTTAAAAAGGTCTCATTTCATTTACCTGGCTCCATACTTTGTGCTAGTGTTGTTGTATCTTTTACTTTTACATGTTAAATCTCCTACCTCACAGTGATACTATTGTTGCTTTGAACATGTCATCTGACTATTAAGAAAATTAATAGAAGATGGTTTTTATATTGACCCACACATTTAATATATCTATTGCTCTTCATTTCTTCTTGCAAATCCCAGTTTTTATCTGGTATAATTTCTCTTCAGCCTGAATAAGATCCTTTAGTAATTCTTCCCATGCAGGTCTGCTGGCAACAAATTCTCACTTTTGTTTGTTAGAGAATGTCTTTATTTTTGCAGCCAGAGTTGAGGATTATTTTTATTGGATATAAAATTCTGAGTCAGCATCATTTTTGTTTTTCCTTTCAATTCTTTAAAATGTTGCTCAATTATATCTTGGGCTTCACTGTTTCTGCTGAGAAGTCAGCTGTCAGGCACTGCTGTCTCCTATAGGTGACGGGTTTATTTGCTCAGGCTGTTTTCAAGATTTGATCTTTATCTTTGGTTTTTAGGAGTTTGACTATATTTGCGGAGGTATGGTTTTCTTTGTATTTGTCCTTCTAAATTATTGCTAAACTTCTTAGCGCTGATGTTTTCCTTCCAATTTAGGAAATATTTGGCCATTATTTCTTCAAATAATTTTTACTGCTACTTTCTTATCATCTATTCCTACTGGGACTTGATTATATTGTGTAATATGATCTCACAGTTTAGTGATACTTGGTTTTTCATTTTTTTCCATCTCCTTTTCTTCTGTGTTCTTCAGATTGCATGATTATTACTGAATTGTCTTTATTTCATTAATTCTTTTGTTCTTTCATTTCCAATCTGCCATTTAGCCCATCCAATGAATTTTTTTTTCTTATTTTAAGTTGTTTATTGTAAGATAATTTACAAATATCTTGCTGTCTTCAGTAATTCAAACAATGGAGCAACAACTTCTTCTGACAAAACAGCGATAAGTTAAAAACAAATCAGCCGGATGAATTTTCCTTCTTTACCTCTTATCTGAGGATGGAACTTGGTTTTCATTAATCCAGAGCTGCAGCACCAGAGATAATTTCAATCAACTCTTTTGTGATGACAGCTTGGTGGGTG
>CM052438.1:98643330-98668407 GCA_028533085.1 Varecia variegata | reverse complement strand
CAGGTCCTCTGGTGAGGAGGGGGGCTGGGCAGTGGCCTCGGGGAACAGGACAGAAGTGCACTCTTGCTCCAGCCTTGAGTCTCCCCGAGGGCGAGCCCCACAGGTGGAGAGAGGCAGAGGGACTCCGGTGCCTGAGGAGCTGAAAGGGTCTTTTCTGTCCTGCAGACGCTCATGAGCACCCTTGAGCACATACCCAAGGGACTGTGTGGCCACGAGCAAGTAGACTGTAGCTGCTGCCCTGTGCACAGCAGTCTACAGCAGGCAGCCACACAGTGTGAGGGTGCACTCTGGATGAGCCTGCCTGGCTGTGATCCCTGGAGCTCTGTGACCTTGGGAAAGTTAATTAGCCTCTCTGGGCCTTTCTTTTACCTTTTCTAAAAAGAATACTGTAATAATAGTATCTTCCTGGCAAGGTTTTGGGAGTATGAAAGCGTTGTTATGTGTCAATTAGGTAGAGTAGTCTCAGAAATATGTCAATAGTTTGTCATTTTATCCTGGGTGTGGGGCCCTACCCAGTGGGGCAGTGTGGCCGCAGTGAGGGAGATTTAAAAAGGGGTTTCACGGTGCAGTGTTGTGCCTTTTAATCCACAGAAAGGAAGGATTGACTTCCTTTCCCTGCTTTTGTCTCCATATGACGTCAAACTCCAGGAATCCCTGTGGACCTCAGTCCTCGTCCCCTCTTCCCAGAACAGAGAAGGGGAAGAGCTGCTCAAACCCGGAGAAAAGATGCCCAGGATGAAGGCTGCCAGGCGCAGCAGCGCCGTCTGCAGATTCCTGGCAGGTGGAGAGTGGGCAGGTCCCAGCCCCCACCGTCTTCACCTGACCTGCCAGAAGGGCTTGACCCCTCCTCTGGGCTCCCCTGGCGGCAATTTCTGGACCAAGCCCCATCTGAGCGCTTTCCACACTGCATTGTTATGCACTGTGTCTGCCACTGGCCTCTGAGGTCCTCAAATGCAGAGATCGCGTGGTCCCTTCACCGTGGTACTAGGGAAATAGGAGCTGCTCGACAAATATCAGACAAATAAATGAATGAATGCATGAGTGAAGGAATGAATGAAGTTTCAGGGTAAGATTGGGAAGACAAGACACTTCATTGTGAAGCCACAGTGACAAGAAGGTGCCGGTAGTGTGTGCTCCTTCCTCATTAGCCATTCAAAATGGCAGCAGGCCGCTGGTGTGAAACATGGCAGTTTGGGAGGAGGAGCAGGGCATCTTTGCAGTTCCTATGATAGTCACTAAACAAATGTTAAATTTGATGTTTTGTTGATTAATATCCAAATATAGTTCATTTCCAGTTGTGTTTGAAATATGTGTTTGCAAGTACTGATTTAACACAAATATTAAATAAAGTAGACTATTTACAAAATCCTTTATCTAGCTAGAGACTCTAGGAAAATCCATAGTTCAGTAACTTGGAAGCCTGTGAAACCAGGCTTCTCCCTTTAACCAGGGAGAGGCAAACTGCAAACCAACCAGAGAACACCAGGAGCCACCAATGCCGAAGGCTGAAGGCCCACCTTAGGCAGCAAAGGCGTCAGCCTCACACGTTTATGAAGCACCTCACAACTGGACTCAGGATAGAGGCAGGCACCACTCGTGCCACCTGACAGCTAAGAAAACCCAGGCTCCAGGTGCTGTAGGAGCCGGCTGCTGCAGGACTAGGACCCAGGCTCCTGACCGCAAAGCCAGGGCTCCTGTGCCGCCCCCACAATCCGGAGCCCAGCTGGAGCAGCCGGCCTGGGCGGGGGTTTTCTGAGGACAGTGTCAGAGTCCTTCCGGAAAGAGAAACCACAGCCACTTTCCCAGCTCCTTCTACCCCCATCTCCCGGCAGCACCCACCAGGCTGAAGCTGACAGAGGATCCCAGCCCCAGGCAAACAGTGGAGCACAGGGGGTGGTCGATGCCATCACCAGCCCGGCAGGAGCGAGGCCAGAGAGGCACAGCTCTGCTTGAGCCAGCAGCTCCTCAGGGGCCGGTGGCTGGAGACCCCGCAAAGCTCATGTCAGACAGTGCAGACACTCTAGAAGGGGGAGGAAACCCAGAGTCCCCAGAAGGTGGGAGGCAGGATTGAGATGGGGGAGCAGGGAGAAGCTTCCAGAAAGGAGGGCATTCCAGGCAAAGCCACTCCCTGACCTGGCCAGTGCCCTGCACTCCCCGTCACAGCCCAAGACCACCCGCCTGGCCACAGCCTGGGGCCCCATGAGTCCTCTCACCAGCACTAAGGGCTTTGTCAAGAAGATCCTTGTTCATTCACCCAACAAACATTCCTGCAGCAACCACTCTGGGCCAGCAGAGAAACCTGAGAACTATGGCTGGGGACAGTTGCCTGCTCCTGAGACACAGCCAGCCCCTGTATGCCCCAGCCCAACAGCCGGCAGTGAGGGTGGCCAGTGGTTGGAGTATGCTGGGTGGTAGAGAGCCCTCCTGGAAATCCAGAGAGACCTGCAGGCACACCGCCATGGAGCAGGTCCCCAGGCCTTCCTGACTGCCAGTCTCAGCAGCTCAGCCAGGGCTGGGCTGGGGTCTGAGGACACCAAGGCCAGAGAGGAGACCAGCCCTTCCCAGGCCTCCCCTGGGCCCGGCCCCCCCAACTCTCGCAGGCTACTGCACTGCGGAGAAACGAAACCTCAAAGGGTTTTTTTTAAGCAGGAGGAGGAGGGGATAAAAAATAGCAGCACACAATTAGGGAGCCGCTGAACTTCTGTGCAAACTAATGAATAAACCAGCCCTTGACAACTTCCCCCAACTGCTGCCGACAGGATAATTGTGCCTAATTTCTTAATTTTAATGCCGTTGTTGCATTTGGCTTCTGCTAATGAGATGTAAATATGTGTTGCGGGTTTGTGGATTTGTTTAATTGCAGGGTAGCTAAACGGCGATTGGCCAGAAGGTTAGTCTCTTATTTATTTATTTTTATTTTTATATGCCCTGCGTTCAGCCGAGACAGTGAGGCCGGGGAGGGCGGCTGTTGGGGTGGTTGTTTCTCTGTGTTGCTGTCCTGGAGCTCCCTGGTGCAGGGCTGGTGGCTTTGAGGGCTGGGAGGGGGATGGAGAGAGGGCTACCTGCACCTCCTCCCTCCCCAGGCCCAGGTGCTGCTGCATCCCTGGCCACACTGATTTGCACGGTGCCTGTCCCCTCACCGAGGGAGGAGGGGATGTGGGGCTGGACCAGGGTGGCTCTGGAGCAGCAGGTGGGATTCAGGCCAAAGCCACTTGTGGAGGAGCAACCAGGGCGGCAGGGGCAGGAGAGTCCAGAGCAGGGTGGGGGAAATGTGACCAGCGGGAGGGAAGTGGGGGAGGAGCAAGTCCCCTGTCTTGTCCCCTCTCAGCTGGGACGAGGTCAGCCGGGGGTACTGGAGGAGCCATGAGAGAGGAGCACATGGGGAGCCATGAGGATGTCTGAGGCCCTGACAGCAGCGCTGTCCTTACTGAGTGCTGGTGTGTTCACCCCCTTCTGTCCTTGGCTGTGTGGCCACCCCACAGCCCTGCGGGGAAGGGCTCTCATTGCCACAGATGGACAGCATTGTCAGAGAGGCTTGTAACTTGCCCAGAGTCACAAAGCTGAGTGGCAGTGATGGGGTTCGAAGCTGGCACAGTCCAACAGCAGCGTTGGTGTCCTCTGCCAGAGTCACACGTGCAGAAAAGGGGGCCCTGGTCTCGGGCAGCTTCCCACAGGAGTGCAGAGACCAGAATCTGATGAGTCGTCAAGGGCGATAGATCCCAGCCCAGGGGCGGGGGCGGGAGGTGTCCTGTCCACCCTCTCCCGTGGCAGGGCCACACCTGTCATCTGGCAGAGCCGGGACCTCTCCCTGCATTCACCGTGTCCCAGGAGGAGCTGAGTCTCCAGCAGTCTCCACACCTGGGCTCACATCCCTCAGGAGGGGGCAGGTTCTCCCCTGTGCCGCATTCCAGTCCTTGACCCAAAGGTTTAAGTGGAATTTCTTCGCCACCTGCTCTCTAGAACAACCCTTCAGGCATTTAAAGGAGGATATTTGGTGTTCACCTCAGCCTTCTCTTCGTAGAGATGAACCATCCCGATGGCCTTCAGCCTTTGCTTCTGAGTTCTGTCCCCTTGAGACCGTCTGATGACCCCCACTGAGTCTCATCAGGGCCTCAGACCCCAGACTAACCGGAGGACACACTTCAGTCAGGGTCACAACAGCAGAAATATCCCTTCTGGTCTTCAGAAGGAGCGATGCCGAGAAATCCGCTACACGCCTCTCTGGAACCCTCCTCCCTGCCCCACGGCTACGCCTGTTGCCTCCCCAGCCCCCGCACCTCTAGTCTGGGTTCCATTTTCAGGCCACTTTGCTCTCTTTTGGGGAAAGAAGCTGATAAAACAATCCCTCCAGAATACATTTTGTGTATTATTTCTCCCAGAGGTGTCTACATTTTAACTGATAGACTGAAAAGATTTTAATATCCAAAGGAATGAATTCCCAAAGGTACAATTTCCTAGTTAGCAAAGAATAACAAAATTAACTCTAGGAAAAGAATAGTCAAAATATCTCAGTATTAGGGTGGGGCCCAAACCGTCCATGCAGGTGGGGACAGCCCCTCCCACATGCCAGCTTTTCTCCCTCCAGTTCCTTCTTCCCTGGCGCCTTTGCTGACTTCATGGTTTTCTTTCATGGGATGCTCTCACCACCCGCTTCCCTTACTTTCCTCCAGGAAAGCATCCAGATGAAGTAGAACGTGCCCTCACCAGTTGTCAGGAGACCCGTCCTCTAGTCTCAGTTCAGACGCCTGACGTCAGCCTGGAGACGTGCACACTGCAGGGCTTCTCCAAGGCAGCGGGCCCAGCACTGGAAGGACGGTCACCTGGTCTGGCCACCCACTCGGAGCCTGAGCGTCTCACTGCATAGTCCAGGCAAGTGCTTGTCCAGCCTACGCTTGAGCCCTTCCAAGCACCACTTCTTCCCCCTACAGATTATTCCGTCCACGGGCAGCTCGGAGGTAAGGATTTCTTTCATTAAATTGACCTAAAATGGGTCCCCTAGTGGCTTGGAGCAATGGTTCTCAGCCTCCCATAGGAGGTCACACTGGAGGAACAGGAGTCAGGGGACCTGGGCTCGCCCATCCCCTCGGCCATGTGCTCTCGGGCTCTCGCCCCTCCCCATCTGCACAGCAGGGAGAATAATCTCTGTGTCAAAGCAGCTGCTGTGAGGACTACATAAATCAGTGCCTGGCATAGAGGAGGCGGAAGATTAGTACTGAGCCTCACCATTTTCTACGTGAGGACCCTTCAAACTGTGTAGATAGCCACAATGCCTCACCCCCATGTCCTGCCACAATCCCAGTTTCCTTGTGGAAATCACATGGGAACAACCATACTTTCCTTTTGTTCTTCCAAGGGCCACGCAGAGTGTCAGAGAAGCCTGGCGGTGTGGCACAGCTAGCACAGAGTCCGGTACTGCTGCTTCTCACTTTCCTGCACCTCTTTCTCTCCTGTGTCCCTTTGTGCCTTGCTGTTTCCCGTTCGGTCTCCCTTTGTCCTCTTTCTTCAGCTACCCCATTCCTCCTCCACCCTCTCCACTTCCCTCCACCCCAGCTCCCGGGGCTCCCACGCCCTTGTTGCTGGGCTGGGGAGCAGGATCAGGAGACAGATCGGGGGCTCATCCTCCAGCCTCTGATAGAATTCATAGCTGTGCATTCCCAACCACATATAATGATAATAGAAAACAGTATGTATCCTATTAAGAAATCCAGGCAAACACTTTGCAAACAAGATGATCTTCTGTAACCAGCCAGGCAGCTAATGAGACAGCTCCAATGTAATTAATGATTTCGTCAGTCACCCCAAAGGCCTACGTGTCCCTTGGTTAACTATCTGGACACCCTACCCCACCACCCTAGCACTGAGCATGAGAACTTGGCTGGAAGTTGACCCTTATAGACAAGCCCTCCTGTCAGGCACTAGTAGTAAAATGTAAAAAATTTTGCAGAGTGCCCTATTTTTTTCTATTCTTTAAGAGCAATGATTCATAACTTTTAGATGCTCATTAAAATTACAAGGAAATCTTTCCATGCCAGTACCTGGGTCCTGCCCCAGACCAAATGTGTCTGTCTTTAGGCTTCATGTCTGGGCATTATTATTGTTGACTGTTTTTGAGAACTTAAAAGAAAAACTGCCCAACCCCTAGGATGGTTCTCTGAGAAGGGGGCTGTCACTCTGGGTTCATGAGGCAGCAAATACCAGAACCAGTTCAGTCCTTGACCTTGAGAGCCAGCTTGCACGCCAGGGTCCCATGCGTGATGTTGCAGACCAGAGCCTGGTGGACAGCCCCCAGACAGGCTCAGCTCGGAGGATAAAGTCACCCTCCCTGGAAAAAGTGATCGTATCAGGTGCAGCATCTGGATTCTGCTGACTGCCCCTGGAAGGAACGTTCCAGCACAAATCTCAGGCTGAAAACAGCACAGAACCAGTGTTCAACAGCGATTCCACAGGGCAGTGAGACACAGGCCATCAGAGGTCATGCCTCAGTTCTCCCAGTTTGTCTGTGGAAGCAGATCTGACTCCTTTTTGAGCTTCCAAAGCCAATTCACAGAGAAAGCCTATAAAAAGTAGATAATATACTGACTTCCCCACCCATAAAATTTACAGTGTCAACATTTGGTTGGAAAAAATGAATTCTTTTTATCTGTGTTTGCATCTTGAGTTTGTAGAGCATCCCTTACAAATTATACAAAAAGAGCTGGCCCATCCCTGCCCCATGGAATTGGTAATACATATTTAACCTTGCTCACGGCCTTGACTAGATCAACTACTTTTCAGGGCAGTAAATCCCAAAGTTCTGACCAGAGTTTGTGTCCTAAAGCCACTGTTCCTGCCTTCTCTTCCCACTTGGTTAATTCCATGCCAACAGAGGCCATCAGCACATCTGTCTTCATGAAGTCATGCAGCCTGAGCTGGGAGCCCGCAGCCACGTGGCATCCTGCCCTGCAGCCTGGCCCTCCCAGGGCTAAGCCCTGCCCTCCCCTCCCCGGAGTCCGTGGTGCTTTGGAGGCAGGGTGCATGGAGCAGTACTGAGTGAGAATCAGAAGACCCAGGTTCTAGCTCTGGTGTTTCCACTTGCCCTGTGTGACCTTGAGGACGGTCTCCTCAATTCTCCTGGCTGTAGTTTCTTCATCTATGGAAGAGGAAGGGGAAGTGAGATGTTCTCTGAGACCCCATTAGTTCAAATTGTCTGTGACTCATCGTGGGAGGAGCTGGTAGCAGGGTTGTAAGGGGCCATGTGTTGGGGTCCATTGCCCCGCCCTCTTGCACACACCAAACCATCTCAAATATTGGATAACTTCACTTGGTCTCTAAAACTTTCATGCAAAGGGACTTTAAAAAAAATCTCATAGATTCATTTCTTCAAAATTTCAGTTTCTGTGGCCCAGCCTCTATGCAGACCTAATGATGTTGGAGAAAGTGACAGGATTTCCCAACCCAACCTCCCATGGGCACAATAACCTGAGGGCTTGTTAAAACCTCTGTCCCGTCACCCCAGTGGCAAGCCCCTGCGTGCTGGAGCCGTGTTACTCTCCACAGTCCCTGGACAGTGGGAGAGCTCGAGAACCGAATCTGACGAGTCCCTGTGGTCTGGGGGCCTGGTGCCAAGTCCTGAGTACTGTGGGGCAGGAGCAGCGCCCGAGGACAGAAGCTGCAGGCCAGGTCCAGGTGCACAGCTGCAAATCAAGTCGCCAGTGGACAAGACACGGTCATGCTTGCACTAAGAAAAAGACTGTTCAAGTAGGAGATAAGTAGGTTGGTTGTAACTCAGAGATAAGGGAGACGAGGAAAAAGCAGTTCGAAAATGGACGGTGGGGCATAGGGCCTGTTCTCTTCTTGGATTGCACTAAAGTGACTATGAAGGCTTTTTATCCCATCCTGGGGCATTTAAAGGGGAAAGGCCAGAGTGGTTGTGTTGAGCAGAAATTTACTTTTTATTTCCTTATTTTCAAAAGAAGAAACCTCCATCTTAGAGCCCCTGCCCCTCTCTGACTAGTCACCCTGAATCTCAGTCCCCAAGTCCACAAAGACCTCCCCTCCCCAGGACAGCCACTCACTTGTCTCTCCAAGTACCCACAGCCCCAAGCCAGTGTCAGATACAAAAAGGTGCATCAAAGTGCTGTGTGATCTCTGAGCACCCGTCACTGGAGCCATTAGCTGAGCCCTTGGAAATCCTCCTCCTGGGGCCTGGGGTGGCCCCTCCAGGGAGGGGGAGGGTCTGTGCTGTGGCAACAGAGGAGGGGGAGAGGCATGGGGAGAGGTTTTGCTGTTCTGTTTTTTTTTTTTTAAATAAACACTTTTGTTCTGCTTGTTTATTTTTAATTAATAGACTCCTTTTAAAGCAGTTTTAGGTTTATAGAAAAATTGAATGGAAAATACAAAATTCTCATATAGCCCCTTACTCTTCCCCCACAAGTCTTCCCTATTTTTAACATCTTGCCTTAATGTGGTGTATTTGTCACAGTTCATGAGCTAATATTGATACATTATTAAGTAAAAGTGTATAGTTTCCATTAGGGCTCACTCTGTGTTGTGTACTCTCTGGGTTTTGACGAATGTATGATGACATGTGTCCACCATTGCGGGACCCTACAGATGGTTTCACTGCCCCAAAATCCTCTGTGCTCCCCCCATCCCTCCCTCCCTCCCTTCCGCTAATACTCCGGCAGCGAACGAAGTGTCCACAGCTTCCTTTTCTAGAATGTCCTGTAGTTGACATTATACGATATGTAACCTTTTCAGGTTGGTTTTTTTCACTCAGCAATATGCATTTATGGTTTCTGTATGTCTTCTCATGATTTGATAGCTCATTTTTTAAAAAAATCACTAAACAACATTACGTTGGATGTACCACAGTTTGTTTACTTGTTTACCTATTGAAGGACAACTTAGTTGCTTCCAACTTTTAGCAATTATGAATAAAGCTGCTATAAACACTCATGTGTAGGGCTTTTTGTGGACATAAGTTTTCAGCTGATTGGGGTAAATATGAATGAGCATAATTGCTGGATTTTATGGTAAAAGTATTTTAGTTTGGTCAGCAACTACCAAAATGTCTTTCAAAGTGGCTGTACCCCTTTGCATTCCCACCAGAAATGAATGAGAGTTCCTGTTGCTCCACACATCCTTGCCAACATTTGATGTTGTCAGTGTTCTGTATTTGACCATTCTAATACATGTACAATAGTATCTCATTGTTGTAATTTGCAATCCTGTAATAATATATGATGTTGAGCATCTTTCCATATACTTGTTTTCCATCTGCATATCTTGTTTGGTGAGATGTGTGTTCTCTTTTGCACATTTTTCAATTGTGTTGTTTGTTTTCTTGTTGTTGAGTTTTAAGAGTTCTTTATGTGTTTCAGATACCAGTCCTTTATGCAGTAAATGTTTTGCAAAGATTGTCTTCCAGTCTGTGACTCATATTTTCACTCTCTTAACAGTGTCTTTCACAGAGTAGAAATTTTTAATTTTAATGATGTCCAATTTGTCAATTTGTTCTTTCATGGATTATGCATTTGGCACTGTAGCTAAAAAGTCACCACCAAACCAAAGGTGACTTAGACTTTCTCCTAGAAATTTTATAGTTTTGCATTTTATTAATATATTTAGGTCTATGATCCGTTTTGAGTTCATTTTTGTGAAAGGTGTAAGGTCTGTGTATTTTTTTGTATGTGGATGTCCAGTTGTTCCAGCACCACTTTCTTTACAAGCCCGTATTTCTCCATTAAACGTCCTTTGCTTCTTTGTCAAATATCAGTGGAGTATATGTGTATGGATCTATATCTGGGTTCGTTATTCTGTTCCATTAATCTATTTGTCAATACCACGTTGTCTGGATTGCTATAGCTTTCTATTAAATCTTGAAGCCAGGGACTGTTAGTTCTCCAAATTTTCTTTTCCTGTGAGTCTTTTGTAGATCTTATGCCTTCCACATAGGCTTTAGAATCAGCCTCTTTATATCTACAAGATAACTTACTGGGACTTTGATTGATTGATTGAGCTATAAATCAAGTAGAGAAGAACTATCTTGATTATATTGAGTATTCCTATCCATGTACATGGAATATATATTTATTTACATCTTCTTTGATTTCTTTTATGGCACTTTTGTAGTATTCCTACATATTTTGTTAGATTTTTACCTCAGTATTTATTTTTTGGTGCTCATGTAAATAGCATTGAGTTTTTAATTTCAACTTCCAATTGTTCATCACTAATATAAAAAGCCAAACCTTGTTATAATCACTTATTAATTCAGAATTTTGTTGTTGCTGTTGTTGATTCTTTGGGATTTTCTACATATACAATCATGTCATCTGTGAACAATGACAGTTTTATTTCTTCCTTCCCAATCTATATGCCTTTTATTTCCTTTTTCTGTCTTATTGCATTGGCTAGGACTTCCAGTACAATATTGAAAAGGAATAGTTAGAGGGTACATCATTACCTTGTTCCTGATCTTAGCAGGAAAACATCTAGTTTCTCACCATTAATTGTGATGTTAGCTGTAGTTTTATTGCAGGTGTTCTTTATCCCATTAAGGAAGTTTCCCTTCTACTTCTTGTTTGCTGAGAGTTTTTTTCATGAAGATTTTGTTAAATGCTTTCTCTGTATCTATTGCTGTAATAATTTGCTTTTTCTTCTATAGCCTGATGATGTGATTGATTACATTAATTAATTTTCAGCTGTTGAACCAGCTTTGCATGTCTGGGATAAATCACACTTGGTCATGGTATATAATTCTTTCTATACATTATTGGAGTTGATTTGCTAATATTTTGTTGATGATTTTAGTATGTATGTTCATGAGAGATATCAGTCTATAGTTTTCCTTTCTTGTAATGTCTACTTCTTTTAAGTATTAGCATAATTCTGGCCTCATACAATGAGTATGAAGTACTCACTCTGCTTTTATTTTCCAAAAGATTGTAGAGAATTAGAATAATTTCTTCTTTAAATGTTTTGTAGAATTCACCAGTAAAACCATCTGGGCCTTGTACTTTCTGTTTTGGAAGGTTATTAATTATTAATTCAAGTTCTTTAATAGATATAAGCCTATTTAAAGTATTTATTTTTCCTTTTGAAGGTTTTGGTGAATTGCGTCTTTCAAGGAATTGGTCCATTTCATCTAGGTTATCAAATCTGTGGGCATGGAATCCTTTCTATAACATTCCTTTATTATCCTTTTATGTCCGTGGGATCAGTACAGATGGTCCCTCTTCATTTCTGATAGTAGGCATTTGTGTCCTCTTTCATTTTTCCTCAGTTAACCTGGTTAATGGTTTATCAATTTTACTGAGCTTTTCAAAGAACCATCTTTTGTTTTTGCTGTTTTTCTCTATTGATTTCCCGCTTTCAAGTTTATTGATTTATGCTCTACATTTTATTATTTTTTTCTGCTTTCTTTGAACTTAATTTTCTCTTCTTATTGTAGCTTCCTCAGGTAGAAGCTTTTTTATTGATTTTAAACCTCTCTTCTTTTCTAATGTATGCATTTCACTGCTAAAAATATCCCTCTAAGCACTGATTTCACTGCATCCCACAGATTTTGATAAGTTGTATTTTAATTTTTATTTATTTTGGAATATTTTTAGATTTCTCTTGAGACTTCTTTGACTCATTATTTAAAAGTGTGTCATTATTCTTCAAATATTTGTGAATTTTGTGGCTTTCTGTTATTGATTTCTACTTTGATTTAATTAATGTCTGAGATCACATTTTGTATAATTTCTACTATTTACAATTTGTTAAGGTGTGTTTTATATCCCACGATGTTTTCCATTTTGGTGAATGTTCCATGTGGTCTTGAGAAGACTGTGTATTCTGCTGTTGTTGGATCAAGTATTCTACAGATGTCAGTTAGACCTGGTTGATTGATGGTGGTGTTCAGTTCAACTGTGTCCTTACTATTTTCTGCCTGCTGGACCTGTCTATTACTGATAGAGGAGTGTTGAAATCTCCAACAGTAATAGTGAATTTATTTCTCCTTGCAGTCCTATTAATTTTTGCCTCATGTATTTCGACACTCTGTTATTAGGTGCATACCTGTAAAGGACTGCTATGTCTTCTTGAAGAGTGGACCATCTATCATTGATCCTCATCCGCTCTGTCTGAAATTAATATAGCTATTCTAGCTTTCCCCTGATTAGTGTTAGCATGATATCTATTTCCCTATCTCTTTATTTTTAGTCTATCTATGACTTTATATTTAAAGCAGGTTACTTATAGACAACATACAGTAGTTATATATTGGTTTTTTATCCACTTTGACAGTGTTTGTCTTTCAATTTGTGCATTTAGACCATTGATGTTTAAGATGATTATTGATATATGCCATATTTATTATTGTTTTCTATTTACTGCCTTTGTTCTTTGTTTCTTTTTTTGTTTTCCAATTTTTCAGCCCTCTCTGGTTCTAATTGAATATTTTATATTATTCCAAGTTTTCTCTTCTCTTAGCATTTCAATTATGCTTCTTTTTTTTTACATTTTATAATGGCTTTATACTGTATGTATAATTTGGGGGGATTGCAATATACCTTTATAACTAACCGCAGCCCTCTCTCAAATAGCACTATACCTCTTCACGAGTAGTGCAAGTAACTTATAGCAGAATATTCCCAATTAATTCCCTCTTCCCATCCCTTATAACATTTCTGTGGTTCATTTCACTTATCCATAAGCCACAACCATCAAAGACATTGTGGCTATTATTATTTTGAATTGCTCCGTGTTGCATCAATTAAGGATAGAAAATAAAAAAGGTTTTATTTTACCTTCATTTCTTCCTTTTCTACTTCTCTTTTATTTATGTAGATGCAATTTTATGACCTATATAATTTTCCTTCTTTCTGAAAAACTTCATTTAACATTTCTTGCCAGGTACTCTACTGATTAAAATTTTTCTCAATTTTTGTTTGTCTGAGAAAATATTTCTTCTTCACTTTTGAAGGATTATTTTGCTGGATACAGAATTCTAGAAAGGTTGTTCTTTTCTCTCAATGCTTTAAATATTTCACTCCACACCCATCTTGCCTGCACGATTTCTGACTAGAAGTCTAATGTAAATACTTATCTTTGATTCTCTGTAAGTAAGGTATTTTTATCCTCTGGCTTCTTTCAAGATTTTTTTCCTTTGTCTTTGATTTTCTGTAGTTTGAAAATGATATACCTACATACTGATTTTTATACGTATACATATAAGTGATTTTTATACATATACATACACATACGTCATGCCTGGTGTTCTCTGAGCTTCTTGGATCTGTGATTTGGTGTCTTTCCTTAATTTTATGAAATTCTCAATAATTGCTGCTTCAAATATTTCTTCTGTTCCTTTCTCTATTTCTTCTCTCTCTGGTATTCCCATTAAGTGTTTGTAATACTTTTTGTAAATGTCCCACTGTTCTTGTATAAACTGATCTTTTTCATTCTTTTAGTCTCTTTGCTTTTCAGTTTTAGAAGTTTTCTATTGACATTTCTTCAAGCTCACTAGTTCTTCCCTCAGCCACGTTCAGGTTACTGATGAGCACTTCAAAGGCATTCTTCATTTCTGTTACAGTGTCTTCAATTTCTTGCATCTCTTTTTATTCTTCCTTAGATTTTCCATCTCTCTGCTAACACTATGTATCTGTTTTGGCCCGTTGTCCACTTTTTCCATCAGAATGCTTAGCATATTAATTGTAGATGTTTTAAATTCCTGGTCTGATAATTCCATCATCTCTGCTATATCTGAGTCTGGATCTGATGTTTGCTCTGTCTTTTCAAGTTGTTTTTTTGCCTGTGTTTACTGTTTGCTATAACACAGTTAATGGGTGTCAGAGTTTAGGATATCTTCTAGGTCCTTGTTTTTTTCTTCCCTGTTTTCTTTGGTTTTCCCAAGAAACTTCTCCTTAAATAGAGTCTGAATCTTGCAATTATTTTAGCTGTAATCCCTGCTCTTCTGCAGGAGGCCCACTGATGTGGTAGGAAGGTGGGGGCGGGGTTTAGAGACTTGTGAGTAGGGCTCAGGTTTCAGTTAGCCTGTGCCCTTGGGCTGTGACCTTCACAAGCACTTCTCAGTTATGCTTTGTTTTTTCCCCCTTAAGTGAGACAGGATGGCTAGAGAGGGCTTGAGCTGGGTATTCCCCTTCCCCGAAGTTGGTTAGGCTCTGGTAAAATCCCAGTGGTTACGCTTTGGCAAAACAGTTCCCATCTTTAAGAACAGAATGCTCCGGGTGTGCTGCAAATGGCTACTTTCCCCTCCCCCTGCCAGACGCATGAGGGGATTTTTCTCCCTTCTTCCCTGTAGGAACCTGGTAGGGTTCCTGGAGGTCAAACTCACACTCCTGTGTGGGTCCCCTGCTCCTGGGCCTCCCTGGAGCTTTTAGCTCACATACTTGTCCACACTGAGCTTCCAGCCATTTGTTGATTGCAGTTGAGGTTTCCCGGCTCTGGGACAGGTTCATGTGGAGGTTTCTGCTCCTGAGTTTCTGCTCCAGTAAGAACTTGTCTGTTTCTACAATTTACAGGACAGAATTTGCCTTGTGACCTTAATTCTTTATGGATCTAAGAAGAGTTGTCGATTTTCAGTTTGTTCAACTATTTTCTTGTTGTTAGGATAGAGTCATGACCTCCAAGCTCCTTTCATGTCAAAGCAGAAACCAGAAGTCCTTTATAAACGTTTTGCTTTAGAACAGTTTTAGATACACAGAAAACTTGAGAAGATAGCCCAGAGAGTTTCCAGAGGCTCCACACCCAGTTTCCCGTTGCTAACATCTTACATTAGCACGGTTTCTTTGCCACAATTCATGATCCAATATTGATGCATTCTTATTAGCTAAAGTCTATAGTTTACTCCTATTTCCTTAATTTCTCCCTAATGTTCTTTGTCCCAGAATCCCACCAGGATACAACATTACATTTTATCAAGTCTCCTTAGACTTCTCTTGGCTGTGACAATTTCCCAGTCTTTCCCTGTTTTTGATTACCTTGACAGCTTTGAAGAGTGTGATTCAGGTATTTTGTAGAATGACCTTCCACTGGAATTTTTCTGATGGCTTTGTTATGATTAGATTGGGGTTATGTGTCTCTGGGAGGAACCGTAGAGGTACAATACCATTCTCACCATGTCATATCGGGGTACAAAATATCAACAGGACTTGTCACTGCTGGTCCTCATCCCCGCCCGGGGTGGTGTTTGTCAGAGTTCCCTGCTGTAAAGGTACGTGTGTCTTCCTTTCCCTCTTTGGAAGGAAGTCAGTATTTGGCAGGACTTCTTCAACTTGGGATTCTCAGAGAGGCTTCCCTTCCCGTTTCCCCATAAGAAAAGGCAACCCAATGGTCCGCACACTCATTCACATTCACTCATCCACACATTCAAGACACTCCTCTGATGGCCACCAGGTGCTGGAGCCCCTGTGGGCCCCGGCTATCAAGTGAAGGACAGAGCAGAGGTGGGCCTTGTCCTCAGGAAGCTGGCAGTGCCGCGGGAGGACAGCCTCTAGCCAAGCAGCACAGAACACACTCAGCTGCCATCGTCACGGGAGCAGGGGGGCAGAGTGCAGAGAGCGGGAGGTAGGGACGGGGCCCTGATTTAGAAAAGGTGGGGGAGGGAAAGCCTGTCTGACACCCAACATGTGCCAGGGATGTCAGCGGCAGGGAGGAGGGACAGAGAGGCCCAGAGCCAGCCCGTGTGAGGCCCGACACGAGCACAGACCCGGGCTGGGTGGTGAAGGGTGGCCGATGGCATTGCTTTCGGCTCTCCAGTCCACCTTCACTGGGTTTCTCATCAGACCTCGCTCTACTCAAGGTCAGACACCACATCTTGTCCTTTGTGTTGCTACTTGATGCAGGTTGACTGACAGAATCAGGGCAGTCGCGTCAAGGAGGAGGGAGGGCGGAGGGTCTGGCAGCTGGAGAGAAGAGGGAGCGGCGTCAGCAAGGACGCGGGCACCTGCCCATGGCGGATGAAACAAGGCCCCGGGCGGGGAGGCGGAAGCAGACAGGAAGACTCTGTGAGGGAAGTAGGTCAGATTTCCGACGCCTGAGCTCACTGCTCAGCCTCCTGAGGACTTGAAAAGGCTGCAGTTTTCCAGAGCAAAGGGCAAGCAGGTGTTATGCAGGTATGCTTTGCGTCCAGGCTCGAAGCCTCTGCATTTGGCTGGTGCAGACACACGGCTGGCTGTCTCTGATCCTGTAGGCCTTGCTGTGGCCCACAGAGGAAGACAGGAGGCTGGGAGAGCAGCCACCTCTTGCTGAGGCCGAGGGCGGTGCCGGCTGTGGGCCTGGGCTCACTGTGCATCGGCAGAGGCTGTGGAGCAGAGAGGGGACTGTCAGCCCCGGGCCCTCAGGAACAGCCTCAGGCCCCTCTCCCACCCCACCCCTGGGTTCCAAGCCCATGTGTCCTTTTGCACCCCCCCTGCCATCCTGACCCCCGGCCCACTCCCAATGTGGCCTCTTTGCAGTGCTGCCTCCTAAACATGCACACACATGCATATGCATGAACACATGCACACTTATGCACATACATGCAGGAACAGGTACATGCACACGTGTGCACAGACACATGCACACACATGCACTCATATACCTGGACTGGCTCCTCCTTGTCACCCTGGATTGGACGCAGCCTTTACTCATTGACCCAGGTCACAGGTCGCTCTCACCCCCAGCCCATATGGATCCTGCCTCTGCAGACCCATGACCAGTGGCTGCCATCTATTGCCTGCTTCCCGTGCGACAGGCTGGGCAACCCCGAGTTGGAAAGAGTGTCCCCACTTCACAAGTGAGGGTGCACTCTCACCAGGAAAGCTGCAGGACTGCAATGTGGAACATGTCTACCTGGCCCCTGAACCCATGTTCCTGCCACTGCTCTCACGTGGTCCCTCCCTGCAGTAGGAGAAAAATTAAAGAAAGCACCAGGTTTCTCCTAGAGAAGAGGAGGATGCTGCAGGGGCAGCTGCCTCCAGTGTGTCAGTCACAATGTGACAACACCACAGTGTTGAGACTGTGTCCTGTGAGGTCATGGTGTCAGAGTTTGACACAGCCTTGGTAAGCCCTAGGGCTGTGACTGCCTACAGTTGGGTCCCAGCTACACCTCAGGTCTGCTGTGTGGCTCAGACAAGCTGCTCAGCATCTCTGTGCTCAGATTCCTCATCTACCAAACAGGGTTGTTCTTGTCACTCACCCCACAGGGGATTCATCAGAATTAGAGAAGTTCGTGCTGGGAGAGCAGTGCCTGGCACAGGGACAGCAGTGGGTGAGCGTGGCTCCCACGCTGTCATTACCCAGCCCTGGGGGGAGCTCCTGGGGCAGCACTCCAGGCCCAGACAGTGCCCACACAAGGGGCCCTCCCAGCTGAGGTGGGCAGCCAGCGCTGGTGTCCCCACCTGGGAATTGTCCGCAATTCCTAAATGCAGCACAGACCGTCAGCGCCATTGATGAAGCCCCATCCAGGACAGGTTTCCTCTTTGTCACAGTGGGCACTGGATGAAGACGGAAACAAGTGCCATGTGCTTGGCCACCTCGGATCCTTCCTGCTAATGACTAGATCTACCTGGGCAGGGAGAATGGAGACCCCACAGTAATATATACCCCTTACAGTATGTGTGAAGATAAAATCAGACACACTTTCGTAAAACACTCACCACAATGTCAGGCACTTACCATGTACTTAATAAAAGCAGCTGATATTTAATGAGCATTTTCTTGTGTGGTGGGCACTGTGCTGGCTCAATCCATCCTCAGGGCCGCCTGCACAGGCTGGCCGCACACCTGCTTCCCCGGGTGTCGTAGGGCCAGGCTGTCCTCACTGCGTGGTCCTTTTACAGGGAGGTCGCTGTCGGTGGGGCTGGGCTGGAAGCACAGGCCCGGGGCTGTCCTGGAAAAGGCGGCCTGCACCTGAGCACACAGACAAGGGCCGAGCTTGGCTGTCACTACCCAGGGTCTTCCAGGGAGCAGGGGCTGAGAGGGGGAAAGGTTGTCCTGGGGACTTAGCCCCTTCCTGTCATCCCCAGATTGCAAGGAGCCGAGAATATGTGACTCAAAAGAGGAGGTGGCAAATACAGATTATATGCTGGGAAGGTGGGGGTCGGGAAGTGGGCAGAGGAGGGGTGCCTGGATACCTGGAATGGGAAGATCAGGGGATTGTTGGCCAGTGCAGAGGGTCAGAGCAGTGGAACTCACTCCTGGGGACCCTAGAGGGCCACCCAGGGCTCCAGGCAAGCAGGAGAAGCAGGTTTGGGGGCAGAAGGCCCGAGCGCAGTGTTACACACGCCGGGTTGGGAGGTTTGGCGGGCAGGTGCCTGTCTGACGGGAGACGCTCTGTGTGAGGCTGGTGAAGCCTGGGAGAAACGGCTCAGGGACGATAGGGGCCAGCCTGGAAGTCGCCCGTGCTCCCAGGAGGCTCCTACGACTCTTCATGGCTTTCATTTTCCCGGGCATTTTTGCACGATTAGCCGCTGCTCAGACAGCAGATCCCACCGCCCAGCCGTTGGTCTTCCTGCTGCTGCCCATCCCTGGCCCGCCCTCCAGCCTGCTGCCTGTGTGCCTGGGGGGCGCCCGGCCCCGGCCCGCCCCTTCCAGGCTGTCCCTATCATTCCGAGCCGCTTCTCCCAGGCTTCCCATCCTCGCACGGAGCAGCCCCCGTCAGACAGGAACCTGCCCGCCAAACCTCCCACCGCGGCGTGTGTAAAACCTCACCCCTGCTTTCCGGCCCAAACCTGCTTCTCCACGCACAGCGCCGGCTCCCACCAATTTGCCCCCAGTCCCAGGTGCATCCTTGATCCTCTCTTCCGTTCACATCTGCATCCCATCCACCAGGAAGTCACTGCTTCCTCCTCATTAAGATGTCCCAGAAAGCTGCTTTTCACCTCCTCCACGGCTGCCACTGAGTGAAGGCACCGTCTTCATCTTGCTCCTGGATCTGTGGTGGCCTCCTAAAGAGTCCCCTGCCACCCCCCTAGTCCTCTCCCTCTTGCATCTCTTCTCTGCATCAGCCCAAGTCAGGTCTTTGAATATAAATCAGCTATCATTAGCTCAGTGCTAAACACCCGCCAATAGCTTCCATTATACTCCAGTGGAGTCCAAGGCAGGACTGCTGGCTCTCAAGCCCCACAAGCTCCAGCCCTGCCCACCGCCCCCTCCCCAGCTGTCTGCAGAGCCCACCTCCTCACTCCGTCAGGTTCTGCTCAGATAACCTTGGGGTCTCCCGTGTGCCCTGGGTAAAGTGGTCCCTCAGCCCACGCGCTGTCACTGGAGCCCTTAACCCTGGTTTATTTGTCTTCAAAGCACCTACAACTGCCTCATATTTTAAAACACATTTTTTTTGTTATTTGGTTATTGCCCATGTCCTTTGATAGAGTGTCAGATTTGGGTTATGGGCTTTATAAAATCTTTTTTGTAACAACGGTATCCTCAGAACCTATAACTCTCTCTGGAACTTAGCAGGTTTGCAATAAATAGGTGTGAGTGAAGGAGTGAGGGAATGAGCAAAACAATTTGTTTACAATAAAACAGGTTATAAGTGTTTATTTATGTATTTATATGCTCCCACACCACACCTGTACCTGAATGCACATGCACGTAAAGGTGGTGTGTGGGGAGGGGGAGAACCTATTCTTTTGGCTCAGGAAGACACACTCCAGGAGAGAAAAGATGCCACATGTTGGAAAAAGGAAGACATTACACAAACAAACTGCTCTTCCATGAACGATGCCCAGCGTGGAGCCGCTGAAGGGCTGAGTGCACAGGGACGGGACCAAGTGCAGCTGGAGCTGGTTAAGAGCTTCCTCGAGAGCAGCAAGCCCAGCCCAGCACACAGGGGCTGCAGTCTGCCCCCTTCCCCCGCCACCAAGTCAGGGTTGACCCCGAAAGCGAGCAAGACCAGCCCACCAGCCAGTGAAGGGTCAGGCACGTGGGAACTGACCTCAGCTCTCTGGGGCCTGGCCATGCCTGAGCTGCCCTCTAGGCGGTCCCTGCCCGAAATGCTCTTCCCAGAAGAAGAGGCTGTTTCTCTAGTCTGTTGGCTGAGGCCACGGAACCAGGCATTGAAGGACATCAGAACACCCAAAATCTTAGCATTAGAAGTTCCGGTTTGCCTCTGAACCTGAGCAAAATTAACTAACATCTCTGCGCCCCGTTTTCCCACGGGTGAGTTCATGGCTCAGTTTTCCTAGACCATCCTGATGGATGCCAAGTGTCTCCGAATAATTATTAGTCACACTTCTTTGACTTCGAAGGGCCTCAGCCCAGACAATAAATAATGCTGTCACTCTAATAGTAATAGTGTATCCTTCAGAGAGTTTTGTGGGGATTAAATGAGTTGGTGTATGCGACAGTGCCAGGCACAGCGTCTGGCACAAGAGCCCTGGTGAATACCATGGAAACAATAAACACAAAACCATGCCTGCTGCTGCCTGTGTCCTGGGTGCTGGGCCCGTCCCTGCCGCCTACCCCCCTCCATTCCCTCTGGGGTCCAATGCTTCCTCCTCCCTCCCTGCTCTCCACGTCTGAGCCCAGTGATTTGTGGGCCACTGGGAGCCCCGTGGAGAGTGCGTCACCTGCCCGGCGATGGATGCTTTCCTGTCCTGGCCACACGGGTAATGAACGACCAAGGCCATTTAGGGAAGCATTCTCTTACCTCACTCTGGCAAGGGGCCCTCTCCCTCTTCTTGAGAAATGGGCAGCCGGCCCCTCTGGGAGCCATGACCACTCTTCACAGAGCTTTCCCCAAGGCTGATGGATGGAATTTCTTCTCTGGCCAAAGAGAAATTTTTCAATTTGAGCCTCTCCCCCAGGCTTTGCCTCCCCGCACCCCATGAGGAAGTGTAGACTGTGGAGTCTGGAAACAGACTGGACATGTCCTGCAGACGCCCTGCTCCTACGGCCAGGGAGGAGCCCTGCAGAGAGGGAGGGCTGGCCCTAGGGCACAGAGCTCCAGGCCTGGAACCAGGACCAGCATCCTGGCCTTCCCACCCTGAGAGCCCAGGTGGGAATGTGAGCAGTCGTGAAGGCAGTCGGAAGAGCACTGAGCCAGGAGTCAGGAGCAGCCACTGGGCAGGTAGGAGGGAACACTCAGACCCTGCTCCAGCAGGGCACCCAGCAGCCTGCACCCCTCTGCCCCATCCCAGTCACACCCTGCCTGCACCCCTTGTTGCTGGGAGCTGCTGGGCACAGCCAGGTCTGTCCTGCCTCTGCCATGTGACCATGCACAGGGCACTGCCAGATTAGAAGGGAAATATCTATATACACAGTATGTCCTGCAGTGTTAGGGATATACTCATAATTTTAAAAAATGTGTTGCTATCTGAAATGCATATTTAAGGAGTCCTGCACAAGGCCTTCTCTGCTCAGTGCTCAGAGTGCAAGCAGAGTTGCCAGGGAGGTCTGCCCACAGGGAGCTGAACCAGGGTAGGGCCTCGAAGCCCCATGAGACAAGAGCAGGCAGGGTCCCATGAAGTGTGGGGAAGGGGATTCTCAGAGCTCTGGGCCTGCCATGTCTCAGGACACAGGCCAATGTCTAGCCTAGAGCCAGGCTTCTGCTAGAGAAGGGAGGGACCAGAGGAGAAGGGAGGGGATGTCCCTTGGGAGCAGGGACTAGGGAGCACAGTGCAGCCTTGCCCCTCTGCAGCCAGCCCTGTCCTCCAGGCCTCTCTGGGCAGAGCCAACAGGGACAGACAGCCCTGGCCTGAGCTCAGCCATGCCACTCACCCCCCACGGACTGCTGGTAAGTCACTGAACCTCTCCCAGAGCTACACCTCCTGGACTGCTGGTAAGTCACTGAACCTCTCCCAGAGCTACACCTCCTCTCCATGCACAGGTTACATCAGATCAGCATTACAAAATGCTCGGCGTCTGGGAGGAGCTCAAAAAATATGTGTTGCATGAATAAATGGACTCAGCCTGTAATGGAACGTTTTCTGGTTACTGTGCTTGTATTTCCTCAATCTGAACACCTGTGTCCTTCATTGGCTCTGCTTGTGTCTCAGCCATGTCTCAATGAGTACGCCTGTCCCTGTCCTCTTCACCCTCCTGTTAGCTGCCCCTGAGACCTGCTGCATCCCTCCTCCAGTCTCTTGACGTCTCTGCTGTATTTCTGTCCTCTCATCTCCTGGTGCCCACCTGGGTGATATCTTCCACTTCACTCAGTATTTTCTTCACTGCACTTAATCAACTGTTTAACTTGCCCACCAAGATTTTAATTTTAGCATGATCTCTGTTAGGTTTCTAAGTTCATTTTCCAAACCTTCCCATTCTTGTAGCGCAATGTCTTGCTCCTCCTGGAGGGTCCATCTGCCTGTTGCTCTCTGAGCATTGCCATCAGCCCCTCCATGCTGTGGAGTTACCCTCAGCGCTCGGCGTCCAACACCCCTGTTTCTTGGGCTGCGGAGTGTGGGTCGTAAGAGAACACATCAAACGTGCTTCGTGTTGTTACTGTGAGCTTGCAGTCAGCCGGGACTTCCTTCTCTACGGAAATCCTACTAGACTGAAGTTTTTTGTTTGCTTCTTCCTAGCACCTTGGGGTATCCCAGACCTGAGACTGACTTTTATGATCATTCCCAGCTCGGGGCTCCCGGCCCCACGTGGGAGCTGTCAGTTCCAGCTCCAAACCATGCACCGCAGAGGCTCAGGACTCACCGGGGACTGTCTTGTGGCAGAGCTGTTCCCTTCTCTGCTCCCCAGGGCGGCACAGCCTCGTCCTACTGTCCTGCTCACGACGCTGCCCTGAAGGGCCCTGCTCTCCCCAGCAACCCCTTCCTGTTCCTTCCCTGCACAGGCTCAAGTCCTTCCACCCTGTCCCTGTGTGGAGAGAGCCCGAAGCCTTCACACAGCTGCCTCCCCAGTTCCTTCCTCCCTTCCCCCTCTCGCCCCCTTTCCTCCCCCCTTCCCCACCCACGAGTTGGTTCACCCACAACTCCTTTCTCCCCCAGACTCCGTGAAGCCCTCTCAGCGGCAGGCACTGCCCTGGGCGCTAGAGAAACGGTGATAGGTCACAGTCCTGCTCTGAAGAGCTGCAGTCCGTGGGAAAGCCAGGCGTGTGAACAATTGAACAATTCCCGTGAATTTGTCATAAACGTCTGCAAAGGGAGCACAGAGGCAGGAGCGGCCACCCAGAGTCTGGGGGGGATGCTTGAGCCGGGCTGAAGTGGTCGGTGGGGCCTGGCATGGGAGGGCACGGGGAGGCCCCGCAGCACCCGGGAGGCTGGAACAGGCAGTGCCAGTGGCAGAGGAGGGACGGGTGGCGCAAGGTCTCACACACCAGCCCGGGAGGGTGAACTTGGCCCGAGAGTGATGTGGGCCACTGCGGATCAGGTGGGGTCTCAGCAAGGTCACCCCGGTGCAAGTGTAGGGGTGGGTGCCCTGGAGCAGGGGGCCTGTGGAGGCTGTGGGGTTGGTCCTGGGGTGCAGCAAGGGCCAAACACAGGCAGTGGGGAAGCAAACAAGAGGGTGAACTGAGGTCATCGCAGAGCAGCAGAATCTGTAGGACTTGGCCACCGTAGATGAAGGGGAGGCGGAGGGAGAAGTTGAGGACGGCCCTTGGGACCTGGCTGTCACTGGGTGGGTGGATGTCAACAGAGGGACTTCTAGGCAGCAGCACCGGTGGAGGAGCCCGGAGCCACCATCAGGCCAACCTGCCCCTGCTCCCTGCTGGGCGCCCGCCACGCCCTGCCCTGCAGCCTGAGAAGGAAGCAGAGCAGCTCCCCTGCAGTGCCCTGGAAGGGAGGCGGGAGGTGGGAGGAAAGGCTCCTGCATTATTAACTCCTCCTGGAGACTCCAGCGCCTCCAAAGCCAATTGCATTATTTAAAACTGGCTTAAATTGGCCTAGAATAGAGAGCTGTGTCTCTTGTTAAGTGTTAATCCCCCTGCCCCTGTGGCATCTCCGGTTTTCTTAGAAGAGACATGGCCCTTCCAGCTGAGAATTGGTTGCACCTTTGCTGCTCAGAGGCTGGTGCCCAGCCCCACACGAACCAGCCCGGCTGCCAGTGGAGCCACCCCTCATCCCTCTTAACTGCCCTGTTCACGGAGAGCCGAGTATGCTCATTTCCAGTGGCACTTGGAGGAGAAATACAAGTCATTTGAGTTCTTTGGCGGAATCACCCTGAGTTAGAGAGTCCTGCAGCTCTCATGGGTGTCTCTGGGTGTCTGGACCCTGAGGGGCCTGAAGTCCCAGCCTCAGGGAAGAAGGCAGGACAGAGCCAGGGAACTGGTTGCTATGGAGATTTTCCCCTGGCACTGGTAGTCGGGGATGGCAGCTGGAGCTAAGCTTGGGGACTTCCCCGTGAGAGGAAGGAAGCACAGGCACGGACACATACATGCAGTGGGAGTCTGACCTTTACCTGGGAGGCTGGAAAGGACAGACATGCCAGAGTAGACACCATGGTGCAGGTGAGAGCCACTGGTGTGTGCCACACACTGAGATCTGAGCCCTGCACATTTATCCCATATGGCCCCCACTAACCCCTGTGAAGGAGGTGTGACTAGTCCCCTTCACAGATGAGGATATTGAGACCTTGAGGGACTTACCAAGAGCCTCAGATCAGTAAATACCCGGGCCAGGCTTGGAATCCAGGTTCCTCTGACTCTGAAATCCGTGCTCATCCTCCTGTTGCAGGATCTGGCCTAGTCACCCATGATCCAGCTCTCTGGGAGATGGAGGCCCCAGGGGCCCCAAGCAAGTCAAGCAAAGAGACAGCCTCTTCCAAATTGTGCTCCTGTCCCAACAGCCACAGCCTGCCCACATGGTATCCCTGGCTGGCAGGTCCTGAGATGTCTCCCATTCCTCTCCCTCCACCCCGCGCCCCACGGTGTTCACTGCCCAGCCTCAGGGATCTTTCGCTCTCATTTGCCTTCAGCCCTGGCCTGGCTGCCCCTCTGTAGACCCCTCCCCTTATCACTAAAGACCCTCCCAAGCTCACCTCCAGGAACCTTCCCTGGACACCACAGCCCACAGTGCTCTGGATCTCGGAGGGGAGCTCCATGTGTTCAACTCTCTGTTGAGAGTCCCTGCTAAGGACGCTCAGGGTGAGGAGGCCGAGTGCTCACATGGCAAGGATCAGAGGGCCCCGCCAGTGGGACGGGGCTCTGCACAGTGGGGT
>CM052438.1:98618312-98636371 GCA_028533085.1 Varecia variegata | reverse complement strand
CCTAGGGTTGTCAGGGGAGTGTTGCTATGTTGTCTAGGTTTTCAGGGGAGGATTGTTATATTATTTGGGGTTGTCAGGGGAGGGTTGCCATGTTACCTAAGGTTGTCAGAGGAGGATTGCTATGTTACCTGGGGTTGTCAGGGGAGGGTTGTTATATTATTTGGGGTTGTCAGGGGAGGGTTGTTATGTTATCTGGGGTTGTCAGGGGAGGGTTGCTATGTTATCTGGTGTTGTGAGGGGAGGATTGCTATATTACCTGGGGTTGTCAGGGGAGGGTTGCTATGTTACCTAGGGTTGTCAGGGGAGTGTTGCTATGTTGTCTAGGTTTTCAGGGGAGGATTGTTATGCTATCTGGGGTTGTCAGGGAGTGTTGCTATGTTACCTAGGGTTGTCAGGGGAGGGTTGCTATGTTGTCTAGGTTTTTAGGGGAGGGTTGTTATATTATTTGGAGTTGTCAGGGGAGGGTTACTGTGTTACCTAGGGTTGTCAGGGGAGGGTTGTTATATCTGGGGTTGTCAGGGAGTGTTGCTATGTTACCTAGGGTTGTCAGGGGAAGGTTGCTATGTTATCTAAGGTTGTCAGGGGAGGATAGTTATGCTATCTGGGGTTGTCAGGGAGTGTTCTATGTTACCTAGGGTTATCAGGGGAGGGTTGCTATGTTACCTACGGTTGTCAGGGGAGGGCTGTTATGTTATCTGGGGTTGTCAGGGTGTGTTGCTGTATTACCTGAGGTTGTCACAGGAGGAAAGATCCAACAAGAACATTGAGGTAGTTTTCCCACTGCTCACAGATACACTAGCTCTGGCTCCTTCTGGGCAGGTGTAGATGGGCAGGCTTTTCCCTGGGCAGGTGAACTTATGGTTGACCATGTGACTTACTCTGCCCAGTGAAATGAGGGTGGAAGGGACCATGCTACTCACAGAGTCAGCTCATACTGCAGATGGCAGTCCCAGTCAGCCTGGCTCCCAGGAGGAGGGTTACATGGAGTGAAGCCCTGGCTGACCTGGTGCATCACATAAGGGAGACAGGGGGCATTTGCTACTGCAGCAGAGTATCTCAGCCCATCCTGATGGGTCAGATCTAAAGAGGGGAGGGAGGGAGGGGCTATGCAGACACAGGGGAAGAGGATTCAAGGCAGAGAGAGCAGCAAGTGCAAAGGCCCTAGGGCAGAAACATGCTGGCCTGTTCAAGGAAACTAAAAAGCTGTATGGCTGGAGTTCAGTGGGCAGGGTGCCGAGGGCATGGGACACCATCTGAGGCTATAAGTGACACTGCAGGGTCTCAGCTCTGAGTGACGGAATCCCCTGGAAGGCTTTAAGCACAGACATGCCACCTATCTTATATTAAAGGATCCCTCTGGCTTCTGGAGAGACAGTAGAGGACAAAGGGATCAGCCAGGGTACATCCAAGAAGCATGGAGGTGAGGGCTGTGGAGGCCAGGCCAGGGTAGTGGCGGGGGAGGGGCAGAAACTGGGTTCTAGAAGTGTTTGAAGGTGACCACCAGGATTCACTGATGTGGAATGAGAGGCACAGAGGAGACCAGCGGGCTCTGTGTTTTGGCCTGAGTGACTGGCAGCGTGGAGGGAGCATGTCCTGAACGGAGGCGCAGTCCCGCGGGCACAGACCCAGAGCTCAGCTTTGGACCAGCCCCTTGAGAGCAATGGGATGAACAGGCGGGGGGGCGGGGGGGGGCTGTCCTCCATGGGGCAGATATTCCTTCTACACCTGGAAGCTGAACACATGAGGGACGTACGGCTCACCTCTTCTCTGTGCCCTCACTCCCCACTGGCTGCAACAGAGCAGAGACTGTGCGGGCAGAAAGGCCCCACAGAGAGCCCAGCCTCGCTGCTGGCATGGCCACATGGCGCTGGGGAGCCCCAGCACTCACGTCCACAGCAGAGCCCCAGGCAATGGACCAGGACCACTCCCTGAGGGGCAGGGGAGAGAACCTGATAACCAAGTCCTCCACTAGTTTTCAGGAACTCTCTATGGCCACCCAGCTAGTAGGGGGTGAGCCTGCAGATGCCCAGGGCAGGCCCTCCAGAGCCCGTGCGCCTGCCCAGACATGCCAGGGCTCCTTGGGGTCTGTCCTCTGAGAGTCCGGCCTGGCAGCAGACCTGTAGCTAAGGACCTCACTGCTCTGCCAGAACCAGAGCAAGAAACTGTCTTTCTCCTCTCGCTCCCTCTCCCTTCCTAGCCCCTCTCCCCTCCCCTTGTTCTCCCTTTCTCCACTCCTTCCTTTCCCTGAATATTTATCAAATGCCTTCCAAGTGCTAGGTTGTAGACATGTCAAAGCAGGGATGGAAAACTATTCGAACATGGTCTCTTCTGGTGAAATGCTCTGATTCTGCCTGGGGAGGGGGACGTACAGACGGATGGTCACAGGTTGGGCGGTGGCACAGAGGAAGTTATAATCATCTCTGGGGAGAAGACGCTGGAAGCTTTCAGGAAGGGCTACGCCTTCAGACACGCCGTACAGCCTGTGTACAAGGAGCTGGACACGTGAGGATTAGCAACTGCTCCCTCGCCCACACCTGGGACTGTTCCTGGTTCTGGATCAAGCTTATTAAGCATTTCTCCCCTTATGCAGACTGGCAAGGAGTTTGTCCAGCTGTGCAGCCTCGGACAATGCCTTCTCCTGTCTGGATCTCAGTTTGCCGCTGTCAGAATGCAGGCAAGAGATGACAGTGGCCTTTGGCTCAGGGCTCCTCTCCCGGTGGGCCGTTTAGTCTTTTTCTCCAGAGGACACACATCCTCCTGCTGTCCCTGCATTCCCAAGACCACACACCAGGGCCCCTCCTGGCCCAAGCCTGCTCTGCCTCCAGGTTCCCCATCCCTGTCACCAATTAGAATCCTGCAGCACCCGAGGCTTCTTTACCCACCTCCACCTCCACACACACTGCACAGTCCAAAACCATATTGAAGTGTTTGGGGGAAGGACAGAGAGGAACGAGGGAAAGAAGGGAGGGAGGGAGGGAGGGGAAGGAGGAGTTTGGGTGGCACAGTGCTTGAGAGTGAGGCCCTGAGGTCAGACTGCCCAGGCACACACGCACACTCTCGGCCTCGGCCTTCCACTTGCTGTGAGACATGCACAGCTTTACTGCCCGCATCTCACTTTCATAATCTAAAAATGGGTTCTAATTAATACCGTCCTCATTAAAGCTGTTGTGACGATCAAAGGATATCGCATACATGATAACCCACTTATCACCTCGCCCAGCCCCTCGTGCATGATCGGGAAATATCTGCAAGTGTTTTTAGGCCATTTGCAGCCAGCAAGATGCAGGTTTGGATCCACGCTCTGCCACTTACTAGCTGGTGAGCTCTGAGCAAATTACTGGATTTCTCTCCTTCCCGGTTTTCTCCTCTGTGAAAAGAGCAACACAAAGTGTGCGAGAAGATGGGCCTCTGAGGGTGGAGGCCGTGTCTAGCCCATAGGGTGTCACAGAAGCACCAAGGCATGTTGGTGAAAAGAAGAAATGATGGTATCTCCTTCACCCTACTGGCTGATGCTAAGATTAGAGTGACCGATGTAAACTCCCTGCATGCAGTAGGCACTCAGCAAGACTACAAATACCCCAGAGTATCTATATTCCGAAGGCCGCTTACAGGTGCAAACTTACCCTGTGTCTGGATAGCTGTAAAAGCCTCATGGCTGTTCTCCCTGCAGTCACTGCCTGGACCTCTCTGTTCTTACCCCACCAGATTCGCTTTTCAAGCACCTATCAGTCTCCTGCTCAGAAAGCCTCAAGCGTTGCCCTAGGAGTGCAGACTCCTCAGTCTGGCAGTCAAGGCCCTAAGCCTCTGCCCTAATATCCCTCGCGAGTTTCCTTCGTTCAGTTCAATCAGACTAGCTGAGGCCACTGCCTCTTCTGGAAATACACCTAAGCCCCAACACACACTCGCACACATTTGCACATGCACACACATGCACACACAGGCATGCACACACACATACACTCCTCACCTCTGCCACTGGAAATCCTGTCCATTCACCAAGACCTCACCCAGATGCCACACCTTCAACTTTAACCACCCTCCGCAGAATTTCCCTGTTGACACGAATTCGGTTCTCTTGGTGTTACTGTTAATTGGGTGCTCTGGGTAGGAGCAGGGGCAATCTCTCCACAGAACCAATTTCAGAGCCAAATAAATAGTGGTTGAAATGCATTGAGTTAATTTAACTCCCGTGCCCATCTGGACAATTTTCTTCTCAATTCAGACTGAATCCAAGCCTGTCGTTCCCTGCACGGCCTGGCCCCTGGTTCTGGGGGCCAGCTCACTCCTATCTAGGGCAGCACACTGAGTGCTGCAGGGTCTATGGACTCCCCCTTTGGGATAACACATCTGCTATCAGCAGGGACTTTTAGGATTTTAACCCATATAAGTTATGTAAGGCCAGAAGGGGAGACATTCTAGAAATAGGAGCCTTCCAGGGCCCCACGAGACCTGCCATGTGCGGGTGCCCACTCCTCACCTGAGAGTTGGCCCTTTGGGAGGGGCTGGCCTCACTGCCATAGACATTCCCTGCAGAAGCCTGCCCAGAGGGAGCAGCCTCCTGATCATCCCCCAGGGTCCCCAAGGCCAGGACACGGGCACACTTCCTGCTGGCAGGATGGCCTCGGGAATATTACCATGTGCAACACTTTATTTCTCCATTTTTGTTTCCAGACCCTGCACCAGCCAGGGACCAGCCTGGAGAGAGGATGCTTTGATCATGGTCGGTGATGTATTCACGGTGTACAGTGTGCGTTTACTCCCAGCCCAGGGTCCTCCGAGTGTGCACTAGGCCCCCCACTGCATCCAAATCACCCAGCACTCCCCTGGGGATGCAGGTTCCTGGGCCCTGCCCAGACCTACCTATCTATTCTTGGGCTTGGGTCTGAGAGTCACTTGGTCTCTGGCTTCCAGTTGATTCCAATATTCACAGGCACCTTGAGCCAATCTGGGCTGCCTCAGGGAACGGGGCCTCTGACACTTGCTACTGTGTTGTGTAATAACTTTGAGCATTCCCATTCCTGGGGTAGTTTTGTTTCTGCATTTTGACATCTCTAGAATTCTTAATTTTTCAGATATAATTTCAAATCAGTAGCATCCCTAACTGGTAACCAATATTTTACAGCAATGCCTAGATGAGATGCAGAATCCTGTTTGGGCAAGAAGGATGAGGAATGGCATACCCCAGGCCAAAAATCCTGGACTCACTCAGTGCACACCCTTGCCTGGACAAAAACACTGTGCACCCTTTTCTAAACACGCCCTGCTCTTCTCTGCAAATTCCACTGCCCCCGGGAATTTAAAGGAGAAACGAACAGTCACAGAAATACGCTCAGGAAGATCAACTCCTCATTCACATTGTATCCTGACCACAGTTATGTAAAAGGAGCATCATGATCCTTCTTTGACTGATGAGAAAACTGGAGCTTAGACCAGCTAATGGACATGCCCAAGGTCACATGGCAAGTGCCTGTCGGAACCAAGGCTCGAGCCAGCTCTGATGCTAGAACAGCCATCCTGTCTCCACCACACTCTGCCGCCCCACCCACCTCTCTGCCTGGGAGAACCCCAGTCACCTACACCCAACCCCAATGGCACCCCCTCTTGAAGGCTTCACACACCCCTCCCGGTGGAATCAGTGCCTCTCCTCCCTTCTCTCCTGCCACTCTCTCCATGCCACCACAACAGCTGTCTCTCCTTAAATGGCTCTACCTCTGTGTCCACCCCCGCCACCAGACAGAGCTCCTGGACTCAGGTCCTAGATCTTAAATGGTGCTTTTTCCCCCAAGTAAGAGGAGTGGCTGACCATGAAAAGTGCCCAACTGCAGTGGACTGGTGCAGACCTGCGCCCTTGGAGCGGGCAGTCGAGGACATTTTCATCAGTCTCTGCTCTTGCCTCTTTGGCTCCTTTCCTAGTCTCATCTCAGCTGTGCCAAGAAGAGGTAGGGCCCCAGGTCTCCAAGCTCAGTCTCTGTTCAAAACCTGCACCATAAGAGCCAGGACTTGAGGCTGTTTGATGGGAAGTTCAGCTCAGATTGTCTCTGTTGGTGCATGTTCTTTCACATTTCTCTTCTTTAAAACATCAGTAAATAGCTTGTGATGACTTTAATGGAGATTAGTTACTAGAATCAAGCTTTTCCTCATTACAGAGCTGAGTTATTCTCAACATTTATTGTGCAAAGTAGCACGGGCCATTAAAGCATGGTATTAGAGGTCCAGCAATTGAATTCAAAGTTGGTTCCAAAATTACATAACATGTGCCCGAACAACACTCAGAATCCCAAACACAAATATGGAAGGAAAGGGGAAGGCATAACGTCATGGCAATTTCTCTTCCGATGACTATGTGTGGGCAGGAAAGAAGGTTGACAAGCTCACAGGACAGTCTGGTGGCATCTGACATTTGCGGGAGCTGTCTAAAGCAGGAGAGTGAGCAGCCTCATTACTGCCAGCACAGGGTAGCTGGGAGAGCTGGCAGCCTCCTCTCGCTTCTCAGCTCCCTGGTGTCTCCTGATACTCGCCAGAGTTTCATTACCATTAACAGCTCTGCAAATTGCACCATCAGCAAAACACCCAGAGAGTTAATAAACAGCTCCACAAGCAAATCCTAGGAGGGGACTCTTCTCTCTGTCTCCTCACAAAAGGTGCAACTCCCTGGCATTGCTACCAGCTTCTGGGTGTAAGATGCAAATCTACTGTGATGCCCAGCTAAGGGCTCAGGTGTGGGACCATCTCTCTGGGCTAGCTGGGAGCCCATTAAATTTGCAAACAGAAGACCTGGGTTTTATCCCAGGCTCTGATGCCTACTAGCTATGTGTACTTGCAAAACTCACTTAACTCCTCTGGGTCTTAATCTCCTCAACTGTAAAATGGGAACAAAAATAGTATCCACTTCACAGGTTTGTTATGAGGATTGAATGAGATAATCTACATAAAGTAATTAGCGAAATGATGACACAAAATAAAGACTCAAGAAAAGATAGCTCTAGTCATTGCTATCTGTCACATGCTCATGATTACATTGACAGCCCAGGTTGTGCAGTATTGGGAGGTTCCAATTGGTGTTCTGAAAACACAGATGTGAGAAACCGTCATCAGTATTATTCTTGAGCCAGTCTCTCCCACTCCCTGAGATCTAAAAGACCCTCCTTCTCAAACACCCCCATCTGTCTGTTCTCTGTGCCTTCTGTTCCCATCTATGACTCCTCCCTCTTGGTTCTATTCCTGAATCCAGAAGCTGCTGATGCCTGCTGAATGCCCCTAGCACTCTCTATAGCAATGCTTTCTGGCTGCAGTGATGGGGACACCAGAGGGTGGAACATTTTGACAAAGTGATCCATAAACCAGCTGTGTCCTGATGGCTGCTGAGTCTGCATGTAAGCAAGCAGGGTGACCATGGGGTCCATCCTGGGAAGCCCAGGCCACCTGGGAGGCCATGGGATCACAGGATCACATCACCAGCTCACACCTCCCACAACCAAGGCAGAGGAGCAGGGATCCACCAGCTTGGAGGCAGCAAGGAGTTTGGCTGAGTCTCAAAATAAATGAATGAAAGGCCAAGGGCCCTCTGGGAGCTCATGGCCCTCCTCCAGCCTGCGGTTCAGAGATGGTCACCATTGTCGGAAGCATCTTTGGGGGCTGAGTCAGTGTGGGATTGATTTTTAGGACCTGTCTGCCAATAGACAGTGTGATGAAATGAGAGACATAAATTGTCACCCTTTGCAATCAAAGATGCTGTCACTGCAGCAGTTTCTCTCCAGTCGGAGGAAGAGGACTAGGAGGGCAGCCTGGCTGCTGTCGGCAGGGGACCCACCCTGGTAAGTTCGGGTTTGTCTGGCTGGCACTCCAGAGAATCTCTCCTCTGTGCTGATCCCTCTGATAAGTGACAGCCAGCAGCTTTATTGGGCAAGGTAATGACCAGCAGCAATAGCTCAGGGGCTGGTCTGAGCTCACCTCTGGAACTTACCAGCTGCGTGGTCTTGGGTGAGCTATTGGACCACTAAGAACATCAATTTCTTCATCAACATAACAAATATAATAGTACTATCTATTTCCTAAGATCATTGGTCTGAAGAACAAATGCATGGATATCTGTGGGTGCAAAATAGCCCAACTCACAAGACAACCCCAGTAAGGCAACTTATTAACCCATAAAACAAACTATCCTGGGAAGGAAAATTTCAGGGTTTTTAATTGGTGACTCAACAATGTCATGAAAACCCTGTGCTTTTTTCATCTTCTCACTCTGCCAGACTCCTGACGTTGGATCTGTGCTCATGCTGGGTCCCCCATGGTCACAGCAGGACTGCCACTATTCTGGCCTCACATCTGGGTAGGACATCCAGAGGAAGAAGAGAGGCAACCTCGTCCTTTTGTCTCTTTAGAAAACCTCTCTCAGAAGCCTCTCACCTCATCTCCTCTCTTATCTCGTTGGCCAAGACTGAGTCCCATGCTGTCACTTACCCTGATGTAAGCCAATGACTGAGTAGAGAAATGTGACCACGATTGACTAGCCCCATGGGTAAGGTCAGCTTTCCTTAGAACACATGGCGGCATAGCCCTGATGGAAACAGCGAGAAAAGCTACTGGGGTCCAGGTTTGGTGCGCGCACATTCAATGGTGGCTTTTTAACATTGTGTCTTAATTGTAACTTCATAATATGCACTGCTGCCCTGCCAGTAGACCTGATGTTGTGGTTCAGACATCCCAGTTGACTCTTCTAGATGAATGCACTTGCCTTAGAAAAGCACAGCACTTCCTTACGATTAAGCAAATTATTAAACATTACTATTTAATATTTATGCTATTTATTTCTAAAACCAAACGGAGGCAGTTAACTAAAGACAGTTAAAGAAACTACATTTATATAAGATACACAGGTGAAAGAAGTATTTAGAAGAACATAAACAGGTAAGCACATTTAGATATAAATCATACCAGTTGTCAACCTTTGCCCTTTGCAGTAAATTAACCACAGTTCTATTTACTGCACAGAGCCCTGCTTTCTAATTCATCTCGAATCTTCACCGGCGTACGTCTCTCTGGCTTGTCCGTGCTGCAGTGCCGTCTCCAAACTCGGCCACTTTCAACAGCTTCCTCGGGGCTGGTTTCCATGTACCCTAATTGAAGAGACAGCATGGCCAGTACATGCACCCAAGTGACAACTTTCTTCACAGAGGAGGGTTTTCTTCTCTAAGCTCCATTCTGTCAGCCTCCTCCAATCTCTTTGAAAGGGGGTAAGTGACGTACGTAACTGAAAAATATATATTCTTTCCCTCACCTCCCTAAGAAGTCAAGGTGGATTTCTCCATTTAAAAATTCTTTTTCTTCCAGATACACAGGCAAAAGGGAGAAGAGCAGAGCTTCTGACTGCAATGTGTGTGCCTGCAGACTGTCACTGTGGCCATGCCCTTGGGGCCCACGGTGGGCAGTGATGACAAGGTGGGAGCACACAGGACAGCCAAGGCCAGGCCATGGACACTGAGGTGGGACCCCCAGAGGTGTGGCCCAGCGCCTCCCCAACCCCAGTTCAGGCCTCAGAGAGGAGCATCAGGGAGCCTACAGCAACCTGCCAGAGCGGGTAGGGACCCTCCCTGGGAGCACAGCGCCTCTTCTCACACCCGCCAAGCAGGGGCACATCTGAGGGACGTGGTAGACGATTCTAGCACTTCCTTTCCCACAGCTTCCTGACAGCTGTGCACCCTCCACGCCCCCAGCTCCCTAGCCAGGGTCTGAGCAGCCACTTCCAGAATCCTGTTTAACTAGGAGCTTAGATTTTAGGCACCTGCTTAGTTTAGTTTTTAATTGCATGCAGGTTCAAATTATATCAACTGGTTTTCATAATGGATGTATCCATTTTTTCACAGAGGAGAAAATAGCCCAGTCGCCCAGGGCTGCATGGAGAGAAACGTGGGATCTTGTACTCAGTCAGAGACCAAAGATGTCAGAAAATCAGAGTTTCAGGGGTCATTTAGTACAGACCACTACTGCCTTCAACCTGTCCTGTCTTAATCCATTCTAGACAGACCAACCACGCTTCTCCACTAAGGGCGATTTGGAACCTCTTCTCCCCAATACAATGCACCAGTGGGAGGCAATTCTTGACACTTGGGGCTTTCTTAAGGAAAATAACCTAAATCTCTGGCTATGAAAGATTGTCATGCCTGCATTTCAGCAGGAGGGAGTTGGCCCCAACTGTTATTTGATACTGAAGACTTAAAAAGTGTGGGCTCAACTCCTATGTGAAAACCCCAGCAATAAATAACAAAGGAACCCATTCCAGTAGCCATGACTGCTCTAAGAGGCCTTTGTCTTATCTGAAGAATATCTTTCTATAAGCTTACCTCCCACCCCATTGTCTCTCTCCATTTGTAGGTGGGAGGGGAATAAGGAGATCATTGTGGGGAAGGGAAACCCAGGCACAGAAATAACTTAATGTGTTTTTCTGGTAGGGATATTAGCAAGATCTCCTTCCGGCACAAAGCTCCCCTCTTAAACGAGCCCAATGGCCAAAGAAGGCAGCTGCCACAGGTGTAGATGAACGCCTACCTAAAGGGGTTAAGAAATAGGAAAACAAGTCAATCCTAAACAATCAGGTGAAAAACTCAATAGTTGAATTTTGAGTAAAGACAATTTTGGCGCATCATCTTCGGCAACAAAGGCTTCCTGGAACAGGTGAGCTCCAAGGAGGTCCCCCCACAGACAGGAAGGAGAGAGATGGCCTGAAACAGGCAGGAGGCCAGCCCCAGCCCCTTGGGCTGTGGAATGGGGATGCCACGGCACAGGCCCTCTGATCTCTCCCTGAAGGGGAGAAATTCCCACGGAGGCAGCTGACCCCACAGCAGGGCAATCACACCACTTATGCAACCTTCGGTCTCCAGGGAGTGGGCCGTGCTGGCTTACTCTGAGGGGCAGTAATCAGACAAAAGGGAAGGCAGTCTGGCAGGAAGGATCAGGCAGGGAAGAGAAAAGGCAGGCTCAGCACAGCCTCCGGCGTCTTGGACCCATGGCTGTGCCATAGGGGCAGCTGCGTCTGAGGGCAGGGGAAGTCAGCACCCTAAAGGCAGCACGGGCTCAGTCAGGGGCTCCCCCTTCTCCATGCGCAGTGCATCCTCTCTGCTTTCTCCATGGCTCTGCTTCTCCTTCCATAGCCAGCACTCTCCTCCCAGACTGAATTCCAAGCCCATGGCTGGCGTGGCACTGGTGTGGCACCTCACTGGCTCACCTTCAGAGCCTTCCATGCTTGTTCCTTCCCCTCCCATCTTCCCTGTCTCCTCTTCCCCAGCTTCTTCTTCCTCCCCCTGCTCTTTGTCCTTCCCCCTTGCCACTCCCTCCTCCTCCTCTTTGCGAAGATTGCAAACCTCTTCTGGCTCCTGCTATCTCTTCTGCTTGAAATTCCACCAACGTGCCACTAAACGGGCTCCAGTCATGATGGAACCCACTTCAAACCCCAGCCCCCCCCCCAATCTTTACAGCTCACTTCCTTCTCTGTCTTCTGCACCCATGCACCAGTGATTGTCTTTCTCGATAGCACAGGACTAGACATTCCTGCGTTTGTGCCCAAACTCCCTGACTGGGGGGACACTCCTTAAGGACAAGGTCAGCGTCCGCTGGTATCCTCCTGGGCCCGGACGTGCTGCAGAGCACACTGTGAGCACCGGGGCGGTGGGAGGGACTGTTTCTGATGACCTCAGCAGTTTTCCCTGCTGGCCAGTTCCCTGCCCCTCTTGCCAATTTTGTCACTGGGCACAAACCCTCAGAAATGCACAGTCATTGCACATCTCGGCTCTGAGAGGAGAAACGTATAATCAAGAACACAGACATGAAAGTCTCCCCAGGTCCCTGGAGTCACAATGAGTCAATTTAATTTATTTTTCCACAAGCCTTTCAGCTTTTCCACTGAGTTGGTTCTTCTCTAGCTACTTATCATCTCTCCCCACTAAAGAAGATCAAAGATCAAATATGATAAAATAATGATGAGAAGAAGCTCCCTTTTCCCTAAAGCCTTCCAGGGACCAGAATTTCAGAACTAGTGAAATCTTTAGAAATCCTTTAATCCCAGGTCCACAACTAATGGACGAGGAAGCTGAGGGCCAAAGAGGCGAAGTGACCAATGCAAGGTCCCACCGCAGGTGGTGCGAGCTGGCACTGACCCCGCACAGCAGGCTCTCTGGTCCTGTGGGGGTGTGTGCCCCCGGGGCTGCCCCGCCTCTGCCTCACCCGCCCCCGCACCTGCCCTCCCAGCTCACAGCCACCTGGTAAGTACACGGTCTCTCCACCTCACTAAGTAACAGTTCCAAGTGGCCCTTCTCAGTAAGCTCGGGATCTGACGAGGACTGACACTTAACCAAAGGAATAAGTCACTATGTCGTGACTCCAGCCCCTGGCAGCTGTCCTACGGAGAGATGTATTTGAGTAGACATTTCCTTGGGATGATGCATTTAATCACAGCACAAAGTTAATGGCACTGTGGCGACCACTGCCTCCTCCAGTGAACTGAGATGCGGATTGCTGGTTATGATCTGCTGTGCACTGAAGGTACTGAGACCTGAAGCCCAGGAGGAAGAAGGTCTCTTTGGCAAGGAAGCCTCTGCAATCACAGAAGTGCATTGAGCTGCCTCCACAGGACTCGGAGATGCAGATGGTGCTTAATGCAGCAGGAAGCCGACAGCAGGATGGGGCACCTGTGTCCTCTCCTCCTCACCCAGCCTGGAGTCGCCATTGGGATAACCATTCTGTGACGCCATGTTCTAGCTCCTGTCCCGGTCCCCAGGAGACTGTGCACAGAACCCCTCTTAGGCACTGCGGGAGGAGCGTTCCCCCTCAGCAGGAGCATGGGCTCCTGGGGTGTGCAGAGAGCAGTCCGAGCTGGCTCCACAGCGGAATCCAGGAGGAAGAGGGGGCACCAAACCCCACCCCCAGACTTGGGATGTTCTCTCCTCTTGGCCTCATCTCTCCACAGCTTTGTGAACTCCATTTCTACAGCTTGGAAACCCTGCCCATGGGTGCTCTTCCCACAGGACAGGAGGGTGTCGCCCTGAGTCTCCCAGAGAAACCACCTGCAGTTTGGTGAGGAGGAGGAGGAGAGGAGGGAGAAAGGGCAACAGAGGTGGCCGGAACTCCTGGACCATCTGACAGACAGATGTATCTTCTGAACATGAGCCTGCAGGTGTGGTGTGAGGGCAGGAGTGAAGTTGCAAGCTGTGCATGATGCCCTGGGGAAAACTGAGGCCATTTGTGAGATAAAGCAGCGTCCCTTGAGGTCTCAGGTATCTATGGTCACCAAAAGGTCGGGGTGAGGAGGGCAGGGGGAGACAGCAGAAAGCACACTGACCCTCCAGGCAGGTGACTAGGTTCAAGTCCCAGCTCCTCCACTAATTAACAACGTGATCTGGGACAAGCCGCTTACCCTTTTGGAGCCTCAGTTGCCGCATCTGTAAACTAGGAGCAAACCACGTGGAGTTAGTTATACGCATTAATTAAGCTTATTTCAACTGCTCAGCGCAGTGCCTGACTGTGAGCAGGCACTCAACAAACATTAGTCCTCCCTCTTGGCTGAGAAAGCTGCTTCCCGCTGGCTCCGCGTTTCTGCAACTCGCTGCCAACTGGCCCCTGGGGAGCACTTTCCAAGCCAACTTCCCTGACCCACGCCGACAGAGCCGAGCTGAGGGTAAGCCGTGGGCACTTCAGTAGCTTCGTGCTCAGCAGCTCATGCCCGAGATCCCTCGTCTGAAGCTGCGGAGGGGACTCCTAGCCAGGGCCCAAGTCACATCTCATCGCTGCTTCTCCGAGATTTGCCATTTTACATGGGCAGGCACAAGGGGGACTCAAAGGCCAGAGACATGGGGCCTGGACAATCTGTCCTTTTTTCTGGGCCCCTCTGTCCTCAGTTGCCACACCAAGCCAAATTTAGAAAAGAGATGTGAGCAGGCTCTGCAGGGCCCCAGGGGCTCGCAGTGGGGAGGGAAGGGCTTACCTGGCAATCAGGGCCTCCACCATGCGCCCTGGCCTTCCTTTCCCAACACTGGCCTCAGCCGCCTCACACACACACACGCTCTGACCCCAATCCAGACTCCTCCAAGCCTCCGCATCTGCCAGGCTTCAGCCTTGGCCCCAGGTGCCCCTCTCGGCTTCTCTACCTGCTGCGAGTCTTAACTCCATGTTCCTCTCTCTTCTCTGATCTGCAAACCAGCAGTGCAGCACCTCCAGGAGCACTGTGCTGTTAACGTCAGCACTGCGAATACAACACTCATCACCTTTAGCTCTTTCATCAAAGCACCCAAAACTATTTTTGGCATCCTCACCCTGTGGACACGATTTTAGTTGTGCACGGTGCCCAAGGGTGGCTGGCATGACCGCTTCACCTCGCCACCCTCTGCACAGAGCCCAGCCACGCGGTGTCCAGTAGAGGGACAGAGCACATTTCCCTGCATCAGCCCTCATGCCCGTCTGGCTCCCCTATTTGGTAGTGGCTTCCTTTTATCTGTGGGGGTCTCAGGGCTACCTATCCCACCCTCACACCAACTCACTATGGCCACACGCTGCAAGCTGTACAGGAGGACTCAGGGCATGAGCAGGATGGAACCCAGAATGACCATTTCACCGGAGCAAGCTCCCCAGGAAGACGTTAGGGCATTTCCATACACCTGGGAAGTGGGTGGACGCAGGTAACAGCATAAAATCTTCCTGCTGCCTAAGGGTCAGACCCAGCAGAGTTTGAACTGCTCGGTTTAGGAGTCTTTGCCCCTCCCCCAGAAGCCAAATGCCTCGGTGTGTTCAAGCAAAAGAATGCGTGCTCTTACACAGCCAAGGGAAGACCACTAAGGGGGCAGTCAGGGAGCTGGGTCCCACCTGTCCCGTCTGGCCTGGAGGAGCCACCCCATCTCTCCATGTGCAGGTACCTCACTTATCAAATGAGGAACAACCTGCTGCTAGGAGACCCTGCCCCACAAGGCCCTCATTCACTGTTTCTGCTTTATGGAGTATGGAATTGCTTGCAGAACTGCATTTATTGCTTCATCTCCCATTTTGTAAACAAGTCAAAGGACATGATAATCGTCCATCAGAGTTGCTGATTGGTATGAGATAACTATACCAGTTGCTATAATTCAAGCCCAAATGAAATACTTTCACACTTCAGTCAGACTTTGTGGCCTGAACATGGATCCAAGCACAGTTTTTATCAGACTTTTTTTAAACATTGGCAAAAGACTCCAGAATTCTCATTGCTATAAAAGACCCAGGAGATCTGAAACCCTGCATGAAGGGCCACTAAGGAGGCTTCACCTCTTGCCCCTGGGCACACTCAGCTCTGGCATGGGGACTGGCAAAGTAGGGAAGAGGTAGAGGTGGTACAAGACTCTTGAGGTGCCAGGCCTGACTTCCTAGTTTTGGTCCCCAGAACAGGGACAGGAGGAAACAAGAGCTTGTTACAAAAAAAGAGAGAGGCCTCACGTGGGCTTGTGAGATTGCCATTGTCTGTGGCTCTCATGAGCCCTTGAGGGGTATTTATGGTTGTGACTCCCACGCCCCACACCCCCCACGGTCCGTGAAGTGGAGGAGCTGCCTTCCCTGCTTCTCTCTTCTCTCCTGTCCCCAGGCCTCTGCTTCTCGGGCAATTCTCCGAGCAGAGTGTGCTCAGAGCCACAGAATATCTGGGGTGGGGACATGCCCAAGGAACATAAGGCCGTCCCTGTTCATTTTACAGGTGAGGAAACCAAGGCCCAGAAACGTGAAGTGACTCACCCAAGGTCACACATGCCAGGTGGACACAGTGCTGCAGCTTCAGTGGGATCTGTGGACCCCAGGGAAGAGCTCTGAGCAGTGCACCCTCCACTGCCCAGTGTAGCCCAGGCTTGGCACCAGCCTGCCTTCCCAGGGCTCCAAAGCTACCAACCTGGAAGAAGCCACCAGACAGCAAGTGGCAGACAAGTGCATCCAGGCCCCACATCTGCCGGGTAACTAGAATCATCTCCATCCCCCTAACTGTCCTCCATGATACAACCTCCAAGGCAAAAGTTAGAGAAATAGCTGTCACAGCATTCAATACATTCAAGAAAAGTGTACTGGGTTCCAACTCCAAAAACAGCACACTGTGGGGTCCAGAGACACAAAGCAAAGGGACCCAGGCCTGGTGGGAGACACAGATGCATATGCCCAGCCATGTGCAGTGCCACGGGGTAGCTACAGGCATCCAGCAGAGATATGGGCACGGTGTTTGGTAGCTCGGGTGGGGGGAAAGGAAACAGGCTGAGGGAAGGGAAGACTTCCTGGAAGAGGAGGCACCTGAGCCATGTCTTCAAAGATGACTAGGAGTTAACCAGGAGAAGGTGAGGGGGCACCCAAACAGAAGGCAGGCAGGTAGGTGAGAACAGCCAGGTTTGTGGAGGTCACTCAGCAGCTCTCCTTTGCTGGAAGATGTGTCTGAAGAGGCCATGTGCTGCTGGAGGGCACGGAGTCAGGCCAGGAGGGCCTTGCAAGCCTCTCTTCAGAGAGGAACTTCTGTCTGTAGGCGACAGGCAACTATTGAAGCTTTTAACCAGGGAAGGGACCAAGTTCATATCTGCATTTTAGCTAAATTACTTTGGCAATAGATGGAAGATAAATTGTTGATTGAGTAGCCCTGCAGGCCAAGACATGAGGATGCCCTGGGGTAGTGAATGCCAGAGGGAAAAAAAAACCAGAAGTCTGGCTTCCAGCCCCATGTCCCCAGTCTTTGGCCCCATGCAATGCAGGTAGCTGTGGGTAGCTGCATGCTGGGTGATGGGAAAGCACGCTCCCCACCTGTCCGGATCACCCAGCCGGAGCCCCGCAGAGCTCTGTTCCGAGGCTTCCCTGTGCGCCAATGGTCTGTTTCACAAGCAGTTACTCTGCTCCGTAGACACCGATATTTACGGGCCTGGATGGGTGAACAGACTCAGCTCTTCCCTGTCCCCCTTTCTCTCCTAGGTGAGGTAGGGCCTGAGCTCTCTCACAGAGCAGGCGGCCTGGGCTCTCAGACGGACTCCTGCTGGGGCACGTCTGGGCCCAGAGCCCTCAGGATGCCACACTGTTAGACAAAGGGTGCCTTGGGGAGCCTTGTAATAACAGGCACAGCCCGGCTTTACGGTAAAGTCTAATACCTCCACTTCTCCCTACAAACTGTTCTGCTCACAAAACTATAAGGTCTCAGAGCAGAGATCTGCATAGGTCTATATTAGGTGATGAGAACAGACGTCCCCAACAAAATGCTGAGGGTCCAGGAAGCAGGTTCAGAGCACAAAGAGAACAACTCCACGTTCATTCAATCACCCTCTACTCATGCGCCCCCAGAGAGAGAGGTCTGAAAGACACAGAGCCTAAGGGTAGCAGGGCCCTCTCTCACCGATGGAGTTGGGTGATTTTATTTTCTCTCTGTACTTTTGGCGTTTTATTTTATAACCATTTGTAAAAAGAGAAGATCTATAAGAAAAGTGACACTGTGCTCTTCCTAAACAGTGCCTCAAGGTTTACCTTAATTCCTTGTACCCAGGAAGTGCTTTCCCAGGTCCAGGCTTGAGGCTTCTGCTATAATAAAAGCCTCCTACCCATCCCTCGTGAACACAAGGCCCCCACCACGAGGAGGCCCCAGGACGGTCAGGGGCCCCCTTCCCACTCAGCTGTATCTGTAGCCCCACCCACAACCTACAGGACTCCCAGCTTCCGTCTTTCCCAACCAGAAGAATCCCCACTTTTCCAGCCTGCTAATGACTTCCTCAAAATGTCCTCCCCTATGGCATGTCGGAGGTTCTCCCTGCACCTGCCAAGCTAGCGGAGCTTCGCCAGAGAGGCTGCCTGTCCTGTGGGATCCGAGAGGCCGCTGCGAGGAGGCCTGGTCCAGCCTCGGCCCTGGTCCAGCCTCGGCCCCGTCCAGCCACGGGCTTCTCCCAGCGGGCGCCCACCTTCTCTGAGCCTGGTCCCTGAGATGCGGGGCTGCAGGCTCCTTCCTAACCTCCGGCTCATCTCAAACTAGGACTCCAGACAGGGACCGCCCAACACCAACCCAGGGGGGACAAAGGACAGAGGCTGAAACAAGGATTTGGGGG
>CM052438.1:98582316-98617812 GCA_028533085.1 Varecia variegata | reverse complement strand
TTTTGTTTTTTAATGCTGTCGATAACCTACCAAATTGATTCCACAACCAGGAATGGATTTTAACCTGCAGTTTGAAACACCTACTCTAAGGAAATGCAAAGCCTTTCAGGAGACTCAACTAGAAGCCATAGCCAATATCTTACTGATTGTTTTTAACTAAGTATCTTACTGTTTTTGTGAAAAAGAAATCATTTCAGTGTAAAAATTGAAAGAATATGAAACAAGAAAAAGGAGGAAAAAATCTCCCATACCTGGAGATACCTACCATTTACTTTTTAGTGACCTCCCGTCCACAATATTCCCTTGCATAGATACACATGCATGTATATTCCACTATACAACCGGAGGAGTAGGATACTATACAAGCTGTTCTATGATCTTGTTTCATGAAAAGTGTCATTCAAGTATTTTCACTTTAGTCACCGTTTTTAAGGATTACAATGTTTTATTGTAAAGACTACCTATAATTTGCTCTACCAATTCACTGTTGATGGGCATTCTGGTTGTTCTCACTGTTTTGCAGTTATAAACCATACTTTTGTTAACATCCTTGAGTATATGTATTTCTATACTTCTGTAATTTTCTCCTTATGGTAAACCTGGAAGTGGACTTGTTGATTCAAAGGGTAAACACATTTGCATGTGACACATATTACCAAACTGCCTCACAAATGTTATGACAACCCCTACTAACAACACTTGACATTGTCCAAATCCTCCCACCATCTTGAACATTGGGTTTTGTCTATCTTTTTAACTTTTTTCCAATATGATCTTAGAAAAAATCTCATTATTGTTGCTATTTGCATTTCTTTAATTTGTAGTGAGAATGAAAATCTTTGCATAGGTTTCTTATACATTTGTAACTCTTCTGCCTATGTGTGTGTGCAAATTATCCATTCAAACCCTTCACCAGGTTTTCTGTTGGGTGGATCTTGATCTTCTCTTGTTAATTTAGAAGAGGCGATGATGTTCAGGGGTGAGTATCAGCTCAAAGTCAGACTTCCCACGTTCAGCCTCACTGCACCTTTTTCAGTCTGCACAGCCCTGGGCAGAGTTGAGCTCTCTCTGTCTCTGTTTCTTCTTTTGTAATGTGGGATAGTAATAATATCCTCTTCCTAGACTTGTGAGGGTTATATGAGTTAGTGAGTCTAACATACCTAAGTCAGTGCCTGGCACATAGTAAGCATGCAGTTATATCATGTTAAAGATGGGATGAAATTCAAAATATTTTGACAATTGCGTAGCATGGGGGCATCGATCATTTAGGGTGGAAATCAGCTGTAGCATTGCGCAGCATCCTGAAAGCAATGTCTCAGTCCGTTTGTGTTACTATGACAGAATACTGCAGACTGGGCTATTTATAAAGAAAAGATATTTATTTCTTACAGTTCTAGGGGCTGGGAAGTTCAAGATCAAGGTGTCTGCATCTGGCCAGGACTTTCTTGCTGCATCAAGCCATGGCTGAAGGTAGAAGGGCAAGAGAGTGTGAGAGGACAAGAGAGTGTGAGAGGGCAAGAGAGGAAGGAGGGTAAACTCATCCTTTAGGAACCCAGTCTTTCGATAACTAACCCACTCCCCAGATAACAACATGAATCCGTTCATGAGGGCAGAGCCCTCACGACCTAATCACCTCTTGCAAGTCCCACCTCTCAACAGTGTTGCACTGGGGGTTACCTTTCCAACGTGTGAACTTTTGGAGACACATTCAACCCATAGCAGGTAATAATCTGTAAATTACTGGATGTAGGAGATGAGTAGGCCAGTCCCAGGGGAGTCAGTGACAGGGCAGATGTCACTGGGAGTCTGAGGGAGGCATCTCTTTAACGGGTATGGAAGACTGTCAGTATCTAACATCCAGGCCACCTGCACGGCCCTTGCCAGCCTAGGGTGCCAACAGCATGCCACATGTGAGGCAGAAAGTTTCTGGTTTCTCACCTCTCTGTCACCTTTGTTTGCAGTTTTCCAACACTTTAAAATTTTATGTGATAAGAATGATCTATCCTTTCCTCCATACTTTTGAAAGGCTTTACCCACCCAAAGATTATACAAATATTCTCCCATGCTTTCCTCCAGTATTTTCCCGGTCACTTTTAACATGTAAAATCTTTGAGAGTGAATTTCCATTTTTGGTAGTTTTTTGAACAGATCCATTCTCACTGCCAGGAATCATATTTTGAAGGTTATAAGGTAATGTATATAAAAATTTCAATAGATAAATACATATTACATTTATACATGCATCAGTATATAACATATGTCAACTATAAAGAATAAAAGGTCTTTAATTGCCTCGCGGTTGCTGGGGCACACGCCCAGCGCTCCCCTGGCCAGATGGTTGGGCCCCCTGGGTCACCCACCGCTCCCTGCATCCTTCCTGAGCACAGCTCTTAATTACGTACTTGGGTGCTGATTGGATTCATGGCTGTCTCTCCCACACACGTCAGTAAGTTCCACGAGGACAAGGACAGAGTCTGTGCTCGCTCACCATTCCACCCCCAGAGACGAGCACAGAGCCTGGAGTCCAGGGAGAGCATCACAGATGCGTGTTGAACGAGTGAATGAAAAACAGGCCAGCAGCAGAGTGGGTGGGGAGAGACAGAGGACGACAGGAGCACGGGCCTGTGGTCCACAGTCTTTGTGGCTCGTTCTTCTGCACAGCCAGCCCGTCGCTGCCCTCTGCTCTCTCAGAAATAGGTGCTAGGCACTGATGGTTCAATTAAATCTAATGTAATTGAATTGAAGGTGGCTGCTGGGCTCCCTGATCCCAGAACGCAGAAGCACTCTTGTGACTGACCTCCCACACAGTCTCCAGGTCTGGTTATCTGTGTCTGCGTCCCTTTCCTTCATTACACTGGAAACTCCTCGAAAACAAGGACCGTCTATCATTCACTGTTATATCTTCACCTTCCGTATACTGTGTTTGAGCTCAGAAAATGTTTGGCAAATGGAAAAGGAACCCCCCAGCACACCCCACCCGACACTGGGGCAGCACAGCATCCAGAAAGCCCATCTCCCAGGGCTCCCAGCTGTCGGGAGATGGCTAATTCTCAAGGTCTCCGTATCCAGCCTTACCTACACCTCCATTCCACATTAACTGTAGTTATTGGATGTGTAAATTACCATCAATGGAGTGACAAGGACTCAATTAAAGAAGGAGAGCTGCAATCAAAGCTGTCGCCGCAGAGAATTAGCCCTGACAGAGATGATAATAGCAGCAGGCTCTGCAGTGTAGAGCTCCAGAGCCGGGCGCTGGAGGGGTCCCTTCCCTCAGCCCCCAGGCCCGCTCTGTGCCTGGGGAAGGGTTGAATCCTCCAGGACTGCGGGTCTCCCTGCTCAGGACCTGGAACAGGCACTGGGCCTGCCTGGCTGTGAGGAGGGGCCCAGAGCAGGAGGGAGCCCTCTGCAAAGGTGGGTTTTGAGGGGAGACCCGGAGAGTGCTTGGCCGAGCTAGCCAACCCGACAGCCAGCCTCCCGGAGGGCACTGCCCCCCTCTGCAGCACATGTGCTGCCAGGCTGCACTGGGCTGGGCACCCAGACAGAGCACCTGGCAAGACGGGGTCCAGCAGCCAGCTGGCCACACCTCACTGCGGCTGCCCTCGGGGCTGCAGTTTCTCCATGCTTCTGTTCCCCTACATATAAAATGGAACATGTTCTGAAAAAAGGCAGCTTGTTGTCAGTGGGTGGCACCAGGGACTCTGAGTTTTAGTGCTAACCCCGCCACCCGCTGACCTAGGGGCCTCAGACCAGGCTCCCCCCTCCCCACGGCCCTCTCTCTGCCTCCCCGTCCCCTCCTGCCATAGAGCATCTTGGCCCTCACTCCTGCTCAGACGCAGTACAGCCTGCCCAGCCTGGCGATTCCAAACCTCCCCCTCTTAGTTCCCAAAAGAAATTTTTAGCCTCATCAGCCCATCCCTATGTGACCCTGTGTTCCAACCATAGTAGACCCCTTCGCTGCAAATAACTCTCATGATTCCCATCAGGTTGAATGCCCCTCTGATGGGTGATCCCACAGCAAATTTCACTCTGCGCTCCTCATGTTAGGTTGTTTTTATATTTCATATTTTAATTTTTATATTATATCCACTGGATTATGTGCTCCTAGTATGTATTCCTCATACGATTTAGATCTATAATATGTAAATTTATATACTCAGTGGATGTTTTGCAGATGGATGAATCAATGCATACATAAATGAATAAATAAACTTAACTTACCTAATCCATATCTGTAGAAAAGGGAATTACAATGAATGTCTCACAAGGTTGGTGTGAGAAACAATTACGATATACTGAATAAAAGTGCTTTGTCATTTGAAAATAATTATTAAAGTGTGGACTCTTATGAAGTTAGCACTACAGGCTCTCCCTCTCTGTGTTCTCTGGCAGCAAAGCGGTGTGACACACAGGGACAGAGGCTCGGCAAGGATGGCGCGAGAGCACAGCTGCTCAAGGCCTGAGGAGGGAAGGCAGCCATTCAAAGCCCAGGTTTGAGGGACACTGCAGCAGTGAGTTTTGCTTTCATTGGTTTGGTTTTTCAAGAAGGTTGTCCTCTGAATGCTTTTGCCGTTCTTGAGGTCACAGCCTCTGCCTGGATGTTCCCACTAACTGAGGCCCTTTCATGCCCAGGGACACCTGGAAAACAGACCAGCTGGAGACTTAAATAAGAGGAGCAGTAGGGAAGGATTCATCAAGCCCTCCATGGGCTGCATTCGTGATCATGGTGGAGGAGAGAAGAGGGTTGTAACAGACGACTATGGGAACCTCTCATGTCACAAGGAACACTACCCGTCCCACGTGCACCAACAGAAAGGCCTGAGTCCCCCACCCCCTTCTGCCAGATTGTCTTCTAAAGCCTACAGCAGTAGACGTTGGCATATGAGGGGGTGTGTACACAAATGGAAGGAGATGAGCATGCAGGGCCAGCACATCTTGAGCTCTCCAAAGCGGGAAGAAGATTCCCCATCGGAGAGGAAGGAACACGCTGCAGGGTGAGGCTGTTTCTTCACCCTTGGAAGCTGATGGCGCATCAGGCTACAGAGCTGGGCCTTGCAGTACTTCCCTTCATAACAAAGACAGCAGAGCCCTCCCAGAGCCTGGGGTAGGGGCACCTGCTCTTCCCAGAAACCCCTGGAGCATAGTGGCTGGGAGATAGGACGTAGGAGGAAGTTGCAGCCCCAACCCTAGGGAGCCCTTTGTCTACATGGGAATGTCAGCAAAACATAAAATGCATAAGAGGGAGCATAACACTCACAAGGACAATTAAATTGTCATCCTGTGACTATTAGGCACTGCCAAACATCAGTAAAAAGAAATAGAGTCCTTCTACTTCGTTTACCTTCCCTCTTAGGTTATATCATATTGAGTTTCACTGATGAACATTTATCAAATGTGTCGTACAGTTAGGATCCCAAAAAACTTGCCAGGTAGCAGGTAAAGAAAGCCTGAACAGATCTGTCTTTGCTTGTGTGTTTAGGAAAAGGAGTTATTTCAACGGGTTATTTGCTTTGGTAGCATCACACGAGTGGAGTTTTCTCTTTAATGTGCATCCACAATTTGTGCCTAAAATGTCTTCAAAAACCCCCATGACAGATCATCAAAGGGAAAAGTGACCGTGCATCCTGGAGACAGCCACTCCATCACCAGCGATGCACGGACAGGCTGCCGCCCCTGGCACAGACTGCAGCACCTCCAAAGCCAGAAGGGGCGGGGCCCCACTCCGGTCTCCGGGGATTATCACTCAGGAGCAGCAGCTCCTCTGTCAAAGGCATCAGACTGACTCTCCAGACAGGCTGTTTGACTTCCAGCCATATATAAGTCAATATGGGGGGGAAAGAAAAACTAAGTTTAATCAAATAGCAAAAGCAGAAGAAATCATGGCATTTTCCAATATTCCTGAAATTACATTGGCAATGCCCAAGCACCCGAGAGATCCACATGAAGCCTGCCCAGAGGAATGCAGCAGCTGTCCCAGGGATCTGCAGAACTGCCAGTGCAGCTCCCATGGGGGAGAAGAGTCCTCTCCAAACGTAGGGAAGGTGGATACAAACATTAATCCTGATCTTTACTGAAAAAGAAGTGCATTAGCTTGGATACATGCATATTATTTTCTTAGTCAAAAATAGGCCGGGCGCAGTGGCTCACGCCTGTAATCCTAGCACTCTGGGAGGCCAAGGCGGGTGGATCGCTCAAGGTTAGGAGTTTGAGACCAGCCTGAGCAAGAGCGAGACCCCATCTCTACTAAAAATAGAAAGAAATTACCTGGCCAACTAAAAATATATATAGAAAAAATTAGCCGGGCATGGTGGTGCATGCCTGTAGTCCCAGCTACCCGGGAGGCTGAGGCAGTAGGATTGCTTAAGCCCAGGAGTTTAAGGTTGCTGTGAGCTAGGCTGATGCCACGGCACTCATTCTAGCCCGGGCAACAAAGCGAGACTCTGTCTCAAAAAAAAAAAAAAATAATAGTAATAATTTGGCATGCATTTAATATGGCACCTCCATTCCCTCCTAAAATGCAGGTCGACAGTAGGTCTTACCGTATGGAATGTCCTTAGAAGGAAGAAAATACAGGGCAGTATTTGAGGATCTGTTCTGGCCCAGGCACTCTACCAGGCACCAGGACCAGCATGGTTCTTGGCCTCGGGGCACTCACAGGCCAGCAGAAGAGAGCTGCTGAGTGAGCAAAAGGGGTGCTTACACACATGGAAGGGCCGGGGCAGAGACACAGAGCACCCAGCAGGAGCACCCAGCAGGAACACTGTGGCAGTGGGTGTCGTCAGGGAAGCTGCTGTCTAAGCAAAGCCCCAAAGGCGTGGAGTTGACCAAGGTGCAGGCCTCGGGGAACTGTAGGCAGAGGGAACAGGAGATGCCAACATTCAAGCACAAAAGAGAGTGTTTCGCTTTGGGGGAACTACAAGGGGTTTCATTTGGTCAGAGGCCTGCGTGGTGGACGAGAGCAGAATAATGTTGGAGATAGAAGTGAAGTTCAGGTCATAAAGGACCCAGAGGTTTGCCTTGGACCTTGCCCTGTGGGCAGTGTGACGTCGTGAAGGGGTCCAGAGCCTATGGAGGCTGCAGGCAGACTCACACACGTGAAGGTAACAAAAATGCAGCACAGAGAAGGGCGGGCCCGGAAGAATGAGGCTGGGGGCCTGCTAGGCAGCTGCTGCAAGGAACAGGTGAGAAATGGTGGTGGCGGGAGCCGGAGTGATGAGGGTGGTGAGGGAGTTAAGGAGTGTTCAGCATCTACACTCAGCAGGCATTGGACATGCACTGGGGGTGGAAGGAGTGAGGTAAGAAGGTGCCCTCGATGGCCAGGTGCACAGCAGGGCCGTTCGCCAAGCCAGGGAGGAACGCAAGTGTAGGTTTCAATGTGTGATTTATCTGACCTGTGGTTTGGAACTCTGTCCACTCAGCCAGCACGCGCTGAGCAGTGCTGCGAGCCTGGCCCTGAGATGAGGGCTGGAAGATACAGTCTCTCAGGCGTTCTCAGGCTCGTAGGAAGCAGCCCTCAGCCCTGCTCTCCCTGCCTCGCTGACCTCTGTGGCCTGTGCGGCTTCCTCACTGTCGTCAGATCCCAGGGCCCTGGGTTCAGGGCCATTCCGCAGCCCTTCCTGTGCAGCCTGGTCTTGCTATGAGTGAGCTTCCACGCCTCGCTGGCGAGCCCCAAAAGGGGGCAGTTAGAAAGAGAGGAGGTTCTGCTGCTCCATAAATAATGCCCACAATCCCCCCGCCCAGATCCACGGGAGCCACTCCAGAATGGGAGCCTCCAGGTGTCCTGCACTGTAGCAAGGAGCCCCTTCTCCCCTGCGCTCTCCAGCCCACAGCTTGAGGGCTTGCACCCAGTTGTGTGTGTGCACACTCTCTCACACGTGTGTGCACACACACACAGAGCAGGGACAGTTTCTCCTCTGAAACCCACAACCCACAGCCACTTCTAGAGATGTTTTCATGTTTATTAATCACCCTCTTTCCTTGCTGCCTATTTTGGAACCCCAATGCCCATGCTTAACATAATAGGATCATAGATTTGTAAGGACTTTGCTTAATCTAAAGCAAACTCTTTCTTCCGAATGGGCAGACAAAAGCTTGTAAGAGCCCAGGAGCACCCAGTCCAACCCCCGCCTCCCAGTGCAAGGCACTTTCCCACCTTTATAGACCATATTCACATTTCTTTCTCTTCTCGATGCCAACAGGGTAAAAAGATGTTCCTGGGGTTTCTCTATTGATTATGCTGAGTCAACCTCTAGACACATGCTAACTGGGGACCCTCATCAATTCCACCCCGCACCGTGCTGGCCAGAGAGCCGCGGTGCAGATGCACTCTCCTGCCTGCAGATGAATCACTGCAGGGAAATCGGATTCCTCACAGGGCTTGGCTACTGCAGCCACAGCCGTGCTCACAGGCCAGCCTGCCAATTTGGCAGGAAAAGATCACTGGTTCACCCTCATCAGCGGCTCCGTTAGTCTCCTTTCTGTGTCACTCCCAGCTCAAGTCTAAAAGCCCCAGCTGAACAGAGGGCCCCTACGGCTCCCCCTCTGGTGTGGGCAAGCCCGCAGTGCCGAAGAGGTCTCTGCAGACACATGGCTGCCCCCATGAGCTGTCTTCACAGGAGCAGCCGTCAAGGGCAAGGTGGGTGGAGCCTTTCTGAACACAGCTCTTGAGGAGGCACTCACTGAGGGCACTGGCGAGGGACTCGGCTTCTCTGGGGTGCCGTTTGAGCATCTTCGTCAGCAGGTAGGAGGGTGCAGGAGGATTCCAAAATGCAGACAAAAATGGCCTCTGTAGAGAGAGCCAAAGACGAGATGGATGTTGTTGACCTTCACATACAACCTGTGCACTGAATCTGAGCTTATTCCTCAGTAGAAGCCACAATTTTCAAAACGGAGTCCCACACAGCAGGGCCCGGGCTGCAGGGAATGTTTCTGCATCAAGACGTCTTTACACAACACAATTCGGAAATGGCCTGGAATGAAATTAAATGGCAGTTTGGTTACACTTTAATCACCGCAGGCAGATCAAGACGCCGCTGTGATTACGACAAAGGAATCTATATTTATTGTCTTGTGGGGATTTGCATCAGAGATACAGTTGTCTTTCTGCAAAGCACGCAATTTATTCATAAAGTCGCAGCAAGGCATTGCATCTGCAAATCCTCCAAGTGTGTCTTCCTCCTTCTTGCAGAGCCAAGAGCCAGGAACGGAGCCCCGGCCACTCAGTGGGTCTGTCCAGGCCAGGCTGGGCTGGCAAATTGGGAAGGTGCCGTGAATGCTTCCCCCAGCAGATGCAGAGTAGGGTAGGCTGGGCAGAACCACCTGAGACCCAGCTTGCCTGTGAGCACAGAGGGGCTACATTGTGCCTTGCTATTAAAGGCAGAAAGGGAACAAGCACAGCCACTGAATGAGCCCCCCACAAATGCTGCTAGGAAAGACAAAGGCCCTCATAAACCGTTCCAGGACTGAGGCAAAGGGAAGCTTCAAAGGGCCTTTAATTCTCCTTGCCTGTGCCCACGTCTGACTCGTGATTGAAAACGACTGCACTGAACAGGCATTCATAAAACGCCTACAGCACACCAGGCTCTGGGCTAGAAGAGGGTGGGAGGGTGGAGAATGCAGCTACAAAGGTGGGTAAAAGGCCATCCACAGGGGACACCGTGAAAGCTAAGCTCACAGGCTTGAGAACCTGGGGCTGAAGCGTGGGCCCTGCTAACCAACCAACGCCAACGCCAATGCCAACTCCAAACCTGTGCTGGGTACCCACAAAGTAACAAGGAAGAAGAGCCATCCTTAGCTTCCTGAGGGTCTGGCACCTTGGGGTGAGGCGGAAGGCAGCGTGTGAGGAGCTATTCAGCCAGGCAAGCAGCCCAAACTCCACTTACCTTGCAGATCCCCTGCCCAGGGGTGTCAGGAGCAGACTCAGACCAACTCGTGAGGGCCCCTCATGCTCATCCCACCCCCAAGATCTCAAACCAGCCACGGCAATTTACACCACTGAAGCCAGCAATCACTGACCAAGGCTTTTTCCCTCCCAGGTGATAAACATTGATCAGCACCCCACCACCCCCACCCACCCACCCCAAGCTGAATTGCTAGAATAAAGTAAACTGTGGTTGTCTCTCACCTATTCTTCAAATGATTTTGATACATCATGTCCTTAGGCCAGCAGAGGGTTCAGTCAAGTAAAAGTGGATCTAGAGATGTGTTCCACCCCACCCCCAAGGCATGGAAGGAAGGCGCCGTCTCTCCCAAGTGTGCACCTTCCTGCCTGTGTTGGAGAAACCAAAAATAAATGTGAGTGATCACAAAGTGAACTCTCTCTCTCTCTCATAAGCACACACACAGCACAAATTTACTGAGCATTTACTGTGTGTAAGATAAGATGTTTTATGTGATTAACCAAAGACTGTAATTGATTACATTATTTATTCCCTGTAGTAATTTTAGAAATAGATATCATTTTTATGGCCATTTTGTAGATGAGGAAACTGAGTCTTAGAGAGAATGCGTATACTGCCTCGCTTCCATAGCTAGTAAGAGCCAGGACCACCCAATGCTGTGGAGCTGGATTCTAATCCCAGGGCCTCCTGGGGAACCACTATGGGGGCTCCAGAGGGCAGGCACATTGGTGTGTGGGTACACACAGGAAGCCTAGGTGTACCCCCAAACAAGAATATGGCAGGATACCTCTTTATGGGTACCAGGATTTTGAGCAACGCTGTCTCTTCCAGAGCCAGACATGTAGGAACCCCTACAGGCAGGCTTTTCTTGGCTCCTGGGGTGGGAAAAGCCACGCACAAGGAACAGAAGGACAGAAGCAAAGCTCCCCTAGGTCAGAGCCAGGGACACTTCCCATGGGGTTCCTGCCTCTGTCCGTAGCTGTCTCAGGGGGCCAGAGACTGTAAGGGGCAGCCGGACTGGACAACTGAATTCACTGGCTGCCCTGCACGAGGACTGGGCATTTCTCCCACGGCAGCAGAGGAACCGTCGAGAGCAGCTGGGGCTCTGGGAGAGCTGCCTGTGTCCTGGCTGCAGCCACGTCCCCAGACCTCCATGGGGAGCGGGAGAAAGCCAGGCAAGCACAGCGGGCAGGGAGGTGGGAGGCAGCATGTGCATCCTCCTCTAGCCTCTGAATGGGGAAAGGATTGGACTGGATATCGCTGAGGTCCCATCTAACTCAAATTTTGTTGCTCAGACCCCTCCTGCTTCCTCTACTCCTGGGGGCGGGAGCCCAGGCCAGGCTCAGTGGAAAGACACTGTTTAGCTGCCCTGGGCATCCTCAGCTTCCCTTCCCCACACTCTGAGTTCTGCTCCCCCCTTCCTTAGCTCCTGCCTGTGCCCAGGTAGAGTCCCACCATGGATGTGATTAAGCCATTTGAAACCATTCAGCAGGTTATTGGCTAAAGAGTGCTCAATAGGGACTGGGAGCAGACACTTAAGACATCCAGGGTGATGGGAGACAATGGGCTGTCTGATCTGTTGTTTACCCATAGATTGTAATTCTAAACACGATGTTCGTTATTCCACTGTGTGGCTTCTAATTAACTGCCAGAAATGCATTGTTGAGGGGATGATGGATTATGCTGGGAGAACTATTAATACAGCTCATTCACTTCTGCCCATGTGCAGCCCGAGCCCAGAGCAATTGACTCTGGAGGTGCTGAGCTGCGCTGTGAGGACCGAGATGACTGCTCAACGCCTGGCAGTGAGGACGTCATCGACACCACATAGCCTGCACCTGCAGGGGCACAGACCTCGGTCCTTCCAGGGCCCACAATTGCAGCAGACAGGAAGATGGCATCAGATGATGTCCCACTGGGTAGTGAATGGTGCCCAAAGCAATCAGCCAAATTTAGTGAAGGGGAAATTGCTTGGAATAGATAGAAGGTCTGTGTGTAGGTATGCCCAAACCAATCACATGAGTGCAGGGAAGATGCAGGGTACACAGTGAGAGTCAGTAGGTAGGAGCCAACCAGCCATCCAAAAAGATGGTGCAAAAAATAGTCTGCATTAAGAGAAGCAAGTCATCTCTAAATATAACTTTGTTTTACACTAGGCATACTGTTCAATTCTATCCAACCTATTTTAAAAGATTGCATTAGTTAGGGTTTCCCAGAAAAACAAAACTATTTTAAGGAATTGGCCCAAGCCATCATCGGGGCTGGTAGGTCTGAAATCTATCAGGTAAGCCGATTGACTGGAAATTCAGGTAAGAGTTGAATTCCTTCTTCTTTGGGAAACCCCAGTTTCTGGTCTTAAGGCCTTTGACTGACTGGCTGGGAGATTCCCTCCCAGCCCCCACATTATGGAAGGTAATCTATCTTATTTCTTTACAGTCAACTGATTGTAAATGTTAATCACATCTACAAAATATCTCCACAGCCATGTCTAGACTAGTGTTTGACCAAACAACTGTGCCCCATAGCCTAGCCAAGTTGACACAAAAAATTAGCTATCATGAAGAAACATTGGCATATTGGCCTGAACGCATTCAGAGGAGAGAAAACACAACCATATGGCTGTGTCATGTGAGAATTACTTAAAGGAACCAAAGATCTTTGTGACTTACTTAATCCTATATCTAACTGAATCTAAGGCAGTTATAATTTTATTGCATTATTTTACATACTATTAAGGAAAAAAAATACTGCCAATTAGTCTAGGGCACAATGCGTTCTTATGAAAATTTTTATTTTATATTTATTTTAAAAGCTGTTCAGGCTTACTTGGGCAAAGCTTTTTCTTATATATTACTCTTTTACATACATAAAAAGAAAAATATCTGTCAAAAATTGAGCAAGATATTCTTAAAACTTCTTCCTATTCAGAATCCAACTCTGCAGTATCATTTTTTGATTCAAAGCTGGTGATGTTCAGGTTTTTCCACATAATATTGTCCCTGTGCTTCACAAGCTTGGCTGATGCAACATTTTGTGGAAAGCTATATGAGAAATAAAAGCCACTGGGAGCTCTTAAGTGGGTTTTGCAATTATGTAGAGCTAGCCTACTTCTGACTCTTGCTTTGGGAATATTGCTAAGCATACCTAATTCATTATCCCCCGCAACAATCAGATTCCTAAAGGCCTAGAAAATCCACCTATGTTGTCCCCTGGGTGGTTTTCTAGGCCACTGACACCCAGTCTGCAAGTTCTGAGGCTGGAGTTCTGATATTCAGGCGTGTGCCCACAATGAGCACTGTTCATGGCCAACACCTAGCTGAAGCCGTAGTGAGAAGTGTGTCACATTCCTATTGCAAAGGTACTGAAATTTGGGAGGGAAATGTGTATTTCAGATCAATGAAACACATTTATATCAAGTAATTATTGAGCTCTTGCTATGTGGTGGTCTAAGAGGGCATACATACTACTACCTTTAACCCACACAACGGTGTCAAGGTGGTGCTGTTACCATCCCACCTTACAGATGAGATCAGCAAGGATCCAAGACAGGAAGCAATTTGCCACAGCTCTAGCGAGCCAGTGTGTAGAGCCAGTGCATGGCCTGAGGCCGTCTGACCAAGAAATAGCTCTTGCTCTACACACCTCTCGGAGAAGATGGTACCCTGCAAGCGCTTCACGGGCTCCCCTGTAAAAAGAGCTCTGATAATCCTGCTAAAATTGATGCGGGGGCAGGGGGGGGGGACTTGAACTTGAAAACAGTGGGACCTTACAACGGAAGGGCCAAGTCTGAGGCAGTGAGCCCCCCGCCCCAGCACCGGCATTCCACTTGTGCGATTGCTGGGCTGGGTCTCCGACATTCTCGTTCCATGGGGCTGCTGTGGGGTGAAACAGGGTCACATGTAGAAGAACACATCTGGCACACCTGGCCTGAAACAAGTCACGTTAACTTTGCATGCAGAGAACTCAGGGGACTGCTTCTGATCTTCCCTCTCTGGACGTGGAAGTCCTTTGAAGAAGAAATTGGCACACACACTGCCCCAAAGGAGACAGTACTTCATGTCAGTGGTAGAGAGAAAAAAAATCAAAGTCTCGACTAACAAAAAGGTTATTAATGTTTTATTCCCCTGGATAAACACTATGAAATTGTCATCGATCTTACAGATGTTACTGGACAAATATTATATCTTTCAAGTGGCCTTTGAGAAATTTGCTTACTAATGACACAGAGTTTATCTTCCTCCCATCTGCTGCATATCACAATTATCCTCTCTCCAAGCTGAGTGTGGCAAACCCCGCCCCAGCTGCCCACAGGAAATACTCGGAGGGGTCTCAGATTGACCCTTCGTATGAACAGAGCCTGTGATCCTCGTGTGTTCAGAAACCGGCAGGTGGCGGCCGCTGACTCTGACTGGTGCAGTCTTCACAAATGACAAAGTCTTGCTTTAAAATTCTCAGTATTGTTTCCCTGGCCGTTGACCATTTACCCCAATCCAGGAGGGTCTCAAGCCCAGGGATCTCTGTATAATAACAACTAAAGGAGCCGTTTAGCTCAGGACCTTGGGAAGACAGCACAAGGATTTATGGAGAATGCAGGAGCCCACGCGCCATGATGGAAATGTGGGGTCTATTCTACAGGCTCACATACAGCACAAGTAAAGATGAACTATGGTTTTTGGTGTCAGCCTCCAGTTTTTTCCTCGCTAAGAAGACAATATAGAGTGTTTCTTTTATAGTTATGCAAAGCTGTCTCATGCCCTGTGTTTGAAAGAGTCATCTCTGACCCAGCTGGATCAGATGTGCTGGGACGGCCACCCTTTCCTCTGTCTTCACCAATGCCCAGACTTCAAGCACGGCCGGTGCCACGGCTTTACCCACAGGTGTCTGTCAAAGGCTTGGCCCACCTGCCTGCCATCTGCGAATGCTGTAGCTTCGGTCTCTCTGAACAGAGCACACTGAATGTGTATCAGTGACCTCACCCACCTGGGGTCCTGCTGACCCTACTCAGCAGGGGCCACCCCACCCACCCCACCACCATCTCTCCCTGTTGTAACTGCCTACTCCTAGTCAATCCAGTGGGTCCCAGAGTAGGGGACAGAAGCCCTGGCTTTGACTACTGGCAATGAGATCTTGGCAAGTCACGTTGTGCAAAGGGAAAAACAAACTGTTTTTTCTCTCTTCTCTCATACTCGATGCAGAACACTTTTGTGACCACGTGTGTGGAGGGTTTTCCCCATATGCCAAGCAATTCTGCAGTGGACACTAACTGGGGTCCAATAATTCAACTCTGACACTGTCTACCTGGAATCCCACAGGACTTCCCCTACTTCAGATGCCAGTCACAAGCTCAGGCTGTGACCGTGTGTCTGACCAACCTGCTATAGGTTGGGGGTTCCCAGGACCCCACTTCCTGGGTTTGATATTTTCCTAGGAAGGCTCACAGAACTCAAGAAACACTTTACTTACGTTTAACAGTTTATTGTAATATAAAGGCTAGACACTGTTTACATCCACTGGTTTATTATAAAGGACACAGAAGAACAGTCAGATGAAGAGGTGCACAGAGCGAGGTTTTGGGGGGTGGGCACCCCTCCAGCACCTCCATGTGTCCCGCTATTTGGAAGCTCACCAAGGCTTGTTGTTCAAGGGTTTTTGTGGAACTTAATCTCCAGCCCTTCCTCTTCCCAGAGGCTGGAAGTTCCAGCCCTCTAATCACTCAGGCACGACGTTAGGACCCATGGGGCATTTATTGACTTCCTTCCCCCATCCTCAGGGGACATTCTGGTGCACACCCTACACAGAGGCCCCATAGGAGGGAGCCCCGCTTCCCTGCTGAGAGTGGCAGCCAGCTCAGCCGTGCATCCATGGAGAGGCGGCTCCTAGCCCGGCTCACTGCCCAGGCCTCGCTGCGTTGCTGGTATCACTGTCCACATAAACCGCCTGTATCCAAGTCCTTCTTTCTGGCCTTATTTTGAGGAAAACCCAAGTAAGACAAGGACCAGAGTGCTGTAGATTTGGATTCCAACTGCAGAAAAGTGAAGGCTCAAGCCCTTGGGATAGGGGAGATGTTGGAGAGAGAAGAGGGAGTGCAGAAGAGAGAGCTTTGCACAGACTCTTAGGAGAAATTCTCCTTTACTGGGCAAGAGAGGGAGGATTTCTCTGGCCCAGACAATGCCTCTTCCAAGACAGGACGTCAAGGCCCCTGAGTGCCAGACGGACTGGTGAGGCTTCTGTGCCTTGGAGAGTTTACGGGCAGCCCACGCTGGGAGCTGCTTCAGGAGAGTCACGTTTGATCCAAATTACTGATCTGGAAAACAGGATCTGGTCCCTAACCTGTTCCCCACTGTTTCTTAAACAAACACGAAGCACATTTTTGCTCCCTGAGGATGTTCACACCATTAAGGGCAAGAGGTAAAAACCAAAGGGGGAATCCAAAGATCATAGGGTAACTCGACAGAAGGCTTCGAATCCTGGGCACATGGAAACTCGGTCCCCTGCCTTTTCCACCGGCTGGAGCCTGCTCTCCTACCACAGCGACCTTGAACTCTCCAGGCGTCTCTCTGCAGCAGTGGTAAAAAGAAACCCCAGAGGGGTAAGAGGAAGCCCAGAGGTAGGAAGCAGAGGCAAGAACAAAGGCGACCATCAGTGTCGGCTCACAGAGAGGCTGAGGGAGGGAGAGACGGCCAGGGCGGCCCTGGAGTCGGTTGGCATTTCCGCCTCCCGCCCCTCAGAAAACAGCTTCTGCGTGTGGAGAGTGCAGGATCCAGACGGTGTAGAGTCGGAGACTGAGTGGACAGGGAGGACCAGAGGATGCCCCAGGAGCCCAGTTTTAGATAAATCAGGCAGTGGATCAGGGGGAGCAGCAACAAGGTAATAAAAGGGGCAGCAGAGATTCTGTAGAGGAGAGAGATTTGGGGAGTGCGTCAGAGGGTGCAGCAAAGAGGAGAGAGAAGGGGGAGATGCTGGAGAGACAGGACCCACGTGAGGAGTCAGTGGAGTCCCCACCAGAAAAGCCCTGTCTTGCTCATCTACACCACCCACACCCGCCACCTCACGGTGTGTCCAGCAAATAGTAGGTGGTGCACAAATATTTGCAGATGAAAATAGCAGGAAGGAGAGGGAGATGAGGAATGGAATGGAGAATTTGAGATACAAAAGGAGAGAAACAGGAGATCCACTAAATAGCCTCAACTTTTGCAGTAGAGTAGGAGAAAAATGTCATCTGCTCAAAATGTAGCAGATGGGTGACGTGCTGGCGGGCTCAGTGGCCGTGGGGAGGTGTGGAGACACCTCCGGGGACAATATGCTAAGCAGCCCACTGCAGCTCCGGGGTGGTTCGGGCACGGCAGGGCCCCGGTCAACACAGGAGGCTGCGTCCCATTGCTCAAGGGTGCAGCCCACGAGAGCCATGGGAGGGGCTTCTGCCGGGTGCAGCCGTGCACAGAGACCCCAGGTATCCACATCCTCACACCTGGGTCAGTCCGTCCATTTGTGTCCCTCTGATGGCCCCTTTAGTGCTGTCCACGCTGGCCGCAGGGAGTGTGCTAACTCCTCTAACACCACACACATTCATTATTTCAAAATACTTTTTACAAAAAAGTCCAATAAGAAATCCATTATAAGAAATTTCAGTATTACTTTTGTCAGTGAAAGAAAAGGGAAAACTGTTTGAGACCTTACATATAATTTCAACTGTTATAAATTTCTGAATAGTTGCAAAAAAAATGGTTTTAAAACTTTTATCACCTACTTATGTGAACAAAGTTTCTAGTCAATGGTGCCTATCAGGAATTTGAACAAATGATCGCTTAAATCTGAGGCATAAATTACATCGTAGCTTTTTTTTAAGCATCGAAAAAAATATATTAAAAAAGTTATGCTCAGGAAAGCCAGCTCAATTTTCTTATTTAAAATATTTTATGGATTTCTAGAACTCTTATGCAAATTTATTTTTTTAGCTTTCTTAAAATTATGTATTTTATAATTCTTCATCAACCTTAAGTAATGTTAGAAAATGTAATGAATATTTTTACCAAGTCCCATATAGACACCCCCAAGTTCCCCTCCACTTGGCTCCAGGCACCATTCAGATGTCATTTTCTGTGTATACCATGACATGAAAAAGAAGCAAGATCGGGAAACATCGTGGAAAGGAACCAGAGAAAAAGGAATAAAAGATGATATATATGTGGCAGGCCTGGCCAGCCACAAGTCAACAGCCTTTCCCAGGAAAGCTGTGTCCCAGGAACAGATCACCACATAGGGACAGCATAGGGGGCCTGGAGGAGGCTTCAGGGGCACAGCCCCTGAGCTGTGATTACAGACAGCCTGCGCCAGCCTGGCCGGGTGGGGAGGGAGGTGTGGAAGTTTGTTACCCTCTCTGGGAGCCTGGAGTGGGGGTGCAAATCCAATCCAGGTGAACGTCTGCAGGGACAACTGCATCTACCCATCTCCTCTTCCCTCTCAGGACAGTCCTGCCAGGCTTCGGCAGAGACTCCCCTCCCTGAGACATTACCATGCGTCTCACAGATAGAAAGGTTTCCATTTTAGAAGCTCTCCCCCTCATCCTAGATTTCACTCTCCTAAATGTCACTGTATTCCCTGTTCCAACTGCAACCATAACGTGTACACGTCAGCCTTGTAAATCATCCACCCACAGATGCCACATCTAAAGCTGGAAATCACAGGGTGGGGGACGGTACCAGGAAATGGGAAAGAGACTTGGGCTCTGTCCTGTTTTGGTCACTGTCCAGCTGGGGGGCCTCTGTCTATCCACAGTTTGTTTCTGGCCTCAGACTCTTCATTTGTAAAATGAGAGGGTTTTACCAGATGATGTTTAAGGCCCCTTCTAGCCTTGACATTTTCCATTTCTGAGATAACCAATATCCAAAATATTTATTTATTTATTTAAATGCTGGTTTTCATCACTGGATCAAAATCACTAAAATGCTATCTTCTTGAAGACAGGAACTATACCTGCATTGTTCATGGGTGTATCCCTGGTGCTGAGAACAGACCCTGGCATGTAGTGGGGGCTAAATAAATATTAAATGGATGGATGCATAGATGGATGGATGGATGGATGGATGGATGGACAGACAGATGGATGGATGGATGGATGGATGGACAAATGGATGGATGGATGGATGGATGGATGGATGGATGGATGGACAAATGGATGGATGGATGGATGGATGGATGGATGGATGGATAGCCTTCTAGGAACATACTGAAATCAAAGGCTCTATTAAAGACAGTGTAAAGGTCATTTATTTGAAAACAAAATTCAGTACTCCATGGGGATTTAGCCCATCATGGGCCAAAGTGACTCAATAGAGGAATATTTAATATCACAACTACATTGGGAAAAATGCACTGGGTGTGGAGAATGATGAACACACACCCATCAGAATTCCCCAACAATGGAGCCAGAGAAGTTGTTGATTCTCACTTGACCAATTTTGGAAGACTTCTAGAAGGAGGGAAGATTGGAAAACCTACTTGGAGGATGAAATTCAGTGTTGATGGTGGAAAAAAGCATACGATCCACATTAAAGAAGCCTCTAGAGGTAGACTTGAGACTACTGAGCAGGTAAGTCCAGGGTATGTGGAAGAGGCAATTAGGAGAACCAATTCTTCAAGTTCAACAGTCCAGTTCTTTGAATTCGATCGGTGCCTCAATGTTCCAACCCTTAGCTCTTCTCTTTGATTCTTCTCTGAGCCCTCATTAGGATGGTAATGCCCAGAATGTCAGAGAAAACCTTAGGGGCCACCACCTCACCCAACCTTTCCAGGGGAAACATCTGCCACCCCTGAAGTCAGCACTGGGTGCCCTTTTAGAGGTTCAGCCTCTTGTGTCTAACCCCCAGCAGTTAGTCCATGCCAGCTCCCTGATCACATTCTCCCTTGCCTTCTGGGGCTAGCCCAGGAAATGCAAAGACCCCAAATGACTTACCTGGGCAAAATCCTTAAGAATAGTCCTGTCCCTGAGAGGGATGATTGGTTGCACAGATGCACCCTGCTTGCATAGAGAGGTGACAAGTGCTTCCCTCCGTGTGCCCCAAGTGGACTCTGGTCCAGGGTCAGTCTCTGGAACTCAGTGAACTCTATTATTTCAAAAGGCAGTTCACCCAGTGACCTCACTCTCTCTTTCACCCACGCCCAGGTGGGGAGAGGAGGCCGGGCTCCCCAATCCCTAGCTTCGCTGTATGCAATGGAGTTGCACACCCAGATCATTCAGAGATCACCCACGAGTTATGAGGCATCATTCCTAACATCTGTATTAGTTTTCTATTGCTGTGTAACAAATCATCACAAACTTCGTGACTTAAAACAACACAGATTTATTATCAGGAGGTCAGAAGTCCAGAATGTGTCAGCAGGGCAGGGTTCCCTTCTGGGGGACAATCTGTTTCCTTGCCTTTCCAGTTTTTACAAGTGTCCACATTCCTTAGCCGGTGGCTCTTTCCTCCATCTTCAAAGCCAGCAGGGTAACATCATCCCATCTCTCTCTGCGATTCTCTGACTCTGTTGATTCTCTGTCACCACCTCTCCTTCTCGGACTCTGCCCCTCCTGCCTCCCTCTTATTAGAACTCTTGTGATTATATGGGGCCTCCTGATAATCCAGGGGAATCTCCCCATTTCAAGGTCCTTAACTTAGTCACAACTGTACCTATTCTCAGGGCCCAGGGATAAGAACATGGAGGTCTTCGAGGGCCATTGTTCTGCCTTCATGGCTCCAGAGGCTCAAAAATGCCCAGTGGTTTCCTACCCAAGAAAAGCTAAGGCCCTGACAAAGCCTGCATGATCCTGCCCCCAGTTACCTCTTTGATCTCAGCATCTACTGCTCTCTCAGCACACTTAGTTCCAGCCACATGGGCCTCTTCTGACCCCTCAAGCCTGTGCTCATCTCAGCCTTCTGCTGAAAGATCCAGTCCCTGTCCTTCTCCCTGCTTTTGCCTCAATGTCAGCTTCTCAGTAAGAGCTGCCCTGACTGCCCTTCTTAAAAGTGCAGCTGCCTCCCCACCTGCCCTGGCATTTCCTACCCTCCAGCCATACTATTCTTCATCACTGATGAAGACCAGCCAGGACCTTTCCCTTTCCTGTTGGTTTGCTGCCCGTCTCCTCTCACCAAAATACAAGCTCCATAAGGGAGCTTTGGTTTGTCTTGGTCTAGCTGCCTACAACAGCCCCTGAAACCAAAGGGGCACTCAGGAAACATCTGGGACATTTCATAATTCATTCAAAATGATGTTTAAGCACCTACTCTCAGGGCCAATGTATGACACATCTCCAAGAGGCTTGTCCACAGTGTAGTTTATTTACCAGCCTAGCATGGTACAGGCTCTGGGCCTGAGCTCAAGGCAGGAAATATGGAGATAAAGAACCTGATCCTGCCCTGGAGGAAGAGGATGTCCTCTGGGGAAGGTTGATGGAAAACCAGAGGAGAGCAGCACGGCAGGTAGCTACTAATCCAGGCAGTACACAATATTGTGAGATTGTACCTTCTCTCGCCATTTTGCATATTCAGTGACATCACAGGCCACTGTGAGTGTCTTCAGCCTGACGGCCACATGCAGCCAACAGCAGGCCTCCTCTGGAAGGCCCAGAATGGAGGCATGTGATGACTCAGAGTTTATTCCAAGAACAGCCTCAGAAAAACATCCCAGTGTTGCTGCCACCTCTGTCACAGACCTGGGCCAGCCCATCCAAGGCAGCAGGTCACACACCACCCATCGGCAAGGAGCTGGGCCTCTGTGTCCCCTGTTCAGCCCCCTGGGAGCCAGTGGAGGATGACCAGAGCCCAGGATTGGCAGTGGCTGTCACCCTGCACTGTGTGACACAGCAGACCCACCTGGGTGAGAGTAGGGGCATTCCTCCCGTGTTATGAGGGTGTCTCTTGGCTGGGCTTCAAAACCCCTGTTCTCTCTCTCTTCCCTCGCCTGCAGACACAGTACACAGCTAACATGAAAGCAATTAATTGAGGCCTCTTACCAGGACCAATGTGGGTTTTCCTCCATGCAGTACAAAGTTAATTATTTAATGGCATGGAAATGCCAGAGGCCTGTGGGGACTGAGGCCACCAAGCACAGCAGAGTGAGCCTCCTCTCAGCTCCTTCTCAAAGCAAGGAGGCCAAGTTCACACCTGGAGAGGCCCATGCCTTCTGCCATCAGTGCCTCTCCCCTGGGCAGCCAAGGAGGACTGTCCTCTCTGCTCAAAGTCAGGGCTAGTTTGTTTTCCCCAGCGTATGGACAAGGCAGGGAGCTCTTCCTCCTTAATTCAGGAAGGTGAGGTGCGCAAGAGCCCTCTGGACTCTGCTCACTCTGATCCTGCCACAAATGCATTGCTTTCAGGGGGACTAACAGGAGAACAAAGGCAGGGCCACTTGCAAGTTGGGGGTCAGTGGCCCAGATGGCCCAGCACCCCCTAGGTCCCTCTGGCCACCAGGCAGTAGGCTCAGGCAATGGGAGTGAATTTGCACCAATTAGACAAAATTCCCAGAGTACTTATCATCTTAGACTGCAGGGCCAAGAAGGAATTTAAATAGAGTCCATGTGCTCAGAGCTTACAAACTAGTTGGGAAAACATATCTTAACACATGTGAATACATACCCAGCCACAGGAGCCATATACAAAGCATGGAGGACATAGCTCACAGAGTAAGCCCTTGGGGACCATTAGAGACAGAGGTGACAGTGTGCCAAGGCAGTCAGGGAAAGGCTTCCTGGGGCACATGGAGATGAGGTCGGGCTTGCTGGATCAGCAGGACTTTGCAAGGCATGCCCGCAGGTCCAGGGAGAGGCATTCCTAGCACTGAGCTGGCATCCATGCTCCCCTGCTGTCTGGCCAACAGCCACTGCTGAAGCCCGACCACCCTGCCTAGGACCCCTGGGCCTCCTCCCACCCGGCCACGAAACAGGTAATGCCTGGCAGCACACATCTTTTTATTTTCCCTTGAGACAGAATCTTACTCCATCACTTGGGCTGGAGTTTAGTGGCATCATCATAGCTCACCACAACGTCAAACTCCTGTGCTCAAGCGATCCTCCTGCCTCAGCCTCCTGAGTAGCTGGGACTGTACTCGCGCGCCACCATGCCAGTCTGATTTTTCTATTTTTTGTAAAGACAGGGTCTGGCTCTTGCTCAAGCTAGTCTCAAACTCCTGGCCTTCAGTGATCCTTCCACCTCAGCCTCCCAAGGTGCTAGGATTACAGGCGTGAGCCACTGCCCCCAGCCAGCCCACGTCTTTAATGGCTGTCATCTGCCCCGTCTCGCAGAGGAGTGCTGATGGTGTGCAGGGGGAGTGATTACTTACGTCTCTTGAGAGGGAAGAGAAGGAGGCAACCACGGGCTCTGGGCAGCGCCTAGGAGAAAATGGGCCTGGTGGTAATTTCAGAGCTGGCAGTGGCCACGTGAGATCAGACCTGAGTGAAGACATCTCCTCCAGTGCCAGCTCGTGCCCTGTTTCCATGTGCCTGCCACCTCCTGCATAGGAGGTGCTCTCATGGACACCGTGAACGTGGGACCTTCAGGCATGGTGACAATTTTGATGGGCTGCACTAAAAAAAATCTGTAAAGATGGTTAAGATTTAGCATGACTGACTGCCTAAATGCTTCTTTTTATGTGTCTATAAAAGTGATATCATCAAGGCAGAGCCTCGGGATGATTAATCTGGCTGTAGCCTTCAAGGAGTCCAGGCAAGACCGTCGCCCAGGCCTGCAGGTGTGGCCAGGGGGCCTGCGTCAGGACAGCCGTGGCCGTGGCGGGGTGAGAAGGCGGCAGCTGCAGTCAGCTGAGGCCGGAGGCGCCAGGGTAGGGACAGGGAGCGAGGCAGGCAGGGGAGCTAGCAGATGCTGTGTTTTATTTTGACCAGCCTGGAATGCAGACGCGGAGGAAGAGCACACCTCAGCTCAAGAGTAGGGCTCACCCCCTCCTCACTGCCGCAACCTCAGGAGCCTGAAATCGCAGAACAGGGAAGAGTGTCCTGTGGGAGCCTCCATAGGAAAGCCAAGGGCAGTTAGGAGAGGTCTGTGGGGCCTCCCACCCCTTGAAGACAGGAAGGAAAAGGGACCAAAGGGAGATTTGTCAGTGGAGTAACAGGAGAACGGAGAACTGCTGCTGCTGCCCGCTGCAGCGGCCTGAGCTTCCCAGAAGGGCAGAGCCAGCTCCTTTCCAGCCAGTCCCATACAAGTGGTTTAACTCGTTCGCCTCCCTGTTCCCCCTCCCTGTTCCCCATACCCCTGCCCCACGCAGGCCATATACCCACCCACAGGCCTCTGTGACTGGGCTGGGGACGGGGAGGGCCTCTCCGCCTGACACCCATTGGAGATGAAGTCCACAGACAGTCACTGAGGGCTCAAATGTTTCCTTGCTGTGCCTCTGAGCCGGACCTTGATGTTCATCCAGGTTTGTGGGGACCCAGAGGACAGAAAGGCTGTGACTATTTTAATCCATCCAGAAAACTGCATCTTTCTGTGCATTCTGAGCCCATGATTATGAGCTGTCCAATCTGTTGATTGGACTGTTGAGATAGAACACATATACAACCCCATCAGGAATTTTCCAGAAGCTTCTGAGTTGCCCCCTCCACCCACGATCCCCGAAGTAGATGGCTCCATCAGCGAGCAGACCTCTGAAGTCGCAGACCATTTATAAAGGAGCTTTGGCACTCGCTAATACAGCTTTGGCACTACAGCAAAGAGCAGCAAAAGCCTCAGGGAAAATTCAGACAGAGATTAGATCGGGAGGCTTTCTTATCTCTGGGTGGTTTGCTGTTACAGGAGGGCTGACTTGCACAGAGACTGTAACTCCCGGGACTTCAGAGTCGGGACCCCTGGCCCACCGCACCCTGGAAAATTCCCTGAAGGAAGAGCTGGGGAGTGACAGTGGTGGAGAGACCTGCTCCCCCCCCAGGGCTCTGCACCCACCCAGCCTCACACCCAGGGCCCAGCCCAGCCCCAGTCGCCAACACTAGCAGGCATTTCCGACTCTCTCGGAGTCACAGAGGTGGTTCGGACCCTGCAAGATTGAAATGTCGCTCCAAATGCCGCCTGGGCTTCCCTGTGATGCATCGTGCCCCTAACTGGGCAGCAGGGACCTCAGTGCTCTGGGAGGAGTCAGTGGTCCTGACTCTAGGCCCCCCTTAGAGCAAGATGACCCACTGGGGGCAGAAACTGTGAGGGGCGTTACCCAAGTTACCTGGTGGGACCCCCACACACCGCTCTCGTGTAACAAGTAAGGAAATGAACGCTCAGAGACGTTCGACGAGCTGCCCAGCACGCAAGACGCAGGTCCACGTTCTATCCCAGATCTGTGGGACCTTGAAGCCTTTGTAGGAGGGGGATGGGCCCAGGAATAGAGGAAGGAGGGGCACCCTGGCCTTGGGACCCGAAGAGTTAGCACTGTCCCAGCACCACGACAGAGGCTGCAGATTTCTGCCCACTCAGGGCCTGCCCTTGGCAGCCAAGTCCAAATTAAGGTCAACAACCATAAGCCTGGCATACCTGAGAAGGAAGGGTATCTGTGCTCCATTCGCACTTTCCAGAATCTTCCCTGGCCACAGGTGGGCTTTATGCCATCTGCTTCTCTCTCCAGGACGGTGGATTTGACATAGGAAGGAACTGTGGCAACCCCAACTCACACTCACACCGCTTCCTCACGGAACCCGCAGCAGCTCCTTCCCTCCCTCTCCCGTGCTCTCCCAGCCCCTGGTGACTGCCACCTTCGGCTGTGTCTCCTGTCCCTCCGCCCAAGCCCCTTCTTTGGTGGCCCCAGATCTACCCCCAGGTCCTTTCACTGGACCTGGTTGCCAGAGACGACGGTTTCCACCATAACAGTGTGACCCAAGCCCACCTTGAGGGTCTTCTCAAGAGCAGGACAGGCCAGGGGCTGGGACCACCGGGGCACCTGTGCCCACCTCCCCGCTGCTGGCGGCCACGTCACACGCCGAGGCCGCAGGCACGGAGGACGGAGGAGGAAGCCTGGAAGCCTTTCTCTAGCAGAATCTGCTCTCTCAGCGAGGTGGGGGCTCTCGTGGCTCTGATGCCTCAGCAACTTTTATAAATAATTATTTCAGTGCCATGCCTCTGCCTGAGACTTGTTGGGATGAAAAGAACAGCTTTACTCAGGGGGGAAAAAACAAGGGACACAAATTGTCAAGATAAATACAGCCAGTCGGGACAGTGTGGCTCTGCTGAGCTGGAGATTTGGGGGGTTTGTTTTGTTTTTTCCTTTTCTCTTCACTAAGATGCCTACAGGAACAACTGTGGGCACAGACAGCTCCTCTCTGCAGGAGAGGGGAGGGAGGGTGGCCGGCTCCTGCCGAAGGGTGCCGGTGTAGCCCCTAGGCGGGTGCCGGGCCCAGAGCTCAGACCCGTCTCAGCAAGCTAGTCAGAGGGGCACGGGCACTCCCAACTGGTAACGGCCCTGCACCCCCAAGGGCTGTTCCGCATTTGACCATTGTAATCATGCCTCCACGGGCACAGGTGGACGTGCCGTACAGGCGGCAGACTGGGAGACCCAGGCCACTTGTGGCCCTCGCGTGGCATCACGGCCTGGATGGGAGTCATACCCCCATGTCGGGGCATCATGAAAGCACCTGTCTGGGGACAGCATCTGGACATAAGTCAGGAGTCCTGTCCCCAGATGCAGGCAAGGGTTACCTTTAAATCTGGCTGTCTATGTGCTGATCATAAGGCCCTTCCTCTGTGAATACCAACAGCCCCAGAAGTTCTCCTACCTGAGGATGAGAAGGAAATGGGTCAAGCACCTGCCCCTTTGTGGCAGATTTCTGTCAGCGATGGCAGTATTGAATGATAATGTTCATAATAAAGTTACCAATACATACATGGCAATTAATGAACCAACGCATATGTATTAAGCACCTACTCTCAATCCAATATGAAAAAAGCATAGCACAGCCAGCCTATGCCCTGGAACACATGGAAACAGTCCGCTCACAAAGCTGTCCACTCCTTTCCATTCGTTCACTCATTGACTCAGCATGTAATTGCATCACCAGTTAGACCCCAGCACTCAGTAGGCACCTGGATTGATGCTGAGACCAGTCAGATAGAGTTTCTAGCCTCAGAGGAAATGCATTCTGGTGGATAAACACGAGTAATGGTGCACAGAAGCCACCGTGGATGCCCAGGGCGGGAGGTGACTTCCGAACTCGGCCTGGGAGTGTTGAGTAGGAGTTTAACGGGTGCAAAAGGGAGTGGATAGCCTTCTACGTAAGGAGAATAGTATTATAATCGCACTGGGGAGAGGAGTTGCAAACACAGTAACAAATAACTGGCCATAAAGGGCAGAATGTGATAAATGTCAAATGAGTGTTTCTGACGGTAAATGCCAGAGGAGTTAGAGAAAAAGGCCTGTTTGGATTTGGGTGATCAGGAAGAGGACATGGAGAATGGGAGGTCGTTAACAGGATCTTGCAAAACAAGCAGGGTTTCCTGGGCTGCTGCAGAAGGGGAAATACGTTCCAGGCAGAGAACAAGGTCAAAAAGGCCCAAATGTTAGGACACCCGGCAACCATGGCCAGAGTCAGAAGTTGACTCTTGGAAACCGGCAGCCTTGAAACGCTAGGCTCGGTCGGAGGAAGCGGCTTGCAGAAAGCATTGCTAGCCCCACAGGGAAGCAGGTGTGACAGTCCAGTGCTGGGGCCAGGGGCGTGTGGGTGTGGGGAGGGCAGATCAGGCCCTCCTGGGCCTGGGGAGGGAGCTCTCCTCTTCCTGCAGCTGCCTAGGACCCCCCCCCCACAGTCCTCTGATGACACTCACACCATGTGGGGGACATTTGCCGCCCTTTGTTGAGACACAGGTTTTTCTATCAAAAGCTAAATGGAAACATCGAGTCTCCTAAACACAGCTCATCTTGAAAATACCATTTTCCACTTCCTTTCTGTGGGTGGCAAGGGCTCCCGGCCTTCCCTCATTGCTCTGGGCACTTTCCTAACACGGTATCCAAGGCTTTGGAGCCCAGATGACCGCCCCTCCTGCTCTGTGTGCCCACAGCCAACTGCCCGGTGCCTGAACCCCGCGGTTGCTGAGGGAGGTCGGGGAGGAGAAAGCAGCAGCGTTCCAAAACTCTCCTCTTGACTTGGCAGAAAGGAATAAAATGGGAAATGAAGATCGCATATCCCAGCAGCCACTGTGGACACCTTAATGCATTTCTTCCTGGTGTGTTTCAGTGTTTGTGGCACTGATTTCACGGTGTGTACAGTCGTGTATTCTGCCCTTTCACCGAACGTTGTACCACAGGCGCTGCCCGACGTCTGTCTGCAGTGCCATTCTCCCTCCACCTCCTCACCTGCCTCGCTCCTCCTCCGCTGTGGTGTCCCCCAGGGTGTCCCAGCTTAGATGGCATTTCTTCCAGGAAGATTGCCCTGACCTCCACATCGCGCACGCCTGGCTTAGGGCTGCCTTAGTCCTGTACTTCCATCACAGTACTTGTCAACAGATCCTAACTTCCTGGTTATGTGAGGGCCAGGAGGGCAGGAATTGTGTCTGTTTTGACAACTGTATCTTCTATGCCTGCCCTGATTCTTGGTGCATAGTAGGTATTCAATAAATATTTGTTAGATGGATGAAGATGTCCTTCCTTATAGACATCACTCTTAAGGGTCACATAATATTTTATTGTAAGGATATACCATAATCGAACATATTGAATAATAATACCACCGTTCAACCATAATTATTGGGCAATTCTTCACTGTCTGTTAACTCATTAATTGCTTGTCTTCCCCACTAACTTGTAAATCCCACTAAGAGCAGCAACCACTTGCCTTCTGTTCACCAATGTGTCCCCAACATCTAATGCAGTATTTAGAATATAGCAGATTTTGGTATTTATTGAATCAATGATTTAAAGAACGAATGAACGTTTGGATTGTTTCCAATGTATTGCCTGTATAAATAATGCTGATAAACTCTCATGTGCATGTATCTCAAACACAAGGGAGAATTATTTAATCAAATTATTTGTACATATGTAAAGTCTTCTAATATGTGTGTTCATACTGTTTTAGTTAAAAGCAGTACCAATTTATTCTTGAATCAGCAATCACCATGTGAGAAGGCTACTAGTAGTCCTCAACATGTTGAAACACATTAAAAGTACATCTTTTAAATCTTTGCTAATTTGATAGGTGAAAATACTATCTCCTTTTTGTCAATTTGCATTTATTTTATTTCTAGGAAGAATTAACATATTAAATATGTTTCCTAGTCATTGATATTTCAAATTGTCTATTTATAATCTTTGTCCATTTTCCTATTGGGGTCTTACTATTTTTATCACCTATTTAGATATGAGCTCTTCAGATAATTTGTTCTTTGTCTTTGATAGTTGTAACATTTGCCTTTTCATCATAGAATCCTTTGATGTACTGAATTTTTTAAAAATATATATAGTCAATCTGTTGTTACTAATTCCATCACTTTTAGGCCTAGTATATACTTTACCATTTAGGGGCAAGCACTGACTTAAATTTTCTTCTAATTTTAATAAGGCTTGATTTTCTCCCATTAACTTATTTGCTTTATAACATAAAGCAAGGTTCTAAACTGCTTTTTGTTCTCAAAGACCAAGCCATTTATCCCAGGAGTATTAATTATTCAGCAACCGCACTCCCCTCCCCCAGCACGCGTGCACACGCACACGCACACGCACACACGCACACACGCGCACACGCACACGCTGAGCTGCTATCCCACCTGTACAGGGTCCTGATTTGGGTGTTTCCCTGAGACAGGTCCCTCAGCTGTCAGCTGCTGCCCTGCCCTGGTCAGCGACGATCCACGATATGTTCTAACGCCGGGTAAAGCGAGCCCTCTCATTCAACTCCTCTGTCTTAATTCTGAGCTATTTTCACCCGTATATTTTTTCAGATAAACTTACAAATTATCTTGTCAAGTCTTTTCCTCCCTCTGAAAAACTCAGAGTCTGAGGAAAAGTTAAACTTCTAAGTGAATGTGGGAAGAGCTGACGTCTTCATGGTCTCCAGTTTTCTCATTGTCCCTTTTTATCAAGGCTCCTCCTGACTGTGCTGTGCCCTGTCTAGGTGGGGCACGAGGGCAAGTGGACCTGAGGGTGCCCCAACCCAACGCTGAGCTGTCCTTTCTGGCAGGACTTTCTCTGCCGGAGGCAGAAGTGTGCCCAGGCTGGCCTTGAGGACACCCTGAAGCTGCCGGGCTCTCTGACAGAGCTTCCGCTAGGAGATCCATCTAGCAATTGATTATTCAGCCAATTTACAGCCCAGATGAACATTTTGATCTGAATTAATTTGGAAAACTGGGCCAAAATGAAGATGAGAAATAGGATGTAGAAAGTAGCAACATCATGGCATAATCACAAAAAATAAAAGAAAAAGAAAGGAAGAAAACAAAAGCACCTATAAACATGAACCCTAGTCTCAGGCTGCCCACTTACCAGCTATATAAGCAGAAACATCGCTTCCCTTTCTGGGCCTCAGTTTTTGCATTTGCAAAGTGAGTAGGTCGGACCACACAGTCCTGAAATTCCTTTTGTTCTCTGAGTTTCTACTAGCCAATTTGCAGACTACCATGCCCACATCCACTTACTCATTAGCAAATTTTGGCAGACCTCATTCACTGGCCCCAACTCCAATTGTACAAAATATAATTTAACTTCTGCACTACGATCTGTGACTTTAAGGTCGAACCTCACGTCCCAGACTTCCAGGAGATGAGACAGCTGTAAGACCCCGAGTCAGATTCCTGGGGCTTTTCCCCCCGATGCTGAAGGGCAATGTGGGGAGAGAGAGAATCTGAGGACCCTCCCATTGGCTACTGGTCTTTGGGATCAAGGCTGGATGACAGTGGCCCTGGCCATGGACACCGAATGGGGCTGGTGGCCCCTGAGGGTCAATGTGCACACCCTGGAAAGCCTACAGTCGGATCCACAGGCACTTCTAGGGGAAAGGCCCATTCCCAGGGCCTTGCCGATGCGGAGGTGAGTTCTCAGTCTGAGACACCCCACCAGCCCAAGGACATAAGGCTTTGCAGAGGGCCCACCAAGTGTGACACTGGCTAAAATAAATAAAGTCACTGACTCCCCTACGCGGCTCAGTTGTACAGAACTAAGTGATGCACATAGCATCTCAATCCACAGAGGTATGACTGATAAGGAACCCAGCCCTGTCCTGAGGCCAGACCTATGGAGGAAGGCATAGTTAGACGCTCTGAAGGCAAATCTCAGCTCACCACTCACCCGCTGTGCAATATTGGGCACGTTATTTAACCTCTCTGAGCCTCAGTCTCTTCACCTATAAAATAGGTATTATTCATCAAATGAGTTACCAGAGGTAAAGTGCCTCGTGTGTGGAAAGTAATCAGTAAGTGTTATTTTCTTCCTTTCTTTTTCTCCAACCCAGAAGCAGAGATAAATTAGATAGAGATATGGTCAAAAAACAATTTCCAATCCCAGCTCCCCCATCTATTATCGATGTAAATGTGATCCTCTCTTAAATCTTCTTTTTTTTTTTTTTTAACTAGTGAATGGAAATAATATTCACTGCAAATAGAGCGGAGGACATGCACATCCTTTATCAACTGGAAAGTGCTGTGAAAGGTGAGGTAAGGCTCCAATTTGTACCTAACCATCCAGCAGGGGCCTGCAGTTGCAGTGTGGCTGCACACGTCCCTCCATGGTAATTAGCGCCCAGTTCCCATCCTTAGTGCGGATCCAGCAGGCGGCAGGGGCTGGAGAGTGGCCTCTGCCTGCCGATGCTAAGGACCATGCTCGCCAACCTCCCCCTGGGTGCCCTCTGTCGTCACCGGGCAGCGGCAGATGAGCGATTCTCTGGCTTGGCTCTGCCTCTTGCAGCTGGGCAGCTGCCTCTGGGCCGCAGCAGGGGACTCTGCTGGCATGGTTTTCTTCCACCGTAATGTTATTTTCCAGGGTAACAGGATCAGGGGTTGAAGATGCACTGCCTGACTCTCTGAGAAAAATTAACTGTAGACACTGTGCCCCTCGGGTCTCAGGGTCTTGGCAGCGGCTATGCCCAGTGGGTAGGATGCCTTCTCCCAGACCCCCGGAGGAGCGCCTTTAAGACTCAGTTCCAGGTGCTTAGACGACATCTCTCCTTCTGAATTCACCACGTCATGTGGACTCTGTTTCCACGTCCTCTTCCTCACATGACTGTGAGCTCCTGAGGTCAGGGCCTGCATCTTGCTCCTGTGTGTCCCTCCGGTGGCTGGCCCACAGCAGGCGCTCAGTTAAAAACGAGTTCAACAGATCTGAACTCCACCAAATGACCATGCACCCAAGACCTATAGCCGCCCAAGGATTAACTTTGGGGGTGAGGAGGGCAGCAGGAGGGAGTGAAGCTTGGGGGCACCCACTTCACCCTGGGTGCCACCCCAAGGGAGAGCAGAGGCCCTGCTTCGGCTAGGAAACTCCTGAACTTTGAGTTCTTCTACTTATAGTGGCCATATTTTCCAAATCAAAATTTGGAAAATGGTATCCCAATTAAGGAATTCATTTTATTGAAATGAATACAATCAGAGGAAATCAACAAAGGCTTATCAAATCCAGTGCCTATAGCTACACCACCAGGCAAAGCTTCTACATGGAGCTGGGGGTCACTAGCTTTGGTGTGCATTGAGTGGGGCTGTGCAGTGACAATCCTAAGCAAAGCCCGTAAGTGCCCCGCTGGTTAACGTACTGCAGAGTGGCTGTGGGCGGGCCTAGCAGCTGGGTCGGGGTCTGGGCAACGCTGCAGCCCAGCTCCTCGGCAGGGGGCCATGAAGGGCTGAAGGCTCCTTCAGAACCCCTCCCAGTGCCATTTTCTTCCTCATCTTCCTCGGGTCCCACTCGGTTGGCTAGACATCAGTTTGATGCACTGAGGTACCTCCCTGAGAGGTTGTACTGAGCACGTGGGCACCGCGTGAGACCCTGGGGAACCGAGGGCACACAGGACTGCTCCCCTGGACACAGATGTCCTGGCGTTCCTGCTGGGAGGAGAGAACATTGGCTCCCTGCTTTTAAGAAATAGCATTCCTTTGTTCAGAATCCTGTTTGGGGTTTATTTCTTCCAAGAGGTTGAATTGGGAAGGGAAAGCATATAATCTTCTTGCATCAATTAATCCTGTTGTGGAGCTGCAATTTACCTGGGAGGGGCTCCAGTCTCCTAGCGGGACACGTCGCTGTCCCTGCAGATATGCTGGGGCAGAGAGGCCAGGGAGGAGAGTGCCCACGGCCCCTGCAGACCCCCAGCCAGCCTCCTGGTGAGCACCCCCTGGTCTTGGCAGCAGGACTCCCAGGCCGACAAACACCCAGCAAAGGAGAGTAGCTCAGTCCTTGCCCAGAATGTTTGTCCACAGAGAGCACGAGGTCCCCCCAGCTGAACGTGCCTGTGAGTCGCGGGTGGTGGGTGTGCCCTGTGCCTGTGCGCTGGCAGCAGCTCTTGCCTCCTCCTCCCGTGTGAGTCCTGGTCTCTGTTCCCCACTCAGCACTTTCTCTCCTTTAAGGTGGGTATCCCCCTTCCCTCCCACCTCCCTGCATTTACCAAAACGCTTCCACAGACTAGGAAACTTTAGTCCATACACCAGGTCCCGTTTTATAGCTGCTGGATCTTCCTGGATGAGCTGTCTGCCAGGCCAACCTTCTCCTGGGTGCCTCTGCGCCCAGCATTTAGCTACCCCACCTTTCCACAGCCTGTGTGATCTGACTGGTGTCCCTGGTGCTAAAAACCTGCCCTGACGGCTGCCCTGCAATTCCCAGTCCCTTGACCCCCACCTTTCCCAAGTGCGTTTACTGCCAAGTAAACCTTAGGCCGAAGGGGCCTCAGTTCCAGAGTCTGCCCAGTTCCCGGCGAATGTTCCCCAGCCCATCACCATGCTAATCTACCCTAGGATCAAGGTTCTTGCCACAGTGATGCTAAACTGGCAATGCTAAACTGATTCACTGCAGAATTACTAAAAAGTAACTAAGTTTAGACACAGCCATGCATGCAAATTAGTTAGCAAGAATCTTAGAACTAGCGCATCTAGCCCAGCCACCTCATTTCAGAGTTAAAAAGACTCTAGCTCAGAGAGGGGAAGTGACTGCCAGTGGTCACACAGCAAGCGGATCACTGATAAAAGCAATATCAATTTCTCTGCACCCAACAGCTGGCCCAGGGGCCTCCTGCTGGGAGGCAGAACAAGACGTGAACGCTAGAGCTCACCACAGGAAGTGAAAGGAACACACGGCCAATGGCAAGCTTCTTTGCCCCTCCAAGGTCAGCGTTGATGGAACGTGGGTCCCAAGAGGTAAAAGGAGGGTGCTGAAGGCATTCGGTCCACAGCGCTGCCTCCAGCCGTCTCCGTATCCTTGCAGTCTCTCTTGCAATCGTGTTCTATTCTCTTTCCTATGGGCTCAACTCAACTAACATGGACTGACTAAATGCCACCAGTAGACCCATAAACCAAGGCAAACCAGATCTGGGTTTTTGAATCCCTGAAGACTCACAGAGTGTGGGTCTGAGAGCAAGTTTGGGAGCGAGAACATGCTCCCGTCGGCAGCCCCAGCTTCCCGCCGGGTCCTCTGTTAAGAGCTACACTCCCAGGGAGGCGAGAGGAGGGAGGACGGCAGGCTCAGGCAAAGGAACAACTGGCTCTCCTGGCTTCTTCTTCGTGAGGGGCCTCGGGACACAAGTACCTGATGGCTGTGCTGATCTAATGGGGCTGTAGGGCAAGGAGGAATCTGAAGCCCCACATAAAGGATCCAGCTCAATCTGCAGCTCGCGCTGCTGAAGAGCTAAATGACACGTAATTCAGTTAAAAGGGAAGGAAGCAAACCTCATCACAACAGTTGAAAACACAGAAACAACAAATAAACAGCTGCTTTGAGCTGGCAGCAAGGAGGCCAATTTGATCTCTGCAGAAAGAAAAGTGCCATCCTGCACATGTGTGTGCGCGCGTGTGCGCGCCTGCGTGCATGGGGAGGGGCTGTGCACTTCAAGAAGCTGCAGCTGTGAGCAGTTCAGAGCACAGCGCCAAGCAAGTTCCTGAAACAATTCTCGAGATTAGAACTACGTCTTCCCCAGCACGCAGACTGGGGGCCCGCGCTTCAGCACTAACAGGCCACACTCACACCTGTGCCCCCACCACACTCGCATTCCACCTGCTGTCACTGGGGTGTGGGGGAAATATTCAGACTCTGAGAACCAAAAGTCCTGGGCTTGAAAATGCACCTACACCCACCAGCCACAGGTGAACGTGAGGCACATAACACAGCTTTTCCCACCCAGTGTGCAGTGTGCAAACAGCCTCTCCAAGAACCGTGAAGCACCAACTTAAAACTGGGATTCCTGGGCCCCTCCCTGGACTTGGTAGATCAGAATCGGGTCCTACGAGCCTGTGTTTCAACAGGAGCCTCAGGTGATTCTTTTGAACACCAAAATTGAAGTACTCGGTGATACATTGTCTCTAAGAGCATCATTTAGCCATTGCTATAATAATTGTGCAGAACAAAAACAAACACAAAATCTCCCTGTTCTCACAGGTGACCAGGTCAACTGAGGCAGCTCAGCTCCAAGCTGCAGACCTAGGAGTGCTGGGGTCGCTGGGGGTCTGCTCCACATCTGCTC
>CM052438.1:98550632-98581816 GCA_028533085.1 Varecia variegata | reverse complement strand
TTACGCTGTGTTATGTAAGACTCTCTCTGTTGGCAGACTGGCTCTAGATCCCTCCTTGCTGGCTTGATGAAGCAAGTGGGCCTGCTGCAGAAAGCCATGTGGCAAGGCTCTCTCTGCAAGCAGCCCCAGGAGCTGAGGCAACCCCCAACCAATAGGCAGCAAGAAGCCGAGGCCCTCAGCCCTGCAGGGCAACAGATTCTGCCAGCAGCCCGAGTGAGCTCGGATGCAAAGTCCTCTCCAGTCTACCCCCCAGATGAGAACACAGCCCAGCCGATTCTGTGCAGCCTCGTGAGACTCTGGACTCCTGCCCCACAGGAACTGCAGAGGGCAAACGAGTGCTGTTCTAAGCTGCTAAGTATGTGGCAATTTGTGAGAAAGCAATAGAAAATGAACACACTTGTTCTGGGAGTAGTGATGTTCCTTTCCAAAAGCTGGCCTGGTGTTTGGAATGGGCCTAGGCATGGATGGAAAGATAGCAAGGAAGGAGGGCAGAGGAGGTAGGGGAGGCAGCAACTTCCAAGAACAAACCTCTCCCCTGGCCCCAGGCTGGGCTGCAGGGCTCTTTGCAGGGACTGCTCCCCAGTCTCACAAGCCCCACAGACAGGCATGACCCTCAGTCGGTCCCCACCATATAGAAAGGGGCCAGGTGGACATGGCTGTTCCACCAGTGTCCTTTCAGTGGCCAGCACATTCCTGCTTAGCACCTTCCTCTGCTCAGCCATGGGACAGCACCCATCATGACCCGCTGCAGGGTGGCTTCTCCCTTGGGGTCCCCCACAAGCCCGGCCAGCCATTGTCCCACTGCCTACAGTGCACCCTCAGATCTGTGTCTCCAACTGGCCACCTGCCTGGCTGCCACTCCCTCCCCAGCTGTCCTTGCTCCTGAAGAGCCACACAGTGGGTCCCTCGTGCACTTGTGCCCCACCTGAGCCTGCCCCAGCAGATGGCAGCAACACGTGGTGTCACCACCATGAAGCACCTGATTCTCGCTCTCAGGGCCTCGTGCATGGGGGCTATGGGGTGGGTGGGTGAACTTCTGCCTGGAGACCACCAGCTGCGTGATTCAGGGAACATCTGTGAAACCAGCTGGGGCCAATATCCTATTCTGTTCAAATTCCTGCAGGGAACGAGAATGGACTGTCACTTACAGAGTACTAAACTAAATCAAAGGCTATTTCTGAAAAACAAAAGAATTACCTAAAAAAAAAAATTGATGAATTACATTTCTGATGCTGACGGCAAACCAAAGTGTTAAAGCAGAGGTCACCAACCTCTTTGGCACCAGGGACCAGTTTCATGGAAGACAATTTTTCCATGGACCAGGGAGAGGCTGGGGGGATGATTTCTGGATGATTCAAGCTCATTGCATTTATTATGCAGTCAAACCTCTCTGCTAATGATGATCTGTATTTGCAGCCACTCCCCAGCACTAGCATCACTGCCTCAGCTCCATCTCAGATCACCAGGCATTAGATTCTCATAAGGAGCACAACCTAGATCCCTCACATGCACAGTTCACAGTAGGGTTCGCGCTCCTGTGAGACTCTAATGCTGCAGCTGGTCTGGCAGGAGGCGGAGCTCAGTTTGTGATGCAAGTGATGGGGAGCGGCTATAAATACCAATGAAGCTTCACTCACTGGCCACTCACCTCCTGCTGTGCGGCCCAGTTCCTAACAGGCCACGGACCACTACTGGTCTGCAGCCCAGGGGCTGGGGACTGCAGCATTTAAGTATTCCTTATGCCAAGTGTGAGGCTGAACTAATAAGTCTTCGGCCTGAGTCCTTGGCTTGGTTTTCCCAATTAGAAAGGAACAAGTTGGTGCAAGATCTGAATCCACACCGCCCCTCCTATCAGAAGTACCCACAAGGTGAGCCAGCAGTGGGCTTGAGGCAGGATCTACACAGGCTGGGCCTCGCCTTCTTCTCCTGCTCCATGCTACACCATGACAGCAGGGTGCGGGAGCCTCTTCCTGGGGTCACACAGCCTGACCACAGGGTGGGCAGTGCAGGGGGGACCCAGGAAGGCCAGGGAGCTCTGGCCCTGGGGCAGAAGTGCCCAGTGGGTGAGCCCAAGGGTGGGCCAGGACGGCTGGGAGGCAAGCGCTGGGTATGCAGGGGGCAACAGGGTGGGCATGGGAGGCACGCTGGATCCAGGGTCCAAGGCCTGAGTTTGAGCAGCTCTGCCAGCATCTAATGTGACCTTGGGCCAATCACACAGCCTGTCTGAGCCTCGGTGTCCTCTCATGCAAAATGGAGATGAGACCTCCCTGCCTGCCTCACGGGCAGGAGATCAGAGGACTGGGCTGTACAGGAAATGGCATCTTACTGGTTCGATGTAGGATTCAGAGTCGAATCTGCTATAGGGTCCCCCCCTTGTTGGGGAGCAGGGGCAAGGGCAGAGGAAGAGGATTAGGAGGCCTGAGCAGAGCGGCTCTCTGGCCACCCCGTGTGTTCCGGGTGTCAGTGTGTGCACAAGATCCATGCCTGTGTCCTGCCCCCTAGCAAGGCTGTGGTGGGCCCGGGAGGCAGCAGTGCCGGGCTGGGGGGCCAGGGCTAAGTTAATGAGGTATGGATTGACCCGACTGGGAGCTGATGAGCTCTGGCACTGGGCTTTGAGCAGCGCCTGCAGAATCAATACTAATCCCTTGATCCCATTAGGGGCTCCTGTGGATCCATGGGACAAAGTCTGTGCCTCCCTCTCTTTGGGGCATTCAGGCTCCTGGGTGTGAACGACAGAAGCTTTCTTACCCAGTCTGTCCTCGATCCACTCAGCAGATGGCCTGGTGTTCTCCATCGGGTTGGGAGCACTGACCAGGGCCTGCGTGATGCTGGGTGCCCCTCTGCCTGCACCGCTGGGCCCTGCTCCCCCAGAGTCAGTGGAGTCTGCTCCTGCCTGCTGGGACGGTCTTGCTTACTAATGTCGTTGTGGAATCGTAGGCAAACTGCTGAAACAGTGTGTTGAAATAGGTGTTGTTCTTTGAAAATTTCATGAGTCTGGAAGAAAGTTCTCTGGATTAGGTGCAGATTGGCGGGGGAAAGTCGTAAGAATTCTAAAGGGTGCTGCACTCCTCAGATTGCTCACCAGATGCCCTTCGGTTCTCGAATCACTCTAAAGAAATCGAACTGGAGCTGGCGGGCGGTGTGCTCCAGTGAGGCTGAGGTCAGAAGGTCAGCACAGACCTCCCTGGCCCTGCGCCGATAACGGGAAGGTGCGGGGAGCCAGCCAGCAGTGGGGAGTTGGATTTTGGAAAAATGACCGTGTACTGTGCAATCAGGGGGACACATCGTCTGTTGAACAACTGGCTCTTCAGAAGTTACTTAAGTTGAAATGTGTGTCGCATGTATGTATCATTTTGAAAGATTCTTCACCTTAATGGATGTTTTTGACTAATCAATTAACTACTGTTCCCAGACTTACTGGGTAAAAAGGCTTTTATTATCCTCCAGAGAGGAGTGGTTGGATGGTTCCTGAGCTTGTTTGCAACCGATCTCTGTCACACACGTGTGCACACACACGCTCTCGGGCACGTTTTGTGCTCAGCACACGTCACCTGCCTGGAGGGGCTGTGTAAGACCCTCCTCCCTCCGGGCTGGGAGAGCCTCCTCTCCACATTGCTGGGAACCTAATGCAGAGCCTTGTCCGCCACAAATGCTCAATTAATATTTGTGGACTGAAATTAAATGAGCCCCCCTCTTCGGGGACTCAGGCACTGACGAGGCTTTCGTTTGAACACCCGCAGGCTCAGCAGAAAGCCTTTCCGTGCGTTTGGAATCGGCCAGCCTTGAACAAAGCTCGCACATGCCTGGCTTCCCCAGACCCGGCCACTCCAGCCACGCTCCGCCCCAGCCTGGGCCGGTCAAAGCCTTCCGTCCGATCCCAGGCACCGGGTCCCATTCACAGCCCATGACACCCGAAAACCCTCAGACAAATTCCTGCAGAGAGGTCTTCCCAGACAAGGCCAGTCTCCACGGGCTTCTTGACCCCCAGTCACAGCTCCGTCCCACGGGCAGTGTGGCGCTGGCTCTCTTGCCTTCCCTCTGGCCTTCGATGTCACCTGAGCCCCACTAATTTCAGTCGGATGTTTCTTCATCCTCATGGAGCCCTGACTGTCTTAACCTCAAGCTGCGAAAGTAGCAGAACTGAAAATTCATTAGCACTCTTCCAACCTGACCTCCACACTTCAAAGATGAGGACCAGGACAAGGCCAGGCTGCCGCCCTCTGACCTCCAGGCGCTGACCCAGCTTCTGCGGCCCGTGCAGTGAACACCCTCCATGGGGCTGTGCACGTCCCGCCCGCAGTGCAGCCTGTCTCTGCCCACCAGAGGCTCTGAGAGCACGGGGGGTGGGGGCCCTCCTTATGTCCACATTGCTGAGGGAGAGATGCCAGTGACAGGGGTCAGTCCCAGACCCGAGTGCCAAGTGTCAGGGTGGCAGTCGTGACCACTGCAGTCCCGGGCCCCCCTCATTCATAACTGCACACACCGCTTCCTGTCTCACTGAGAAGCACCCTTCCCACCCACCCCGTCCTCCTCCAGCACCCCGTTCTCCCCCACCCTTGCCCCCTGGGTTCTTGTCTCCTGGGCTCTCCAGGGTGTGGCCACGCCTCTCCCCGAGGCAGACGCAGGCTGTGGAGAGACACCGACACTGGTCACCCTTGCAGCCATCTCAGACTCGGCTGCAGATTGGCATGTGTGCAGCCCCCCACCCCCCCAGATCCCCAAGGCCAGGCACTGTTTCCCATGCCCCATCCCCTGCTGGCCAGCTGGCTCCCCCCAGGGCTGGGGGTGCTCTGAGTTCTGTTTAATAACCGCCTGGTAATTAGCTCCTCGATTTTGCTACTATGCTTATAATAGCCTCCATTAAAGTTATGGGGTTTTCAAGCCATAATGGCTTCCAGAGTAATTAATGCACAACTGGGTTTATTGCTAAGTTTATTTTTAGAGCTTTTCTCCCTCTTTCCCCCTCCCTCTCCTCTCATGGCTGTTTTGACCAGAAAGACTGGATGGGATCAGAACACTCCTTATGGTGCCCTTGCTCCCGCGCCTCCATCCTTCCCGTTTTCCTTCCCACCCCTCCTTCCTGCTGCAGCCCCCCGGGCAGGTGCTGGGACCCCGCAGTGGAGGCAGCTGTCACAGAAGAGAGTGGCTCTGAAGTGGCGCTAGTCCAGGACAGAGAAAGCATTTGGCCTGCATGTGTCCCCTGCACCTGGCCCAGGTTCTGGGGATTTGGGGGCCCGGGACCTCTCATTCCACACTGCTGATGACAGTGTGTATGACTTCCATTTCATTCTGGCTCCTCAGGCAAGTTCCTCACCCTCTCTGGCCTTAGTGAGTCCAGCTGTAAAACAGGGATCACAGTAGCGCTTGCCACACGGGTGTTGTGAGCGCTGCCCGGGGCGGGCATGTGACGTGTCCAGCACCGTCTTTGCATTGCGAGTGTTGCAGGACAGTTCACTGTTAACTATAGCCCACGCGGACACATGGGAGATGGGGCAGGTGCCCAGGGTGGGGCAGGACAAAGAGGCTGCCCATAGGAAAAGGAGCAAGAGCAGGAACGTGCTCAGCACGTGGGCTTGCCTGGGTGGACTGAGCTGGCATGGCACTCACCTTCTCTCCGGGGCTTTCTCCTTCCCGGAATTAGAACCTTCACCAAAGCCAGGGATCTAAGAAAGCTCCTTCAGGGGTCTCTGAGAACACAGAACTCTTCCCAGGCATTTCTGCAGCCCTGGCCAGGCCTAGCCTCCCCATCCTTCATCAGATGTGGCCTAAGATCACGCCAGGCAAAACTCGGCCTTGATGCAGAGCCCCGTGCAGCTCCGTGGGTGTCCTGGGCATGAGGGGACAGGGGCTAGATCTGGGGCATGTGGCATGGGGTCACTCCACTTCTCACATGCGACCCACCTGGCATCCTGGCATGGGATGCTTGGCTCTGTCACTTGCTGGACCAGGAGGAGGAGTTTGTAGGGGACACAGCACACACAGCCAAAGTGAGGGCTCCCTCCTACATGTCCCCACTGTTGGTCCCTGCCTATGACGTTAAACCCCAGTGGTGCTTCAGTTCCCCAGGGAATGAGGGCAGGAGACTCTGGGGACAGAGGCCTTTGGTGGTAAGGGGTGGGCTGGGGGATGCTGGCCGTCCCAGGAGACCACAGTGCTCCTCAGTGGGCCTCCCCAGGGCATCAGAACCACCTGGAGAGAGGACCCGACACGGAGAGGAAAGCACACTATTTCCAAACCGGGGGGGCCAATAGTCCTCCCCAGCCATGGCTCTGGACTCCGCCAGAGATGGCGAGCACAGGCTAGCTGGGGCTGGAGCAGGCAGCGAGTGGGGCCTCTGAGGATGTGCCCCTGAACAGTGCTGGGCCCTGGGGGCTGTGGGCTCACCAAGGGCCAGCCAGAGCTGTCCTCCCTCCCCTCCACCCCAGCTGCATCTTGCACAGCACTCAGCACAGAGGCGAAAAGGAAGGAGAAGATGTGACAGTTTCCAAGGTGTTCTTGAGGTCTCTGCACTGTTTGTCCTTGTCATGTTAAAGAACAGGTCCCGAAGGGGACACTGCCAGTGGATCCTCTGCAGGACTGAGGCTCCTTCTCAGCTAGGGACCCTGCTTTCATTTTTGAGGACCATCTCCCCTGGATGTGGCAGCCCCCACTGGGACCATGTCTCCTGCTTGCGGGTGCCTGGCCCAGCCCCTGGCTCTCCGTCCTGCACAGAGCGGTGCCGCAGGAGAATTTCCTGTTGATACTTGGGAAGGAAGGTGTTCACGGCGTTTCTTCCCCAGGCCCACCCTTCACACATCTGCCTCCTCAGAAAACTGCCCTGAATTCTGACCCCTTTATCCAGGCTTTGAAGAAAACCATGTGGGTCCAAATATTTGGACAGCATAGTAGCTAATGTTTGAGGGCTTTGTGGGCATTACCTCATTTAATTTAGAGAGCAGTCTGTGAGCTAGGTAGGCACAGTACCCCATCTTATAGATGAGAAAACCGAGGCACAGAGAGTTGATGTAACTGAGCAAAGGTCATAAAGCCTGTGGGCGGCAGAGTTGAAGCCAGTTGTCTCCAAGGTCTGCGCCTTTGACCCCTGCACCCTACTGACCTTTTATATGGAGCCGTGTCATGTCCCTGTGCCCATGAGAAGGATAGATCCATTCCACCCAGGAGGCAGGTAGAAGAGGGTCTTGGGGACAGACAGTTGAGGCTCCACTGTGAAACTCCAACGCTGCATGTCCCAGAGCAGGGCCAGCCTGCTGGGCGTCTGTCCCCATGCCCAGGTCTCTGGCTATCCTATTCTGTTCTCTCTTGCAGGTGTCCACCTCCCAGGGTTCCTGACCCCATCCCGGACAGCCACCCCTTCTCAGACTCCACTCGGGCTGGACTCTCCAAACCTGCTTCCGCAATGGGTGGGTTGTGAGCGCTGGTAAGACCTGCTAGCCAACATTCGGCTTCTCTGTTGTCTCCATGCCTGGCCAGCCCGGCCCATGCCTGTTCTTTTCTCCCCTGTGCTGCCACCGCCCCTGTGGCCGCCCCTCTCCTGACCTTACCGCCACTCAGGTAATGAGGAGCCGTGGGCGCAGCCAGCCTTGGAGATGCCGAAGAGACGGGACATCCTTGCGATTGTCCTCATCGTGCTGCCCTGGACGCTGCTCATCACCGTGTGGCACCAGAGCACCCTCGCACCCCTGCTCGCTGTACACAAGGGTGAGCCACCCGCCCACCCCCGGCCGGGCTTCAGTAAGAGAGTGGCCACAGCTAACGTGCGGGGGTTCTTGTTCTTGCTCACTAAGCAGCTGGGAGGAACCATAGGGTCACCAAGGCCATGATCTTACCCTTTGAGGGATCTCGGGCCCCTTTGGGAGTCTGCCGAAGCTGCCACGTGCCCCGTTAAAGAGATGCCCAGGAGGAGGGGGCACGCCGTGCCACGTGGGGCCACGCAGGGAAGACTGGGTCAGTCAGGAGGTGGAAGGAGTGGGAGGCAGGCATGGGCAAAGCTGTGGGGGTAGTGTTTGCAGGAAGGAAACAGTAAGGCACAGTAAGCAGCTGAGAAGGCTCAATATTAGTTAGTTTGAATAATTTTGGCGTGATCTAGGGTACACGGGTGGTTTCTAACTTTGTGGTACCTGGCATGGGGTGATTTAGGGCAGGGTAATTTATTGGCTTGGGTGTGAGAGGTCCACAAAGGAGGTGGTGGAGTGTGGGCTCTGGGTTGGTTAGTTTGCGTGTGAAAGGTATGTTTGCAGGGAAGTTGTTCACTATCGCCCTAGGAGGGGCAGTCCCTCCCCAGGTCTGCAAGGCCCCAAGATGTTATAGCATCATAAAATACAGAAAAAAAATTAAAAACAAACATACATGTGTACACACATATAGAGACACACATGCACAACTTTGCATCCAGTCTCATGATGTGCAAGACATGCAACCACTCAGCATTGGCTGGGAGTGGGATAGGATTTCTGACCTGTACTGCATTTTAAAGCCTTTCCAGGACAGCGTATTGTTTGCTCCTCTTTTCCTGCTTAGGAAACCTTGGTCTAGTCCTACCTGGTGGAAATAGGGCTGGAAAGAGAGTCCCAAGAAGAACTAATAAAATTGGGGATAGAGCCACCTTCCCTTGGCTCTGAGTCCTGAGGTCATTGTCCCTCTCACCCCAAGCTCCCTGTACCCCAAGCCTTCCACGTGCCCCACAGCTGGCTGCCGCTCACTCTTTGACCTTGGTCTCATGCTGTGTTCTGCCCCTGCCCCCACCCAACACCTGCGCAGATTCAACACTTTCTAGCAGGCGTTCTCCCACTGTGATGTGCCTGATATCACACATACCATAGGGAGAATGACAGCACAGGAAGGCTCCCAGACGCATCCCAGCGAGAGAGGTGGGGTGACACCTGGGAATACACAGTGGCCTGTAACCCCAAGATGCAGGCAGTGTCCAAAGATCACACCCTGCAGCTGTGCTGCTCCACATAGTCAAATGTCAGCTTCTGCAAACCCCCAGCAGTTCCAGAAGCTTCCATGAGGAAGGGCCAAGCTCAAGATGGCTGTATCCCCACTGCCCAATGCTGGGCACTTGGGGCCTCTCCTCCTGACACCATCCTTCCAACTCCAATGACTCTCTTTGACGCCTATCAGTTCAGAATCATTGTTATCCTACATCATTCTAGAGCGGTTACAACTACAATATATGAGGTGGCATAATAGCGTGTCGATTGCATTCTTGGCAGAGTTCTAGGTTTGAAGACATCAGGCTGTTTTGCTAAGCATTGATGGTAGTGCCTAAGGATAGGGACTTGGCATTCTGTCTCCCCAGAGCATGCCAAGAGGGACCAAATGAAAGCTGTCATTAAGTGAAGTTAGGGTCGCCAGGAGGCCGTTATGACTCAAAGTTGCAGCAGCCCTGAAGCCTGTGGGAAGGGTGGAGCACAGGCCAGGGCTGAGTCCTATTACGTGGGGAACTTTCCCAGGGCACAGGTCTTCCACGTGCTTGGAATGATTTGGGTGGAAGAGAGCTTGGGCAAAATGATTCTAAATCTGCTCCCCAGGCCTGGGTTTCCAAAGCCTTACTGACTACAGGATAAATTAAACCTTACATCCAAGTCAGAATCCTGGACACCCACCCCTCTTTCCTCAGCCCTGCTCTCTTCACACACTTGGACTCAAAACTCCTTCAAATAGTCCCCTTTAATCAGCTGCATTTGTGCTGATTGTGCTGTCCCCTGTCCGTTCCAGCATCCTGTCTGGGGCCTGGGTCACCGGCTCCCAGCTATTGCCATGTGTCATGCTGTGCCATTAGGTTTGTCTCCTTCTGGGTTCACCTGCAGATGCCTCACACAAGCACCCCACACACCCGCATGCTGCAAATGACAGTGCTGGGACAGAGGGAGGTAACAGAGTGGCTGGTGCATCCTCCCCAGGACCATGATCCTACTCTTTCATGTGACTTGCTCATTTTATCCTTTTGTAACTGCCAGAAGCTGTGGGGCTGGTCACTGCCCTTCCACACATGATGAAATGAGCATAACTGTGCCTAGCAGTGCTCTGACCCTTGATGGGTATCAATTCATTAATCCACATAATAACTCGCTAAGGTAGATGCTACTGTTGGCTCTACAGTCACTGAAATCAAAGCACCAGAAGCTACGTAACTTGCTTAAGGCATATAGTTAGCAATAGCCGAACTGGGCAGGGTCTGAGCCTAAGCAGGTAAATGTCTAGGTCTGTCCTCTGACCATTGCCACCCTTCACTGAGGTAGGGCAGTGGGGGCCAGTCCATCATTGGCGCATGAGTCCTTCAGACAGACAGGAGAAGAGGAACTCACTGAAAGCAAGAATACCAATGGCTTGACTTCTCCTCTTGATGGGGCTGCTAGATCTGCACGTTTCTTAACAACTATGGGCAAAACCCACTGGAATAAATATGAAGTTCTGCACCGGATTCAAAGACTTGATTACATAAGGCCAGGAGGGAGAGGCCCCACCTGACTAAAGGGCTTGTGAACATCTAGAGCAAGCCAGCCGCTGAGGCTCCTTCGAAGTCCCCAGTGTGTGGCGGCCACCACAGCACTAACACTGCCCTCGGGCATTGTGACATCTACACCCCAGCGTGGCAGTGCTGCTATGCTGTGCTAGCCCAGCCCTGTGGGGAGCGGTGTGGTCAGCTCTGGCCAGATGAGGAGGGCCCTAGGGTGTGCGGATTGTGTGGATACTTTGCCATATGAAACACCATACATTCAGGAACTGAGGGTGCAATCTTGGAATATGGCCAGCTGCACTCAAATAACTACAGGGCTGCAAATGTTATTTTTCTGTATGAAAAGTTAGAGGTATTTCTTCCTCATCCCTGGCTTCAGAACAAGGCAAATCCCTATAAGAATTCCAGGGATGCAGATTTCAACCTTAGCTCTAACAGGACAGGGGCCTGAAACTTCCCGCAAAGGGGCCAGGAGATGATCTTGACAGGGTGGGTGGCCTGAGCCCTGCATATGGGGCCAGAGCCAAGTGGGTGCTCCGGTCCCCACACGCCCATCTCCCAACTCTGCAGATGAAGGCAGTGACCCCCGGCGCGACGCACCGCTGGGCACGGACCCTAGGGAGTACTGCATGTCCGACCGCGACATCGTGGAGGTGGTGCGCACTGAGTACGTCTACACGCGGCCCCCGCCGTGGTCGGACACTCTGCCCACCATCCACGTGGTGACGCCCACCTACAGCCGCCCGGTGCAGAAGGCCGAGCTGACGCGCATGGCCAACACGCTGCTGCACGTGCCCAACTTGCACTGGCTGGTAGTGGAGGACGCGCCGCGCCGCACGCCGCTGACCGCGCGCCTGCTGCGCGACACCGGCCTCAACTACACGCACCTGCACGTGGAGACGCCCCGCAACTACAAGCTGCGCGGCGACGCCCGCGACCCGCGCATCCCGCGGGGCACCATGCAGCGCAACCTGGCCCTGCGCTGGCTGCGCGAGACCTTCCCGCGCAACTCTAGCCAGCCCGGCGTGGTGTACTTCGCCGACGACGACAACACCTACAGTCTGGAGCTCTTCGAGGAGGTGCGGGAGGGGAGTGGATGCGGGGCCACGGTGGGGCCTCTGTCGCCTGGAGTAGAGGCGCGGGCGGGGCTTCCCTGGGAGGGCCTCTTGGCAGGGACACACATACGGGAAGAAACTCCGGAAGGGACTTGCCAGGCTGGGAGCGGGGCAGACCGCAGAGCGCCAGGGAAAGGGAGCACAGACTCCACTGCAGGTTCCAGCGCCCCCACCAGTAAGGGCAAGACCCGTGGTGTTTGGCACTCCGAAGCTATGATCCTGGCCTTAGAGGCACTGTCCGAATGAGGGCTTTGCAGCGGGGGCGGGCAGCATTCAATGCGACTACCAGAAACCTCACTGGTGAAACAGCTAGAGCTTCCTTGGGGTTTATGGGCCGTTAGTCTGAGGGAGAGGGAGGAGTCGTTTCAGACTCTCACTGGGAAGACAGGTTTTTGCAAGGTGGAAAACAGCAGCAGGGTCTGTTGAGAAGGTGAAGATCTGCCAGGCTGAGAGGTCTGGTCTTGCCTAGAGCGGGCTCTTGTGCAGGTGCCTGCCCATCACGGGTAGATGCCTGGGGGCAGGGCTGGATGGTATCAGAAGGGCCATCCCGACGGAGTCCATGGACTGCTTTCACCTCCCATGGGCATGGTTGTCGTTCCCTCTCAGCAGGCCTGGGCGTCCTGACTCTAGATCCCCCACTTGCAGATGCGCAGCACCAGAAGGGTGTCCGTGTGGCCAGTGGCCTTTGTCGGTGGCCTGCGGTACGAGGCCCCACGGGTGAATGCGGCAGGGAAGGTGGTCGGCTGGAAGACAGTGTTCGACCCCCACCGGCCGTTTGCAATAGACATGGCTGGATTCGCCGTCAACCTGCGGCTCATTCTACAGAGAAGCCAGGCCTACTTCAAGCTGCGGGGCGTGAAGGGAGGCTACCAGGAAAGCAGCCTCCTTCGAGAACTTGTCACCCTCAATGACCTGGAGCCCAAGGCAGCCAACTGCACCAAGGTAAGACCCTCTACAGAACTGATGACAGTGATGCAAGTGTTTCTGTGTCAAGCCAGACCTCCCCCCCCCCGCCCCCGACAGATCAAGGGGAAAGAAACACCTCTCCATAGCCTCGCCTTTCTGAAACCCTCTCCTGGAAGGCACGGAGTGCAGCAGAGATAGCCGTCAGGGAGTCACAGCCTCCTTCAGACGAGCGGTGCTCCGGGCCCCCCTGCTGGACATACACGCACACACATGCGCACCCCACACATAGGCGCACATGTACCTACGCACGCACACTTAGGAAATCCTGAGACTTGTCTATTTTCTGTCACTCTAGACTTCCTGTTCCCAACAGGTATTTTGAACGCATCACGTGTACAAACAGCAGGAACCAAGGAGTGGGTAGAAATAAAGAACAATTGACAAACTCTTGGCAGAACACGGGCAGAGAGGGAGGGACAGGAGAAATACTTGCGGGGTGTGGGAGGGAGCAGGGAGGTGGCAGGGAGAGGTCAGGGACCTGCCCCACTTTGTTTTGTGTCCCCGGACACACAGATCCTGGTGTGGCACACACGGACAGAGAAGCCGGTGCTGGTGAATGAGGGGAAGAAGGGCTTCACTGACCCCTCGGTGGAGATCTGAGCCTCGGGATGCAGGTACAGGGGCCCGCGGGGGCTGTGAACTGGGCAGGGCGGTACCGCGTGTGGCCGCAGCATAAATCTCTGGAGGCGTTTCCTGCTGGTCTTCCATTGTGGGAGCACAGGGGAAATGCTGGCAAAAGGAGAAGAGGTGCAGCCAAAGTCCCCTTCCTGTGTGCCAGCTGAAAGTGCGCAGGTGCCACTTTCACCCACACAGCTGGGTCCTCGGCCACCAGCCACTTCAGAAGGCATTACGGTCCTGACACCTCCTCACGCCGTGTCAGTATTACTGTCGTGCTGGCCGCGACACCCGTACCACAGCAGGGGGCTGCTATCTAGGCCCACGCGCCCGGGTCGAGCCTCCTGAGTTGCCACTTCCCCTCTGGCCCTCTTCGTTGCTGGCCAGGACAAGGACACCCAGCTCACGGCTCCACACCAGCAAGCATGGCCCTCCACAGTGCACACAGCTCACGGCAAGAACACGGGCCGGGAGCCACCTCAGCTCCCAGGCCTGCCACCTCTCACTGTTCATGCTTTACTTCTCTGTGCCTCAGTTTCTTCAGCTGTAAAGTGGGTCATTGAGGGCACCAGGAACAATCTGTGGCACATAAAAAGTCCCATACAAGTGTTGCTACTTTTATTTGCTTCCTTAAAGCTCTCTGTGAAGTAGGCCCCAGGATCTATCTACGCTTCAGAGACAAAGAAATGATGTTCAGAAAAGCTAAAAGACTTTTCCAAGGTGACACATTGGCACAAGTGAATTGTGCTGGGTGATTGGCAAAGCCAGGATTTTTGAGGGGCTTTTCTGTGATCTATCCTGCCTCTGAAAAGCACCTCTTACTCCTGACTCCCTACTCTAGGTTATGCCAGACAGAGGTGGGAGCTCAGACAGTGGGACAGACCTCTGTCCTCTGGCCCTGGAGCTCAGCAGAGCTTCTGTATCATGCTGGCAACCTGAGGAGACCACAGGGTGTCACTCTCCCTATTTGTTTCCCCGAACTTAAAAGATCGCCTTGGCCATGCCACTTAGAATGCATCAGGACGGAGCCTCATTCTGTTCCCGGCCTCCTGTTCCCACCGAGTCACTGGAAGAACCTTCCCCCACCTGCCTCAGAAAGGTCTAAACAGAGGACTCTGGGGCTCAGGCTCTGCAGAGCACCTGGTGGCCTCTTAGGGACTCAGGATCTAGTGGCTTGGCCAGGCTGGCGGTTCCCTCCCCGGCCCCACCCTCACTCATCCTCCTCTCCCTCACAGGAGCCTCCTCCTCCGACCCTGTTCTCGGCCTTCCATCCTCTCCCCATGGCGATGGTCCCTCCAAGGCAGACACTAAGGAATCACCATCACCCTCCTTTCTATTCTGGGGGCTTGCAAGAGAGCCCAGCCTGTTGCCAGGACAAAGGACAGAGAATTTAAGCACAGAAATCCCAGACCTGTTCTCTCCATCCGACATGACCAGGGCCCGAGAGACCCGAGGGCTGGTGGGGGTGCAGCTGCCGGCAAAGCCGGTGCCCCAGTGCGCCTCCCCGGAAGCTTCCTGCACCCACAGGGCTGCAGGAGCAGTCGCTGCGGCACCCTTGCCTGCCTGGAGTGACGTGGGGCTGGAGGGAGGGGGGCGAGAAGACCCGCAGTCAAGTGGAGCGTGGCTCTCCCCAGCTCTCTGCTCCCGGGGCCAGCTCGACCGCAAAGGACACCCACCCAGGGAATGCCGAAGACCAGAGAGAAGCCCCCAGGCATCACGAATGCCCCACTCCCCCCCTCAGCACCTGCTCTTCCCAAGAGCTGCTCCCAAATCAGACATACCTCTCTGGCTCTCCTCTGGTTCATGTTTACAGAGCATAAGGCTGTCTTTGATCCCAGCAGGCACCCAGCCCTGCATGGGGGGGCCTGGGCCTGCCAACAGGCCTCCCCTATACCTCAGGCTGTGGCGGGAGCAGAGTCCCTTCCTGTGTCCCCACTTCCCCCACGCCTTCTCCTCCAGCACTGGCAAGGAGGTGGGCCCTAGAGCCAGCACAGGTCACTGCCTGACCTGGACTAAGGACCATGTGACCCCACTGTCCACACACTGCCTCCTCACCGCCCAGCTGGGCTGCAGGGCCCCTGGCCTGGACGGGACCTGGAAGGAGAGACGCCCTCCTGCTGCAGCTTTTGCGAACCGCAGACCTCAGGGCTGGACGGGGCTAGTGGCAGGGGAAGCGGAGTTCTCCTCCAGCCTGGAAAGGGGAGGGAGGCCAGGGCAATTCCCCACCTCCTTTCTGTCCCTGGGCTAAGGAGGACTGGGCCTTGGATTAGCAGAGGGACTGAGGGAGAGCGGCAGGGATCAGTTCGACACTGGGGGGAAAGGAGACCTGAGCACACGCTGCTTTGGAAATCATTCTATTTTAAACACAAAAAGAAAGAAAATCTCACTTCTCCCTAAGTTGGGAGCATGCAGAGCAAGCGGCCTCATGTCCACCTGCCCCCTTCCCAGCCCAGAGAAAGAACAGTGTGCCAGGAGCTGCTGCCCTCCCCCCGGGGAAAAGTGTCTCCCTGGGCCTCCCTGGCCACGGGGGAGGTCCCTGGCTCTCGGGCCAGGACGGCCCCTCTGGTGGTGATCTGGCTCACGCTCCTGCAAGTTGGAAGCACAATTTTCCTCCCAATGGAGGAAAAGGAAAGGGCCTGAGCCTACTGCAAAGGTGTTTATTTTTTAACTGCTAACAGCCCTCCCCCCCATTAAACTCACAGGACAGGTCTGAGGACCATTCAGAACCCACTCCAGGGTGGGAGGGTGGGACTCAGTCCAGAGACCTAACATTCAGAATATAGCATTGGTTGCCTATTTTCAAATGGATTTAACCTCCCACAGTATTTGTGAAACCATCTGATGGAATCAGATCCCTGAGCCACCTTGCAGGACGTTTTCCCCAACCTCTTACACTTCAGATGTCGCTTTGGAAATCGGCCCCTTGGAATCGGGTGGCACGGGAGAGAAGGGAGGAGGTGGGCACAGGGCGTCCATCAGATGAGTGAAGTCATGTCTGGGCACTCTGTGCCTCACTCACCGAAACCAGCCCTGAATGCCAAGGCCAGCTTGGCTGGTCTGAGGCCACCTTCTCAGCCAAAAACCCAGGGCTTGTTTTCAGGAAATAGATAATGAACAACAAAATGGGGACCTTTTTTGGCAGATGCTAGGTCAGTTATTTTCACCTAATATCCCCTTTTAGCTGCATGTATATTTATTTATAAGTATAACCCTGGTGGACTGCAGCCTTCATCTTTGTTGGGAATGAGTTTGTTATAAATCAGAACTGGGTCCACGGAACAGTTGTTTTCTAAGCCCAGTCTGTTCCCTGCCCCCTCAATGGCAAGCCCCACACGCAGGAGCTAGAGGCAGGGGACAGACAGGAGTCCTGAGGACAGAGACTGGGGTGAGGGTGGTGCCCAGGCAGCTGCATCTAGTCTGTTTTAATTTAACTGTATTTAATTTGCTTTTGAAATTAAAAGTCAAATATGGTTTTTAACAGTCCTAATCCTCTTCAGCCCTGCCTTATTCTCATTTATTACTTTAACCATCCAACAAATATTTATCAGGTGCCTAGCAGTGAGAAAACAAAGCCCTCGTCCTCATGGAGCCCACCTTCTAATGAGAGGAGATGGACAGTCACAGGTGTCTAGCATTTCAGATGTGGCCTGCTGTGAGGAGGACGGAGCCAGCTGGCCGGAGAGCGCAGCAGCGGAGAGGGAGGTCAGAAAGGCCTGCCCGAGGAGGTGACAGCTGAGCAACACCCGACACGCAGCTCCCAGGGCTGCCCCAGGCGGGAGAGGGCTGAGCAGGCTCACAGATGGGCACAGGGGCCCATGTGGCTGTGACTGGCAGGGGGTGGGGAGTGGTGGGAGGAGACCAGGTGGGCGTGGGAGGAGGAAGGCCAGAATATGGTCACCCAGGAACTCGGCTTCAACTCCGAGTGCAGTGAGGAGGCTGTGGAGGGTTCAGCACAGAGGACCGATACGGTCTACTGCCTTTCAGAGAGCCACCCTGCTTCCTGGAGCACAGGCAGGTGGGGAGGTGGCGGCAGCTGGGCAAGGGTGTGAGCGTGGGGCAGAGAGAAGTGGCCGAATTCTGGATGTGTTTAGGGGGTAGAGCCAGGAGGATTTGCCAGTGGGTCGGAGGGGGGAGGTAAGGATAGTCTGAGACACTGAACTGCCGTAGGGACACGGCGAAGGATGGACGACACGGAGGAAATCAGAGCTCTGTTCCAGAAGCCTGCTAGAATGTGCCGGAGAGCAGGCCAGGGGAGTGCCCACACACCTGGATGGAGCTCAGAGCAGACCAGCACTGGGGGGCATTAGTGTCAAGGCTGTTCACAAAGCCACGGTGTCACAGGTGAGACCCCACGCAGTGAGCGTGGACAGAGGCCCCCAGCATGCAGAGGCGGGGGCATGAGGAGGGGTCTTCCAAAGAGACTAGGATGAGGCCGTGCAGTGCAGAAGCGCTGGGCAATCTTTACTCACCTCTGCTCTGTCAAAACGCGCTTGGACAGAGAAGCTGCGGGGTTAACTGGCAGAGAAGGACAAGAATGAGAAGTTGGTGCCGGAAGACCTCACCTTAAGAAACAAAACTCCTGTTCAGGTTTGCATAAAAGTGTAATTCAAGGGGATTCTTCATTCTACAAAAGGATTCACAGTAAGATTCCCTTAAATTCCAGCTCCCTGTCACATCTTCCAACAGAATCCAGCTCACACACAGCTTTGCAGAAACACACTCTCCTTGCTCCCTGGCTCGGGCCACACCCAAGTAGCCCTGGTCTCATCCATATGTTAGCTCAATGTTTGCTGTACCGAGGCAGATCTGGAAGGTCTGGTAAGTTTGGGCAAAATTAGGGACTCTGCCCCCATTTTGCTCCCTCGCCACTCTGTCCACAAGCTCTACTCTGACAAGCTCCATCTCTCTGCCCCAAGTGGGGCATGTGGGCCCCAGCCCCTGACCATCTGCCCTTGACCTACTCAGCCCTGGGCCCTCGGGCTGCACACTGCAGATGTCCCCCAGCACGCCACATACAGGAAGCAAGCCTGCTGACTGCATGAGCCCCACGGCCAGCATACTGGGCTCCCTGTATGTGCACTGTGCTGGGGAGGCGTGTGCTGTTTGACCTTGACTGTGATTGAGGATAATTCCTTAGGGGCAGTAGAGGCCAGATGTAGTTTGTGAAGAAAAACTCACCCCCCAGCTAACTTACATGTAGCACTCTTGGCTCTCTGTCAGATTTTTACCCCCGCCCACAAGAGTGGGTTTGTACTTGACCTCTCCTCTCCAGGGCACTTCCAATCCAGCGACATTTCAAGGGGAATTGAGATCAGGAGGGGTGGCAGGAAGCTAGGGGTGTGGACCATCCACCACTGGGAACGGTCAGCATCTGCACCCTCAAGGACCAGCTGGGCTGAACGTGAACCTGATCCCAACCTGCCTCTCCGCTGGCTTAGGGTGGCACAGATGAGACCAGAGACATCACCCAGGAGGGTTGGATTCAACTTCGCTTTATTGCAATTCAGGACGGTGAGCCGCTTGAGCCGAACCATTGCACTTGATCCCCGGAACGAGTCTCAAATTTGGACATGGACACAGCTGTGAAGGAGGGTGGCCTCTCCTCCCTGCTGCTTGTGTGTGGGGTGGGGGAGGGCGGGTAGAGGGGTGGGCGACCGAGCTGGAGGCAAGGCCTGTGGCCCTGTGGCCACCCGAACCATCCTGGGGCCACCTGCCCAACACCACTGAGCTGGGCCTCTGTCCTCTCCCCCCGCAGACACTCAGAGACAGGCTGTGGTTTCTGTGGGATCCACCTGTGCTCCTCAACGGATGCGTGTCTTCACTGAGTAAAACTGGAAATACTCGCTAATTTAGGAAAAGAAGCGGCTGAGTGTTTCTGTTTCTCAAGCTCGGCTTGTCACCCGTCAGATGCAGCGAGACTGGAAATGAGAAATCACGTGTTTCTCAAGTGGAGTTTCTTCGAGAATCCCAGAGGAGGCTCGGGGAAGGTTGTGAAGGAAGAACAAAGTCAACGCAGGTGAGACACCCCTTCCTTATCCTCTACAGATGGTGACAGACCCAGGATTTCAGGAACACAAAGGGCCGGGGAGGGATGTGTCCCCACCGAGCGCTTTCAAGGAGCAGACTGCGTCCAGCAGACTGCTGCAGGCCAGGGCTGGTGGCGCAGGGGGAGATACCCACCTCCTTTCAGCCCCTTTTCTGGGGGCCCTGGGTGTGCAGCACTTGGGGATCTGATTAAACGCTGCCACCCACACAGAGACACCCCTCCGCTTCTCCCAGAGGAACAGGGAAGCAGGAAAGGCACCATCAACAAAGCCGGCTGAGAAGCCACCTGGGCATGAGGGGGCCCTCCGCGCCATCCCACATTTCTCTTCAGTTGCGGGTTCTGAACTGAGGTGGGGGCAGACAGGAGCCCCTTGGTCCCTGAGGTTGCTACTTAAGGACGCGCCTGCAGGGAGGGTGCAAGGGAGCAGCCCGCTGGGGCTCGGTGCCGACTGGAGGAGGTGGCCCTCGCCTGCGCCCCCAGCAGGAGGTCCTGGGCGGTGCTGCTCACTTAAGGTACTGGTTCCTGCCTAGGTGGGGGGTTTCGGTGGACTGTATCATCGGGCCTGCCATCGTCTCCTCGAAAATGATCACCTGGGGAGAGAAGGGCTGGGTGTGAGAGCCGCTGAGCTTGGTCCCGGAGCCGGACAAGGGCACTGTGAGGCGGCAGGGTGGGAAGGGAACCAGGCTGGAAGGAACAGGGACCCTCATAGGCACCAAGGAAGAGGGAGGAAGAGGCCGACTGAAACTTCTGCCCTCACCAAAGGCTCCCAGGGAAACACTCTGATGCCAGGGAGGGCAGGGATGGGCCAGGTGTCTCGGGGGAAAGGGAAGGAGGCTGGACATGCTCCCACCTGGTTGAGTCCTGTGTACAACCAGGGACCGGGCAGGTAGAGGGTCTTTTGGGGTCCAATGTTCCAATAGCGTCCAAGGTTTTGGCCATTGATGAATACGACCCCCTTCTCCCAGCCCTTCAAACAGAGTAGGAAGCGTATTAGTCTACCATGAAAGCCACCAAATATACAGGCACACAGGAAGGCAGAAACAAACATACACTATGCATTCTTTTCTCAGGTTCTGAGAGACCACAGTGAGCCAAGGTTTGAACAACCGCAAGGGTTAAGGGTGGGGTGTCTGTCTCCTGTCCTGCTAGCTCTAAGCATTCCCGGCAGGGCACCCAAGCTCAGACTCACATAGGAAGCTGGGCCCGAAGAAACACCAGGTGGTGCTTCTGCTTGGAGCCTGCGCCCCGAGCCTTCGGACAGGGAGGCCCTCTGGGCGCAGGCTGCAGAGGGATCCGGCAGGCCAAGCACTCGTGGCTTTGGGCTCAGGGCCCTCTGAGAGGGAAAGGGGAGACCATGGCAGGGAAGGGGGCCTACAGACCTCCAGCTTCAGAAAGGTGTCAGAAGGGGAGGGGCCAACTGACAAGCCGCCCAGGAAGAAAGCAGGAAACGTAGGTGCTTCTGGGAGAGAACTCCATTTGTCAATGTCGAACCTAAGGGCAGAGCACGGGGCAGGAGGGGGAGGCACTTTCTCAGATCTGCTTGCAGGGCTGCACCTAATTCCCAAGCACGTTTCTTCCCCATCCAAGGCCCCCAAGGCACCCCCGGTCCTGCTCAGGGTCTGCTCCCGTGGTGCCACCCTCCCCTTGGGCATGCCACTGAGGCCTCTGGGTCTGGTCACATGCGCGCGGGCCCAGCAGGGTGAGGAAGAGCGTTGTCCGCCGCACACTGTGAGCTCACACGCTGCACAGGGCAGGGACCCACCTCTGAAAGAAGCTCTGTTTCATATCCAAGCTGTAGATTCTGAATTTTTTCAGGGGATAATCATCCAGATAGAGATTTCCAATTAAACCTATGGGAGGGAGGCAAGGAGACACGAGCAGGCCCTAAGGCTGGGGCAGCTGTCCCGGCCAGGCCAGGGCCACCAGAGGCAAGTTCTTGGGAAGTTCAGGTGCTGAAGTACAGCGTAGGCTGCCCAAGCAGCTCTTCACTTGGAACAAAACCTCCCTAGAAGGCCCAAGGAGGACAAGAATGAGGAAGAGCCTAAGGTTTTTCAGGGAAGAAGAACACATCTGAGGTCAGTGACAGAGCAGAGGTGTCACAAGGCAGGAACAACCTCCAGCCTCTCCTGAGGAATGCTCCAGATGACCAAGAGATCACAGGGGTTCTGACCTAGCTGCAGGGTCAGTCTCAGTGGGGTCCAGAGTAAATGGACCTAATAACTCAGCCAGAAATCCTCTAGGATTAAAGATATATTTTAAAGTACTTAAAGTACCGAGGATTAAAGATATATTTTAAAGTACTTAAACTGTGAGCAGAGGGCACTATCACTTGGGTATCCAATGCTGAGGAACTGGGCACACTTGAATAGCGACGGATGGATTAGTGCCCTGGGGACTGGACCAGCCATGGAGGTCCCAGAGTGGCTCCCATGGTCCTCCTGCCCACGGCGCTGCTGAGTCCCTAGAGTAGAACTCGGAGACTGGGGACTCTGCAGAGGCATCACAGGGCCTGGGGGCAGGTCTGTGACTTACACCAGTGCACTACAGTCAGAGGACAGGGCTCCACAGGGAGGAGCCAGGACACCTGTGATGAGGGTTCTGGGGACACAAAGGCTGAAGCAAGGGTGAGGCCGGCAGTTCCTTCTAACCCAAGAGAACAAAGGAAGGACATGAGGATGGACCCAGGGAGGGGCTCCCGGGAAGGCGCTGGGACAGGGAGAGGAACCTCGGCCAGTGTCCAGGGGAGGGAGGGAGCCGAGAGAGTGCCACGAGCCATTTGGAGAGGTCCTGACCCCCAGGATCCAGGAGGCCCCACGTCTGGGCCACGTCGCTTCCCTGGCTGGCCACCAGAAGGCTCTCGGCTGAAATTCTGACCAAGGAAGAGCTTTGCGAGTTTCCTCCTTTACAGACACAAACAACCCTGAGAGCACTGGGAGGTCGCCAATTCTGTTCGCTGTAGTAGGATTTATTTTGTTTGAGTTCTTGTTTTTAATAACTTACCTGAAACCAACCACATTTAGACTGATAGATTTTTTTTAAAGGGAAGGGTTAAATTAAGGCATAAAAGATGTAGTCGGCCAGAAAAAATACAGTGAACTGGTGGGATATTCCCAGAGGGGCATGTTGTCAAGGGGTTTTGCTGACTGTATGTCTTGCTTCCTGCCCCCCCACACACCTGAGACAATCTATGGCTCCCCAAGACAGATGGAGAAAAGACATCCAGTGTGGAGGCCCAAGAAGGCAGGCCCTGGGCCCCGCTTCGGATTCCTGGGAATCCTGTTCCTGGCTGCTCAGCACCACCCCGGCAGACATCCCCGGCTAGAGCCCACTACAGCCGGGAGACCGGAGGCCAGCTCAGTTCACGTGCGCTCACTGTGAGCACATGGACACCACTGGCATGCAGTGCTGAAGGGAAGGAGGCCAGAACCCCGTGGGCTTCTCTGGCCCATGCAGACCTGGCCTCACATGTAGAACAACCAGCCCCCACCTCCGCCCCAGGCCTCACAGCCTGCTGGCATGTGGCACGGACATGGGACAGCCTACATATGCTGCACATGCATGGGCTGCTCTTTTCTCAGCGTGTGCCGGGACCCACCTTTGCGCTGGTCATCAATATTATCCCCATAGTTGACTCGCCCACGATTCTCCACCAAGATCCTCAGCACCATGTGACCCTGCCAGGAACATAGTGGCCGATGATGACTGCCAGAATACCTGGCCAGTACCAGCCGCACCTCGGGACTTGTGTGTGGAGCCCAGTCCTTCCCTCCACTCTGAGGGTGGCAGTGAGCGCCCCAGCTGGTCAGACGGCCACGCTTGCCCCTCTCCACCTGCAGCTCGCAGTTAAGGAGCCACCTGTCTTCTAGCTCTTTCTCTCTGACTCCCTTAAAAGTAGCTGGGGCCAGCCGTCCCCCGCTCCCAGGATAACAAACCTGGACCAACGGGATTACGATCCTCGTTGTCTTATAGTCCAAGAATCCTATGGATACCGTGTTCATAAACACCTGCCGGAGGGAACAGAGGAAAGCATCAAGGGTCACCAGGAGGCAAGGCAAGAGGGACCTCTGCCAAGCCAAGAAGGTGGCAGCGCAGTGTCACGCGGGCCAAGGCGGGGGTCAGCCAGGAAGGGTACAAATGAATGCCCGCCGGCATGGCTGGGAAAGATCAAGAGCCACCAAGCACGGACAATTTTTACACGCTGACAGCAGAGTCAGGTGTACATTGCAGAGCTGGTCACTAAGATGTCACAGGAATTAAAGAGGTGCTCCTACCTGCCCCCGATCTCGCACAAGACCACTGAGGATGCCGGACGAGGTGATGGTGGTCTCATACAGAATGTACCCAAAGGACTGGCCATTCCCCTCATTGACTGGCAGGTTCTCCATGTTGATGGGCTTTTCAGACTTGATTGGCTACGTACGAAGAGACAGGAGCCCAGGGCCAGGCTCAGGAGGGGAGTGGCAGCAGCGTCTTCTAGGGTGCGGGGTAGCAGACAGGCCCTGCCCGGGAGCTGGCACATGGGGCAAGGGGCAGGGGCTCTGATGCCTCATCACACTCAACCTGTGGCTCTCCAGGGTCACAGGGATGAGGGATGGGACACTGGGGTAATAGGGTAGAGCCCTGCAATCGAGTGGACTTTTAGCTCTGGAACCACTGTTGTTTTTGCACACAGCACCCTCCAAACCAGCTGCGGCAGGTGCCCCCCTCACAGGGGAGGAAGCCATTCCTCTACTCCCCTCCCTCCTCTCTGAGGCTGGAGAAAGGAAAGGCCCATGGGGCCCCCCATTCTTCTCCCAGTTCCCTTGTTCCTTCCACTTCATACTCTAGCATGAGTTGCCCCTCTTCACTCTGAGTTCTAAGTTGGAGAGTGGACTCCACACCATCGACAGTGGGCTTCCCTCCCCCAGCACCCCCATGACTGCCCACAGCACTCACCTCCCCCAGGTACTTGAGGGCGTCCCACAGGGACAGGTAGAAAACTGGCATCATCGGCTCATACGTAGTCTTGGGAAGAAGGTCAGGCGGGGGAGGGAGAGGGGTGCCTGCCGCACAGACACACAACAGGGCTGTCCCCAAATGACCCAGATTGCTAGTGCCTCCTCCGCCCCCCACCCAGCTCCTACCCACAGGCTGGTGTGCCCGTCTCCTCGCGCCGACAGGAACAGGGCAGGTGTCAGCCCACACCTAGACCACTAGTAGAGGGCAATGCCTTGGGGGCAAGGGGGGGTCTCATATCCACGTGAGAGAAGGAGCCTCGAAACTACAAATACAGAGGTGACGCTGGCAGGGTGCAAACTACGATGGAAACAGTGAGTGTCTCCGACTCTCCCGTCCTTGTCTAGGATGCTCTTGCACACAGTTGGCGGGGTTGGAGGGGACAGCAAGGAGAGAACTCGTTCAGGGTCTCAGAGCAGAGGCAAGGGCCTGAGTCAGAGGTGACATCTGCAGTTTGCTGGGTACCTGAGAGGGAGCCAAAGAAGTCTCGAAGCTTGAGGTACTTGGCTGTGTAATCTCCGGCCTCTGTCAGCACAGCGTCATAGTCTGCAAGACACCGGAGCCTGCTGAGGTCATTCCCGTCCCCAGGACATACAAACAGCAGCACACAGAAAGGGAGAAGCTAGGGTAGGGCAGCGGGGTCCTCATCTCAGCAGTTTGGGAGGCAAAACACTCAGCCATTCAGTCGAAACACTCTAAATACTAAATATCATAAAACACCATAAAAACTGCCCACGATCACAGCATGACTCTAAATTTCTCACTGCAGATGGAATTTCTACTCTCTGGGGACTCTAAACCTAAAGCGGGGGCAGGGCCAGACGCCCTCAAGGGCCCAGGTAGGGAGGGGAGGCTGCGTCCCTCCTGTCACCCTGGGGGGGCCTCCTCTCACCTCCAAGAGGCCTCTCGGCCAAGCAGCTGGCTCACGGCACACCGACCGCCTGCATCTCCCACTGCTCTGGAAGTCTGAAGAGACCATGTGGGCAGAGCCCCTACCTTCCCACACACTTTATAGCCAGCGGCATTAAGGCTGCCAGAGTTGTCCCTAAAGTCCTCTCCACACACGTGCTGGGGCGGGCCGGGGAGGGCAGCGCTGAAGGGTACTTGCCGTAGCTGGTGACATCTGACTTGTATTCGTGGAAGTGCATGGCTCCATTGATGAAGCCGAAATTGGTGCCTCCATGAAACATGTAGAGGTTGATGGAGGAGCCGGCATCGACGATGGTGGACACTGTCTTTAAAACCTCTACAGAAGGGGACAGAGGGACATCCGGAGCGAGTCAGCGTCTGAGCGAGCCACAGGTCCCTTCGCTGCTCTCGTCCTCCCAAACCTCCCCAAGACCAGCGTCCTCGCCCTGTCCCCAGCACTCACTAAAACCCCCATCGCAGAAGATCAGGGGAGGAGGAAAGGACTGGGCCCTCCAGCCAGCGCACGGCTACCCCGCACCTCGCTCCATAGAACGTGATGAGATGGGCTCGTGGGTAGAGATCTAATCCTGACCATCTGCCCGACCCTACCTTTACTAGGAAATGAACCAGGATATGAAAAGATAATATCAAAGGAGAAAAATAAATGGCTACTAAGGACATGTTTTATTAATATAAATCAAAGAAATGCAAACTAAACAATGACGTCTCAAACAGGCAGATATTAAAAATTATCGTAATACTTGAGTATGTGGGACATGGGTACTCTCATTTCATAATGGTGAGTAAAAATTCCTACAATGTTTCTGGAGGGCAGTTTGGTAAACATACATGGCAGAATTGCACTAACATAGCAATTCTTTTGCTTATAGGGAAATAATACACCAGGTGTGCAAAAACACCTGGATGTTCAATGAAATGGCGTTCAATTAACAAAACCACCAGAAACAACCTAAGAGACTGGGTCAATAAACTGTGGTTTAGAATGGGGTTCTTCACATTCTTTAAACAGTAATCTAAGTCTGTATTTAGTAGTGGAGAAAGCTGGCCATAGGTGTCATTAACTGGCACACGCAGGGGGCACACAGCACAGCATGACTGCACCTGGCTACATCTGTGTGTGCATGCAGGTAGAGAGGTACAGAGAACTGCCTGCATGGTACACAGCAAAACGCTCTCTCTGGGCTCTGAGATTTGTATTTCTTCTTTATATTTTTTTGTACATTTTCTGAATGTTTGCAATAGGGCATGCATTACTAATTACAAAAACATTTAAAAAGCAGTGTTACAAATTCTACCGTTCATTTTAAGTGTCAAGACAAATGACTCTGGAGTATCAAGAGCTGACTAGGACACCCTACAGCTGAGTCACATCCACTGGCAGGTTATTTGAAACTGACTCTTACTTCTTAGGTTGACACACGTGCTGGATGTCAGTGCCGCAAAACACTCACCAGAAGAATCCAAGATATTGTGAGGGCCTCCCCACGAGTCAAACCACCCGGTCCAGTACTCCATCACCATCTTGGGCTGAATCCCCTGGGCACCACAAAGTGACAGTCAGAAGGGCAGGCTGGCCCAAAAATGCCAGGTGTGCAAAAACACGTGTTCAAGGATGTTCACTGAAATGGCGTTCAATTAACAAAACCCACCCAGGACCCCTTGCCATAGAGGCCTTTGGAAGCAGAGCACAGACGAGGGCTGAATGCACCTGCACTGGCTCACCCACCTTGTGTGGCTTCCACACCTGGAGGTGCAGAGCAGAAGCGGCCACAAAAGTCAGTGCAATAGACCTGAATAGCTTGATGTGATTTTAATGTCGCATACGTGCTAGCAAGAAGACATTGGTGTGCTTTCCAGATCAAGACAAGCTTTGCCTATCTCCTCCCAGGGAAGGAAAATGTTCTATCCAGGATAACTCCAAGGATAACTCTCAGAGATGCTGAGAGGCACACCCGGTACACAGCACCCCCCAGGTGCTGCTTCCCCTTAGCCAAAAGAGTCAGAGGCTACAGAGGGGGCCCTCCCCAAGGTCTAGCTTACTTTAAACAGAAGTTTGCAACAATTTTCTGAACTCAAAAATCAGGGCCTTATAGCACAGCTACAAATGCAGGTTCTGCAGCCACAATTTGGACTCACACCTTGGCTGGGACACTCAATAAGTGTTGTTTCAGAATACTGACTTTGCCGCAGCATGGCCCCAAGGAGGCAGAGGTCATTCCTGGGACCATGCTCTACTCCACTGTGTTTGCAAAAGCCCCAGAGCACCTGGGCGAGGTGTAAGGACTAATATGCTGGTATTTCAGGCTCTGCACTGGAAAGCCTTTCTCATTCACTCAGTAACTGTTTATCAAGTCCGCTCTCTGTCAGCAGTGGCCTTACATTTAGAAGGCAACTGTATACACAGCAACCAAATCTGACCCAGAGTGATGGGACACTTGTGGTCCACTGAGTAGAAGGCACCAGCCATACCTGGGGAAAAGCCAAAGTAGTCCCAATAATTTCTTAGCAAGACTGTGGCCTGGTTTTCTTTATAAGCCGTCTACCTCCCAAGAAGTGCCACATTTAAGTCACTAAAAAGGGACAAGCAGATTCTAAGTCCCACATCTCAGGAGCGTCCAGTGCCCAGAGTGGGCTCATTGGCTTAAGGGTGCCAGGGCCAAGGAAAGTGGGTGTCCCCTGTGGCCCAGGTCACTGCACTGCACAACGGCATTAAGAGCTGGAGCTCCGCAATCAGATGGCGCTGGAATCCCTAATCCCTGCTTCCTGGGTGCCCTGTCCATTCTACGGCTGTCTCCTTCGGTGTCCAATAGTAATAACGGTAGCTAGCCCGCGTGGTAAGGGGACAGCCCTCAGCACACAGTGCCTGCAGACAGGAAGTGCTCAAGAAACACTGGCATCATTCCCTTCACCACTGGGCATGGACATTCAGGACTGGCCAGGTGCTACTGGGCAGCCCGAAGTCAAGCAGACCTGGGCCTGTGTTGTGCATTAGAGATTTGAACAAAGAAGCACCCAAGTCCCCTTCCTCACAAAAAATAGACATCTTCGGACTGCACACACAAAGCCCTTCAGCAGTGCCGTTCTGTTAACAGCACAACCGGCCCGGGAAGACACAGGTGTGGGTACTGCTCCAAGGATGACCGTGAGGGAACCAACCTGAGGCTTCCAGCTGCATCTGCTGCTGAACTGGGCACTTTCCAGATACCATCTCTGGGGCCTAAGCAACCCTGTGAGTGGGTACTATGAGCAGATGACTCTCATCATCCCGCTAGCAGAAGAGATGCACAGAGAGCTTAAGTAATTCCCCAGGGTCACACGCTGCAGTGTGGCCAGGTGGCTACAGGGGCAGCTCACGGCATCCCGTACTTCTCTCTAGCAGCACTCGGCTCGATTCTACTTAGTTATGGGGAAATTGTATATTTCGTATGTCCCCAAGTAGGTTATATGCCCCAAGAGGACAGAGACCCCATCGTCTCAGTGATGAAGTGCCACCACTCCAGACACGGGGCAGGCACTCAGGAAGTGCTGGAAGAAGGAAGGAAGGAGGACGGGACTCAATCTGGACCCTTCTGGATCCACAAACTGTCGCCTGGTCTGTCACACAGAAGTCCGCCTGGGAGCAGGACCCATCCCGTCCCACATCCTCGTGGGAACCTGCCCCGCCCAGTCTGGCTGTCGTCTGTCATCTACGCTGCAGTAGCAGTTACATGAAACACATGTGGCCCTCATCCCACGTGGCCTCACACTGCTGTGATGACTCCACGTGGATGCGCCTGAAGACGTGACCCTGGCTCTAAAAGGCCGTCAGCTGGGATGGAAAAGCAGCCCAGACGCTCGGTCAATACAAACACTCCAGCAGGGACCAATGTGGACGTGCAACAGGTGGGGAGGTCTGGAGGCATTCACACCCTTCAGTGAGCCAGGTGACAGGGGGGCTGCAGCTTGGCCCGATCACATCCGCCTCCTTAGGATAGAAACGCAAACTCAGGAGAGGTCAGTCAGAACAGGAGGGCCGTGAATGCCCGTCAGTCTGACGGATGTTGAGATACATCCAGACACTCTTCTCTCTCTCCTGACCTGCAGGGGACCAGGCTTCCTGTCTTGCTGACGACAACGATCTCTCTGGGACTGGAGGGGCCCTATAGGTTAAGGTCAGACACCCCCGTAGCACAGGACGGGGAAGCGTTTCTGTTCTCCCTCAACCCCTGGTAGCAAGTCGGGCTAGTGGAGTCCACGAAAGCCTAGTGAAGATCCCTCCACGGTGCACAGAAAGGGCCCCTCTGCCAAGGGCAGCGCATCTCACGTACACTGCGCCAGGCTACACAGCAACACCCCCCGGAGCAGCTTCTGAGCAGCGTCCCTGCAGGCACAAGGCAACACGGGCCAGGAGCTGACAGGCTGGGACAGCCCAGAGTCCTCCTCCCTGCTCTGTGGAACCTGAGCATAGCGGCAGGCGTTCGGAATCCCTGCACGTATGCTGAGCAGGGCCGGCAGCTTCCCTTGGGCCAGACTTACCTGGACACTTAAGAGAAGGCTGGTCAGCAGCGGCAGCTCCTGTGGCGACTGCAAGTTGATGGTGGCCAGCACTGTCCAGGAAAAGGAGGAGAAAGAGACAAAGTACTGTCCGAAAGCCACGGACTGTCTGCGTCACCCCAGGCCCCCTCAGTGCACCAGCACAACGCAGTAACCAATCTGGACACTGTTCCGTCTCCTACCAGAGGTCCGTATGCCTCTGATGCCAGGAGACAGACGTGTCTGGTTCATCTCGGAGATTCCACCACGCAGCACAGAGCTGATGCGGCAGCCACTCATTTAGGCATCTGCCCCTGATAACTGTGATTTTTACAAGCAGAATGTGCACTTCTGTTAATTATTCTTTTGTAGGAACCAGAGCCTGATCTGTACTTGGCACCCCAAGCATCCTGTAGGGCAATGACCTAAACAAAGACTTCTGTCTTATTTCTTGATAAGGGCTAATCTTCCATTCTACTCCATAATGTGTTCCTTTTAAAATTTAAAGTGCTATTTTCAGTGGTTTTCCATCAGTGAAATATACGCTCAAGGAAGATGCGCTAAGTTTGTTCAATGGCCAAAGACCCCTCAGCCCACCCCAGCTGCAGAGCTTGGCCACCTGAACAGCTGGCCTCACGGTGCCGGCTGTGGCTAGGGCTCCGGTGGGCCTAGGGAAGCAGGACAGAGACAGCCGGCCTGGCAAGCCCAGCCACCCTGAGGCTCTCCTGTGGGACGTAAGTTCCCGAATACCAGTGAGGAAAGACAGACAGAGCTTGGGCTCTAAGAGGTGCAATAACTTGCCTCAAGGTCACAGAGTCAGTGAACAGCAGAGCAGAACTACAAACACGGCCCACCTGACGTGACCATCGCCTGATGCTGTCCCTGTCCTCCAGCCACCCGCTTGATGAGACCCTACACTCAGACCCCCTCGCCTCAGTTAGAAGCCCCTAGAAGACTGGGGCCTGCCTGAAACTGACCAGGCAGAAATCCCAAAGTTCAAGGATTCACACGGCTCCCTGAACACAAGCGTCTCTTTCCTACCCTTCCCAACACCTCACAAAAACACGAGAGGATGGACAAGTAGACAGCCACAAGGAACAGGAAGGGAGAGGTGACATTAAGAAATCCCAGGAAACTGGAAAAGGACTCAGGACTGCAGGCAGCCCAGCAGAGTGAGAGAAGTGACAGTCACCTCCCACTGCAGCCCCAGGACTCACCCCACTCCCAGCCCCCAGCACTGTCCCCAGCCTCCGGCCTCCTTCCCACCTGTGCCTGTCTCCTCCTCAGGGACCTGCACAGCTCCAGGCCTGGGGGTGAGGGTGAGGTAGGAGGTGAAGTGTGAAAGGCGAGCAGTCCGGACAAGGGCTGTCCCGATACCAACAGCTGCTTCCCCACAGACACTCAATAGTGCCAAAGATAACACCTCCAAACACCGACATTTGAGTTCCCTCCTTGCAGGGCACCGCATCCCAGTCCCCCGTGGAGAAGAGCTCGCATCAGCAGCCTCCCCCGCACGCCCCTAAGCAGCGATTGCTGGCTCCTC
>CM052438.1:98526801-98550132 GCA_028533085.1 Varecia variegata | reverse complement strand
ACTTCATCTTCTTTTTTGCTTTTTATTGTTTAGAGTTCTTATTGTTTTTTCTCATTCTATTTATCCCTTTAATTTTTTTGAAAGTTAAGAGCTGGATGTATTTTTTAACAATTAAGCTAAGTTTATTAACATGCATATTCAAAAAAGTCTAAAGTTAATATCTGAGAATTACAGAAACCTTAGATCACTTTTTTGCCATCACATTCCTCTCAGCTGGGATGATATTTTTGCCCTGTCTTAGAGTTCTATGCTGATGTTAGCTCAAATTAGACATTGGGATTACTTGTATTGAGTTAACATTTGGTTATATTCAGTCTCATATTTGTCAGGATCCTTCCTTGGCTCCACATTCTTTCTTGAATGTTAGACTTTCCATTCACAATCATTTTCTTTCTGCTTGCAGTATGTTCTTTAGACTGTCTCTTCTCAACTGGGGTTCCCTGAGAGCGTGAAGCTCTAATGCCATAAAGCAGCCATGGTATGTAATGAGTTATCTTCTCTAATATACATCCGAATGATACAATAAGAAACTAATTACTGAAAACACTTTCTGCAGGGTTTAATTCTCTTATGGAACATTGAGAAAGGCTGCTTCAGAACATCCTTTTGTGTGGATCTTTTCATGATAAACTTTCTTGGCTTTGTTTATCTATTAATAAAATTTCTGTATTTTGGTTTCTTATGTTCACGTTTCTTGAAAGACAGTTTGGCTGGGTAAAGAATTCTAAGCTGCAAGCTTTTTTCTCTAAGTACACTGAAAGCATTAAATCTTCTGGATAGCATTTTGGCATTCATATTTGGAAAAGAATACATAGGTGTGGAGCTGAGGCAAAATAGTGAAAGAGGAGGTGTGAATCAGAGAGACATGTATTCAAACACCTCTTCGAACCTTGGTTTTCCCTCCTGTAAAATGGATGTGTTGCATGGTTGTTGTAAGTTTAGGTGTTGTATATGTTACATCTGAAATATAATAGAAACTCATGGTCATTCTGTTTTCCTCCCTTATTCTACAGTTTCCACAGAGTTCATAAGTCTGAGCCTGGAGTCCCAGGGAATAAAGTTTTATGTAGGAATTGTGGAGGTGAATGACAGAACTCTCCTTCAGTGAGATAGCCATTCAGATTAGTGGGAGAGAAGATAATCTGATGCTTTTGTCTTCATTCCAAACAGGAAGGCTCTTCTTCCCTTTGGACACCATATTTTTTGCTAAATTACTTGAACCCCCTAGGTACTATATTTAATACGGTGAGAAGGTTTTGTTATATTGCACTGGTGTGAATTTAGGCCAAGTGCTATGTTTTGTTTATAAGAATGTGATTGGTTTCCACCTGTTCACTAATCAGTAGTAGCCTTGACTATACCCAGATAGCCAAGGACTGTAAGAAGACACAGAGGACTCCATGCCAGGCTTTGTTGTCACACATGTCAGAAGCAAACAACCATATTGAGGTTCCTTCTCTGATTGGACTCCCCTGTTCACCTTGATGACACATACACAGCTGCAGGGACATGCCTAAAGACATTGTCCATTGCCCTTTGCTCTCCCATGCTCCTATGCACCCACACATGCACAGAGAGAGAGAGAGAGATACCACAAGTTTGCCAGTCAGCATATGCAATACTCTCTGGCATGGCAAGAGCAATATCCTTACTCTCCCCCAGGCTAGGGCCCTCTCCCTTCCTCCCAATTGATTATGGGAAGCAGAAGTAAAATTTATTTTTATTTTATTCGTATCTGGCTAAAGGTACATTTAATTAGGGAATAAGAACCTGCTAAGGATTAAGCATTTAACTAGATAAATAAGTCATTAAATATTTTGAAGACTTTTTAAAACCTAACAATAGGCATCATGTAGAAATACTATAACATATGTAACAATGCATCTGTTGATTGTTTAGGTTTTCACATTTTTGCTATTCTAAGCAATACTGTGTTTGATGGTCTTCACATAAATCTTCTTCCTCAAAATCAACTTATAAAGGAACTGCAACAATCCAGGAAATGTGTTAGAAGACAGTTTTTCAGCTTGGGCTAGTCTATAGATTGGATCTCTGAGCCACTCTTCGTCTTCTCAAACAGGATGATCTGGGAAGAAAAGAGAGGCTAAAAGTAAGAAGGTGAAGCCTATTCAGTACAGGAGGGGAAAGATGCTGCAATTTGCATTTTGATCTTTGAAATTTTATGAGATTTCAAGGTAGAAGGTGGGATTACACACCTCATTGTCTTCTGGATGAAGCCAGGTGCCAGGAAGGTAAAGTGATTCCTGAGGCCCAATATTCCAATATCGCCCAAGGTTTCGTCCATTGATAAACACAAATCCATAATTCCAGTTCTGGAAGGGATGGTGACTTAAGACACAGGAACATTGGCAAGGTAAAATCTAAGGCACTTGGGGAGTGAGAGCAAGACTGATATGATCATGGCACTCAACATGGAAGTGAGTTTAGAATGGGATATGTTCTAGAATGTTTATCCTGCTGTCTAGGAATGAAAGAGAAAAACATGAATGGAACCAACCCTTTAATAGTAATACTACTGTTTTTCCTGTCCTGTGATATATAATGTTACTTTTTTAAAAAAGCAGGTCTTCCACTTCCAGAAATAAATACAAGGTAATAGAGATGAACACTACTGCTGACAAGAGCTATCAAAGATACTCAATTTTTAAAACTCTGCTTGCAATATAATGAAGAATTACAGGACCAAGAGCTAGGAAAAGAAAATGGAGAAACAAGGAGACAACCAGGCAGTTTGTCCACTAGAGGCCTCTGCTTATTTAGGGTTAAAGCAAAATGTAAAACATAAAATTGGCATCTCTGAAATGCTCTAAATTAAAAGACAAAGATTGCTGGATTGGATTTTAAATAAAGCAGTTATGTGCTATGTATAAGAGAATCATCAAAGACATAAAGGCATTGAAAAAAATAAGAGAATAACAGTGGAAAAAGATGAAACATGTAAACTCTAGCCAAAAGAAAGTTGTTATAGCTCTGTTAATGTCAGAAAAATGAGACTTTAAGGTAAGAAGCATTATGAGAGATAAAAAGGAACATTTCATGATAATAAAATCCTTAATTTACCATGAATATATATGTCATATACAGGGAAGCTAAAAATACAAATGCAAAGTATATAAGCAAAATTGACAGAATAATAAGGAAAAATAAACAAATTCACAACTGTAGCAGGAAATTTCCATATAACCTTTCAATAACTGATAGACAAAGCAAACAAAAATCAATAAAGATATAAAATATTTGAAACAAGATAGTCAATAAAATTGAACTAATTGACAGATATAGAATGTTGATCTAACATCTATAGTATACACATTTTTTTCACATGTACATCAGAATATTTACAAGATTGATCTCATGTTGAACTAAACAAGTCCTCACATATTTTACAGTTCTCAGACTGTAAATAACAGTCTGAGATAACAATCGGTTCTCTTCAGCCCTCTCCTGGGCTAACTAAGAGCAACCTCTAGGAGGGACAATGCTCACGAAGCCAATAACAGTGTAATTAAACAAGAAATTGATAGCACAAAGATAACTATAAAATATTCAAATACTGGGAAATTAAGAAAAATACTTCTAAGAAATCCACAGGTCAAAAAAGAAACCACGAGGAAAGTTAGAAAATATTTGAATTCATTGATGATGAAAATAAAATAAAAAAATATTTCAAGACTATCAGAAGAATTTTCAGCAGAAACTTTGCAGACCAGAAGGGAGTGGGCTGATATATTCAAAATGCAAAAAGAAAAAAAAAAAAAAAACTGTAAACCAAGAATACCATAACCAGCAAAACTGTCCTTCAAAAATGAAGACCATTATCCTAAGTGAAGTATCTAAAGAATGGGGAAAAAAACACCACATATACTCACTATTAAACTGGAACTATCTTGTGAGCACACATGTGCACAGAGGGAAGTAAATCTCAAAGGAAATTAAGCAGGGGGAGGGGGGCAACGGGGAGAGGTGAAAACCTACCTAATAGATACAATGAACACTATCTAGGTGACAGGCACACTTTAAGTCTGACTTCAGCATTCTTACAAAAACAATCCATGTAACCAAAAACATTTGTACCCCCATGATACTTTGAAATTTTTTTAAAAAATGAAGGAGACATAAATACTTTTCTAGACAAGTGAAAACTGAGACAGTTCATCACCTTAGACCTGACATACAAAAAATGCTAAAGGGAGTCCTTCAACTTGAAAAGAAAGGACCTTAAACAGCACCAGAGAAGCATACATAAGTGTAAACTCATTGGTAAAAAATCATCAAGTTTCTTCCCAACAAGAGCACAGCTCCCAGAGTAGACAGTACCTTTCTGGACAACAGCACCAGGACATCCAGCCCCTGCAGGCTGAGTACTACTGCCAAATGGCACCTTCAGTCTACACCACTTCCCTGACTACAGGAAAGAAGCACAGACCCACCATAGAAATCTTCTGGTCCCAGGGAAGCTCCTCAATGTCCCCAAGAACATGGCAGTTGTCATCATGTGCAAATCCTTGTGGAGCACATGATCTTCAACAATCCCCACAGCCATATGAAGCGAAAGTGAAGTTCAAACTTAAAGTTCAGATGTAAAAGAGCAAGAGTAGTTATTCTGTAATTCCAGCAGTCTTAAGAAGATTGGCCATAATCTCCAGGATAATTTACAGACCTTCTCCTTCTTGGTTGGGTTTAATTTGCCTGCCAGTTCCTTACCAAATCAGATGTTCTAAAATGACAATACTGAAGTCAACTTGCTAACTATAGTCGCACACACCTATGTGTGAAGTGCTTACCTTTAGTATCAGCTGTTTCTTATTAAATATTTTTTTAAAATAGAATTTGTACCTATGATAAAACTGTTGGGCTAACATGGTAACCCGAAGGCAACAACTATCCAATTAACAAGACCCTAAAATGATTCATCTCTTTCTATGTAAACATCATTTTTCTTACTATAACTTTTTTCTATACTTCCATATGAAACACTACCTGTATAATATAAAATATAGTATCAAAATTACTAATGCACTGATATGAAACATGGCTTATGATAATGTATATTCTGAATTCTTGCTTGGAAGAATGCAATTCCTAAATTATAAAATTGAAACACATTAAATTTATTCTTATTCTATGTAAAAAAATAAAATAAAAAGCATAAGACTCATATCCAAATAGGCAAATATAAAGATGATGAGAAGATTGGTGTTGCCAGGTAGTGAGAGGAGAGGAAAATGGGGAAGCAACTGCTTAATGGGTATAGCCTTTCCTTTTGGGGTGATGAAAATGTTTTGGAGCTAGAGGTAGTGGTTATAAAACACTGTAAATGTACTAAGTGCCACTGAATTGTTCACTTTAAAAGAGTTAATGTTATGTGAATTTCATCTCAATAAAAAATCTTGTAACAAGTTACAGGATTCAACCAAATCCATGCTTAAATGATAACTAATAGCCTAAATTCATATATTACAAAAGAATAAAAGCTAAAAATCAATTATCTAAGTATCTATCTCAAGAAATTATTAAAAATCAAGCAGGTTCATTCCCGGGTTTTGGCATCAAACAAAAAAAAATCAAAATTAAACAAATTACTCCTAATCTAAAAAGTAAAATAAGCAAAATAATAAAGATAATGACAGAAATTTAAAAATAGAAAAGAGATACATAATATACTAAGAGTCACAGCCAAACCCTGCTTTTAAACGATTAATAAAATCGATAATGTTCTGGTGAGATTTATCAAGGGAAAAAAAGAGAGTACACCAATAACCTATAACAGAAACGAAAAAGAAAATGCTACTGTAGATGATATAGACATAAAAAACAGAAAATTTAAAGCTATTTGAAAATTTATATGAAATGGGGATATTTCTAGAAAATATATTTTATCAAAACTAACTTTAAAAGAACCAGAAAATCTGAATAATACTTTCATCTTGAAAGAATTGAAGCCACACTTTTAAACTTTCCCACAAAGAAAATGCCAACTCTAGAAGCCTTCACTAATGAAACTGATCAAATGTTTAAGAAACACTAGTTTTGCACAAACTTCATTTCCCAAGTCATTTGTGGAGGCCCTAAACCTTGGTACCAAAACCTGACAAAGATATCTCAGTCATGAACATAAACACAAAAGAAGCCTTCACTTAATTATTTATCATAGACAAACACTGGAAGTAATCCAAATGCCCATCATTAAATAACTTATGGAATATTTATTAAAGGTGAATACATATATACACCATTGAAAATGAACAAATCACTGCAACATCAACAAATGGCTGAATCTCACAAACAACGTTGAATTAAAGAAGCCATATTAAAAAAGAACACATGCCATATGACTCAATTATATAAAGTCAAAATAGGAAACACTGGCCTAGAGTGTTAGAAGTCAAGATAGCAGCTACCTTTGGGGAGAAGGGAGTCAGTACTTGGGAGGGGTGCTAACAATACTTTTTAATCTCAATGATAATTAGATGATGTTCACTTAGTGATAATTTGTTGATTTGTACATTCATATTTTGTACACTTATGTCATTTTTGTGTGTTTATTCATAAAAATGGTCTAGGTAAAAAGTAACCTGCCACCCTCCCCCCCCAAAAAAGGGATATAATTTATGGTATAATCCCATTAATGTAAAAAAAACTGACTGTGTGCGTTTAGGTAAAGTTATATATGAACACACACAAACTGTTGGCAGCGGTTAGCCCTGAGAAGCAGAGGAATTGGAATGGGGTGGATCTGAAGGAGAACTTCTACCCTCTGCTCTCTACATCTTGTGATTGAATTTTTTGATTGTGTTTTGATGTGTTGTTTTCTAGATAATAATAAGTTAGAAAGACTGAGAAATGTTGGAAGTCTTGGTTGGAGGTGAGGAAGAAGAGGAAAGGAAGAAAGGGAAGTATTCCTGCCAGGAACACTATGGCTTTGCTTCCAGACTCCTTAAAAATAAAATAATAGGTGTTTGGAACATGAGAGCGGCAGAGGGCGCCTCACTTACCAGCAGCCTCAGGAAGGTGTCCTTGGGAGAAGAGCCGGCCCTCAAGGTACCATGGTAGAAGGCAGGGCCCAGGTAGCTACTTGGGACAGGCCTCCAGGTGGCAGAGCGGAGCCTGGAAGAAGGGCCAAGCCATGAGGGAGAGGAAAACCCCTCCCAACTCTAGTCCCAGTGTCGACGCCCGGTTTCCCTAGCCGGGACTAGGACTCTGCTTCAGGGAATTGTATTATATTAGACTGGAAGTATTAACATTACATTGAAATCAGGAGACTTGCTCTAGGCAGGGCTCTAGTCCTGACTCCAAAGCACCTGATAACCTTGAGTAAATCATTGCAGTTCTCTGAATCTTGGGCTGTTCATCTGCAAAGTGAAGGGTTTCAAATCTCAGAGTGGGAACAGATGTGAGCATACCTCTCGAAGAAGCTCATTTTCATCTCCAGAGAATAGACAGTGAAGTTTTCCAGGGGAGTGTTATTGATGGTGACAGACCCAGTTAATCCTGCAGATGGGAGGCAGGAAAGAGAATATGAACAAGGGAGGGATGTTCTCCAGCGTCCGGGGCAAAGTGCAGACAAGCGTGTGCCTGCAGCAAGGGCTCAGCCAGGATGGCACACATTCTTCTGAGCTGCCATGGCTGAAGGTTTCTTGCTGTGTTTCCATACTACCAAGAAAGTTCCCCTCTTAGCATTGGAACTTCTCTGAAATTCCCAAAAGGAGTCTGGGCCCTGCTCTGGAAAAAGCCAGCATCCAACACAGCTGTTCTGCTTTCCTGCCCTGGAGAACCAGAGAAGGCAGGATATGGACGGGGAAGGCATTTGCATCTTTGGTCCTAGAACCCAGGTACTCCCACTGCTGAGGGGCCCATTTTTCCTCCCAACCCCAACACAGCCACAGTCTTAGGTCCCAAGTCACTGAAGAGGAGTTACAGCCCACTTCTCAGGCCCCGAGCCCACCTTTCTGCTCATTTTGTATTTTCCAGGAAAAATTGATTCGTCCTTGATTCTCCACCAGGATCCTCAGAAGCTGACAGCCCTGCTCGGGACAGACCAGTTCACAGAGACTACATGACCATGCAGGGCTCTTGCTCTAGAACCCATGTTTTCTCTGAGTCTCAGATGGAAGGACGAGCAAATGGGAGAAAAGGAGGCTCCCGAGCCCAGCAGGCCTCCCTGTCTCACAAGGACCCCTTTGCGTTCCTAGTCCACACTCAGGCTTCCCTTTTTCCTCTGCTGATCCCAATCAGGAAAGGCAGAGAAACTCAGTTGTGTCTTTAATCGGAGACCCAAACAGGGGCCGATGATTGACTCAGGGCTTAGCGGGGAACTGCACTCCCACTAGAGCATGCTGTGGCTCCCCACGCACCACGGCCTGGGAGACGCGCCTGTAGCCCAGCACTCTCCCTGTTGCGGCCCTAAGTGAGGAGCAGCAGCAGAGAGCCGTGGTGGAGGAAGGAGGTGGTCTGCCTCAGGATGGGCTGTGTTTGCGTTTGAGTGGGAGGTTCAGGGTGCCACCTGGACTCTTGAGTTACATACCTTGAATTGAGGAATTTGCAGAGCCTGAATATCTTCACTCAAAATTCCTACAATTGTCTCATTCAAAAATACCTGCAAAAGAAAAGCAGGCGTCAGACTGCTGGCCCTGCCTGAAGAAAGGGAGACGAGAGGCTGTGGCTGGGGCAGAGGAGGTCAGTATGAAGGCAGGGACTAGCCATGGTGCTCACAGACGGCTAGAAGCTGGCTAGGGGGCCCCAGCAGAGTTTAAGTTGGGATGAAGCAGAAAGAGCGTCTATTTGACTTGACTTTTTATTCCCAATGCCTCCCACGCAGTAGGTGCTTCAGAATACTGTCAAATAGGAACACAGGCCGGTGACGAACTGCCTTCCCCAACAACAGAGTTAGGCTAAATGTTTTGCGTGTCATGCCAGACAGCATGCTGACACCTACCTGTGCTGTGTCGTGAACAAGAGCATGGAGGTAACCTCCGGAGCAGATGGGGGTCTCGTAAAGGATGAACCCATAGGACTGGCCACTTCCATTGTTTATAGGAAGATTCTCCATGTTAACTGGCTGATTCAACTTGACTGGCTACGAGGAAGACATGGCAGGAACAGAAGCCAAAGTGGTGAGAAGTCAGGATCCTTCGTCCTAAGATCCTTGTCACTTTGTGTGGTCCTGCCTAATGGTCCCGCCGGTTCTTTGAATAGGACATAATAAAACAGATGCTATGTGAGGATGCTCTCGTGGTTCAGATCTCCACCGCCAGGCAGCTCAGGGGATGGTGGGCCATGGTGAGGAGGGAGCAATTGCTATAATCACTAAGAATTGATTAGCAGAGTGAGTGAAGTGTGTTCTAAAACAGCTGAAGTTGAGTGGTGAATCATGCACTAAGCAAACATTTTTAGCATCTACAATGGGCCAGTCACTATTTTTTATTTAAAATAGTGATAACAGAAGTGAAACCAATATCAAGAGTACCAGTTTCAAATGGCTTTCACATTTCCTTCAAAATAGGACAGGCAGTCTCATTTTAAAGGGGGAGCAGAGACCCACAGAGGTTCAGTGACGTGTCCTAGTTGATGGTGAAGAGAAGAGAGGTGCTTGGTCTCATGGGTTCCTAGCCCGGCAGCTTTTCCCATGTGGACCCCATGTGGGTCCCATGTGGGTCCCATGTGGCTCATGCAGTTCCAAACAGCTTTCACCAGATGGCTCCATCTGAGCTGGGGACAGGATTCTCTAATATCTCACTACCCTCCCCTGTGCACACTGATTCTTCAAGTTCAAACCCCCTCACAGTCCACCTGGAAGGAGCTGGTGGTTCTAAATTTAGACAAAATGCAGAGGATTAATTATCACACTTCCCAATGAAAAGTTCCTTGAAGGAACCTCTGTTCCATCTCTCCAGTGGCCACTCCTATTCCTCTACTCAAGCAGTACTCACCTCATTTAAGTACTGGAGGACATCCCACAGTGGCAAGTAGAGCGACGGTGTCACAGGAGGATACACAGCCTTGGGAGTAAGTTTTGGTAAGCTGGGCAGGGGCATTACTGCAATGAAAATGGGTCACAGGGTGAGAAGTGCCTGAAATGACCACTGCCTTCCCTCAGCCTCCCCATCCCCATCCCTACCTCTCGCCTCCCAGAGCCAACAAGAGAAATGGGTCCTGCTTTGGGACATGGGTGTGCTTCTCCAAGGGTGATGGTAAACGTGCAATAACTAAGTTAGAATGCTTTTGTAGCCACACACACCCGATAGACACAGAGCCCTCTGAGGGTTGATGGCCTTGTAGTTCAGAGCTCTTAGGGAGCAAGGATTTTGCCATACACCTTTAGGCAATGCCAGTGCTCACTAGTTTCTAGCCCTTAGTAGATACTTAACTAACTTCATTTAAATAAATACAATTAAACAGGATCATTTTTGCTTTTCTGTTTGGGGTTTCTATGCCATACATGATACTAAGAGCTTTACAGATAGCGATTTACTTAGTCTTCACAATCATCACAGGAGACCAGGATCTTTACCTTCATGTTTCAGTGAAGAAACTGAAGCTTAAAGGGCTTAGAGACACTTAAAAAAAGAAAACCACACAGATTTTAAGTGGGAAACCCAGGATGTGAACTTAAGGTTGCCAATTGTCCTCAAGAGCTTCATTAAACTGCTGCCATAGGGAACATCTTTGCCTTCCTCACTCTTCACAGCATGCAGATGCCCCACGAGGAGGTCTAGCCCTCTCTTTAAGTGCTTGCTGAGTACCTGAGACACTTCCAAGGAGTTTTCGAAGCTTGAAGTACTTTTCTGTGTAATCCCCGGCCTCTGTCAGCACAGCGTCATAGTCTGCAAGATACCAGCCTGTCAGGGGCCACGCGGTCCCCCAAAGCAGCCCTGTTTCAGCACCGCTGGCACAAGGTGGGCCAGGGCCACTGAGAGTGAGATGGAAGGAGACACATGTCCCCGCCTCTGTTCCATCCCAGGCTGGGGTGTGCATGTGTCAGGCCCATCTAGGAACATTCCCCACAGCCCTTCCTGGAGGCACTGGGCTCCTCCCTCCATCCCCTTTCTAGTGGATCCTCTTTCTCTCCTCAGTCTGGATTGCCCGGCCCTGCCTGCCTGTGCCTGACAGCAACCACCATGTGTTTCCTGTCCCTCTCAGAAGGTTCAATCAAGGGGTCAGCGGACGACAGCATGATGTGGAGCTCTAAGGCCTGGGAAGCTGTCTGCTGCCATGGCCACCTGCCGGGGCAGTATGAACATCACAGAAGAAAGAAAAATAAATCCAGAAGTCCTCAGTGCTCAGCACAGGCCAGGACAATGCCAGGACATGCGTCCAGACCCTCCCCTATGAATCCCCATCAGCCACACCAGCAGACACTTGCCATAGCTAGTGACAACACCAATGTGCCTCTTGAAATATGAGGCCCCATTCATGAACCCGAAGTTGGTTCCACCATGGAACATATAAACATTGAAGGAGATCTCATATTTGATGAATTCAGACACAGTGTGTTCAACATCTGTAGAAGGACAAGATGAGAACATAGAGAAAATTAGAAATTAGGGAGAGGCAGAAGTCTCTGGTGCAATCTTACTTCCAGCTCCCCAGCCCACAATCAATTACAGTGAGTCCTCACATAGCATCAGCCACAGGTTCTTGGAAACTGACTCTAAGCAAAACAACATAGAGCAGGTCCTTGTATAACAATGTTCCTTCTATGTTTCATTATAACATTAATGAGGAAAAACATTGATTTTGTTACATATCATTTTGCTTAAAGCCTAAGAACTCTTATGTCACTTAAGTATCTAATTTTCATTAAAGTTTCTGAAATTGTGAAAATAATTAGTATAACCCTCATTACTACCTTTTAGTGTAATGCCTCTGGGGACACTGGCTTAGAACCACTGCAATAGTCAAATGGCTGTTTTCAATCGTTAGCCACAGAAGCTTTCTTTTGGTCACCTTGTTTTAACACACACAATCATCTTTCCACAGGCCACAATGAGAAGCAAGAAAGTTCAAAGTCAGTTAGACACAGGATTCGATTCTGGCCATGCTCTTTACTCTTTGTACAAACTTGAGCAGCCTATTGTCTTTCTCAGAGCCTCTGCTTCCTTACCTGTTAAATGAAGGTATTAATTCCTACTACATCATGGGACTGATGAGAAAATTCATTGATGAGATAATATATGTAAGAAATATGGCATAGTGCCTGACATACAAGAAATCAGAAAACCGTTGTTTGGTGGTGGTGTTGGTGGTGGTGGTAGTATTATTGTAGTTGTTGGTGGTGTTATTGTAGTTGGTGATGGTGTTATTTTGTGGTGTTATTGTTATTGGTGGTGGTGGAGGTGGTGTTATTGTAGTTGCTGGTGGTGTTATTGTTATTGGTGTTGTTGGTGGTGTTATTTTGTGGTGTTGCTGTTATTTGTGTTGGTGGTGGTGTTACTGTAGCTGGTGGTAGTGTTATTGTAGTTATTGGTGGTGTTATTTTGTGGTGTTATTTGTGTTGGTGGTGATGTTATTGTAGTTTGTATTGCTGCTGCTGGTGGTGTAGTGGTATTTTGGTGGTGCTGGTATTGGTGGTGGTAGTAGTGTTTTCTTTTGTTTTGTTTTTTTTCTATTTTTTCAGTCACCACGTATTTTTCAATGGTTTTCTTTCATATACAAGTGAGCTTGCTTTCATAATAGCTACAGCAAAATTAGCTACAGTTTTATTAAGTAAACAACAACTGCCAGGCATTGTTCTAAGCAGCTGAATTTAATCCTCTTAATCACTCTAAGCGGTAGGTTTCAGGATCAGCCCCTCTCTTGGATGAGGACACTGAGACTCAGCAGTGACAGCAGCCTGTCTCCAGTCACACGCCTAGTGTTGCAGTGCAGGTTGAAAACCCTGACCTCTTTGGCTCCAGGATCCCTGCTCTCAGCCGCCTGCCTGTTGTCTCCTGACCATGATTCCCATGTAGTTGACAACTCCATGGAAAGGGACTTGGCGTTTTCCAGATATGATTAAGACTCTTAGCACTATCTTCTTCAAAGAAGTCATCTTTTCAGAGAACCTTCTGTGCCACCTTACCTTTCCTGGGCAGGTTTGTCCCCTGTCTTTCCTATCATTGCACCTTGTTTGCTTGCTTCAAAGTACCTGCCAAATGTGGAACTATATATTGATTATTTTGCTTTTCAATGATCTGTCAACTCCACTAAATTATAAGCTTGTCGGGGGCGGGTGGAACCATGTAATTTTTATTCGTCAGCACGTCCTCAGGGCCTGCTGAGTACTTGTACCTAACAGGGGTTGAGCGGATGAATATTTGGGCCTGAATGAGCGAACTAATTAGCATAGAACTGTGAGAATGATCCGCGACTCACTGCAGAACACTTACCGTTCGCATCTTTAACATGGTGTATATCTCCCCACTTGTCGAACCAGCCAACCCAGTATTCCATGATCAGAAGTGGCTTATCCCTCTAGAAACAAACCAAATAAAATACAAAAAAGTCTGACAAAAAACAAAAAAGAAAAATCAGAAAAACTAAATACAATATATGAGAACTTAAGAAACTCATGCTTTTTCCCCTTTTCATCCAAAATTCTTTATGCCTCCCCCCGGCCCACTACACCTTCGCCATCATCCATGGCTCTGACTTCTCCTCTCCTGAACACCTGTGGTCTCCAGACTAGTAGCTTTGTGTGCCTCCCTGCTACCCCTGGAAAGCAACACCAGCAGGTGCAATCTTGTCTTAGCCAAGGCCGGTGTAGAAAGAACTGGTTTTGGACACACAAGGACCTGACTGCAATTCCTTATGCAGAGATGGAGGCTGAGAGGATGCTGCTGGCAAGGACAGATCACAGCTGAAATCCAGACCCGAGTCCAGCTATCAGCACTGAGTCATACTGTCTGTCAAATATAATGTTCACTATCTCTGTGTCTTTACAACCTGGCAGAGTTTTTTTCAAGAAGGCAGATAAAATAGAAAATATTAAGTAAAGACTAGAAGCAGCTAAAAGGAAAATAAACAATGCGAGAAATAGAAAAGAAAGGTAATGAAAAGTGAACACAAATAAAAATGAACATAAAGAAGAAAGGATTAGAGAGAAATGGACAAGGAAGATGTGAAAAGAAGACAAAAGACATTTTACATTACTCATAACTCATGTCCGCAAAGAAAATAAAAACATGTTTTAAACATACTTAAAGATATAATAGAAGACTTATAATTTCCAACCAGCCATCTCAGTGAGGACAAGAAACTATGTTGGACACAGACACACACAGAGGAAAGAGGACGTGAGGCCACCGGGAGGAGCAGACAGCCATCTTACATCTAACCAACCCTGCCAGCTCCTTGATCTCAGATGTCTCGCCTCAGAATTGTGAGAAAAAACATTTCTGCTGTTTAAACAACGGGCCTGTGGTCCTCTGTCAAGGCAGCCCTAGCAAAGTAATGCCGCTTCCTTCCTGGTTCTCGCTGAGGAAAGGGAGCAGTGGCCACTGCCACATCTTCTCGCAGCCTCATCTCCCTAAGGAACAAAAGCCGTAATCTGCAGAGAAGAGCACAAAATCTGTGTCCTTAGGGCACTGGTAGGATCCCACTGCATCTGGGGAAAGGGAGCAGGAGAAAAAGCAATACCCTTGGGAGGAGAGCAAGAGAACAGGACAGGATTAGAATTGCTGCTAGAAGAGGAACAGGGGCTCCTGCAAAGGCCACTCTCCTCAGACCCAGAGACAGCACCTGCCTGAGCATGAGCTTTCATCTGAACACCAGGAGGAACGCCTTCCTCCCTCACCATCAGGCTAACCAAGGGCAGTAAAAATAACACAGAATATGTCTGAGAGAGCTGGAAGAGACAGATCCTCTATGGGGCACATTGCAAAGGCAAGACCCAGAGGGGAGTACAGACATAGAGGAAATAACCTCTGCCAAACCAGCACCTACCCAGAAACAAGGTATCACTAGAGAAATGTAAAGTCTGTGATGCACGGAGGGTAACACAGTAACAACAAACCTCAAATCCCACCCGACTCCTGACTAGACATACACAAAATCCCACATCAAAGGCCTCGCAGAAGGAAAGTCAGGCTGATCTCCAAGACAGTATCTGTGTCCTATACAAGATGATCAGTTTTTAGTAAAAAAAGATATTCAGATGAGCCATACAAAGAGGCAAGAAAAAAATCACACTTGGAAGACATAAAGTAATCATCAGAAACAGACTCAGATATGACACAGATGTTGTAACTATCAGACAGGAATTTCAAATAACTGTGATTAATATATTTAAGGCTATAATGGAAAAGGTGGACAACATGCAATATCAGATGGGCAATTTTAACTGGGAGATGAAAACTATAAGAAATAATCAAATGGAATTACTAGAAATGAAAAGTACAGTAACAGAAATGAAGAATTCCTTCAATGGGCTCATCAGTAACTCAACAGGGGTGAGGAATTGAATCAGTGAACTTAAAAATAAGTCAGTAGAAATTAACCAAACTGAAAAACAAAGTGTAAAAAGAATGGGGAAGCAAATAGTATCCAAGAGTTGTGAGACCACATTAAATGGTCTAATGTAGATGGAATTGGAATTGCAGAAGGAGAGAGCACACAGAGAAAACATTTGAAAAAGTGATGGCTGAGAATTCTCCAAAATTAATGACCCATTCTTTCACCTCACTTAATTGTGATGTATTATCATTTTATATATCAATTTTTTCATATTTTGTTAAAAATTTTTGCTTCCATGTTCATGAAGGATATTGGTCCTTGGTTTTCTTTTCTCAAAATGTCTTTGTTTGATTTTGGAATTAGGATAATGTTGGCCGCATAAAATAAGTTTGGAAGCATTCTCTTCTTTTCTATTTTCTAGAAGAGATTGTGCAGAATTGTCAGTATTTCTTAATGTTTGGTAAATTTCACCAGTGAAAGCAACCCACAGATCTAAGAATCTCAGTGAACATCAAGCAGAATACATTTTAAGAAATGAACCACATCTAAGCATACTATAATCAAACTTTTGAAAACTAAATACCAAGAGAAAATTCTAAAGGCAGCCAGAGGAAAAAGTACAAAAACCACAAAGATAAGAATCAATACAGACTTCTCATCAGAAACTGTGGAAGCAAAAAAGACAATGGAGAGACATATTTAAAGTGAGGAATTAGGAAGATACTGTTGTATGATCATGATCTTAATACTACATGGGAAGCACTTTAGTATTGGAAGGTGGTTTCAGATTAATTTAAAATGCATATTTTAAATTCTAGGGCAATAGCTGCAATTTTTAAATGTGATGTAAGTAGTCAACAGAGAAAATAAAATGGAGTCATAAAAAATGCTCAGTTAGCTCAAGAAAATGGGAGAAAAAAGAACAAAAAAGAAACCAAGAATTAAAAAAAATAGAAAAGAATTAGCAAGAAGGTAGATTTTAATCAAACCATATCAATAATCATTTTAAATATAAATGATCTAACCACATTAATTAAAACATAAAAACTATCAAATTGAATTTTTATAAAAAGCAATATATAAATATATGCTGTCCACAAGAAACCCACTTTAAATCAAAGACTTTAAGGTAGGTAAAAAGTAAGAGAATAAAGAAAGATATACCATGCAAATGCTAACTAAAGGAAAGCTGGAGTTGCTATATTTATATCAGACAAAGTAGAATTCAGAACAAGAAAGAAGGACATTACATAATGATAAAGTGGTCAATTTTCCAACAAACTATAACAATCCTAAATGCGTATGTACCTAAAAACTGTAAAAGACAATAAAATTTCAGGACCCTCTAAATTTATTATGCCAAAGGGCAGGTTAAGCCCTGGAGACTGAGTCATGTAGCATGTTTACAACTTTGGCTTCCAGAGACCAGACTCCCCCTACTTCCAATCACTGATCTTTGTTATAGTTAACTGCCTCCTCTATTGTCCTGTATCTAATTCAGACCAGATGGTGTAAAAGACCCCATGACTGTTACTTCTTCAGTGTAGAATGTTATATATACTTTTCTCAAAAAGAAAAGGTCACCTCAACTCATCAGATCATTGTATAGTAACTATGCCTTAAGCCTTATACAGAAAGATGTTGAGATTCTGTTAAGCTTCCCTAAACTTTGTCTGTATAAATGATCCCAAACTTCTACACTTCAGAACACTGGCTTCCATTCTTTGGAGTTTGTGCTTCCTGGATGACATGCTCTTTAAACTAGATTCTCACCCTTTTGATTATTTTAGTTGACAAAACAGAGCTTCAAATTACATGAGACAAAATTAATAGAACTAAAAGGAAAAATAAACAAATCTATGATTATATTGAGAGATGTCAACATTCCTCTCATAATAATTGATAGAACTAGTAGGCAGAAAATCAGTAAGGATGAAGATTACCTGAACAATATCATCAATCAAATTGTTTATAAATGGTAATTTATAAACAAATGCAAAATACACATTCTTCCCAAATGCACATGGAACATTCACCAAGTATGACCATATTATGATCCATAACACAAACCTTAACAAATGTAAAAAAACAGAAATCATACAAAGTATGTTCATGGACCTTAACAGCATTAAACAGAAATCAATGACAGAATGACAGCTGGAAAATTCCCAACGATTCAGAAATCACACAACACTTCTAACTAATGAATGGAATCATCATCAGGGAAAATTTTTAATTTTTTAAATGTTTTGAATTCAATGAAAATACAGCATATCAAAATTAGAGGGATGTAGCAAAACCAGTGCACACAGGGAAATATATGGCAGCAAATTCTTACATTAAAAGTGAAAGAAAGTCTTAACTTAGTAATCTAAGCTTCCACCAGAAAAAAACTAGAGGAAGAAGAGCAAATGCAATACAAAGGAAGCAAAAGTTAGAAAATGCTAAAGGTCAAAGCAGAAATCAGTGAAATATAAAACAAAAATAATAGAGAAAAAAATGAAGCCAAAAGCTAGTTCTATGAAAAGATCAATAAAACTGATAAACTTCTAGCCATACTGATCAAAACAAAAAGACACAAAATTACCAACATCGGGAATGAAGAGTAACCATCACTATTGACAACAAAGACATTACGTGGATAACAAGGCATTATCACAGACAACTCCGTGCCCACGAATTCAAAAACTTCAGTGAAATAGAATAGAATGCATAGAATAAATCCTTGAAAGACACATACTACCAAAACTCACTCAAGAAGAAATAACCTGAATCGTCATATATCTATTAGAGAAATTGAATTTCTAGTTTAAAATCTTCTTTAAAAAGAAAACTTCAGGTCTAGATGGTTTCACTGGTAAAATTTACTGAACATTAAGAAATACTATCAATTCTACACAATCTTTTCCAGAAAATAGAAAAGTAGAGAATACGTCCAAACTCATTTTATTATCTTAATTCCAAAACCAAACAAAGACATTTCAAGAAAAGAAAACCAAGACCAATATCCCTCATAAAGATAGAAGCAACAATTCTCAACAAAATATGAACAAATTGAATCCAGCAATATACAAAGTAATAACACATCACGATTAAGTGAGATTCATACCAGAAATGCAAGACTGGTTCAACATTCAGAAACGGTATTAACCATATTAACATACTAAAGAAGAAGGACATCTGCGCAAAGCTGCACGACCTTTGGATTTGGCTATGACTTTACATACATTACAGCCACGCATGACCCAATGAGCTATCCAAAGGAATGAAGCACTGATTCATGCCCCAACATGGAGGAACCTCGAAAACACCATGCTGCATGAAAGAAGCCAGATGCAAAAGAGTAGATATTGTATGATTCCATTTATTTGAAATGTCTAGAAAAGGCAAATTTATAGAAATAGAAAGCAGATCGGTGGTTGCCCAGGGCTAGGGCAGGGAGCGGGGCATTAACTGCAAACGAACATGAGGAAACTGTTTGGATCGCAGTGACGGTAGTAGAACTCAGTATATTCAATCATATACTTACATTGGGTGAATTTAATGATGTATAATTAGATTTCAGTGAAACTGTTAAAAGAAAGTAACAAGAGCTGGGCAGGGTGGTGCAGCTGTAGTCCCAGCTACTCAGGAAGCTGAGGTGGGAAGATCACTTGAGCCCAGGAGTTTGGGTCCAGCCTGGGTAACATAGTGAGACCCCATCTCTTAAAAAAAGAAGAAGAAAAAGAAGGAAGAAGATAAAGAAGACGACTTAGTACAGGTATTGAAAACCAGAGATAGCCACGGGTCCACTCTGGCAGAGCCCCTTCCTTTTACCTGGTTGGAAACTGTGTAGAAATTGATAAGAAAAGGAAATAAGATTAATTAGTTCGTAATATGTAACTTGGGGGCAGGTAAGACTGAGGAGAGAGCCCTGGCGCTGTGGGAATCTTTGGCCAGGTGGGAGCACTGCAGCATGCAGACTGCAGGGAAGGCCTCATGCCAAGGGGAGGAGCAGCAGGGGCAGGGCCAGGGATGGAAGCGGGGGTGTCACACCTGGCCTAGCAGGCCGTGTCAGGGCTTTGGATGCCATCCTGGGCACTGGGCACAAAAGAAGGGTGTTAAGCAGAGACTGCGATCACATTTGGGTTTAAAGAGCACACTGCTATTCTGTGGGAAAAGGAACTATGTATCTCCTGCAGGCATGGACTACGGTTTGTCCATCTTTGTAACTGTCACAAGAGGTCACCCACTGAGAAGAAAGGAAAGGAGGGCTGCTCAATGCACATTTGTTGAGTAAATGCATGTGTAATACTCACTTGTTCCCATAACTCAACACAGTCTGGCTGAAAAAGGCTAACCCCACCAAAACCACGTGTGAGTTCTCTATAAGTAATCCACACAGCCCATTTCTGTGCTCTGTCCTCACAGAGGAAAAGAATATCACTTCTTCTGATTCCATAGTGAGATTTTAGGTCACATAACCCCCTCACCCTTCCTACGGGCCTCTCCATGATGTGACCCACGGACGGGGGAGACACAAGCAGGGTTCCTCCTCATTCCCCACGCCAAAAGTCAGCACACTCTTGAAATGGCTTTGGAACATGCTGGAGCCCCAGGGTGAAAAGTTGCAGACTTCTTGTCAAACCTTTTGTTTCCAGTGAACACCAGTTGCATAGACAAGGGGGGTCATGGCAGGAGGACAGACAAAACTCTTCATCTCTAGGGTGTCTTACCTGGACTTTATAAAGCTGATTGAAAGCATCCTTGTGAAGTCTTTTCAAATTGACAGTGGCCAACACTGTAGAGAGAAGGGAGAGGCACTGTGACAAGTGTCATTAGGGAGGGGATGGAGGCCCACCCTGCACATGGGAGGGAAGGCGTGCTGCATGGTGAGGATGACAAGATACTGCGTGCATCCCACTCTGCAACGTGCAAAGTGCCGCCATAGCTTTCACCACATCATTGGACACTTGCAAGGACAATCATTTGTACTGAGAAGGGCAGTTAAAATTAACCACACTGTGTGCAGATAAGTGAAGCAGGCCAAGATCATCTGACTTGATCAGCCCTAGGAGGTGAACACAGGTTCCCCGGCCCCCAGCTCAGCCTCCTTTCCAGGGTACCATAATAACGTGGGGAAGAGCCGCTGTGAAGGAAAGCACAGCAGTCTCGGGCAGCAGCTGGTCTCCAGCTAAAGATCACCTGACAGATCCTCCTCTGCACCCATCAGCCTGCTCACACCTTGGTCATTTGCCTCACTTCTGTCATCTTATGATTCTGTCCCGAATTGTCCTGCTACTTTATTCCCTAGGGTCTGCTAAGGGTCTACACTGAGCCTGAAGCTGTAGGATCCCAGGAATGGGACTCTGCCATCATCTGGTTCCCATGTGGCTCCCCATGTTCGTGGAGGTAGCCCTGATCCAAAGCCACACCCAGCACCCACACAGGCCCCATCCACAGGAAATTATGAAAGATGGAAAGGCATACTGGGGAGAGCTCACTCCGTTACTGCTGTTTTAGACAACGGGAGCAAGGACAAGCGATAGAGTTGGCGAGTGAACTCTGAGCTTTGACCTTGAGTCCTCATCTACTGTAATATCAAATCTCTGGGATCCATGCCAATGGACATGGGAAAGAGAGGCATCAGAGGTACACTCGGTTCTCTCTGAATCTTGTTCAAGATTTAAACCAGCTGGCTAAGAGCCTCCATTCTCCTTTGAAATAACTAAATTTGTACCTCCTTCGGTGTGGCCTTTCAGCACATCTGTCTCACTATCAGAGGTCAAGAGCAGCTCCACAATCCCTCTTTGCAGCAGGGTCTGTTGAAAAAACTGAACAGAATGAACCCACTTCCCTGGCTCCCAGGGAAAGAAGGAAATACAGTTGGCCCTATGTATCTGTAGGTTCTGCATCCATGGATTCAACCGACTGCTGGTCAAAAATATTTTGTTTTAGATTTCATCTTAAGGCCAGGTGTGGTGGCTCATGCCTGTAATCCCAGCACTTTGGGAGGCCAAGGCAGGAGGATCACTTGTGGCCAGGATTTTGAGACCAGCCTGGCAACACAATAAGGTCCCATCTCTACAAAAAATTTTAAAAATAGCTGGGTGTGGTGGTGTGAGCCTGTAGTTCCAGCTGCTCAGGAGGCTGAGGCAGGAGGATCGCTTGAGCCCAGGAGTTCAAGGCTATAATGAGCTATGATCACGTCACTGCACTCCAGCCCAGGCGACAGAGTGAGATCCTGTCTCAAAAAATAAATAAATAAATAAAATGATGTTGCACCTGTATTAAACATGCACAGACTTTTTTTTCTCTTGTCATTATTTCTTAAACAATACAGTATAACAACTATTTACATAACATTTACATTATGTCAGGTATGATAAGTAATCTGGAGACAATGTTAAGTATAGGGGAGGATGTGCGTAGGTTATATGCAAATGCTACACCATTTAAGTCAGGGACTTGAACACCTAAAGATTTGGGTATCTGCGGGAGTCCAATGAACACCAAGGGATGCCTGCATAAGGAAGCTGGGAAATAATCAGAGCAGGGTTCAGGTGGCAGGGTGTGAGCTGGAGACGGGCTTGAATTTGGAGTCTGACCACTTGCATCTCAGTGATTGGGAGAAGTCACTGTCCCTGTCTCAGCCTGGTGTTTTTTTGGGGGGAATGACCTTAAAAATCAGCTGATGGTCAAAGCCTTCAGGGAAAAAAGAGCTGAGCTTATCAGGAAACACCCCGAGGAGGATGTACACCACAGAAAGGGAGAGAAAGACAAGGCGGGAAACACTTTGTGCTGGGAGGGGAGAGGCTGGAGCTGCGGGTCTGAGAAAGAGCAGAGATCAACTTTGCAAAGCTGGGTCCCACCTAGACACTGTCAGAGGAACTGGCTGTGGGCAGGAGAGGAGGTCTAGTCTGAAAAATTATATTTCCTAGGCCAGGGATCAGGGGGCTCCGTCTGTGTGTCTCCTATGTTCTTCAAGCCAGATCTGGGCCTGGGGGTAGAGTTGAGTGGTAAATTTTAAAATTAAGAAAAAATAATGCTAGCTGAATAAGACTGATTTGGGGAGGTCATGCCAGCCCCAGAGTAAAGATAAGGAGGGGAATTACTCACAGACCTTGTTCAACTCCAGAAGCCACAGCTGCAGGGCAGGAGCCAGCACCTGGGTGGAGTCCAGCCCTGCCCTCCTGACCCCCTCTTTACCCAGCTGGTGACCTCTCCCCTCCAGGCCTCTCTGTGAACAGATTTAGGTCAGCAAGGGCAGAGTTGGGAGGGTCAGGCCAGACCATGTGGTCCCTGCAACCTGCTTAGCGCCCTGAGGAGGGGTCCCACTGAGACTGGGCCCTTATCAACTTCCTGAATGTGGGAAGTCAGGAACTGGGAGGGGCTGAGCCCAGAAAGGACAGCGGGCAGGATTGCAGTTATTCCCTGGCCTGAGACGTCCTTCTGTGAAGAAGCAAAGGGAACAGAAGAGAGGATGTTAATACTACAGGCCAGAAAGCTGTAAGCTGCTAGCCATCGTCATTAAGTTCTTGAAGTGTTACTTACTATAAGTATAGAGTCACCAACCCCCAGCTTTCATGAGAATTGTGGATCGTAGAAATAGCAAATAGAAAGGAATAATCTTTAATACCATGTTTTGTATCATAATAAAGTTGTTAAAGTACATCTTTATTGTCCTGACAGTACTGTAAATTCACAGAGAAATTGAACTTGATCTTCTGCATGGATTTGAACTGCACTCATACGAAGATTTTTTCAATAAAAGTTACATCAATGCCTGTAATCCTAGCACTTGGGAGGCCGAGGCGGGCGGATCGTTTGAGCTCAGGAGTTCGAGACCAGCCTGAGCAAGAGCGAGACCCTGTCTCTACTAAAAATAGAAAGAAATTA
>CM052438.1:98507073-98526301 GCA_028533085.1 Varecia variegata | reverse complement strand
AAGAAGATAGACTAATGGCCAACAAACATATGAAAAAATGCTCAACATCTCTAATCATCAGGGAAATGCAAATCACAACCACAATGAGATATCACTTATCTCCAGTGAGAATGGCCTTTATCAAAAAGTCCCAAAACAATAAATGTTGGCATGGATGTGGAGAGATAGGAACACTCATACACTGTTGGTGGGACTGCAAACTAGTACAGTTTCTGTGGAAAGTAATATGGAGATAACTCAAAGAGCTACAAGTAGAACTACCATTTGATCCAGCAATCAATCCCATTACTGGGCATCTACCCAAAAGAGCAAAAGACATTCTATAAAAAAGATATTTGCATTGGAATGTTTATAGAAGCACAATTCACAGTTGCAAAGATGTGGAAACAATCTAAATGCCCATCAATACATTAGTGGATTAATAAAAAGTGGAATATGTATACCAAGGAGCCACAAAAAACAGTGGTCATCTAGCACCTCTTGTATTATCCTGGATAGAGCTGGAACCCATTCTACTAAGTGAAGTAGCACAAGAATGGAAAAACAAGCACCACATATACCCACCATCAAATTGATCAACACTTAAGTGCACATATAGTAATAGCATTCATTGGGTTTTGGGCAGATGGAAGAGGGAGGAGGAGATGGGTATATTCACACCTAATGGGTGCAGTGCACACCGTCTGGGGTATGGACACACTTGAAGCTCTGACCTGGGTGAGGCAAAGGGAATATATGTAACCTAAACATTTGTACCCCCATAATATGCTGAAATAAAAAAATTTAAAAAGTGAGAAATGGAAATAATCTGTAATAAAAATATGTGCCCAGTGTCTTTTTGTTAGTGAGAAAATATTAGGTCTAGGATATAGTTTACTCGCTATGCTTCTAGTGACCATCAAGAAAAAATTTTCAATACAATGAAGGGTAATGGTATTGATTTTACCCTTTGTCATGGAAAAAATGTACCCTCTTGCCTTAAATAGTTAGAAAACCAGACCAGATAAGAATATTTGAAACAATAATTTTCCAACATTGGACAGCAGGCAGCACAGGACTATGATCCCTGAGAGAAGGGAAGCCAACAAAATTAAGCCCTGTGATTGCATGAGCTTCCTGCCTGCAAGCAGTTTTCAGGGGCAGCATAGGGAGGGGAATCCAAATAGAGCCCAGAATTCTTGCTAGGTTGAGGAGACAGAGAACATAGTACTGAAGGACCAAGGCAGCTACTTTGTGGAACAAAGTACCAGAGAGGAGAAATCTGCGCAAATGGTTCCAGAGATCTACAGAGAGGTCTCCTTGAGTCTTTGGCTGAGTTTGAACTGTGCATGCATGTGAAGAAACTACCAAAGCCAGGGAAAGACCATTAAAAAGGAGTAGGCAGAAAAATATCAGGGCTTGCACAGGGCTGGGAAGAGTTCACATTCCCATGCTAGGGGAGTCCAACAGAGTCCTAGTAAGGGTGTTCATCTATTCTCACCCCAACAAAGCTTATAAATAATCCTTGAAAGGATCATGTTAATTACAAGTCACTTAGCAGCATGTCAGAACAACACTCAAAGTTATTTGAAAACTTACAACAAATCTAGCAAACAACATCCAATTCACAATGTGCACCATTCAATCAAAAACAACCAGCAAAGCAAGAAGCAGGAAAGTGTGATGCATAGCAAGGAGAAAACTCAATCCATAGAAACATATGGTTTGTGACAAAAATGAAGGATCTAGCATAAAAAGATGTTAAAATAGCTATTATAGTTATGTTCTATGTGGTCAAGAAAGTTGAGGAAAACATGAGCATGATAAAGAAAAAAATTGAAGATTTTGAAAAGATTCAAATGAAACTTCCAGTGACCAAAAATACAGTATTTTAAACAAAAAATACACTGGATAATTTTCCAAAATGAAGGACAGAGAAAAACGATGGACAGAGCACTAGTGTCCTTTGGGACAACATCAAGGGGTCCAGCATTTGTGTAATTTGAGTCCCAGATGGAAGCAGGGCAGAAAAAATATTTGAAGAAATAACGGCCCAAATTTTTCAAATTGGATGTAAAGATGTTTACCTCAGATCCAAGATGTTTAATCATCCCTAAACAGTATAACCATAAGGAAAATCACATAAGGATCAAATTGCATAAAACCAGTGATAAAGATTTGTACTCAAATATTCATAGAAGTTTTACAAATAATTGCCAAAAACTGGAAACAAACCAAACACCTATCAGCCAGTAACTGGGTTAAAAAAATTGTGGTAGTTCTATATAATGGAATACTATGTAGGAATAAAAATAAATAAATTATCAACACACACAACATCATGGATAGTTCTCAAAGCATTATGCTAAATGAAAAGAACCCAGACCCAAAAGAGAACATACTGATGAGTCCATGTATATAAGTTCTAGAAAATGCAAAACTATACTAACAGAAAGCAAATCAGTAAATTCCACACCCAGAAGAAAAGGAATTGTAGCTGGGTGCGAATGTGTTCCGGCGCCTGCTTTCTGTCTGCTGTGATGGCCATAGAAGCATGGGTGGGGACACTCTGAGAAGTGCGGCTACCCAGGTTGACCCCTGCCCAAGCCCAGCAATCTGACGGGTCTCCCAGGGTTTCTAGGGGGGTTGCTGCTCGGATACTTTCTCTCCTGTGTCTCTCCAGTTCTACACTTCCGTGGCCCCTGCCCAGGTTCACACCGGAGGTAGATTTTTAAACGCAGGTAGTCTGATTCCAGAGCCCATGCTTTTAATCACGACATTAGAGACCTAACTATACTTGAGAATTTAACATATAACAAAAATAGTAATAATAAGACACTAATGTTAATAATAACTACCACTTATTCATCATTTAATAGTAGACATTTTGATGAGCACTCCATATAAATTTTCTTATTTTAACCTCACAACTATATGAGGTGGCTATTAATATTATCCTCACTTTTCAAGAATAAAATGAAAGAGAGAAAGGGTAGGTAACTTATCCTAAGTCACACAGTCTGGAAGGGGCTGAACTTGGGACTCAAACCCTGGTGTATCTAACCACAAAATCCAGGTTCTTAAAAATTAAAATTTACTCTCCCCTTTATGAAAAATTTGGTAAAACGATGAATTATTCAAGAAATAATGGCAAGACTTGATCCCTACCCTGTTCCTTACAACACCATAAAGTTCACACTTACCAAAGATTAACATGTAAAAAATGAAACAGTAGAAATAGCATAGGGGAAAAAAACAAAAATTGAAAGATGTATAAATAATAAATTCACAGAAAGGAAATACAAATGTTCAAAATATGTAAATAAAGGTTTAGCATCAACAATAATGAACTAAATATAAATGGAATGCCATTTATATAGAAATGTTTTTTGTCTTTTGTTTCTGTAGAGATGGGGGTCTCACTATGTTACCCAGGCTGGTCATGAACTTCTGGCCCCAAGCAATCCTCCTGCCTCAGTCTCTGAAAGTGCTGGGATTACAAGCATGAGCCATCATGCCCAGCCTATGTGGAAAGGCTTTGGCGCACTGACAAAAACAGTTTTATGAGGATATTAGTAAATTGTCATTCTCATACACCTGCTGATTCATCATATTTCTAGAAATTTACTTTAAAATGTTAATCACAAAAAGGTGAAAAAACATCCATATCCAAGGATGATCATTAAAGATTGCTTATTGTAATACAACTTCGGAGATGGCTGACATGGTCCTCAGTATGGCAGTGATTAAGAACATGCATATAGTAAACTGCTGTACTAGTCAGGGTCCTCCAAAGAGACAGAACCAGTAGGATGGATGGATGGATGAGAGGGGATTTACTGTGGGAACTGGCTCATGTGATTAAGGAGGCTGAGAAGTCCCATAACATGCTGTCTGCAAGCTGGAGAACCAGGGAAGTTGGTAGCATGGCTCAGACCAAGTCTAAAGGCCAGAAAACCTGGATTTTTGATGTCCAAGGACAGGAGAATGTCCCAGCCCCAGAATAGAGAGAGAGAATTTGCCTTTTCTCTATCTTCTTGTTCTGTTGGACCCTCAACTGATTGGATGGTGTCTGCCCACACTGGGTGAGAGAAGATCTTCCTCACTCAGGCCACTGATACAAATGCAGTCTCTTCCAGAAATACCATCACAGACATACTCAGACATAATGCTTTAGTAGCTATCTGAGTATCCTTTAATCTAGTCAAGATGACACCTAGAATTAACTATCATGAATGCCATACAAATGTTAAAAAGGATTGCAGATCTATGTTGATTATTATATTGATTGGCATAAAAGTTTTTAAACCTCACATTTTTCTGTGAAAATGAGGCACTGAGGAATAGATATAGAACAAAAATCCAATTGTGTAAAATGGAATACACAAATCTTCATAAGTATATATTTCTACTAGAAATATGTGTCAGAGACTATTTACCAATATTATAATAATATGTAGTTATGGATGGTGGAATTTTGAATAATATTAACTTTTATATGTGGTTTAAATTTTGTGAAATAGTTTTACAAAACCACAAACAGAATTACACTACATTTGTTCATCTCTATGTCTTCCTTAGGTAAGAGTGATATGATCAGCTTCTGAGAGAAGGGGGCCAACATGGTGGGCCAGAGGCAGCCTGCACACATCGCTCTCCGGGAGGGGACAGAAAACTGCAAATATTAGGTAATTAAGTATGAAATGTCCAATTTCCTTAAGTACTAAGTTTGACAGCTGATATCTCTGACATTTCACTTTGACATTTCTTGTTTTATTTTTATTGTGAAGGAACATCCTCATTCTTTCAAATACATGGTTTGGCTTGTGATTATCTTTCAAATTTTTTTACAGCCATTTTTGTGAAACCATGTATAAGCCAAAAATTCATGTTACTTTTGAATATGAGTTCCATCAGAGAAGCAATGCTGCGCAGGCAGCTCGAAATATCAATGTGTTTAGGAAGGATGTGGCTAATGAACACACAGTACATCAATGGTTTGAGAAGTTCCATTCTGGTGATTTCAATCTTGAAAATGAGCCATGTTGGGGGGGTTGGAGGGCATGGGCAATATACATAACATAAACTTTTGTACCCCCATAATAAGCTTAAATAAAAAAAAAATAAAAATAAAGGAAAAAAATAAAGAAAAATGAGCCATGTGGGCAACCTGAGACCAAGGTGGATAATGATGAGGTGAAAGCCATAGTGGAAGCAAATCCATCTCAACCTAAGTGTGACTTAGCAGCAAGGTTTGACGTTACTATTCCAACAATATTGGACCATTTGGAACAAATCAGCAAGGTAAAGAAGCTGGATAGATGGGTTCCACATGAATGAAACGAGTGTCAGAAGAGAAATTGTCTGGAAGCTTGCCTTTCTTTGCTGTCATGACATAAAAGTGAACATTTCTACATCGTATTGTTATCTGTGATGAAAATGGATTCTTTTTGACAAGCATTGCAAGTATTCAGCACAATGGTTGGACAAAGATAAAGTGCTGAAACACAGTCTAAAACCAAATATTCATCAAAAAAAGCTAATGGTGTCTGGTGGTCCAGCGCTGATATTACCCACTACAGCTTCATGAAATCTGGTCAGTTGATGACAGCAGATGTCTACTGTAACCAATTGGATGAAATGATGAGGATGCTTGTGATTAAGCAGCCAAGATTGATCAATAGAGACAGGCCTATCTTCTTGCAAGACAATATTCAACCACATGTTGCACAAACAATGCTGCTCAAACTACAGAGGCTGGACTTGGAAACTCTCTATCATCCCCCGTATTCACCAGACCTAGCACTAACTGTCTACCACTTCTTCCAGGCTTTGGACCACTTCTTGCAAGGAAAATATTCAATTTTCAACAAGCTGTGGAAAACGCCTTTACCAATTTCATGGCCACTCACTCTCCAGGCTTCTTTGCTGCTGGCATAAACAAACTACTGTTAAGATGGCAAAAACTGTGTCAATAGTTCAGGTGCATACTTTGATTAATTGTCAGTACATTTAAAGCAGTACAATTAAACTGCTTCTTGTTTGAGATACAATAAACTACATTTCTGATTTGGAATTGGACATTTCATGCCCACCTACAGATGGATCCTCTTGGAGAGAGCACTGTAGATCATCAGAGAAGCAACAGGAGACACTCAGAGTGGAGGAGACAGGGATGAGGAGTTCCACTCACCACGATCGGGAGGTACCTGGGGAACACCCCTACACATGGGGAAGGGTCAGAGGAAAGTACCCCAGGGGCCCACATTCCCTGGGTGGACACTGCCACTTAAGCTGTGACACTTGGGCCCACCACCACCACAGGCCTCTGTGCCGATCAGAAAACTACTTGGAGAACTTACATCAGAGAGCAGGCCCAGTGGGGAGCCACTAGCCTTGGTTCACAGGTTGTCGCAGCTGACACTACTCTGAGCTCTTGGGTCCAGAGCTCCTGGTCTACACAGGGAATCAGCTTTGCTGCAGCTGCCCCAGTATCACTCCTTGCCAGGCTGGGGAGGGAGCTGGGAGAACAGACACTCTTGCACACCTGTGACTTGGATCTGGGTGCCCCAACCCACCAGGGAACTCTTTGTGGTGGACCAAGCCCCCAGGTCCTGTGCGCTGGCTGACAGGCCACTCCCCTCACCCTGTGTGCCGCAAGACAGGCCATGCACCCGCAGACCCACACACTCTGCAGCAGGCCACACCCTGGTCTTGTGTGCCAGCCACCCTGCAGACTCAAGCACTGACCAGCAGAACCAACCCCCTGACCCTGCACACCAGCCAGTGGGCTATGCCCCAGTGGCACTGTGCATTGCCACACCTATGGTCCAGCTACGCACTATGGACCTGCTAGCCACAAGACATCCCCTACCATGTACTGCCATTACACCTAGACATGGATGGAGTGAATGCCCGCAGCCCTGACTCCTACAGCTACTGCCTACATAGCCTTGCCAAATAGCCACTCCCACTATGTGGGAAGACCTGGGCAGAGCAATCTCCTGCAATGCCCACCTCAGTGAAGAGGGACTCACCCAGTCCCCTGTCTGAGCTTCCAACAGTGACCTAGGGACCAACTCAACACTCCACACAAAGATCCCCCAGCACTGGCCAAGGTCTCATGACACACCCAGGCACAGGCCAAGGTCCTGCAACCCACCAAGGTCCCACAACCCAGCAGGCACTGGCCAAGCTCACATCACCCTCCTTTGTGGAGAAGGACTAGTGAAGCCCCCCTACCAGAGCTTCCAACAGTGGCCTGAGGACCAATACACCAATCCAAATGAATATCCCCCAGCATCGGTTTGGACTGTGACAATCACAGGGAATCAAAAAGATGCAGGAGAACAGCTGTATTACAGGATCTAAGTGCATCTGCCATCTCCTACTAGGTCAGTCCTCTGGAGTAGGACACAAAAAGCATTATCTAAGGAACTTTCCTCCTTCTCACAAAGTAGGAGAGTTCCCAGCAAAGGGGAACAGGTGTGCTGCAAACCTATCAGTTCTGAGCTGAGAGAAGAAGTTTCAGATGAGAATAAATCACAAAAAAATTCTGGCAACATGAAAAAACAAGCTAGTTAGACACCCCCAAAGGATCACAATACATCTACAACAATGGACCCCAACCAAAAGGAAATTGTTGAAATGTCAGAAATGGAATTCAGAATGGATGCCAAAAAAGATAAATGGAATTGAAAAGAAAGTTGAAAACCAACACAAAAATGCCAAAAAAAGTTTTAGGACATGAATGAAAAAGAAATGAAAAACTGGCTAAAGAGATAGACAACAAAAGAAAGGATATAACATAACTTCAGGAAATGGAAGAGACATTTAAGGAATTACAAAACACAGAAAAAAAGTTTCAACAACAGGCTAGACCTAGCAGAAGAAAGAATCTCAGAGCTTGAAGACACAGTTTTCAAACTAACCTGGTCAGTCAAAGATGCAGAAAAAAGAACAAAGAAGAATAAACAATCACTCAGAGAAATATGGGACTACATGATATGAGCCAATATATGAATTATAGGTATCCCAGAGGAATAAGAAGAAAAAGCAAAAAGCATGGAAAACTTATTTGAGAGAATTATTGAGGATTACTATTCTGGTATCACCAGAGATACAGATATATAGATAAAAGATGGTCATCAAATACTGGGAAGATTCATAGCAAATAGAATACCCCCAAGACACATAGTCATCAATCTGGCCAATGGCAAAATGAGAGAGGAAATTCTACAAGTTGCAAGAAGAAAGCAACAACTAACCTACAAAGGAAAACCCATCAGGCAACAGCAGACTTATCAGCAGAGACCTTATAAGCCAGAAAGGATTAGGGCCCCATTTTTTATCTTCTTAAACAGAACAACTATCAGCCAAGAATTGTGTATCCTTCAAAACCAAATTTCATAAATGATGGAGAGAGAAAAATAAAGACTTTTCCAGAGAAGCAAACACTAAGGGAATATGTCACTACTAGACCTGCCCTACAGGAAATGGACAAAAGTGCATTATGCATGCAGCAACACAATAGACACCCACCAGTGTAAAATCATCCAAAAGTTAGGGCTCACAGCTCTAATAAAACAATGGCATAAGAGGAAAAACAAAACAATAAGGTATCATCCAACATGATGAACAGAACTGCATACCACATATCAATACTCACACTTAATGTGAATGGTCGGAATGCCTCATTCAAAAGACAGACTGGCTAAATGGATGAAAAAACACAATCCAAGTATTTTCTGTCTCCAAGAAACACATCTAAACCATAAGGACTCACACAGACTCAAGGTTATGGGATAGAAAAAAACATTCCATGCAAATGGAACCCAAAAGCAAGCAGGTGTAGCCATTCTGATATCAGATAAAATAGACTCTGAATAAACAGTGGTGAAAATAAAAAGACAAAAATATTCATTATATAATGGTAAAGGGAGCAATTCAACAAAGAAACAAAATAATCCTAAATATATATACAACTAACACAGGCGCTCTCAGTTTCATAAAGCAAATTCTTCTAGATATAAGCAAAGAAATAAACAATAGCATCTTACTTTCTGGGGACTTCAACACTCCACCGACAGAACTGGACAGATCATTGAAGTAGAAAATGAATAAAGAAACACTGGTAATCCTAGCACTCTGGGAGGCCAAGGTGGGTGGATCATTTGAGCTCAGGAGTTCGAGATCAGCCTGAGCAAGAGTGAGACCCTGTCTCTACTAAAAATAGAAAGAAATTATATGGACAACTAAAAATATATACAGAAAAAATTAGCCAGGCATGGTGGCAATGCCTGTAGTCCCAGCTACTCGGGAGGCTGAGACAGGAGGATTGCTTGAGCCTAGGAGTTTGAGGTTGCTGTGAGCTGGGCTGATGCCATGGCAATCTAGCCCGGGGAACAGAGTGAGACCCTGTCTCAAAAAAAAAAAAAAAAAAAAAAAGAAAGAAAGAAAAGAAAAGAAACACTGGACTTAAGCAGGACTCTAGAACAAATGGACCTAACAGACACAGAACATTCTATCCAAAAACTACTGAATATACATTATTCTCATCAGCACATGGGAAATTCTCCAAGATTGATCATATCTTAGGCCACAAAACAAGTCACACAGAAAATTTAAAAAAAAAATCAAAACCATAGCATGTATCTTCTCAGACCACAGTGGAATAAAACTAGAAATCAATTCCAAGAGAAACACTCAAAACTACGTAAATTCATTGAAATTAAACAACCTGCTGTGGAATTATCCTTGGTTCAATGATGAAGTTAAGGCTGGGCATGGTGGTTCATGCCTATAATCCTAGCACTTCGGAAGGCTGAGGCAGGAGGATTGCTTGAGCTCAGGAGTTTGAAAGCACCTGAGCAAGAGCAAGACCTCATCTCTACCAAAAACAGAAAAATTAGCCAGGTGCCGTCACACATGCCTGTAGTCATGACTATTTGGGAGGCTGAGGCAAGAGGGTCACTTGAGCCCAGGAGTTTGAGGTTGCATTGAGCTATGATGACACCACTGCACTCTACCCAGGGCAACAGAGTGAGACTCTGTCTCAAACAAAACCAAATGATGAAATTAAGATGGAAATTAAAAGATTCCTCGAACTGAATGGCAAAGGAGACACAAATTTTCAAAAGTCTATGAGATAGAGTAAAAGCAGTCCTAAAGGAAAAATTAATAGCCTTAAATGCCTACATCGAGAAGACAGAAAGACCACAAATTAACAACTTAATGTCACATCTAAGGAAACAGAAAAAGAAGAACAAACCAAACCCAAAGCCAACAGAAGAAAGGAAAGAACAAAGCTCAGAGCAGAACTAAATGAAATGGAAATCAAAAAAATAATACAAAAAATCAAAGAAACAAAAAGTTGCTTCTTTGTAAAGATAAACAAAATCAATAGATCACTAGCCAGATTAACCAGAAGTAGAAGAGAAAGGACTCAAATAACCTTAATCAGATAGTAAAAAGGAGACAACACAACCAATACCACAGAAATATAAAATACATCCATGAATACTATCAAAACCTCTACACAAATAAACTAGAAAACCTAGAGGAAAAGGAGAAATTCCTGGAAACACACAACCTCCCAAGTCTGAATCAGGAAGAAATAGAAATCCTGAACAGACCAATAATTAACAGCAATATTGAAGCAGTAACAAAAACTCTCCCAACACAAAAATAGCCCCCCAAGACCAGACATATTCATAGCCAAATTCTACCAGACCTAAAAAGAAGGACTGATATGTCCTATAGAAACTATTCCATAACATCAAGAAGGAGGGAATCCTCCCTAACTCATTCTATGAAGCCGGTATCACCCTGATACCAAAGCCAGGAAAGGACACAACAAATAAAGAGAACTACAGACCAATATCCCTTATAAACATAGATGCAAAAATCCTCAACAAAATACTAGCAAACCTAATATTCAACAGTACATCAAAAAGATTATCCACCACGATCAAGTAGGTTTCATCCCAGGGATGCAAGAGTGGTTTAACATAGGCAAATCAATAAACATGATTCATCACATAAACAGAAACAAAAACAAAGGCCATATGATCATCTCAATAGATGCAGAAAAAGCATCCAACAAAATCCAGCACCCTTTCATGATCAAAACCCTCAAGAAACTAGGCATAGAAGGAACATACCTCAAAATTATAAAAGCCATGCATGACAAACCCACAGCCAACATCATCTTTAATGGAGAAAATTCAAAAGCATTCGGCCTAAGAACTGGAACAAAACAAGAGTGCCCAGTGTCACCACTTCTATTCAACATAGTACTGGAAGTCCTAGCCTGAGTAATCAGGCAAGAGAAAGAAAGAAAAAGCATTCAAATCAGGAAAGAAGAGGTCAAACTATCCCTGTTTGCTGACAGTATGAACGTGTATCTAGAAAACCCTAGAGACTCCACCAAAACATTCCTGGAATTGATAAATAAATTCAGCAAAGTCTCAGGTTACACAATCAATGTAAACAAATCAGTAGCATTTCTATGTACTAATAATAGTCAAGCTGAGAGTCAAATAAAGGAAGCAATAGCATTCACAATAGCTACTAAAAAACAAAATAAAATACCTAGGAATATACTTAACATACTAACTGCCATGAGAGTTGTATTTAACTCACTCTAGTTTTGATCCTGGGGCCACATGAAGCATATGTAAAATCTTACTTGTTGATGTTCTTATTGTTACAATTAATATTGACAGTTTAATTCTAAAAAAATAGATTAAATGAATAGAAGCCAATAAATTTCATTTTTCTATTTATGTTTACCTTTAAATTCCACTCCAAGTTTTTATTCTATTTTTGTAATAAAACACTGTGGCCCCAAGGGTAAGTTTCTGATTTTTTTGTGTGGCAGTAAATGTGTTAATCAAGGAGGTGAAAGATCTCTACAAAGAGAACTACAAAACACTGATGAAAGAAATCGCAGCTGACACAAACAAATGGAAAAACATTCCTTGCTCATGGACTGGTAGAATCAGCCTTGTTAAAATATCCATACTGCCCAAAGTGATTTACAGATTCAGTGCAATCCCCATCAAAATAACAATGTCATTTTTCACAGATATAGAAAAAATAATCCTAAGTTTCATTTAGAACCAAAAAAGAGCCCAAATAGACAAAGCAATATTAAGCAAAAAGAACAAATCTGGAGGCTTCACATTACCTTACTTCAAATTATACTACAAGGCTATAGTAATCAAAACAGCATGGTACTGGTATAAAAGTAGAAACATAGACCAGTGGAACAGAATAGAGAACCCAGAAATAAAATCATCTACCTACAACCAAATGATCTTCAACAAAGCAGACAACAATATATACTGGGGAAAGGAAGCTCTATTCAATAAATGGTGCTGGGAAAATTAGATGGCCACATGCATAAGAATGAAACAGGACCCCTATCTCTTACCACATACAAAAATTAATTCAATATAGATGAAAGACTTAAATGTAAAACATGAAACCATGAAAATTCTAGAAGAAAACATAGAAAAAACTTTTCTAGACATCAGCCCAAAGAATTTATGACCAAGACCCCAAAGGCCAATATAGCAACAAAAATAAATAAATAAATGGGGCTTACTTAAATTAAAAAGCTTCTGCACAGGAAAAGAAATAATCAATAGAATGAATAAACAACCTACAGAATGGGAGAAAATATTTGCAAACTATACATCTGACAAAGGTCTAATATCCAGAATCTACAAAGAACTCAAACAAATAATCAAGATAAAAACAAACCATCCCATCAAAAAAGTGGGCAAAAGACATGAACAGAAGTTTTTCAAAAGAAGATAGAAAAATGACCAACATGCACATGAATAATGCTCAAGATCACTAATCATCAGGGAAATGCAAATTTAAACTACAATGAGATACCACCTTACCCCTATCAGAATGGCCTTTACTGAAAAGTCAAAAAACAATAGAGGCTGGTGTGGATGCAGGGAGAAAGGAAAGCTTATACACTGTTAGTTGGACTGAAAATTAGTACAACTTCTATGGAAAACAGTACAGAGATTCTTCAAAGGAATAAATGGAGACCCACTATTCAACCAAGTATTCCTACTGATTGGTATCTACCCAAAGAAAAGGAAGTCATTCTATCAAAACTTAGATGGAACTGGAGACCATTATCCTAAGTGAAGTATCTTAGGAATGGAAACCCAAACACCATATGTTCTCATTAATAAGTGGGAGCTAAACAGTGGGTACACATGGGCATAAAGCGATATAATTTAGGACATGAGAAACCAAGAAAGGGGGAATGGTGTTCATGGATACAATGAACGCTATTCTGGTAATGGGCACACCAAAATCCCTGAGCAACTTATAAAGTAAATTATATACTTGCAAAAAAAAGGAAAGCCATATAGTGATGTAGAAATTGTGAAAGAATGCATTGTCGAAGTTGTAGGATGCTTAGACCCCAATAATGTTTCAAAGTACAAATAACTACCTCTTTCAAGGAGAACCATAACTGATCAGCAGCATGAATTAGCCTTCAACTTAACAGAACAATTTCATGCAATACTTCAAAAGGAAAATATATATTATTCAATCACTTTGGATGAATCAATGGATACTACTGACTCAGCACAGGTTTTATACTTGATTTAGGTAATAATAGAAGATTTTCTTTGCTATGAAGAGTTACTCTCTTTGGGCATTCTTGTGAATAGAACACGGGGAACAGATATCTTCAACAACTTTCAAGATGAATGTTGTGAAGTTGGACTGAATTTGGTAAATTTAGTGAGTGTACGTACAGACAGTACACCTTCTATGACAGGAAAACATGAAGGGTTTATTGCACAGACAAAAAAAACTATTAACAGATCCAGATGCTCTCATTTCTTTTCATTGTATCCTGCATTAGCAAGATCTCTGAGTTAAAGCTACTATTTTAAGTGACACTTTGCAACAAGTTATAAATATTGTTAACCATATTCATGCAAATGCAACACGGCATTGTCAGTTTCATAACATGAGGTATTCAGTGTGGATTTGCTTTATTATTCTAAAATTCATTGGGTATTGCATGGACTGGTGTTAGCCAAAATTTTATCTCTGCAAGAACAATAGTTAAATTTTATGAAGAACAGAATCAGCAATGTGAGTTAATGAAAGAAAATTTCTATAGGAATGCAGCATTTCTGTGTGATATCATGTCAAATCAAAACAAATATTTCTTTGAAAGATAAAACTAAGTCTATATATTATATGTGACCAAAAAAATCCAAGCATTTTGAAAAATGCTCTTTTTTCAAAACACTTCTTCAAAAGGAAATCTTGGATGAACATTACCCTCAGTTAGCAAAGGTCACTGATGAGTAGGATGATATAGGCGAATCATTTGAAGAATACACAGCTGTCATAGAACTATTAATTGGAGAATATAATGAAAGGTTCACTGACTTTAAGAATCATGACATCACACTCAAATTAGCATTTCAGCCTCACCAGGTTGATATCACCAAGGCACCTAAAGAACTACAGATGGAATTGATTGAGCTCTCAGTAGATGGCATTTTAAAGTCAGTGTTTGATGCTAAGAAAGATCCAATTGAAATATGGAAAAATGCAGTAGAATGAATGCCACACCTTTGGCAACATGCCCCAAAAATGCTTTCTTACTTTTCAACCACTTATTGCTGAGAATTTACATTCTCCTACCTAACCCAAATCAAGATGCCCTTAAGGTCACAAAGGACTGATACCCATCTAGGGGATCAACGGAGACTGCAGACCTCCATGCTGCAAACAAATATGCAAATGCTTTTCAACAAAAAGCAGATATAACAAAGTCATTAAAAGCTTAGTTAACTTTAAAATTAATGAATAGTTTTCATTTTCTGAAATTATTAAGTACATAGTAGTTAGAGTTTTACAAAATAATGTACATTTTTAAGTATATCTAATTGAAATTTCTTGAATGTGGCCTTATTTGATTACAGCTAAATTTGCATACAGCGACCTTCCAGCATGAAAAGGTTCCCCACCCCTGCCCTATGCATTTCTTCCATTTGACTGTTCCTGAGTTCCTCCTTTGAAGCTGAGTATGTCCCACTACACCAAAGCATAAGTGTTATGTGGGACTTCCCAGGAGGCTACTTAAAGGCGACTGAGTTGGCTGGTGAGGAGCCCTGTACAACCTAGAACTTGGATGTGATGTCTAGAGTTCTTGCAGCCATTTTGGGCCAAGAAGTGACTCTAAGGATAGAAGCTATCCAAAAAAATTATGGAGCAAAAAGGTAGAAGAAGCCTGAGTCCCTGATGACTGAGTTACAAACCCTGGATGCCAATTTCTGGACTATATTACATTAAGAAGAAACAAATATCCATCAGGTTTAAGCCACCAAATTAATTATTAATTAATTAATTAAAAATGTTTTTTAAATGTGGTTACTAGAAAATTTTGAATTACATTTGTGAATTATACTATATTTCTAATAAACAGTGTTAGATTTTTTAAAAAGATTGGCTTCTACATACCCTGAATATTTAGTACCATAGTTATTCACTTGATAGCTGGGTCTACAGTTACCAGCAATGCTGATGTGCCTCATGGAAACAAATAATGTATCAGGAATCAAGATTTTCTGTGGAGCTTGATGCAGGAATTTTAACAAAGGTGGAAGAATCAGAGACTGAGTTGTTGATTCATTTTAAAAAGGACTGACCCTGTGTCCTTTTGCCATCTTTGGCTCCCATCTGCTGACGGGGTATTTGAGAACCTCAACAAATGACCCCTGAAAAGAGTTTGAAAGTTCCCCAGATTTTCATGCCCACTAAACTTATAGAAATTTTGAAAACTTGTAAGGTAAAGTAAAATTTTTGATCAGACAAAGCTGTCGGTTTATGTCTTGAGGTCGAAGAAGTCTACAAAACAAACACCCAACATGAAACATCCCAAATACAGGAAAGACCAGCCATTGGAGCTGAAATCCCAGATCCTGATACACTTTGTTAAAAAAAAAAAAATCAATATTATCCCCTTCAGTTGCCATCCAAATAACTGATGATGCAGCAAAGAGTTAACCTCCCAATGCTGGCAGAGAATGTGAAAGGGCTTCCAGAGCTGACTGTGCAAACTTTCCTTGCCAGCACTTTGATGTTTTAGGCACAATTCCTGCTCTTAAATTGCTCTATTGTAAGAATAGCAGCTTCCAGAAAAAGTGAGCAAGATATTCTGTTTCCTTAGTGAATGACCCTATAGGAATTAGTGTATGAGCCAAAAAAAAACCAATTTTTTATTTTTTCTTAGGTTGAACTTCTTAGGGAAATGTACATGGCAATTGTATAATAAGAAACCTTGGGAAATTAAAAAATTCTGGGTTAAAATTTGATATTTTCAGTGAAAAATTAAAGGGAAAGATGATCAATTATTAATATTCCAGTGATCGGAGAACTGTGAACAAAGAGCCAGTTGAGGCAGAAGTATTTTAAGATTAAAGTATGTAAAATCTGTTGTCTAATTATATTGTCCTAGGTTTATGAAACCTAGAAAGGTTTATTATTAAATAAAATGCAGCCACTTTAATTGTAAGCTATCCTTGTTATAGAAAACTACTTGTTTAATTAAATCATAAGATGTTTATTACAGAAAATAGAAAATGCTCATTTGAGCTATAAAATGGACTCAGTGGTCTCCCAGTAATTACTTTAATGATGAAATATATTTGACAGATTGAGACAGATGGAGGTATAGGTACACGACAAATACCTTCCTGTTAGTCAGAAATCTTCTAATCCCTAGTTTTAAATTTTTTCCTTATAGACATTCAAACTTTAAGTAAATTAAATAAATGCCTCCAACAGATTCAGATACAACGGAAATGGATATGCAGCATATCACACAGGGCAGCTTCCAGCAAAGGGAAATGAAGCAGACAGCTCCCGCGCTGTCCCTCAGTGTGACAGCACTCCTGAGGCAAGAATCTCTAAATGACCTGCTCAGTGGCAGGAGCCCAGCTCAGCCACCTAGCTCTGTTTTGGTATCACTCAAAAGTGTCTTTTTTTTTTTTTTTTTTGGTATTCAATCTGCTAGATGCATTCATTAATTAAGGAAATGAAAAATCATGCAAAACTCTAGGTGAGAACCTAAGATTAAAATGTGTTATCAAGAGTGTTTTCTACTCTGAATTGAAGTTAATCAGTGTGATCAGGTTGAGGTAGAAAGATTTCTTTCTGTGCCAGTGCAGGTGTGATGTTGGAAAAGTGCCAACCCTTGAACCGGTGTAAGAGAGAAGGGAGAATTACTGTCTCCCTGTGGGGCATCCATTAAGCAGACTGCTGTCCTTGCAGATAACTTGATCCACTGAGCTAAGAGTTGGATGGGGATCGTTTGTAAGAATATTAAAAGCTTTGTCCCAAAGTGATTTGTAGTCATTGGGTTTTTTCCTCTGTTATTAATAGCTAACATTTACCAAGCACTCATGTGCTAGGCACTGTTCTAAGTGTTAGCATTTATTGTCTCTTAACTCTTAATAGCCCCATAAAGCAGGTACCATCATTATCCCTCCTTTATCAATAAGGAAGTTAGCACACAGAGAGTTTCAGTGACTTGTGTACGGCCACACAGCAGGCTGGTGACGGAGCTGGGATGGAATGCCCCGTGACAGATTCCGTGTCACTGCACAGGTGCTCACGACTTAATACGGCTTGGCTGGACTCTGCTCAGCAGGTACCTACGGACCTGCACTGGCAGTCACGTGCAAAGTACTGCTCTTGTTCAAACCAAGTGAGATGACCCAGGGGAAAGTGCTTAAGGAAAAGCATGCAAATACGTTTAAAATGAAAGTATAGCCATCTGACTAGCACGAGGGAAAGTAAAATGCTTCTAAACCAGCAGGTCTATAAAATAAATTCTGTTGACATGGAAAACTGTATTAGATGATTAGAAAGTTTGAAAATTCTCCTGTTTTTCCTTATTAAAGCAATCTGACTTTTCTTTCCTCAGTCTAGTTAGACTAAAATAGAATAATTTGAAAAGTTGATAATTACAGCAGTTTTTAAAAATCCAACTCATTATGTGGTTGGTTACTGAAAGGCTTCTTGTGATGCCCAAACCCCTGTGCACGTCTGTCTTTGTATCGCCATTCTCTATCGGAGTGGTGTGTTTTCCACCCTCCTAGAACACGGAGCCCCTCAAAGGGTAAGGATTGTCTTCGGGTCATCTATGTGTCCTCAGGACCTAGAATGGCTCCTGGCACACAGAAGATGTTCTTTAATAAAAGTTTGTTGACTAGCATTTTATTCTTTGTTTTTTCATGTGTATTATTTTCATGTGTATTGGTTCATGTGTATTATTTTGATATATCTAACTGAATAATGCCAGAAAATATCTCAAAGCTTTCTGACCTTCTGCCACAGGCAACATTCTTGCCCAGCTGTTGATTCTGTTTGGGAACTTTCTCTGAAAACAAAATTGAGGGTATTCATGAGAAATATAATAATGCTACAGTTTGGCCAAGTGAACTCAAGTGGGTGGAAAACTCACAAGGTGAATATGAATTCAGGGAGCCCTTACTCCTGTGTAAGACCATGGAAGGACCTCTCCACATGGGACTCCCAAGAGGCAACCCCACTGCAGGACATGCTGAGCTCCGGCCCTCCTCCTCCTCCCTCACAGCCACCCCTTCTTGCCCCAGGTCAACTTCAAAATCAGTTTACTATACACCTTGACTAGCATCATCACCTCCTGATTGGGTGTCTTATCTATCTATCATTCATAGATATGAATGATATCTATCATTCATATCTATGAACGATATCTATCATCATGTCTCTTCCTATCATTCTTCAAATTCTCTTTCAAATGTTTTATTCTCTGCATATCTCCTGATGCAAAAAAAAAAAATTGTATATTTTGCTTACCAAATAAAATTGAAACTTCTTAGCCTGGCATGTATAGCCTTCTAAATTCACACTCAACTTACCTTTCCAACCTGATTTAGTTTTCTTCCCCATGCTCACCCAGACCACCATAAGCTGAAAAATAAGCATCCCTCCGCCCCCTGCACACTCTGGGCCTCTCCTCCCACCCTTGCCTGGTTGGGGTTTTCTTCTTTCACTTCAGACATTGCACCTATTTTTAAAGATTTAACTCAAATCTACACCTCCTCTGAATCCTTTCTTTTCAAATTCTTCCTGCTGGAAATATTTTCTCCCTCTAATGGGTATATATCACAATGTAACATTGTAGCTATAACTCCCCTGC
>CM052438.1:98486675-98506573 GCA_028533085.1 Varecia variegata | reverse complement strand
TTATTGACCTAGATTACCTCCTTATAGGCCCTATCTCCAAACACAGTCCCACTCTGAGGTACTTCAACATACGAATTGCAGGGGGCACAATTCAGCCCATAACATGAATTAAAGATTTAAACATTAAAAACACACACTAAAACTTTTAGAAGAAATTGTAAGAGAAAACGTCCTTACAGTCTTGTTATAGGAAAAGACTTCTTAGCAAAATTCTTAGCCAAAGCATAGACATAAACTAAAAGCTAGGTAAAACTGACTATTAAAAAAATTATTAAAGATTACTGTTCATTAAAAGACACCATGCTTGAAAAAATGAAAAGACAAGCCACAAAAACTAGAAGTTATCTGAAACATTTGTATTCTACAAAGAATTAACATTCAAAATCAACTCAAAATGAAATCAAAAAATAAACTAAAGCAAAAACATTACTAAAATGGGCAAAGGACATACTCATTTTGCAGAAGAGGAAGTATGAATGGCAAATAAACACATGAGAAGACACTGACTTCCTCAATAATAAGGAAACACAATTTAAAAACTAAAACAAGAGAAAATTTTATATACATATGATTGGCACTGTGGTGGAAGTTTAATTATTCTCAACTACATCAGCAAGCAATTTCTAGTGAAATTGAGAATGTGTAAGTCCTAAGACCTAGCAATTTTACCTCAGGGTATATACCCTATAGAAACTCCTACACATGCACACTGTGAAACACACACATGAATGTTTATATTAGCATTATTTATAATAGCCCCAAACTAAAAGAAGCTAACTGTCCACCACAGAGAGAATGCATAAGTGATTTCAGTGCATTCATAAGTAGATTACTATAGAAGAATATAAGTAAAGAACTTAATGTTGAATAACAAAATATAGTCTCAGAAGAATACATATAGTATGACACCAAAATAATCTAAGAAAATTACACACAGTATGACATCATTTGTATAAGGTATCCAAAATGTGCAAATGCAAATAATATCTTAGTGATATACACATAGATAGTAAAATAAAGTACAGCAAAGGGATAATAATCACAAAAGTTAAGTGCTAGTTAAGTGCTTCCAAAGTGCTAGGATAACAGGCGTGAGCTAATGTACCTGACTGTGTCATAATTTTTATGATATGCTGAGATGAGATGAGATGCTGGGATTGATGGTCTGGTAGAGTGAAATATGTGCTGCCTTAGGTAGGATGATAAAGAATTGGCAAGAATCCTTTAAAATAAAATTTTAAAATGGAAAAATATATTCTGGGTTTCTGTTAGAATGGCAATTGGAGGATATTTGTAAACTTAAATCTACTAGCTAAGAAAAATTCAAAATAAATAAAATGAAGAAGCTAATAATTCTATATAAGTGGGGGGGAAGAAAAACACAGCGAACACTATGTAGATAGTAGAAAGAAAGAATAAAGGTATAAGCAGAAATAAAGTCACTCTAAAGTAATACTGTAACAGTGATGATCAAACTATTAAAAGCAATATTTTGAAAAGATTAATGAAACTGAGAAATCTTTAGGGAGACTGATCATGAAAGAAGCGGTAAAAAACAAGCAATATTAGGAATAAAATGCAAAATGATTACAGCTACAGTACAGATTAAAAATTATTTTTAAAAATGTCATGCCAGGAGAAATAAAAATCAAGATGACAACGGTGATTTTATAGGAAAAGATATAAATTATTAAAATTGACTTAAGTAGATAAAGAAAACTCAAATTACCCAAACCATCCAATAAGTAAGTGTAAAAAAAAACTTAAAAAAAAAAAACAAACAAACAAAACTCATTCCCCCAGCTTCTGAGGGCCCCCAGCTGTCAGCCCTCTGTAGGGATTGCCTTCCTGGAAAGACTAGGTACAGCCCCCAGAGCTACGCCTCCTCCAAGGGAAGCCCACTCCACTGATCCACAGGGCCCTATAATGTTCCACTCCCTCACTCCAGCCTGGGACATCAGAAAAGCCATGCAAGCATCAGAGCTCTCTGCCAGGTCGGTGAGGGCTCCACTGAGGCCACATCGCTGCCCTACTTCTCCCTCTCCCCAACCTGCTCTCTCCTTCCTTTCCACAGGTATTGACCCCAAGAGCTCCTCATAAATGTCCTGCACACTCATGTCTGTTTCAGAGGCTGCCAGGCTCCAGGTCCGAGCAAAGCTACAGGAGATTTCTACAAAAGTAGATCATTTCTCGCTCAAACAAATTGTCCCAGATAATACAAAAAGGCAGAAATCTACCAAGTTCATTTTATGAAGCAAACCAACTAAACAAGGGGAATATAAGAAAAGAAAAGAAAATCACAGCAAATATCACTAATAAATAGAGATGCAAAATTTCTAAGTACATATAGTAAATCCAATCCAACAATATAGTAAAAAGCCAAAACATAATGATTAGTAGGGTTTATCAGAACAATGCAAGTGTTCATTTTCAACATGGAAAACTATATAATTTCCCACATTAGCAAATCAAAAGAAAAACGCCATATAATTATCTCAATAGATGCAGAAAAGCACTCAATAATCATTATAAAATCACAAATAACACTTTCAGAAACTAGAAATAGAGTAGAAATTCTTTTACATGATCAAGTCTGCACCAGTATAGAAAGTTTTTATTAAGTTGGCTTAACCAATAAGAAAATTGGGTAATTTCTAAAAACAAGAAATTAGATGAGAATGATTCTAGGATCATTTATTACAATGGTTCATAAATCATCAAGGAGCCAAATACCTTCCATCTTTTCTCTCTCCTACCCTTGGAGAGTTGATTTGTTCTAAGGCTGGTCCCCTCACAGTGGCATGGTGGCTTCCATGGTTCCAGGCATCTAATACAGACTCTGTGACATCCAGATCCACTGTCTGTTCTTGTGTCTTTTTAGAGTGAGAGAGTTCTCCTGGAGCCCTCAGGAGGCTTTCTGGCATGTCTCAAGGTTCACTGCAGGGTCACAGACCTACCCCAAACCCATCACTGACAAACACAATAGGATTACATGATTGGCTTAGATCAATTAGAATTTAGTTCTGCAGAGAAGTTAGATTTATATTCTCTAAGGTGTGCATTCCACAACAAAATTTGAGTTTTACAAACCAGGAAGAGTGGGAGCACGGATATTAGGGAGTGTTGGGCAAAGAAATCCTGAACACACACCACTAGTGACATGAGATACAGATACACAATATATTTAGGGGACAAACTCACCAGCAGGGAAGTAGCAGAATTTACACAATCCCCAAAACTCTTATCATCCCACTCCTTAAGCCAACTCCCAATTAGAGGCCCACTCAGCCACTATTATGATATCAGGACACCGGGAGTGGCAGTGGTCACTTCCTTGTCTAATATTCTATCGTCTCGGTAAAACTCCAAGAAGTGGTTTCCACTGGCCAGAAAGGGCTGCTGAACTTGCAGACAGTGCTGGATGGCATCCCTGCCTGTGTTAAATCTTGTGTGAAAAGACTAAGTACATTTTCTTCTCCTGGTCTGAGATGTTGTTTCAATTGTGCAATCTTGGGAAGATTTATAGGTCATTCCTGGCCATGTATTTGGCTGACTTTGTAGGTTCAAAAAACAGAGGTCACAGTACGTGTAACCACTCATAAGTCTCTGCACTCCAGTACTGAGAACAACCAACCACAGCAATTATACAGGTTGACAAAAGAATAGCCAGTAAAGTCCACAAACACACACACACATATCAAAACAGCAGCCATATATGTGGCTGGCAGAAGGTACAGGTCCTGCCCCAGTCCTTGTCCCAATCATCCCCCCAACTGCTACACAAGGGCCCTACACACACTGCTAGTGGCTCAATGGAGATAAAATAGAGGCTGTAGGATGCACTCACACCTCCCCAGCTCTCATCTTCTCACAGCGTTGGCTGGTGCTATGGTTTGGATAGGGTTTGTTTGGCCTCATCAAGTCCCATGTTGAAATTTGATCCCAATGTTGGAGGTGGCACCTGGTAGAAGGTGTTTGGTCATGGAAGCAGATTCCTCATGAATGGCTTGGTGCCATTCCCTAGGGAGTGAGTGAGTTCTCACCTGGTTCCCATAAGATCTGGTTGTTGAAAGAGCCTGGCACCTTCTCCTCCTCTCCCTCTTGCTTCCTATCTAACCATGTGATCTGCACACATCAGCTCCCCTTTGCCTTTCGCCGTGAGTGAAGCAGTCTGAGACCCTCACCACAAGTAGATGCTGATGCCACGCTTCTTGTACAGCCTGCAGAACTGTGAGCCAAATAAACCTCTTTTCTTTGTAAATTACCCAGCTTCCAGTGTTCCTTTATAGCAACACAAATGGATGAAGACAGCCAGACATAGAATGTATGTGCCAGGGCAATGCTCCTGTGGCTGGGCCCTACTCCCATAATACTCTATAAATTTTTAGGTCAGAGAGGCAAAGCACTTCTATGTGGCTATTCCAAAGGAGGAGCTCCCTAGTCCAGGAAGCAGCCTTGTTGGAAAGAGGGAACCTCCAGAGTCCACCAGGTCTTAGTCTGTTCAGGTGTGCTACCGAAGATCTGCTAAGCCAGCTCTGTGCTCAGCTACCAGAAGCGGGAGGAGATGAGCCTCTAGGTCATCAGACTTACCTCTCATCAGGTAGGCAATCAACATTACCTACCAAATCCTCTACCCAACATCTTACTCAATGGTGAAAATTTATAGTCACATTAAATTCTGGATAAACATAAGATTTTCAGTATCATCACTCTTCATCATTACATTGGAGATCCTAAACGATAAGCCAACAACAACAAAAAATGGGAAAAAAATGATTGAAACACATGATACAAAATTGTCATTGTAGACAACATGATCACCTTTGTACAAAACTCAAGAGAGTCTATTGACAATCTGTTAGAAATCTGTAAGTTACTAGATCCAAGATTGACATACAAAAACTAATAGCCTACACACCAGCAAGCATCAGTTATGACACGGACTAGGAAATGGCTACTGTTCATGATAACAAACCTACAAGCTTTCAGGAATAAGCCTAATGAAAATGTGCAAAACTATTATGAAAAAAACATACATTTCAATTGAAATGCATAAAACACAACATTAAAAAGTGGAAAGATACAACGTGTTTATGAATATGAAGGCTCAACATTGTAAAAAAGTTGAATTAATGTATACTTTAATGTAATTCCAGTCGCAATCTCAAGAAGTCATGGCACTTGTCAAAGTTATTCTAAAATTTACATAGTCCAATAAGGAAGTAAGATTCCCCCTGGCACTTATTAAAATGCATAGCAATAATGGCAAATACTTACATAGTGTTCATTATAGTGCCAGGCACTCTTCAAAGAGCTTCATATTTACTACATTCACTAAGACACCTGGGCATCACAAAAGGACCTGTGTTGGAAGTGTGCTAATTCCCGACAGACTCATGCAGCCAGCAGCGTCGAGTGAGGCCGAGGGCCCGAGAAGGCTGTCAGACAGGTGCAGGGCACCAGCAGGTCAGCAAACTCCATCTGAAGAGCACCTCTGGACTCAGCCGACTCTGGGTCTTCAAATGACAACCACTGCTGGTGTAAAGTGCTAGATTTAAAACCCTGCTGCTAAAATAAACACTCAGAAAACAGGGCCCCCATTGCTTTCTTAACTCTGAAACTCTGTCTGCTTCACAGAGGTGGCAATAAGCCGACAGGAGCAGTAGAGGAGGGAAAAAACATCAAGACGCCCCCCACCCCCATTCTTTGGATTTTCAACATCACTGCTCTTTCTGTCCCTAGGCCGCAGTTTCCTTCACACGCCAGATCAGCTAAGGTGGCCGTCACAGAGCTACACACAGCTGCTCACCGTCTCCGTGCATCTATGGGAGGGCTTGGCACCTGCTAACACAGCATCTTATCAGGAACCAGAAGTCAGGAACTGCCATATTTTTCTATATTTAAATATTTTTTTAATGAGAAAAGAACAAGATGCATGGAGATTAGAGTTTTCATTTCAAAGCTTAATGCACATGCAAAAGACGTTGTAATAATGATTCCACATGCAAGTGCGAAAAACAAAATATTAAGGAGTATAAGTTTGTTACAACTCCAAAAATAAATGGTGAACTGTACATGGCCCATAATAAGTATGTAATTCATGCCTGATGTTTCCTATTGCTGCCCAACACACAAAGTGAGAAACTTATAAAAGGAGAAAATTTGTTTAAAAAGAATTTTTTTAATGGTTCAGTTTTTAAGCATGAGCTTTTGTTATCTGGTTCTTAAAATGGAAATACATCTGTTTTGCTTTTAAGAATCCTGAGCACAGAGTCACTTAAATGTGTCATAAGAGCTTCCAAACCTGGAACAAATGCTACTCAAGAATTAAAGAGGCAGCATCAGGATGATGATACAAAACTGGTCTGAGCAGCCTAAGACAGACTCATGGCCCCACAGGGCCCCCACCTCCCCTCCAGGACACCCTGGGCCTTAAAGGGCTCCTTCATCCTGACCTAATGGCTGACATTCATCGAGTGACATTTCTCTGAATAGGTAATCAGAGATCAAAGAAATGGGAGCTGCCTGTACAATACTATTAATACAAGTACAGGCCAGTGAAATAAATGAATTGAGTCTCTTTTACACAGGGCAGTTCGAGGCAATGATGGGGGCATTCTATACAACACTGGTCCTTAAGAATGAATACTGCATTAAAGCATTCTACAAATATTTGTCCAGCACCCACTGTGTGCCAGGAATAGTGAGTGAACACTGAGGCATAGTGGTGAACAAGAACAGCAAGAAGGGACAGATAAGGTCCCTCCTCTCCTGGAGCTTACAGAGAGGGGAGAGAAAGACAACAGACACAGAAAACTTTCCTGGGAACAAACAGGGCTGAGAGATAACAGGCAGTGTGGGTGGACCAAAGACAGGTCGGCCAGGAATGAGATGTAGCAGGAGGGCAGCCTCCGCAGCCTGGCAGTCAGCGCTCCAGGGAGGGGTGGCCGGTCCTGTGGCCCAGGGTACAAGTGCCAAGTATGCTGATAAACTGAGGATGGTACAGGGAGCCAAGGGGGCCAGAGGGAAGGAGTGGGGTTTTTTTCTGACATACAACAGGAAGCCATTGACAAGTCTCAAGAGAGGGTGTGTCTTGATCAGAGTTCTATTTCTAAAAGTTCACTCCAGCTTCAGAAAGGAGAGAAAAGAGAAATAATGAATGAAAATAAGAAAACTTCGGGGTCTGTGGTTATGTTTCAGGCTGGAGAGAACAGGGGCTTGGGCTGGGGTGGGGGCAGGAAGACTGGTAAGTGCATGGACCTAAAGGGTTTTAGAGGCCAGAGGCAGACAGTCCTGTGCTGGCTGGGACTTGCGCACACAGGAAAGGAAACCATCCAGCGTGTGCCAGCGATCGGCCATTGGCAAGCTAGTGAAGACAGAGGGGGTGACAAGTTGAAGAAATGAGGCAGGGCATCTGAGTGGAGCTCTCAGATAGGCAATTGGATGTATAAATTTATTATCTTAAGAACAACAAAATGGGTGATGCAGCCAGGAACAGATGCCTGGGCCTCTTCCTCTACCATTTCACTTCTGGTGGGTTTAACCCACAAAGAGCTGAGGATTTGAAATTCCTGCCTTAAAATACAATGGTCTAAAGCATCATTCCCTGCTTTTTGTTACCAAACCATACCAGACAGATGATGTCCTCATGTCTGTTACGTTGCCATGGACCCGACAGGGGCTCACTATATTGACAGCATGGAGAAAAGAAGGTTATGCCCTGGCGTTCTCTGGAGTGCTGCTCTTTTCCCTTCTCATGTAAGAAAGCGTATGCAGATATGTGCAAGTAAAATTGCTAGATGTAAAACTGTTTTACTATACCATTTACATATTCAGGAAATTTTCTTATTAGTAACAGATTATTTGATGCAATTCAAAATTGACCATCTCCAGAATGGGCCACACAGTATTACTTAACCAAATTCCGAAAATTCTATCCATTAGTATGATTTTGGTTGCAAGTAACATAATACTCAAATAACTTATCTCACATAAACAAAAATCTGGACGTCTATGACAGAAGAGTCAATGCACATGAGCTCTCTATCTTTCTGCTCAGCCATCCTCGGCAGCTCCTTGGTGGTCACATGATGGCTCCATGAATCAGTCCTATGTCACAGTATCTCCAGCAGAAGACAGAGGGCAGTGAGGAAAATCTTCCCCAGAAACCTCTAGAAGGTTTTGCCAGAACCAGGTCACTTGCTCACCTACCAACCCATAACTGCCAAAGGGTAATATGATTGCTAAATTGGATTAGACCAATCACAATTCATCATTTGGAGCAGAGCACATTGCCATCCAACAAAATCATAGTTCTGTTGGCAAGGAAAAAGGGAAGAGATCATTGAATGGGCAACAATTTTATTGTCATTATAGCCAATTCAATAACACAAGGAAAAGGAGAAGTAAGATAAAAATGTTGAAAAGTAGCATAGAGAGTGGCATAATTTGCAGATAAAAGATTTAAAAGACAACTAACAAACTATTATAATCCAAGCTATTTGAGGCCCCTAGAAGCAGTGGTTCTCAAACTTAGCTGCAAAATAGAATCACTTGAGGAACTTTAGAAAGTCTCTATGTCCATCAGAATAGCCAAAACAGTTTTGGAAAAGAAGAACAAAGTCAGAGGATTCACATTTCAGATTTCAAAGCTTATTACGAAGCTACAGTAACCAAGACAGTGTGGTACTGGCCTAAAGACCCATATAAAAATGAATGGAACAGAACTGAGAATCTACAGATAAATACATACATTTATGGTTCATTAATTTTTCACAAGGGTGCCAAGACAACACAAAGGCAAGAGAATAGTCATTTCAACAAACAGGGCTAAGATAAATGGATATCTACTTTCAAAAGTTGGACCTAAAAAGTAACTCAAAATGTATCCTATGTGTATAAAATCTAAAAACCATGAAGCTCTTAGAAGAAAACATAGGAGTAAATTTTTTGTGATCTTAGATTAGGCAATAGCTTATTATATATGATACCAAACACAAGCAATAAAAGAAAAATAATAGATAAAAGTGTTCATAGTAGCATTATTCATAATAGCCAGAAAGTGGAAACAACCCAAATGTCCATCAACTAATGAAAGAATAAATAAAATGTATATATCCATACAATGGAATATTATTCAGCCAAAAACAATAAATGAAATACTGGTACATGCTACAACATGGATGAACCTTTAAAATGTGCCAAGTGAAAGAAACCAGTCACAAAAGACCCCATAATGTATGATTCTATGTATAAGAAAAATCTGTTGTCTACGGCCATACCACCCTGAATCTCATCTGATCTCGGAAGCTAAGCAGGGTGGGTCCTGGTTAGTACGTGGATGGGAGAAAAGTCTGTTAATGAACCCTCGGGGGAGGTTCTCTCTGTTGCTTGCCGCACAGAAAGCCAATTACTGAGACAATGAGGATTGTCAAAGAAGAAAGGATTTATTGTGGAGGTGGGAGGAATGGACACCTTCAAATCCACCTCCCTGACCAATGGCATCAGGAGTTTTTCTGGAGGTAAACTGAATAATTCATTAAGTGAACATCATTACATCTTTGAGGCAGAGTGCAAGGAATACAAGCACAGTGAGAAATCATGCACATACATATATCTCATGATCAAAAATGGTGGATAAGTCCCTCCCAGGGTAGGGATTTTAGTAGTATGATGAGCTAGGGGTTAATACTGGTCATTCTTTCAGTCTTGTGTGCAGGTAGGATGTGGGGAGTAGGCTGCTCAGCAAGTCCTTGGGCACAATCTGTGCTAGGGTGTCAATTGTCTCATCTTCTCCAAACAGGAGTTGTAAGGCTTTGTAGTTATCCCACGGCTGCAAGGAGGTTCCACGTTTCTGGGAAAGAAACTCAGAAAGGAATGCATCAGTGCAACAGAAAGTTACAAAGTTCTGGTCAGCAAATCTACTGGCCTGGAAACTTGAAACATAAGAAAAACTATTTTAAACATAGTTTTTAAGAAACTATTTGTTTTGTTTTGTGTATTGTAAGAAAAACTATTTTAAAAAATATTTTCTTGCTTATGGAGCCAGTTACAAGTCCAGAATAGGCAAATCCACAGAGACAGAAAGTAGACTGGTGGTTGCCAGTGGCTTGGGGAGGAGGAAAGAGTGCTAATGTGTCAGAGTTTCTTTCTGGGGTGATGAAAATGGTCTAAGGTTAGGTAGTTGTGATGGTTGCACGACTTTGTGAATATACTAAAAGCCACTGAGTTTTATACCTTAAGAGGATTAATTTTATGTTATATGAATTTTATCTCAATAAGTTGTCATTTAAAAACAGAGAAAAAAATGAATGAAGTGAGCCTGTCACTTCAAGTATAACAACTGACTATACTTGTTGTCAATGACAAAACTCAAGCTTTCAGTTAAAACTTAGTATTTTGGAAAATTTGTGCCCACTATCCAGTAGCTTGACAGCTTCTCAAATCTTAAATTCTTTCTCAGTGAGATTGGTGGTGATATTGATGACTGAATGTTTTCATATTGGATAATGAAATTTTGGAGATCTGCATAATTCAGTGACCTAACGCATGATGTTACAAAATCATGCTTTGAGTAAAAGATCCATGCAAAATTAGACCAATAGAGTTTAATGTAACTGTTCAGCATTGTTCTACGATGTGACCTGAGCAAAGATTGGAAGGAGGTGAGGGAGTGAGCCAAGTAGGTAACCCAGGGGAAGCGTGTTTCCATTGTTTTGATTGACATATGTGAAGATCTAGCCTCACACAAATATGTAACTGGAAAAAGGAGTATCTTAATAACCTTTCCAGATAATTATGATGGATATTCTTCTTTCATAGTACACTAATATTTTACAAGAAGTTTTTTAAAGGTTAGTTAAAATGTCAAATCTAAATGCATATCGATGAGGCATGGTGGCTCACACCTGTAATCCCAGCGCTTCGGGAGGCCAAGGCGGGAGGATAACTTGAAGCCAGGAGTTTGAGACCAGCCTGGGCAACATAGAAAAATCCTGTCTCTACAAAATTTTTTTTTTTTTAAAGTTAGCTGGGTGTAGTGGCATGCACGTGAAGTCCTAGCTACTTGGGAGGCTGAGGTGGGAGGATCACCTAAGCCCAGGAGTTTGAGGTTACAGTGAGCTATCATTGAGCCACTGTACTCCAGCCTGGGTGACAGAGTGAGACCTTGTCTCTAAAACTAAGTAAATAAATAATAAATTCATATAGATGAACGTTCATACTCCAACTCAGGTAGAGAAATTGCAGCTTCTATGCTGTGATCTGGCATTCCACCAAGGCATGAACCTCAGGTTATCAGGGAAAAACCACCACCACCTCCACCACCTCCATTATATCCCCCTTAACACTCTCCCAGTGCTCAGATGAGCATACTTGACGGTCCCCCTGAGAGGTCATGAAGAGGAAAAGAGGGCCTGGCAGCAGACGAGCTGTCCCTTTTATAGCCAGGACTGCAGCACTCCCCTTCCCATGCTTGTTTGTTTATAGGTATAAAGGGAGAAATATTTTAAAAGTGCAATGTGATGATTTTCCCTTCAGCCTCCCAAGTACATGACCTTTACCCCAATTTACCCAAGGAATCCATTTATCTGTGGGAATAGCAGATTTGTTTCAAAACTAGAACAAAGAGAAATAAAGAAATAACAAGCTGTTTGTTATTCAGAACTAGGATTGTGCAGAAGAAAAATAGGGTCACAGATCGACTATTGTCTTGAGAGAGGATTTTCCAAATTCCTTCATCTTTGCCCTTTATTTATTAAGGGTTGACCCATGAGGCCCCAACTCCTCATGCTTTCCTGGATGGTAAGAAAAGTACCATTTCTGACTGCGAGAATCAGGTATGCTCCACGGAAGTGGTTCTCACCCTGTGGGATTCTGATCCCCAAAGGACACCTGTCAATGCCGGCAGACATTTTTGGTTGTCACAGTTGGGGGTGGGGTGCCCCTAGGGAGTAGAGACCAAGGAATATTGCTAAACATCCTGCGATGCACAGGTCAGCCCCCACCACAAAGAATTATCTGCCCCAAGGGCCAAGAGTGCTGAGGCTGAGATCCTGCTTTATTGAAAAAGTTCTCAAAGTGGGATCCCCAGATCAGCTATAGGAGCATCACCTGGGACCTTGCCAAAAATGCAAATCCTCAGGCCCCAGACACTCCGAACCAATAATCCCGGGGACAGGGCCCAGCAGTCCATGTTTGAACAAGCCCTCCAGGTGACTGTGTTGCACACTAAGGTTTATGGAAGGACAAGGCTATGACATGGGAACGCTTCTGGGCTCTGGGTAATGGGGGAAAGAGAAGGAAGAGATGGACAAATGGAGCTGAGCTGCCATCTGTACTGCTTCCTCCTCTGTGGGCTTCAGCTGAGAGACAGGGTTGGGGTGGCACAGCGAAGGAGACCCCTGAGCAGACAGCTCTTGCCCTATGACCTGCTTGGACTGCGAAGGACCTTGTCCATGTGGGCACTGCTGGCCCCTGGCATTTACAGGTGCGGCTTGCAAGGGGTGTACTCATGATCTTAACTCTCTGGGCCAACCGGGGTCTGGCGGCCCCTGTGCAATGGCCTCACCCCAGCTCCCATGGGAGCTCACCAAGCCTCTGGGGTCTGGCTGGATTCCTTTTGGTCTTGGCTTGGGCTCCCCTGTGCGGCCCCCAATGCAGTGCCAGCTGCCTCTATGGTGACACACTCTTCCAAGCCTCACAGAGAGCCTGTCAGCTAAGCCTGGGCCTGTTTATGCCACACTGGAAACTGTAGTGGCTTGAAAGAGTAAAACTCCAGAGGTCTTCCCCCTACCTGCCCATGCTGTGCCACCAAGTGGATCACCCCAGGGGTTCAAATGGCTCTCTCTGCCCTCTGCAATGGTTCAGAAGGCTTGGGGCCATTGGCAGGAGGATGGCAGTAGGACAGAGAATCAACAGGGAGGTGAATCAGGTGCCAGTGATGATAAGGAAGGGCAGAGCCAGCTGCCATGAGTCTCAAAGAAGCAGGGCTTCCCCTGAGTAAGGAAACACAATGGAATGGAAAGACCACTGAAAAGTAAAAAGAAAACACTTTTCTTAAACACTGAAAACACAAAGTATATATGAGATTCCTGACATTTCCTGCATTAACTTTTTTATTTTATTTGATTTCTTGTGAAGATCACTTTTTTTCAGATTTACACTTGTGAAGTCAAACATTCTGAGCATCTTCTCATTTTTTTCAACATGTGATTTGGGGGTCAAACAGCTTTTACCATAGCAATATGACAAAGGTGTGCCTCAGGTAGGTTTATCTTGTTGTAAACATCAGAGTCGGGTTAGCCAACTGAAGCCACAAGAGGAAGGTATGGGCAGGTTAGGGGTGGATGGCAGACCCCGGCAGGGCTTGGCACAGACAGAGAAGCCAGGGCAGTTCCCACGACCTGGGTGTCAGGACTGACAGCTACTCACGGCACCACTGTTGAAATGACTCAGCTCACCCCATTTCCCATTTCCACGCCATGCGAGACTCAGTATCCTAGAGAAGAAAGTATGACTGGCTTATTATGGATCGCAGGCCCAACAAGGGAGGGTGGAGAAGTGGCAGCTTAGGCCCACAAAGATTCTACGGGAAGGAGGGAGGGATGGCCACTCTCCAAAAGGATGTCTGAATCCTGCTTGCAACAAAAGGAGCCGGGGTGGCAGGGGGTGCAGGCAACAGGCATCACTAGGAAGGCACAGGAGGTCTGTAGCACTTGGGCCCAGTGTAACTGGTCCATGCATTCTCTGGCTGTGGCCACCCAGGGATGGTGCTGGGAAAAGTGCTTTGGAGTTATCCAACATGGCAGCAGGAGAAAGGGCAGTAGGAAGTTTGATGTGTTTCAGAATCTGCAAGAAGTGGAGGGTGCTGGAATCAGTATACAGTGAGACAGAGATCCCCAAAATACCATGGGAATGTCTGGAAGGGAGGTCGAGGGAGTTGGATTTAGGCTGTTAGAGGAACAGGTTAGTCAGGTCAACTTAAAATGAGCAGCCTAAGAGAAAGCTTATCTATCATGCCAGGCAGCGTCCTCGGAGATGGTGCACACCCTGCCTTCTTCGCCTCTATCTCAGCTAGAAAGACCCACAAGTATTGTCTGCGATGCTGCAAATGACCCTTCAGAATGCCATACCTAGAAAAGGCGTTGTTGTGAACTGGATCGCTAGGCCACCTCTCAACTCCTCAAACACGACGATCTGTCAAGAAGAAGGTGGGGTGGCCGTGAGATTCAAGTTCTGCCTCTGAGGCCGGGCAGACCCATGGAAGTGGACGGGGAAGCGTGGGTACCGTGGGCAGGGTTCACCTCATTTGGCCCAGAATGAAGCCACGGTCCTGGGAGGTAAAGGGTCTTCTGGGGACCTAAATTCCAGTAGCGTCCTAGGTTTCGTCCATTGATGAAGACGACCCCTTTTGTCCAGCCCTGAAAAAAAGTGGAATGGAGGACTTAAGACCTGAGTTCTATAAGTAAAGACCCAAGGGGATAAGACACCACATACATACACATACCCCTCACACACCAGACACACCAAATCACAGATATGCCCAGACAGGACGGATGACCAACCAAGGCCTGGGGGGAGGCCCTGAGAGTTCTGTGCGGTAGCCGTCGGCCTGGGGCTGGCTCAGCGGGCAGGCCTCAGCGGGGAGGGCTCTGCTTTCCACCATACCTCCCATGTCTGTTCCCCATCGGCTGTTCATCAAAACCTGCTAGCCCCAAAACATCTCTAGTGTTGTAGAATTTCAGGAGTGGCAGCAACTGTGTGTTGGCATCCTACCTATAACATCCCACCACAGGCTGGATGGTGGATGATGTCTGGGCACTACTGGGCAATTCTCCCCAGTCCCCATGCAGTGGCTCCTCCAGCTGGCCCCACACTCCTCCCACCCCACCCAGGGAGCACGGGATCGGGCAGCCACCTGGATGGCTGTGGAGTGGCTGAGGGCCCTGGTATTTCCTCATGCAAGGCAGAGCCCACGCACCAAGGAGCCTTTTTTCTACAGGTGCTTTGGGGATGGCAGGTTGAGGGGACATAGATAGGAGAGAAATGGCACTAACCTCCAGTTTTATGAAGGTGTCTTTGGGCTCCCCAACTTTCAGGAAACCAAGGAAGAAGGCAGGGCCCTCAACTTGGTATGAGACTGGTTTCCAGATCCTGGGAATTGTCCTAAGAGAGTCAAGGACCAGGAGGATGGTCACACCTTTCTCTCTAATGTGTCATCTGTGACCTTGGAGATGAGCCTCTTCCCTGGAGCCTGGGGCTCCCCCTCTGGATAGTCTCTGGGTCCCTTCCCTGGCTAAACATTTGCCATTTTTGATCCATCACCTGGAGTCAATGGTCAGGCACCCACCTTCGTATGAATCTTATGTTCATGTCCAGGCTGTAGATTATAAATTTTCTTAGTGGAGAATTGTCCAGATAGATGTCCCCAGTTAAACCTGCAAGAAAGGACAGAAAAGGTGAGTGAAGGGGCAGGAAGGTGCAGCAATGTACAGGGCTGTGGCCAGGGCTCTCCCTGAAGGAGGTGGCTTTTCTGGCCTCATCTGGCTGGAAAGGTTTCTGCAAAATCCTACACAGACAGACCTTTCTGTCTGAGTGCACACCTCTCGGAGAGGGGCCTGTATCCGCCACATTAACAGTGGAGAAGACACTGCAGTCCCTACCAGGTCTGGCCAGCACAGGGGCTCAGGCCAGCCTAAGTCTCAGGTGTGTCAAAGGACTTAGGAGAGGAGGAGGAAGGTGTGTGGGACTCTAGCCAGGAGCACTGGGGCTGGGAAGGACAGCACAGGCACTGGCTCCAGGGAAGGAAGGGGCAATGTCACTAGGGAGGGACCCTCATTGTTTTCATTCTCCAGGGCCTTCTGAGGGAGCCATTCTCAAACCCCTCCCTGAAGAGGAAAGGCAGTGCACTGGCTCTGACTTGGTAATGAGAAAACACACTTGGGGAACTGAGGAGAAAGGACACTGTTGTCCTTTCCCAGCGAGGCCAGATGTCATCAGAGCCTCCACGTGGGAGTCTCGTGGCTGAGAGACCCTGCTCTGTTCCAAACCGAATGCCTGTCCCTTGCTGCCCTCAGCCTGCGGGAAGAGTGACAGGTCTGCATTCTGGAGCCCACCTTTCCTCTGTGTGTTGATGTCCTTCCCGTAGGCGAGCCGTCCTTGATTCTCCACCAGGATCCTCAGGGAGTGGTGGTGCTGGTAGCCCTGTCCAAGACAGACCAGCACTCTGCTGCAGACCATCTAGGTCTCCCCTGGAGCCGACACTGACCTGCAGGCAGGACTCAGGGCCTTTGGACCCCCAGGTCCGGGCCAAGCAAACCCCCAGGCTGCCACTCCTCCTGCTCATGCCCCGCCCACCTGGGCCAGGCCTTTCAGGGAAAGTATCACTTGTACATTTTAGCAGAGACTCTTTTGGGACTGGTGACCAACCCAGAGTTTTTTCAGCAGCAAATATCCAAGGTGGAAAAGCTGCGCTCGCCTAAAGCAGATGTATGTACCTGTACCTTGGCGACACACACAATTCTCTCTTGTCCCTGCTGGGCTCCTCTGCCAGGAGCAATCCCAAGGGCAGGGAGGAGAGAGGGGCTATCACGGGCCCAGCTATGGGCACACCCCAGTGCAGGGCCCAGCAGGCACGAGAACTATCTGTCCATTAACACTGGAGTATATACATTTCTCGTAATAGTCAGATGATCAGTGGAGTGATCCAGGACTCCTACATGCTGCTCATTCAGAAACACCTGCCAAAGAAAGACAACAGCAACATTAGGTCCTCATCAGAACAGAGAGGAGACAGACCTTGGAAAATCCAGGACAAGGGCACGTTGAGGGAAACAAGGAACTCTTTGTCTCCCCAAATTCCACCAGCTGAGCACAGATTCACAAAAACAGACTGTATTTTAAGTAGCCAGGGATGTGCCATGTGAGCCGAAGTCTGCAGAAGGGTGTCCCGACATGAGACCTGGGCCCCAGCTCCACTGTAGGGCAAGGAGGGGGGAATTAAAAAGGCCTGCAGGGAATGAGGAAAAAGGAAAAGTAGACAACGAGTGTATACCGTGACACAAATGATGGTGGAGGGAAGGTGTGGGGGTGGAGGTACGTCAGCTGCGCAGGTGTCTGCCTGCCTTGCCCCCACAGTTCACCTCTGTAATAGATCCCGTTATGCTGGGGATCCCCAGATTGTCATTTGGAATAAGAATGTGCTGCAGGGCCAGGCGCGGTGGCTCACGCCTGTAATCCTAGCACTCTGGGAGGCCGAGGCGGGCGGATCATTTGAGCTCAGGAGTTTGAAACCAGCCTGAGCAAGAGTGAGACCCCGTCTCTACTAAAAAATAGAAAGAAATTAGCTGGACAACTAAAAATATATAGAAAAAGTTAGCCGGGCATGGTGGCGCATGCCTGTAGTCCCAGCTACTTGGGAGGCTGAGGCAGAAGAATTGCTCGAGCCCAGGAGTTTGCGGTTACTGTGAGCTAGGCTGATGCCACAGCACTCTAGCCAGGGTGACAGAGCGGGACTTTGCATCAAAAAAGAAAAAAAAAAAAAAAAAGAATCTGCTGCTGCCACCACCCTGCCTGGTTTTAGGGATGATCTGAACATGAACCTGTTTCTTTTCCATTGCCTACAGTATTGCCTCAGCCCTAGATTAAGCCAGCCAGAAGACTCCATTCTAGCCATGCAAGACCAGATAACGATAAATAATTTGCTTCTTAGAGTGTTTAGCTTAGATCACAATTTTTCAAATAAAATGACTTAGAAACTATAACAAGAAAAATCCACAATTATGAAAAACATATAAATGTTATTATTACACAGAATACAGAATTCATAGTGTAAGCTTACCAGAGTGTAATCACAGGCTGATATATTCCATAATCATTTATTGAACACTTGCTGTATGACTCAATATCTCACTGGGCAGGGGGCACCTGGGTTAAAATACAACCCTGACCACTGAGAAATGCAGATGGAGAGTTACACAAAGCAACGATCAGAGCACAACACCTCTGCTACCGTGGAGCTGGGGACAGCTCACCGGGAAGCACTGAGGAAGGAATCGTGAGTCCTATGCACTGCAGAAGCCAGGCCACCCCATGGACCCGCAGACAGGTGGCTAGGGACATCGCTGGCAGGGGGTACGAGAGAAGTGGCATGATGAGGCTTTTACCTGGGGAAGAAAGTCCAATGGCACTATGAGGGGGCCCTTCAGCAGGGAAGAGAGGGGGACAGAGGATGACAGTGCATAGTCTGAAACAGAAGATCAAATGTGAGGGTCTAATAATAGCAGAAGCGACATACCAGGATGAGACTGAGGTGACAACAGCATGAGTTTTAAAAGAACAACTGAGTGATGCTGCACCACACAGGGACCAGGTAAGATTAGGAGTGAAGAAGGGGGGGCAGTGCACTAGAGCAGCATTTCTAGCTTGGGAGGCTGCGAGGCACCAGCCGCTCCGAGGGTTCCTTAGGAAGCTCAGGACAGCAGGAGCTGGAGGAGCCGTGGAACAAACACCACGTAAAGAGGAATGTCCAGACACAGCAAAAAATATGGGTCTGCAGCTGAGAGGAGGGAGGGCTGGAGTCACGAGAAGAGAAGTCCTTGAAGCCCTGGAGGAAGATGATATAGAGTATGAAGAGCAAGAAGATTCCACCAGCAGCTGGAGAAAACAGCTCTTGCCGTGGGTGGGATGGGGAAGCCATTCGCTGGCTCTGCCACGCTCCAGCTGAACAGCATTGGAAAGTCATTTAACTCCTGTGAGGTTTCCTCATTTGTAAGACATATCTCAGGTGTTTTAAGAGTTAAATGAGGCTGGGCACGGTGGCTCACGCCTGTAATCCCAGCACTCTGGAAGGCCGAGACGGGAGGATTGCTTGAGCTCAGGAGTTCTAGACCAGCCTGAGCAAGAGTGAGACCTTGTCTCTACTAAAAACAGAAAAAATTAGCTAGGCGTCATGGTGCACCTCTATGATCCCAGCTACTTGAGAGACTGGGGCAGGAGGATTGTTGAGCCCAGGAGTCTGAGGTTGGCTGTGAGCTAGGCTGATGCCACAGCACTCACCCAGGCAACAGAGACTCTGCCTCAAAAAAAAAAAAAAAAAGTTAAATGAGAAGAGCCAACCGTAATACGCCATGTAAACGTTAGGGACTGATAGGCAATAATTATAGGGACTATTTATGCTCTTCCAGGTCTCCTTATAAAGCACCCTCAGCTCCCCTAGAGTTTCACATACCTTAGGCAAAGTGTAGCAGTAGCACATGTACAAAAGATTTCACCGAAGGGGCAGATGTTAAGAGATAGTGATTAAGTTTTTGAAGGTCAAAAAGTTTTCACTACACTGAGGAAGGAAATCGCAGAACACGTAAACAGGTGGAAAACCATACCGTGCTCGTGGATCGGAAGAATCAACATTGTTAAAATGTCTATACTGCCCAAAGTGATATACAAATTCAATGCAATCCCTATTAAATTACCAACATCATTTTTCACAGATATAGAAAAAATAATTTTACGCTTTGTATGGAACCAGAGAAGACCCCGTTAGCAAAAGCAATTTTAAGCAATAAAAACAAAATGGGAGGTATTAATTTGCCAGACTTCAAACTATACTACAAGGCTGTGGTTATTAAAACTGCTTGGTATTGGCACAAGTGCAGGGACACAGACCAGTGGAACAGAACAGAAAATCCAAATATAAAACCATCCTCATATGGCCAACTAATCTTTGACAAAGCAGACAAAAACATACTCTGGGGAAAAGATTCCTTATTCAATAAATGGTGCTGGGAAAACTGGATAACCACATGTAGAAGACTGAAGCAGGACCCACAGCTTTCACCTCTCACAAAAATTAAATCACGGTGGTTACAGACTTAAACCTTAGGTGTGAAACTTAGAATTCT
>CM052438.1:98460219-98486175 GCA_028533085.1 Varecia variegata | reverse complement strand
TGATCAACACCTGGGTGCACATTTGGGAATGACACCAATTGGGTATCGGACAGAGGTGGGGGGAGGGGATGGGTGTATACCTACATGATGAGTGCAATGTGCACTGTCTGGGGAATGGACACTCTTGAAGCTCAGTCTTGGGGGGCTGGGAGGGGCATGGGCAATATATTTAACCAGAACTGTTGTACCCCCATAATAAGCTATAATAAATAAATTAAAAAAAAGGTTTTGACTGTCGTTTAGACAGTCCCCTCAACAACATAGTTGGGCTATGACCACAGACAAATGCCAGTGAGACACGCTCGTTGCCTCCTACCTGAGCGCGATCCTGAACGTGACCCCTTGAGGAGAGGACGCCTCCTTTGGAGATGTAGGTCTCATAAAGTGTGTACCCATAGGACTGACCACTTCCCTGGTTCACAGACAGCACCTCCATGGAGACTGGCTTGGCAGACTTGATTGGCTATGGCAGAGACAGGATCAAAAACCAGGCTGAAGGTTGAGGCTGGACAGAAGAACCCCAGAAACCCCCACCCAAAACCCACCTCTCCAAAGGAGTGGCCCCAACAGCCTTGCAAACAGGAGTATAAAAAAGGAATATGCGATGATGATCATCCTTCAGCATGGCATGCAAATTGCCCTTTTTGTTTTCCAAACCAACCTCAGATTTCTCTGTGTGTGCTAGTCAGTGAGGTATTTCTATTTTTCAGATGGAAAAGCTGAGGTCAAGAAAAGGGCGTGATTTGTGGGCCTGGCTCATCAATTCATGGTGGAGCCTGGACTGGACTCCCGAGCACAGGAATCCCAGCCAGGGTGCCAGGTTCTGCCCATCCATGGCATTTTCTTTTCCTTTTTATACTACCTAAGAGAAATCACCCCAGCCCATGGTCTAACTGGCTGTGATTATTCATACATCTGCCTATCTAGCATGACCCTAAAGCACCCCATGTCTGTTTACCCTTATGTCTACTGGGCCCCACCCTCTGGAGGTCCACAGAGGTTTCCAATGCAGCATCACCCAAATTGCACTGACCACAACAATTCCCATCCCACTCTTTTTCCTTCAAGAAGAGCAACACCATCCATCCAGACAAAAAGACAGAAAGCTCAGGCAATGTCCTCTCCATCCTTTTCTCCCTCCTCCTCAATATCCTGCGCCAAGCAGTCATCACTTCCTGTAGAGTCCAGCTCTAAATATGTGTTTTATTAATCCTCCTTCTTCACTCCTACTCCTAGTTCAAGTTCAGGAGACTGCTATTTGGTTTCAGTGCTCTAGCAAGTCCCCACTCAAATCTGTCCCCCACAGCGCTACCCAAGAAATCCTTCTGAAACACACAGCTGCCCCTCTGACTCCTGGCCCTGCTTTAAAATGACTTCCCATAACTTTCAGGGAAGTATCCGCACTTCTTAGCATAAAAACATGACCCTTCAGAAGCCCTTGGAAAAACAGACGAATCCAGGTCTGTGAAGCCGCCCAGCCTGAAACATCCTGGAGGACCAAAAAGCAAAGAAGATGCCAAAGTCTGTGAGGGCCTTGTCGAAAGGACACAGGAGCCAGCTTGAAGGGGCTCCCGCTGGCCTAAGAGGGGACAATTTGAGCATCAAAACAAGACTGCAGTGGGGTAGCAACACTTTAATGTGCAAATAAATTCATTATTCTGATGAAAGAAAATACTTGAATTTTTGTCCTGACTTTTCCATACAAACTGTCCTTACTTGAGGGTAATAAGATAATTGATGAAGGAAAGTTCTATACAGAAGAATTCAAGTGAATGAGCGCAGAAGGAATTATAGAATTAGAATGATACCGTTTCCAAAGCCTTTAATGAAATACTGGGTATAGGTGATAATTGCCAATGGCTTATGAAACCATGAGGTAAAAGGCTGAGGGGAAGGTTGAAAATGAATAGGAGAACTCATAACCCACTGATCAATTATGAGAACAGAAACAACCAGCCATCACGTGCCTGGGATATGAGGCACAGAAAGTACACCACCACCACCTGCGAAGTACACTTGCACACAAATGAATAAAACCCTACCTTTAATCCCATCAAACATTTAGATCTATTGATTTATAGAAAATACACGGAATATAGAGACGTCACCTGACACATATGCAAAACTAAACCCACAATGCAGAGAATTCCAGAGTATAAATAATATAATAGGTTTGTCAACAAATAAATGGAATAGAAAGAAGGAAAAAAATCTTTTGGTTAAAAGAAACTTAAGAGACATATCAATTAAATGCAATGGGTGATGGATCTCATTTGGATCCTGATATTAACAAATCAATGCTACAAAAAAAGGTATATGATAATTGAGAAATTTCAATACTGGCTATTTTATGATTTTAAGCAGGGATGCACTAGAGCCAGCTTGCACTAGTTCATGAGAATCAGCCGTGGACACCGCTTCCCAACTCTTGTGTGCAGTGTCATCATGTTAGCAGCTTGAAAGTAGCCATGGCGGGAGGATTTACGCCACAGAAATTGGCAAATACTAGTAATCAGAGTTTTTCCTTCCAGAGAGCCAGTTGCTAAACATTTCCCAGCAAATCTCTGATTTTAAGGAAATATTATTATATTACCATTAAGGATGATAATGATTTTATAGTGAAGTGTTTTTTAAAAATCCCTTATCTTTTGAGATCATACTGAACTATTTACCACTAAAATTATATGATGTCTGAGGTCTGCTTAAAAATAATCATGTAAAAGGTAGGGAGGGCAGAGTAGGGTAGAGATGGAACAGGGTTAGCCTTGTATTGATAAAGCTGAATCGGGGTGTGGAGCCCCTAGGGGCTGACTACTATTCTCTCCACTTTTTAAAATTCCCTAGGAAAAAGTTAAAGACACAACCACAAAGGCCCTCCAATGGGTGACTGGCTTCCTCCCCACCACTTTCCCTGGAAGACCTTCCACTCTGATCCTAGCTGCAGCGCCCCAGACGCAGTTCGCTCCCTGCCTTACCCCTGGGCACTAGATTTGCTGTGCCCCTCCCTCGGTTCCCTCTCCCCTCCTCCCTGCTGCCTTCCCCCAGCTCCCATTAAGCCTCCAGGTCTCACAATCACCTCAACTGAAATATCACCGCAGATCCTGTGATGTCCAGCATTCTACTGTATCTCTATTAATGGTTTAATCCATATACGATCCTATGAGGCACCTACAATTATTAGCCTCATTTTGCAGAGGAGCAAACTTGGGTGGAGCAAGGTTAAATGACTCAAAGTTGGTAATACTGGTGCACAGATTCAAACCCAGGCAGTCTGCCCCCAGAGACCCTGCTCGCCGCACAGCGCTGTTCCCTTGACCGCGGTGCGCCACCTTCCCTCTGCTGCCGAGAGACCTGCACCCCCTCTTCTTTACTTTACTCGCTTTTCTTACTCATTAGACAGGAAGTTGCCTAAAACGATGTCTTGATAATACAGTTTCCCAAACAGTAATATTCAGTAAGTGCTATACGAATAAGTATGCAGTTTTCTCCCTTGGCCAGCGATTTTCAAACTGTGTTCCTCCGAACCCTAGGGTCAAATTAGAAGTGGCACGTGGACTGTCCTAGAGAAGGTATGGCTGGCCCTTAGGGAGGAGGAAGCACAGAGCTACAGAACTACCACCTCTGACTTAGTTTATATTTTACATAGTGAGCTTTGCAGTAAGTTTGGAGAAAGAGTCCTGCGACTAAAAGAAAAATTTGACTATCATTGCCCTACATCCAATGTACCTTCATTCTAACCATCTTTGGAAGGCAAAGGGTTTCTTCCCAGCTAGGTTATGAAAGTGAATCTTCCTAGTATCCTGCAATGTTTATACTATTTCTTCAAATTCAAATTTCTGAATTCTTATTCTGAATTGTAAAATTAGAGAAACAAGAACTACTAAGAGTTGTTTCTGTTCCCCAATAACTTACTCTCTCTTCTTTGAGCTAAGCCTTTCTCTCCTCTCTCTTTTCTCCAAAGACTATCTCATATGTTTATGCCCAGGAAATGCTCACCGGGTCCAGGTAGGGCAGGATTTCCCACAGCGACACGAAGTGTAGCAGTGTCACTGACTTATATACAGTTTTCTGTGTGTGGTCTGGTTGGACGGACATGGGAAGTTCTGCAATGAAAAACAGGTGGTTGGGCCATTCCAGGATCCTCTCCCAGCCCCATTCAAGGGCACACTGCTATCTCAAAGCCAGGAAGAGTGAAGGGCCCAGTCACAGGGCACCACTCCCCAATTCCAGGAAGAGTCATAAGGCAGGGAGTGATTGAGTGAGATTCCTCTCATATCCCTAAGCTCTGAGGCAGGTGCCCTGCCACCCTGGAAAAGAAGGCACATCAGTGCCACCTGCAGGCCCAGGAGTTCTCAACCTGGGCTCCTCAGCAGAATCTCCTAAAGCCCAACGGGAAAATATGTATGTGCAGATTCTATCCCACCTTTCCGATTCCAACCAGGACATACTCATCTAAGAGCTCTGGAAAGGGCCTGGAACCTCTGGTTTCTAGAAGTTCCACAGAAAATTCTGATGTACACCTAACACAAAGCAACATGGCCCTAGTGTTGGGTACTAGATAGCAGCTCCTGTATCTTGTGCATGTTTGAATCCCCAGTGCCTAATGACAAAATAAACTGGAGCAAACTGGGTATCTCCCAAAAGAATCTCCACCCATCTTCTCACGCTCCTCTTCATAGGACAGAGACCACTTGAGAAGGCTGAGTTATCATTTGGATTGAAGCTGTTGCTGGGTACCTAAAACAGAGCTAAAATACTCCTGGAATGTGATATACTCAGGTGTGTATTCTCCATCCTCTGTCAGCAGTGCCCCATAGTCTGAAAAAATACAAAGAAATGTGTCATTTTCCCCAGGAAAGCCTCAGCTTCAGCTTCTTTCCCCACGGAGATGAGAGCTTGGCAGTGAGCAAAAGGATCCTTAATACAGAAGCTTTGGGAGAAACAACTTTGCATTAGAAAAAAAAATGCCACTTCACAGTTAATTCAAACTAGGAGACTAGAAAGCTTTCCAGGGCTTTCAACAGGAGGTAAACAGCACCAGTCCATGGGTGTCTAGCAAGCTCTGGCTGAGAGCCCAAGGCTCTCTAATCCAGTGGTTTCTCCTTCCCATTCAATTTCCAGCTGAACTCCTTTCTTTCTTTCACACTTGACTTTCCACTTGGTCTCTTAATAGACTTGTAGACTGGGAAGACACATCAGCTGATCCTGGATCTATCAGGAGATCCAAAGTAACTGTTTCTGCAGAAAACTTCTAAGAACAACGGTCTGTGCAGGGGATAGACAAGATTAAGCTACCAACTTCTTTGCTTGCAAAGTCCCAGAAAGCCTAGATTCTAGTGGTGAGTAAATTCTAGTATTGTCAAGAGGAACAAATATCAAATCCACAATCCCTAGCATATGTTAAGGGCAAAACAGATGAACAGTTTCAGAGATTATCCTCAGAGGCCTACCCTAGGATGCTCCAGTCTCAAATGGTGGGGTAACCTTGGTTGGAGACTATTCTGGGGGACATGTACTTGCCATAGCTGGTGACCATAGGGAGATAAGTGTTCAAAGATGCAGCTCCGCCCATGAAGCCAAAGTTCGTGCCACCATGGAACATATAGAAGTTGAGGGAGAACCTAAGCTTGAACATTTCACGCACGTCTTTCATTAGCACTGCATATAGGTAGGAAGAAAGCAGGAAATGGAAGAGTGTGTGAGAATGTATAGCCCTTTGTGGATTTTCAAATCATCTAGACCTAAAATATTCACAATCAACCAATATCTCATGCCCAGAAAATGTGTGAGATTAGCCAGAATTGACTGAGAAGGATTGGTGAAGTTATTCCCAGTAACATTTTCATAATCCAGAGTCATTCATTACATTCTCCTCTAGGTTCCACATTTTTGGGAGATATTTTATCCAGCACAAAAACGGCATGTATCAAACATTTGCTTGTGCCTCTTTGTCTTAGGTAAATATACGTCCAGCTTAGTGTTTCTTCTGAAGCACTTAGGACTTTTAACAGTGACTGATCTGAAATTGTGGCACCAGGAACATTCCCCTTCATACTCCATTTTAAAGATCACTACAATTCACCAGGGAGGACTGCAGAACTGGGGTCAGATAATCTGGGACCAGATAACATTCTACTTCTACCCAACACACTTTCATTGAATTTCCCTGCCTGTCAGAACAAATCATTCTGTTTACTTTAATAGCCTCCACAAAATATAATTAGAGGGGAAACTGCTAAAATTTAAGTTGCAATTACAATGGTCTCGGTGCTCATTTTACGCTGTCACTTTACCTGCACAGATGTCTGTGAGGCATCTACTTGATCGCACTGATATGCGCAGAGCTATAAGATGTAGGAGCCTTGTATCCTATATCTCAAGTATATAGGATATATACAAGCCAGTGCCATCTGTGGCCTGTGTTCTCCTGAGAAAGGAATTCAGGAACACCCACCATGTGGATCCAGACTGTTGCGAAGGGCACCCCACGTGTCAAAAGACCTCGCTGTATATACCGTCATCATTATGGGGCTGCGACCCTGAGAAAAATCAAGTGTCAATTTAGAAAAGTTTATTACAATTTAGAAGCTTGAACTGTCTGGAAGGGAACTGTAAAGTCTGGTTCCCACACCCCCACCCTTGGCAACTCAGAGCATCCCCCCACCGCTCACCAACTCTGAGTTCCACTCTGCCATTCTCACAGTATTTTCCTGGTCTCATTGTTCCTCTTGTGGTTTCTCTGGTCTTCTTGCCCAAGCTTTGGTAAAATCAACTACCATTTCAACATTGGTCTTTCTAGAATTTCTAGAAATAGAATCTTTTCATACCCTTGAATGACCAGCATAGAGGTCTAGTAAGGAAGTGCCTAACACAGAGGAAGCACTAAAACTGTTCAGCAAATGAGTACCGAAAAGGTTGAAAACCATAAACGAGAATTCTCCAAGCCCAGAATTGCCACACATGCTCCAGCTCCCACTCTTGACCTTGCCATCACTGTGGCACCTCTCATTCCTTCGTCACTGGGACTTGCTAGCTTGTCTGTTCAGGCTGGACTCCATCATTGGCCCTTTCAGTTCTGCTCCGTCTCGAACTATAAAGTTAATCAGTCCTTTGAATTTCTGCTCTCATTACTGCCACAACCTCCAACTCGGGGGCCCTTCCAACGAACCCCCTGCAGCTGCCACGTTCATGCTGAAGCTTCCAAACGCTTCAGAGAAAGTCCTAAACACTGCCAACTTGATCGACCACAAACTCATGTGATCTGACCTTATGTTTATCTATAGTTCTTCCTGGGAATCTTTACATTAATATTTAAATTTTTTAAAACTCTATTGAATTCCAAAAATAATGTTCTGAATCCTTTAAGGCTAATTAAACTGAGACCATATGGCTCAAGCTCCTCTCAATCTCATAGAATCCCCAAACCATAGAACTATGGTCTGAATGTCTGTGTCCTTCCAAATTTTATATGTTGAAATCCTCTCCCTCAAAATGATGGTATTAGGAGGTGGAGGCTTTGGGAGGTGATTAGGTCACGCACGTGGAGCCCTCATGAGCGAGATTAGTACCTTTGTAAAAAGAGACCCAGGAGAGCTGCCTGGCCCCTTCCACCATGTGAGGAAGCAGCTATTAATAGAAGGCACCATCTATGAACGAGAAAGTGGGCCCTAGCCAGACACTGAATCTGCCAGCACCTTGATCTTAGACTTCCCAGCCTCCAGAACTGTGAGAAATAAATTTCTGTTATATATAAACCACTCAGTTTATGGTATTTTGTTATAGCAGCCCAAATAAGAGTCATAGATTCATACATTAGGAATGGTTTTTCATTTGAGCTTTTCAAGTGTATCACTTCTCACTTCATATAGGCATTGTCATCTATAAATATTGGGACACCTATAGGCACTTTGTAGCCACCACTCTTCATCTTTGTGTCATAAGCAATTCATTGCTACACAAGGCAGTCCATTCCATTTTTGGAGAATTTAGATTGTTAAAAATTATAATCCTTATAATGAGACAACAGATGTTTTCCCATTAATTTTTATCCATTGACACTAATTATGTTGTCTAGTACTACAAAGAATTTCCCTTTCACGTGGAAATATTCAAAAATTTTGAAGATGCTCACCAAATGAGTCTTATCTCTAATGTGAGACTCCCAGTTCCTTGGGTTATCTTTACATAAGCCCTAAACCATATTTCCTGGAAGTATTCCACTTTGTTAAAATACCTTGTAAGACATGATGCCCTGAGCAGAAAAAAAACAAAAAACAAATGCTTCAAATTTGTTCTTGCCAGCATGGAGAAATGTGATAATGTCATTTCTGTCAATGAAACTCAAGTTTTCAAAGCTATTGGCAGTTGATGTCACAGACTTTGTTTAGGTGGAACATGCAGTCAACTAACTTCCAAAACTCGTTTGATGTAAAGTGCCATCCGGATAGCTCTTTCCCTTTCTGCATTTTGGCCCTTTAACTTTGCTGCTGTCATTTGGTTTTTAATTTTAATGCAGGGGCTGTACGATTACTCCATGTTGATTTCAGATACAGAGGACCCCACTCCTTTCAGCATACTCTTGTCTGGACCCTTGATAAACACAACTTCTCTACCTTCTCTCTCTTTGCTCAGGAGAACATCGCTCAGGACAAAGGCAGCACCAGAGCCCCCATGCCCAGCCAGCAAACCTAGATGCAGCCTCTGCAAGGGCCAGGAGTATGTCTGTCTGATCACCAGTATAGATGAGGACTCAAAAAAAGTCCTCACTCTGATTTAAATTTGAAACCTCTAACTTTTCATCCAGTTCAAGTGTCAGCTCCCCCTTCACTATGTGAGATCTACTTTCTCCAGTTTGGAGAGGATTCTCTTTGACAGAAAACACAAAAAACAAAATAGGGAGTCAGAAGCTCTGATTTCTCCCTATACAGAGCTAATATCACAACATCTGCCCTAAGAAATGTGCTTCTCTCAAGTTGTTCTCTTTCTTAGTCAAGTCTAAGAAACTCACTGGAAACAAATTACACTGGACTTTATTTAATGCTGAGGGCTATGGGCAAGATATTATGGGCATGTGAATTTGATTTAATGAAACCTAAAGCCACTTAGAAGCGGTATTTCAAGGGCACGATAGATCCAAACTTTAACTGAACTAATCACTGCTGAGAAATTCCCCAGCAAATGAGTGAAGAGGTCCTAGCATGGATAAGAATCAAAATGTCTCCCAGCCCTAAAGGGTCCTTACCTGAATTGAAGAAAGCTCCCGATAAGTTTCTTGCGTGATATCCTTCATGTGGACAGTGGAAAGCACTGGGGAGGGAAAGGAGAAACTCTGCACGTGCCGTGCTATGACCACTACAGGGCAGGGCAGAGGACGCCCCCCCCCCCAGGGCCAGGAGGGACAGTGGGCTCCACACCTCCTGTACACGCCCCTCACAGGCATTTCCCACGGACACCGTTGTGGCCAGCTATGACGATATGATCCTACACTTGGATCCAAACATGCAACATACAAAGGGCTTTCAAATACATCCTTTCATTTAGCATTTGCAATGAATGACGCAGAGAAGTAAGACTAGCAGTTAAAGTAAACCGCATCACTCTGATGAATAATGCAGGTCACATGAGGAAATCGAGCCCGGAGAGGTGAGTAACCTAAGACCTAAAACTTGGCTACAGGTCTCCTGACTTCCAAATCAGAACACCATTCTGACCCTCTCATTACCAAGTGAGGAAGGGTCACCAAAAAGCCTGGGGGAGGGAACAGCAGAGGACAAGGCACCTGACAAAATCGCTTGAGTTCAAGAATTCTAAAAGGCATTGTTTTCTGGCTCCATTTGTCTGCATGTTACCTTTTCCCATTTTTCTATCAACCCATGTTTCTCTCTGTAATCCTATTCTATATTTCTCCACTGCTTTTATTTCCTGGGCTTATTTATCCCATGAGCTCCTGGGGCTGGGCCCACAACAGGACAATTTCTCTGACACGGCATCCACTTCCCGTGTCAATGACAGAGTTGCCTTTGCTCAAGTCCCAGCCAGGCCACACTCTGGGCCGCCAGGGGCTGAGGGGGTGGAGTGAGTGTTCTGCGTGGTGCACGCCCGGGGTAGCAGCTGGTGGGGCAGCAAGGCCTCACCGGCTCCTTAACTCAGCTCTGATTTCACCTAAGGACAACCGGGCCTTATCCACGGAGATGGGAAGGATGGCACAGCACAGGGACTCCCATTCTGTTTCAGACTTGAGTAATGGCGGAACTAGGGCAAAACCAAAACTATACCATCTTTTAAGTGGCCTCTTCTCAATTCTCCTCCACTATCAGCCGTCATGAGCAGCACCGTGATCCCTCTCATCACCAGGGCCTACGGAGAAATTCACAGTGAGGTAAATGAACTGTCTCTTGCCCCTTGGGATTGCTCCTCTCTGGAAAAAATTATGGCAATAAAAATACTATTAATAGAGTGAAGCTGGGGAGTGGAGAGGAAGGTCTAATTCCCCATCCAGCTACTTGTAAGTTAGGAAATTAGGACAAAAATCTCATCCCTGCTTCAGCCACACTCAGCAAGGCCAAAGTGACAATTGAAATTTCAAACCTAATACAAGAGGCAGTGGGATTGTTTGCATTTGCCTTGATATGGTGCTTTCCCCTAAGGACCTGAATTCTGGATTTTTTCCAGTGTATCAGAGAGCTTAAGGTGAACAGTGTTCTCCACATTTTCACCCAAATTAGCCACATCCCGTGGGCCCGATAGACACATGCACAACTGTAGGTTTTCCTTTGGTCAATGGCAAAGGCAGGCAAGTTTTGGCTAAGTCCAGCCACAGTTTTTGCTGCATGAACCTTTAATGTTTCTACTTTAACTAAAAAAAATTCTAGATAGATTCTAAATCCAAGACAGAGAGAAGAGGCTATGGGACTTATCTACTTCGTGATAGAATCCTGGGACTATGACCACGGGTACTGAGATAAGCCAAAGGTACACCTTCCTGATCTTTCAGATCAGAATATCCTGAAAATGAAAATATTCCTGCAATTAACCCTAGAGCCCATTGTTAGGTATGAGGAAGTAGTTTGTTTCTACTGAACTTTTTTGAAAAAGAGGGGAGGCAGAGAAGTGACTCTGAGAAGAGCCAGCATGTCATATACCAATCAGTGTCGCCCCACCCCTCTACCATGGGTCCTGTTCGAATGCCATGAGTCAAGTCTCCAGCCCCAGTGAACAGCACAGCTCAATGGCAGGTGATCATATCACTTATCCTACTAGACACCTGAGAAAGAAAGAAGGTGGTAACAATTATTCCAGCATCCTGGACAAACCAGGACACATGGTTCATAATTCATAGGGATAGTAACAGGTTCTACTAGGGATGATGAGCTATTTTTGTTTCCAACTGCTACTGTTTGCATGTGCTCCCAGAAGTTTGAGTGTTGGTAACTTGGTTGCCATTTTGGTAGAGTTAAGAGGTGGGGCTTTTGGGAGGCAATTGGGTCATGAGAGCTCTGCTCTCATGAATGGATTAATGCCATTACTGCAGAGTGGGTTCATTATCACGGGAATTTGTCCCCCTTTTCCTCTCTCATGTGCTTGTTTGCCTCGTGATGCCTTCCACCACATGGTGCCCCTCACCAGAGGCCAGCACCATGCTCTTGGACTTCCCACCTTCCAGAACCATAAGCCAAATAAACTTTTCTTTATAAATTACCCTTATAAAATTCTTCATAAATTATTGTGTTGTAGCATCAGAAAATGGACTAAGATACCAACTAAACTTCTTTCTAATCACAATTATACAAGCTGGACAAAATACTTTTTGAAAACTTCTTTGAAGATACCAGATATGTAAGGTAGAATTTGAGAAGCCAAGATCCCAGAGAGAAAGGGAGGCTAAAATTTGGCACTGCTTCTGCCTTCAGACAGTGGCCGATTCCTAAAGCATCAGCCAGGAAGAGTCTAAGAAGTTGAGCAGAGACGCCAGCAGTTTTATAGGACTCGGGGAAAGAAACTACAGTTTGGGGACTGCCACAGTTTAGAGACCATGGCTTTCAGCTAGAATCTATAGGGCTATCCCCTGGGAATAAGGATGAATAAGAATTAAATTAGCTCACATAGGACTGAAACTCAGCTTCAAATCATTGCAAATACCTGCCAGAAGCAAAAATGAATCCATCTGGAAGAAGATCAAGAGCCTCAAATGATCTCAATGTTTTCATAAATAAATGTCTGACATTAAATTAAAAACTTATTAGGCATACCAGAAGATAATACTTTACTGAAACCATGAGAAAAAAATACAACAGAAACAGATCAATAGAAGCTCAAATATTAGGTTTATTAGACACAGATGTTGAAATAATTATAATTAATGTGTTCAATAAATTAAATAGAAAATTTTGCAAAACAATGAAAACTATAAAAAATCAAATAAAAATTCTAGACCTAAAAATTAAAATATTTGAAATTAAGAACTTAATAGGATGAGTTTAACATCAAATTAGACAAACCTAAACAGAAAATTAATGAATTAGAAGATAATTTAGAAAAAATCATCCAGAAAATAGCATAATATATATACGGAATATAATGAAACCATCTAAATTTGTGTAATTGAAATGCCAGAGGAGAGGGGAAAGAAAACAGAGCATAATTGCTAAGAATTTTCCAAAACAGATTAAAGATTTCAAGCCAAAAATTGAAGAGTGCAAAAAATGTAAGCAGGATAAGTAGAAAGAAAACCACACCTAGGCATATCTTAATAAAATTGCTGAAAACCAAAGAAAAAAGTATTGCAAGCAGCCAGAAGCAAAGAGACACTTTACCTTCGAAGGAACAATAATTTTATTGATAACTCACCTTGTAACAGAAACAATGGATGCCACAAGAATCCCCAAAGAAAATAAGTGCCAACCTAGAATTCTACTTAGAGCAAAAATGTACTTCAAAACTGACTGTGAACTAGACATATTTTTAGACAAACAAAAGGTGTAAGAATTTGCTACCAGAATACATGCAACAAAGAAAATACTAAAGACAGAGAAAAACAAGAGAGATGAAAGCTCAGAGATGCAGAGGGTAAAAAGCAACAAAAAGTAAATTATATGGGTAAATCTAAATGACTATTAATTCTACTTAATAATAAAAATGACAATAATGTTGTGGGTCTAAAATATATATATAACATTAAATGAAATGTTAACAATGGTACCTAAGGTGGAGAGAGGAAAATGCAATTAACTGTGCTAAGGTTCTTGCTTTGCTCTGGAACTGGCAAACATTTCAACTTAGATGTTAACAATTCAAGGATAGAAACTGTGATCTGTACGGCAAACATTAAAAGAATAGTGAATACGTATAAAAAGCTGGTAGAGGAGAAAATGGGATAATAAAAATATAGTCAATCCAACAAGACACAAGAAAGAAGAGATAAGGGACCATAGAACAGGTAGGACATACAGAAATAAAATAAGATGGTAGATTTAAATGCAAATATATCAGCAATTACATTAAATGTAAACAAACCAAATAGCTCATTTAAGAGACAAGAATTTTCATGACGAATTAATAAAAACAAATTATAATTGTATACTACTCTAAAGACATGTACCTTAAATATCTAGATACAAAAAATTTGAAAGAACATAAAAATATATATTATGCAAACATTAACCAAAATAGAGCTATGATATCAACAGAAAGGAAAGATATCTTAACATCACTCTTTGCCTTACACTAGAGTTATGCAGGTAGTTTCCAGTCCCTTCTCTAGAAGGTAAATGCATGGAGAAATTAAACTGGACCTTATTCACCTTCATATCCCATGGTTCCATGAAACCTACAGGTACTCAGGATATGTTTGCTCCACAAACTAACAGGGAGAAAAGAAGTGTGTAAATATGGAGAAAAATTAAAGGAGCACTTACCTTTTTAACGTATGGCATGTACTTTTTATCCAGATAATATGAACCATATTCATTTTCGACCTGCACAGCAATGATGGGACCTCCCTGGTTATACTGAGGGTCAAGGAGATGAGAGTTTCAGAGTGAGGTAAGGGTGGGAAAAGACTGGATTTGCTGAGTTTACTAAGCAGACACATATCTGGAGTGCCATAAAAATAACACACTCCTAAAGTCAACCTGAAGTTGCAATACAGTTCTGGCAATTTCTCTCACACGAAGGTAGCAGTCACTTCAGGGAAGAAGTCATATACTCAGAATCCTACTTTTCCTAATATTGCTTAAATAATTAATTCCTCTTATTTTTCCCTAATTCAATGCATTAAGCATGGGGCCTCAAACTTTCACAACCATCTTTCCACCTAAGCCCCAGTGACAGCATCAATGACTAAGGGGTCTGTCATCCTTTCTAAGGGTTATCTCATCTCCTGGGTGCTGGATCTCATCTCCTTCCCACTTCTCAGGAATGTTGCTCTTTGGTGCATCCCTTCTATCTTCTGTATCTTCATCTTCCTTACTGAACCTTCCTCATCATCATTTAAATTGACTTAAGGCACTATGTTTTAAATAACTTTCCTGGACCACTCCCCCTCCAGTTAGCATCCTCTTGCCCTCTTTACCTTCATGGCCAAACTTTGTGAATCATTTCTATACTCACTCTTGACCCATCCTCCTGTCTACTCCTCTACTCACTGTAGCCTCACTTTCATTCTTTCCATTCCACCTAAATTATTAACACTGACCTTTTTGCTAAATTCAATCACGAAATTTTAGTCCTAATGTAATTGTTCTCTTAGCAACGTTTGATACTCTTGGCCATTTCCTTGTTCATGAAACCCTCTCTTCTGCTGTCTTCTGTAACCCATTCTCTCCTAGCTCTGGTTACTCTTCCTGAGACTCCTTTGTGGGCTCCTTTTGTCCTACCCACCTCTTAATGTTGGTGTTCCCCATGGTTCTCTGTTAATCCCAACTCTGTGCTGATCACAGCCCCTTCTGCCCTTGTGATCATGTCCTTTGGCAAATATCTTTAAATCCTTCCTCCTTATTGTCCCTCTCAGTCAGTGTTAACATGCTCAGTTATCCCCTATCTTTATAGCTCTCTCAACTCAAAATCCCGGTCAGCTTCTCTCCATATTTTACACCTGTCACATCCTAGGCTAATTTCACTGTGCCCACTTCGCACTTCAATCTACTCTTGGAACACATGAGACAACCATGAGATACCCCTCCCAGATAAGAAAAATATTGTTGACACTTAAGAATTAAACTCATGCCAATAATGCAAGTAGCAATCTGGACAAGACCTGGGACTATGTGTAAGTGTGACTGAAGTATTTGCACAACAAAAACTGATCACCATGACCTAGGAGAAAGTTTAGATGCAGAGAATTGAAATGGGAGGATATTTAGTAAGGAATAACTGACTATATTTTAAACCCTGATAAGGAAGAAAAAAAGACACAAAGCCTAAAACAGTGTTTCTCAAACCTTTAAATCGCACATCCCCTACTGACAAACATCGAGCAACTTTTTCAAAACCTGCTTCTCCTTTCCCCCTTCCTATCCAACCAATGAGGAATCCAACAGACTAGAAAATAGAAAAGAGGAAAGATCCAGAAGTTGACAGTACCTGGAATTATCTGAAGCAAGAGACCCTGAATCTGAAAAACACAACTGAAAGTTCTAAAAGAAAGGTATTCAGTTGTAAGGAAGTGCTGATTCATAAGGCCTATAGAATGTTCTCAAGACCTCCTAACCTCCTCAGGGCCTGGTTTCATGCTCACTAAGGAACTTTCTGATTACTAATTTAGTTTTTCAGTCAAGATTTTCAAGACTAAGAAGTCCTAAATTAGGGATGGGGTGAGCATTCTAGTCTTGCATTGTTCAGTAGAATTTTGTGCAAAGATGAAAATGTTCTATATTTGCACTGTCTAATATGGTAGCAACCAGCCATGTGTAGCCATTGAGTACTTGAGTTGTGGCTAGTACAAATGAGAAACTACATTTCTTATTTTATTTAATTGTAATGAATTTAAATGTAAGTAGGCACATGTGACTATGGCTATCATATTAGACAGTGTTGCCCTAGTCTCAGTGAAGGCCAATCTCTACTACACTCCATATGGCACACTAATTATGTTCTTAAGTCACTTAGGAGTTTCAATGGCTTCCTTGAGTCTAATTAACTCTGAGACACTCATAATGTTAGGAACCAACTCCGTTCCTAGTAAAGTCACACCATGTGGAGCCTCCTCCTGGCCATATGCAAGCCTTGTCATTGCCTCCATTCTGTCTAAAATGTCTCCTTCAAATGATCCCTGTGAGGATAAAATATGCTAAGTAAATGTTAATTACCTAGAGCAAAGCTTGACACCTAATAGATGCTATGTACTTGTTACTCCTCTTTACTCATTTTCTATCTAGTATATAGTCCATTTTATATTTTTCAGCCATTTTAGAAATATAGTGGCATATTATTTCCACTTAAATAATATACGCAATGGTTTTATTGCAGAGAGATATATTAAAAGCTAAGTAAATTGCAACTTTTATAAAACCACTGACCTAAGGTCATCCGTATAAGCTACTGTTTGTGAAGGACTGACACATGTAGCTATCTTTAGGAGATAAATGAAGACATTTTGAGGATAATCACTAGTTTCCAATTATGGCAATAGAGAAAGCAAATAAATAATGGGCAAGACAAAATAAAAATATACAGAGTGTAGTTCCAAGTGTCCTTCTAGGAAAAAGGTAGATCTAAGTATGTGAGTGTTCATTCGGGCAGCAGGTGCAGGAAAGGCATAAAAGAGGAGCAATTAAAACCTGTCATTTTACAATAAGGAATTGGAATTAGCTGTTGCATATGCTTTCTGTTCCTAAGCATACAGAAAGTAAGTTAGTCCTATCCAGGAAACCAATCCAGGCAACCACTTTCCTTGGTCTTAGAGATGGGGGATTGGGTTTTACCTGGAGTGGTACTATTCTGGAAATCAGCTTGTCAAAATAGCGATTCACTGCATTAGTGAAGCCCTTGTACGTTGTTCTCAGCTTCATTTTCGGGTCCTTGAGTAGCCAGCTAAGATTGGAAAGGCGAGACACGGACTTGGGATGGGAGACAGCAATGAGAATGTTCAAGCATAGGAGGCTGGAAATTGCAGACAGCCCAAATTTGCACAGCCACACCAGAACAGCATATTGTGAGGGGTTAATCCAACTTTAAGAAAAAGCAGTTGGTGCCAGTTACAAATAGCTCAGCACCTGGGCCATCATCTCTTTTCTCAAAATGTAAATGGAGGCTGTATAAAATGACATGATCTAGAGCACAGTTCATCAAACCACAGCCCACAGGCCAAATCAGATCTGCAGTCTGTTTCTGCAAATAAAGTTTTATTGGCACACAGCCACACCCATTTGTTTACATATTGTCATGGCTGCATTCATGCTAAACCAGCAAGATGGAGTAGTTGCAGGAGAGACTGTACATGGTCCACAAAGCCTAAAATATTTACTATCTGGCTTTTTTATAGGAACAGTTTGCCAATCCCTAGTCTAGAATGAGATTTTTTTTTTCAAAAAATTTAGGGGTACACATGTTTTTTGTTACATGGATGAATTGTGTCATGCTGAAGTTAGGGCTTTCAGTGTACCTGTCACCAAAATAATGTACATTGTACCTGAGAGGGAGATTTTTATCTCTTACCCTGCTTCCTCCCTCCCTCTTATTAGTTTACAATTTCCATTATACCACTTTATGATAATATATACCCCTCATTTAGCTCCTACTTATAAGTGAGAACATGAGGTATTTGTTTTTCCATTTCTGAGATAATTCACTTAGGATCATGGTTTCCAGTTTTATCCAAGTTGCTTCAAAAGACATTATTTCATTCCTTTTTATGGCTGAGTAGTACTTCACGGTATATATATATATATATATATCGCATTTTGTTACTCCACTCATGAATTGATGGGCGCTTAAGTTGGTTCCATATCTTTGCAATTGTGAATTGTGCTGTGATAAATATTCAGGTACAGATGTCTTTTTTATAAAATGACCTCGTTTCCTTTGGATAGATACCCAGTAGGGGGATTGCTGGATCAAAGGTAGGTCTACTCCTAGTTCTTTGAGGAATCTCCATACTGCTTTCCATAGTGGTTGTACTAATTTACATTCCCACCAACAGTGTAAAAGCATTCCCTTTTTATCACATCTGTGCCAACATCTATTTTTTTTTTTTGACTTTTTAATAATGGCTATTCTGATGGGGTAAGGTGGTATATCATTGTGGTTTTAATTTTCATTTCCCCAGTAATTAGTAATGCTGAACATTTTTTCATATGTTTATAAGATACCAAAAGTAAATACAGCAATGGCAAAAATAAGTAAACAGGAGTTAATTAAACCAAAAAGTTTCTGCACATCAAAGGAAGTAATCAAAAGAGTAAATAGACAACCTATAGAGTGGGAGAAAATATTTGCAAACTATACATCTGACAAAGGGCTAATATCCAGAATCTATAAAGAATTCAAACAAATCAGCGAGAAAAAAAACCAACCCCATCAAAAAATGGGCAAATACATGAACAGATTTTTCTCAAAAGAAATATAATAAGATTTTTATAAAGCTATTTAGAAGTTAAAAAGAAACTCTTTAATGAATATTATTCAGCCATAAAAAAGGAATGAAGTACTAATACATGCTACAACACAGATGAACTTTGGAAATATCATGCTAAGTGGAAGAAGACAGACACAAAAGGCCACATATTGTATGATTCGATTTATATGAAATATCCAGAATAGATAAATCTGTAGAGACAAAAGGTAGAACAGGAGATGCCAAGGGTAGGGGAGAAGGAAAAAAGAGGAGTGCCTCGGTGTCCTTCTTGGGTGATAAAATGTTCTGGAACTAAATAATGGTGATGGTTGCTCAGCATTTTGAATGTAGTTAATGCTACAGCATTGCATGCTGTTGGGAAATAGGCTAAGAGATGTGAAAGGTTTGCCTTGAAGGAATCTGTAGACATGTTAGTTCACAGAATAGAAGCTGCTTCCAAAAAAGGAGGCATTGTCAGAGGACATTTGCAAAGCAACGTTTCTTCTTTGCTGCCAGCCATTTCTTTGAGCTTTTTTGCAAGGCAGAAGCTCGGTTTGTGTCCTTGGCAGAGAAGCTGATTAAAATGCCTGCCCAGCAGATAACATGCAGCTGGAACTATCCTAGACTTCAAGGCTATTCCTGCTTCACTCCTGACTACATGTTTCTGTGTTTAGAAGAAGTAGATTAGAGTAGTAAACAGGCTCAGTATTCTTATTTTATACATTTTATCTTAAATTTGTACACTCAGCTAGGTCTGTTTCTAACTTAGGGCTTAACATGCTTATCTTAGAAAAATTTTGTAACCATCTATTCTTGTAGACAGAATTAGGTAAGGTTCCCCTGGAAACCTCAGGAAATGAGCTGTACACATAATTCTCTAACAAAAGACAACTATTTGCTGTAACAATAAATACTGATGTGGGATTTCAGTCGAGGCCTCACAGCTCATGGGAATGCTGGAGGTCCCCTGACTCCCTCATCACTTAAATTGCACTTTGTCTCTGTCTCAATCATTTCTCTGTCTACATTATTTCTTTATTTCCTATTATTTCCAAATCCCTTGTGACGATCCTGCCTTGGGGCCTGTTTTGCTGGGAGAGTAGCTAACTCCCAGCAGCACACTTTTAAATGGTTAAAATGGTAAGTTTTACATTATGTATATTTTACCATAATAAAAAAAATCTAATCCAAAGCAAAAAATAAACGAACAAAAAAACCCTCTTTAAAAAGAGATAATCAACCAATTTCTTGCTATTTGTACTGCCACCACAAAAACTAGGACTTATAAAGATATTGCTTAAGTGGTAGCCATTAGTTTTTATCTAAAATATAAATATGAAGTTCACACCTAATGGGTACAAAGCACAGTATCTGGGTGATGGGCATATCACATGAACTGTAGAAAAGCAAGACATGTAACCAAAACGTTTATACCCCTATAATATTTTGAAATTAAAAAAAAAAAGGAATTTAGAAAAGTATATTGCTAGGCTCAAAAATATGCACGCTCGGTAATTTAACTTTTGTAAGTCTATCCCAAAAAATTACCAGAAATGCCAAAAAGGACTTAAGGACAAAGATGATCATTTAAGCATTATATTACAAGGATAAAGTGAAATATCCAAATACTCAAGTAAAAGGGCAAATAAGTAAATCTTGAAATAACTGTATGATAGAATTACATGTCTTTTAAAGATCATTTTTACAAAAGTTTTAATTTTATAACAGTTCTTTATGATACAATGTTAAGTGTAAAAATCAGTGTGTAAACTTGTTAATGCAGTATCATCTGAAAAACAACACCAAAAATATTAATATTAAATAGCCTCTATTTTTGGATAGTGAAAAAATAAATAAATAAAATACAAATACAAAATCTATCCCATTTGCACTGCAGAGATGGAGGTTTATATAAAAACAAATACTGGCCAGGCACAGTGGCTCATGCCTGTAATCCCAGAACTTTGGAAGACTGAGGCAGGAAAATTGCTTGAGGCCAGGAGTTTGAGATCAGCATGGGCAACTTATCATCTCCACAACAAAAAAAATTAAATTAAATTAAAAAATCAGCCAGGCATGGTAGTGTGTACCTGTAGTTCTAGCTACTCGGGAGGCTGGGGCAGGAGGATAGCTTGAACCCAGGAGTTGGAAGTTCCAATGAGCTGTGATTGCACCACTGCATTCCTGCCTGGGCAACACAGCAAGACCCTGTCTCAAAACAAAACAAAATAGAAGGGAAAAAATACCCAAATACTGTATAAACCCTAATACTTTAAAGATCATTTTCTATGTCATTAAATGAACAAAATAGTGCACATAAAAAATGTACATAGCAAACAAAGCAAAACCCTTTGCCTAACTTGCATTTGAATGTGTTTGTGACCCACATGCAGTCATGGCCAGGAACCCTCAAAGCACAACTTACCTGGGCAAGCCTCCAAGGTCTAGGTCACCACCGATGTAGGGGCCTGGACACAGAATGACCCAGAGCCCCACGTCTGAAGCTATGGTTATAAAAGCCCTAGGAAGCAAAGGAACAACAATAACTTCACAGTAAAAGTGTGTTCCAACTCCCAAAAAAGATTCTGCAGACGTTTTCTTCCATTTGCGGCTGGATGCTGATAAGCACAGTGGTTTGGAAGTTACGTGTTGAAGATGGTGAAAGCACAAGACAGAAAGACCCTGAATCCCTTCAATTATTTTTTGGAAGAGAGACACATGCTCACCAGAAATACCTATTTTAGATTCTAACTGAATGGAAATAAACCTTTATTGTTAAAAGATTTTGAGGCTTACCTGTTGCAGCAACTAATACCACCTTAATTAATTTATAATGTTTTCTCACATCTCTGACTTTGCCCCTGCTAGATCCTTTGCCTGAAATACCACTCAGCCCTGTCTGCTTAACTCCTGCGCAGCCTTGAAATTGACCTCAGCTGTAGCTTCACTGTTGTCTTCCCTGGTCTGACCCCCTGGTTTGGGCTGCATATCCTTAGCGTGTTGTATTGGCCTCCTTCTCTTCAGGGCATCCCTATTCTTGAAAGCACAAAGTGTCTTATCGATCTCCAGCACCAAAGCCAATGTCTAAATACATATTTTTGAATAAAAAGTCATTCTACTTCTGTCATGTCTTAGAAACCCTGGAAATTATAGCCCAGAAATCTCCTCTTACAACTGACAGAGCAGGTTTTTGTTTTTTGTTTTTTTTGTTTTTGTTTTTTTTTGAGACAGAGTCTCACTCTGTTGCCAAGGCTAGAGTGTCGTGGCATCAGCCTAGCTCACAGAAACCTCAGACTCCTGGGCTCAAGCAATCCTCCTACCTGAGCCTCCGGAGTAGCTGGGACTACAGGCATGCACCACCATGCCCAGCTAATTTTTTCTATATATATTTTTAGTTGTCCATACAATTTCTTTCTATTTTTAGTAGAGATGGGGTCTCACTCTTGCTCAGGCTGGTCTCAAACTCCTGACCTTGAGCGATCCTCCTGGCTCGGCCTCCCAGAGTGCTAGGATTACAGGCGTGAGCCACCACGTCCAGCCTAAGAGCAGGTTCTTCATCATAAACTAAACCTGGAGCACTTCTGAACCACACTGTGAGCAATAACGCACCAGAGCACTAAGGTCTGTGCTCCACTGTAAATAACAGATTCACTGCTCAGGAGGAAACAAAACTACCTGAGCTCCCTGAAGGCTCCCAAAGCAGAAAGTAAGGAGCCCCCTCTTGCTTCATCTGATCCCCACAAGTCAAATCCCTGTCTCTGGGCAATTTAAGCATTAACACGTACATCAAATCCAGGTTTCCAGTGAAAACAAATTGGTCTATTCTTGGCTCATGGAGGTTCCAGGGAACATGCCTGCAATGGGAAAGAGAGAGAAATATAAGAACCTCACCCTTGACTTGACTTGATTCCATGTTGGATCCTCCAGTTTTAATACAGCACCTAGGTTACCTCTAACATGAAGGAGGTTAAAGGTTTCAATAGCCAAACCTCTGTGTGTGCACTATGTATTATCTACAAAATTTCCTCCCTCTAATGCCCAGCAAAGCCCCAAGTAGCCAATGTTTTTCCATAATTCCGGACCTCAGGTAAGATAGGAATGTATGTAATTTGGGGGGGGATGCACCCACAGATTTCTTCTTTTAAGTGTTCATAAAAACATGCAAGAAATTTAAATCTACATCTATAATGGCAAAAAAATCTATTTTCCATAAAACAGAAAACAGAAAGATCTGAAACTTTTACAGGACTGGATGATACAATACTATTTAAATGAATAAGATGAAATCCAACAACTAACAACATAAGATTCATAATGCCCCGTATCAATTTAAAAATTACTAGACAGACAAAGAAACAGGAAAATATGACTTGTAACTAGGGGTAAAAATCAATCAATAGAAACAAACCCAGAAATAACACATATGATGAAACTAGCAGAAAGAAATATTACAAAAGTATGCAAATATACAGCATATCTTTAACAAGTAAAGGAAAACATGACCATAATGAGAGGGAAAAAATTAAAGATATAAAAAAGAACTAAATGTAATTTCTAGATTTTAACAAATATAATACATAAATTAAAAAATATATACAGTGAAAAGCACTCTGGATACTATTAACAGCAGAAAATGAAAAATTTATCAGTTAGAACTAACAGCAGAGTAGATAGCAGAACAAAAGGTCAGTGAACTTTAAGATATAACAAAAGAAGAAAGCTATCCAAAATGGTAACAAGAAGAAAAATAAGATGAAAAAAAATTGAACAAAGCATCAGTCATGTGTGAAATCTTATCAAGAAGTTGAACATTTATGTAATTGGAGTCTCCGTAAAAAAGAGAAAAGCAAAAAAACCTTTGAAGAAATTTTTCCAAATTTTACAAACACTATAAACCAACAGATTGAAGAATCTCAACAAACACAAGTAGAATTAAAAAAAAAAAACTATGTTGGGCGGATGTGGGTCGGAGAGGGGATGGGTGTATACATACATAATGAGTGCGATGCGCACTGCCTGGGGAATGGACACGCTTGAAGCTCTGACTCGGGGTGGGGGATGGGGAGTAAGGGCAATATACATAACCTAAACTTTTGTACCCCTACAATATGATGAAATAAGAATTAAAAAATAAATAAATAAATAAATAACTATACCCACGCATGTGATAATCAAATAGCTGAAAACTGGCAAAACAGAGAAAATCTTAAAAGTAGTGAGGGGGAAAAATGACAAATCATGTACAGAAGAAAAAAAGATAAGAAGTATAGCAGATTTGCCATCAGACAACATGCGAGTCAGAAGACAATGAAGAAATATCTTTGAAGTACTAAAATTAAAAACAAAAACAAAAAACGGTTGACCTAAAATTCTACACCCAGTGAAAATATCTCTCAAAATTGAAGATGAAAGAAATATTTCAAAAAAACCAAAGCACAGGCCCCATTAACTGACCAGAATGAAATAAAATTTTATGATTATTTTATAGAAAATAATGAGCTAAAATATAGAAAATGTATTTTCTAAACTTTCTTAATAATTCTTAAGTCAAGAGAAATTCAAAAATTTCATTTTGTAAATGTTTCTTTAGCCCAATAAGTCTTTCTCTGTAAATTTTCCTAAGGAAATAAGCCGATAAGTAACTTTGTACCTAACCATGTATATACAAAGTTATTTACTGCAGCATTGCTTGTAATAACAAAAACTGGAAATACCCTATTTTTTGACCAATATCATATTTTTTAAGTATATTATTGTTTAGATAGAGAAGCACAATAGTTAAGATTATGGGCATGAAAGTCCAATAGACCTGAATGAATCTCAGCTCTGCCACTTCAAAGTTTAGGCAAGTTACTTAATCTCTCCAAATGTCAGTTTCCTCACTTATAAATAGGAAGAAAATAATGTATGCAAAGTTTATTATATTGCCTGACATGTGATGAGGATTTTATAGCTAAAATGATGATGATGATGATGACCATGAACAGAGAGAACAATGGCAACAAAAATTAGGACCAATATATAAAACATAATTATTTAGCAATAATTAAAATGATGGTGTGTTAGTTATATGTGTAAAATATGTAAAGATAGTAATACATTGTTATATGAAAAGTATATCATAAAACAACATGTAGAGTGTAAGCCCATTTTTGTCAAAAATACAATAAGCGTGTATTACTTTTATAAGCATAAAAATGGAATATTCATTAAAAATATAGTTTTAACTTATTCTGTAAGTTAAAAAAATTTTAATCTCATTTTCTCTTTGTCGCTATTAAAAATATTACATAGTTATAAAAATTAAACTATGTAATATTTTTACTAGTGACAAAAGAATGTATTAATATACCAAGAATTCATAGCCTCAAAAGTTTATTAATAAATAATAGAAAATAAAAATGCTTTAAGCAGTCATCAACGTACTAGAAAAAAGAAAGTGAAGAAATGCAATAGAAAATTTGTTTAAACTAAAGCAAAAAATATTTAGAGGAGTAAAATTTATTTCTAAAGAGACTGCTTTTAAAAAACTATTAAAATATACAAAGTTGTAGAAAAACTAATCAAGGAGAAAGGGAGTTAGAAAAAAAGAATTAAACATTCTGTGTATAGACCTGTATTTTAGAGTAAGCACATGATTCTGACAAATGAGGGAACATTTATTACAGAAGAATTCCAGTTTATTAATATCAAAAGAATGACAGAATTACAAATTGCCATTTTGCAACACCCCCCACCCAAGGAAACAATTGTTTTGGGAAGTGATAAACAATGAATGAAACCACTAGATTAAAGATTGATGGAGAAATTTATAATGAAAAAAGTAGGCTACTGCCATCTGAACCCACTGATCAATCTAAACATCACTAAAAGTGAGATAACTAAACATTACTTGTCAACAGTGACACATTTTTTTCCCCAAACATGTTGACTATATACCTAAGTAAAGCTCTACAGCTAACTTCTAGTCATGAAAATGCAGAGAACAGAAGAACATGTTAAATGACACCACAAAGTAACAGACACAATGTGGGATACTCTATAGGAGAAGAGTTCCAGATTCTGCACAAGTCAACGCCAGCAGGGAGACAGAAAGAAAACAGCAGTCGTCAGAACTAAGAGAGACACAAGAGAAAAACCAAAGGTGATGTGCAGAGCTGGTTTAAATGCAAATTTGAAGAGATCAACTCTAAAGAAACACTTTTAGATAGATGAGGAAATCTGATTGTCAAAGTTTTATCTAATACCAATTAAAAAGATTCTTTGAATTAAATGACAATGGAGACACAACTTATCAAAATCTATGGGACACAGCTAAAGCAGTCCTGAGAGGAAAATTTATTTCCATTAATGCCTATATCAAAAAGACAGAAAACTTACAAATAGACAACCTAATGAATAGACTC
>CM052438.1:98413137-98459719 GCA_028533085.1 Varecia variegata | reverse complement strand
AACCTGGTCAAGTTTGGATGGACAGAGACATTTATCTTTAGAGCCCTATTTGGGCTGAAATTCCTGATACAGGTGCACATTTTCAGCCTCATCCAAACATGGGAGGCTTTGGGTATAAGCATCCACCCCCTATGATCTTTCTAAAAAATATTCCAGTACCCACAGAGCCACCTGCTAGCTTTACAGAGTCTCCTATTAAGTCTTTTATCAGCCGGTACTCTACAGGCCAGGTCACTGTTGAAACTGGGAGTTGAAGTCTGAACATAGCAAGAGATGGAATCCAGAAATTCAGTTTACTAATAATAATACCACTACTGATTACACTGAATTTACCCCTAATGAGCAGGGTGAATATAATTACCTACTTCACTTCATTGGAACCTGCTATTTGACAAAAAATATATGTAAAAATGTTCAATAAAGTTATATCAGTGTTTAACTATACTTGCTGTTAGTCTTTCTTTTGCTGTTTCCTTCTCTCTGGTTCCTTCCTTGGAGGTCACTTCTCGCTGGGTCTCCTGTTTCCCTCTCTCTGGTTTCTTCATTCGAGAGCACGTGGAGGGGAGGGGTTGGCGGGGGCAGCTGGTGTAACTGGAAGGGGAGATTGCATCAGCTGGAAGTGACTAAGCAAACCTGAAGCGGAAACACGTTGTCAAAGGCGCAATGGGGCAGGGGAAAGGGTTGGGATTAACCTCACCTATGAGATGTGCCAGGGTTGCCACCGCCAATATCCCTAATGAGCACAGATACAAAAATCCTTAATAAAATACTAGCAAATCAAATTTAATAATACATTAAAAAGATTACTCACCATGACCAAGTGGGATTAATCCCTGGCATGCAAGGATGGTTCAACATACACAAATCAATAAACATAACACAGCACATAAACAAAATTATGGACAGGCTGGACACAGTGGCTCACACCTGTAATCCTAGCACTCTGGGAAGTCAAGGCAGGAGGACTGCTTGAGCTCAGGAGCTGGAGACCAGCCTGAGCAAGAGCAAGACCCCTACTAAAAAATAGAAAAAATTAGCCAGGAGTGGTGGTACATGCCTGTAATCCCACCTACTCTGGAGGCTGAGGCAGGAGGATCACTTGAGCCCAGGAGTTGGAGGTTGTTGTGAGCTATGATGACATCACTGCACTCTAGCCTGGGCAATAGAGCGAGACTCTGCCTCAAAAAAAAAAAAAAAAAAAAAAAATCAAAGACAAATACCATATGGTCATTTTAATAGATGCAGAAGAAACATTTGATAAAATTCAACATCTTTCATAATAAAAACACAATAAATTTGGTATGGAAGGAATATACCTCAACACAGTAAAAGCCATATATGACAAAGCCACAGCTAACATATTACTGAAGAGAAAGAGAAAGTTGAAAGCTTTTTGGCTAAGATCTGGAACAAGATAAAGATGTCCACTTTCATCACTTTTATTCAACATAGTACTGGAAGTCCTAGCCAGAACAGTTAGGCAAGAGAAAGAAATAAAAGGCATCCAGATTGGAAAGGTAGAAGTCAAATTATTCTTGTTTTCAGATGACATGATTATATACATATAAAACCCTAAAGACGCCACCAAAAAACTATTAGAACTAATAAATGAATTCAGTAAAGTTGCAAAATACAAAATCAACATAGAAAAATCAGTAACATTTCTATACACCAATGGTGAACTATCTGAAAAAGAAATATAGAAAGAAATCCCATTTACAACTGCTATAAAAATAAAATAAAATAAAATACCTAGGAATAAATTTAACCAAGGAGGTGAAAAATCTTTACAATGAAAACTATAAAACATTGATGAAACAAATTGAAGAATACACAAATAAATGAAAATAAATCCTGGGTTTTTGGATAGGAAGAATTAGTATCGTTAAAATGCCCATACTGCCCAAAGCAATCTACAGGTTCAATGCAATCTCTATCAAAATACCAATGACAGTCCTCACAGAAATAGAAAAAACACTCCTAAAATTTTTATGGAACCACAAAAGATTTCAAATAGCAAAAACAATCTTGAGCAAAAAGAACAAAGCTAGATACATCACACTACCTGACTTTAAAATATACTATTATTAATAATATAAATCTAGATCAGGTGCAGTAGCTCACAGCTATAATTTAGGCACTTTGAGAGGCTCAGGCAGGAGTTTCTTTTGAGCCCAGAATTTGAGACCAGCCTGGGCAACATAGCGAGAGCCTATCTCTACCAAAAAAAAAAAAAAAGAAATTATCCAGGCATAGTGTTGCATTTCTGTAGTCCCAGCTATTCAGGAGGCTGAGGCAGAAAGACTGCTTGAGCCCAGGGGTTCCAGGCCTGCAGTGAGCTATGATGGCAACACTGCACTTCAGCCTGGGCAAGAGGGTGAGACCCTGTCTTTAAATAAATAAATAAAAATAAATAAATCTACAGTAACCATAACGGCATGGTACTGGCATAAAGACAGACACATAGACCAGTGGAACAGATTGAGAGCCAAGAAATAAATCCACACATTTATAGCCAACTGATTTTCAACAAAGTTGCCAAGAATACACATTGCGGAAAGGACAGTACCTTTAATAAATGTTGCTGAGAAAACTGGATATCTACATGCAAAAGAAGGAAACTAGACCCCTATCTCTCACCATATATAAAAATCAACTCAAAATGGATAAAAGTCTAAATGTAAGACCTGAAACTATGCTACTGCTAGAAGAAAACATCAGGGAAATACTTCATGCCATTGGACTAAGCAAGGATTTTTTGGAAAAGACTTCAAAGCACAGACAACAAAAGCAAAAACAGACAAATGAGATTACATCAAACTAAAAAGTTTCTGCACAGCAAAGGAAACAATCAACAGAGTGAAGAGACAACCTACAGAATAGAAGAAAGGATTTACAAACTTTGCATCTGACAAGGGGATAATACCCAGAATATATAAACAAAAATTAAAAAATTATTTTAAAAGCATGTTTACAGTGACCTTTTATATCTGTATATGCAAAATCCTCATAATAAGTACCAGTGCAGAAATAACATGTGGTAACATCATGTTCTCAAAAAAAGAATATATAAGGAATTCAAAGAACTTAATAGCAAAAATCCAAATAATCCAATTTAAAGATGGGCAAAAGACCCAAACAGACATTTCTCAGAAGAAGACATACAAATGGCCAGCAAGTATGTGACAAAATGTTCAACATCACTAAAATCATCAGGGAAATACAAATCAAAAACACAATGAGATATCACCTCACTCCAGTTAGACTGGCTATTATCAAAAGGCAAAAAATAACAAATGCTGGTGAGGATGTGGAGAAGGGGAACACATACACTGTTGGTAGAAATGTAAATTAGTACAGCCCCTATGCAGAACAGTATGAAAGTTTTTCAAAACACTAAAAATAGAACTACCATATGATCCAGCAATCCCAATTCTGGGTATATATGCAAAGGAAAGGAAATCAGTACGTCAAAGAGACATCTGCACTCCTATGTCTACCTCAGCACTTTTCACAATAACCAAGAGATAGAATCAACCTGAATGTCCCTCAATAAATGAATGGATAATGAAATGTGGTACATACACACAACGAAAAACTATTCAGTTACGAAAAAGAAGGAAATTCTGTCAACGTGAATGGCAACGTGAATGAACCAGGTGATGTTCTGTGAAGTGAAATAAGCCAGGCACAGAAAGATAAAAGCCGCATCATCTCACACATATGTGGAATCTAAAAAAGTTGGTATCACAGAAGTAGAAGAGTAGAATAATGGCTACCAGAGGCTGAGGATGGGAGGGAAGAAGGGGCTGGAGAGTGAGAGAGGTTGGTCAATGGGTACAAATTTACAATTAGATAAGAAGAATAAATTCTGGTGTTCTATTACAGGGTAGGGTGACTATAGTTAATACTACTGTACTGTATATTACAAGATAGCTAGAAAAGAGGATCTTGACTGTTATCACCACAAAGAAATGATAAATGTTGGAGATTATGGATATGCTAACTACCTTGATTTGATCATTACACAATGTATACATGTATTGAAACATCACATTGTAGCCCATCAAATTATATAATTATTATGTCTCAATTATAAACAAATTTTTAAAAATAATAATCAGCATTATCAGTACTATTATATTAGTATTTGAAATGGTATTAATTATTTATATTTTATATAATATTATTAGCACTATTTTAATATTAGCATTATAGGTGCATTGTGGGGTGAAAATATATTATTTCAAAGTCTGGAATATAGACAAATATTTATTAATTCTGACTTCATTGGTACCCCAATTGTCTAATGGGAGAATATTCAAGATTTTTAAAAATAAAATTTTGTACAAGAAAGGACATCATAGAGCCCTATGAGGCTCAGCTATAAACAATATGTATATTAATGTAAACACTGAACATTGATTTAACCAAAAATCATGATATAACTGTACCAGGAGGGTAGGCAGAGAGAAGACTGGTGGGTGAACAGAAGAGGTGGAGGAGCCATAAATTCTAATTTTCCATATCAAGGGACTAATAAATTTACCTAAAATTTAAAATCAACCAATAGGAGTTTAAGTACATTATTTTGAAATGTGGAGATAGTTCCTACAAGAAACAGATGAATGCTTTGAAAATGAGTCTGCAGAACAGGATTCAAGCATGGAGCAAGATGGGAAAGAGGGTTACAGCTTTTCACTGAAGGCCTTATGAAACTATTTGACTTAAAATTATCTACATATATAACTTTGATATAATAAAAGTTATTTTTAAAAAAAAAAAAAGAAAGAAACAAGATGCCAAAGGCAGTTCTGAGCTGTTTCATGCAGTCCTTTGTCATCGGAACACTGACTGAACAATTGCTGCTGGGGGCTGTTCTGAGGAGAAATGGACTGGGAAATAAAAGTGGCCACCAGACCAAGGAGGACTGCACTCTCCCACGCTTGGGTCAGCGCACCTGCAGGTAAGGTGTGCACAGAAGGAAATAGCAGCCTCTCTTTTGGTACATTTTGGAGGTCAGGCTTGTTAGTTAGATCCACATGCCCAGTTATGTATGGAATCTGATACCTACTGCCCGCCCCCCATGCAAATGGGGTGAGGTCAGGTTTATATGTAGTATCCAGGGACCCATCAAAGAGTTAATGGTATTGGAAAAGCACTGGCTATGGGTCCGATTTGTCTGTAGATAAATTACAAAGCAACCTTAAAATGACTTGCATGCATTTGACAGGGAGAAAGGCCCAATCATCTCCAACACTGCCAATGCCAATAGATGGACACTCCTCATGTAAGGAAATAGGAGTCCTGTTCAAGGGCACAGGAGGGGTTCTGAGAGCCTGTGGCAGGAGAGCTTGTTCTGGTTGTGATGTTAGCTCTAATTCAGATGGGGCAGGAACCCCTGACAGGCTAAAGAGGGTGGTGAGAGCACAGGGATGGCTCAGCTCTGGGAGGCTTTCTACTGGAGCCCAGGGTCTTCTGCCCAGCAAGCACCCTCACAGGGGTATCCCACCAGAGTGACCCTGTGTGGACGGCAGAGGTGTGGGGCCCATGGGCAGAGCTTGTGCACCCAGAGGCAGAGGAAGGCCCATCCTGGGACCCTGAGGGCTGGACTCAAGCCCAGCCTGAGAAGGTCATCCTTAGTGATAGCAAGTGGAAGAAATACGTTCTTTGATGGCAGGAACCATATTTTAAGCATCTTTGTGTCCCTAACACAGCCTTTCTCCCCACGCCATGACAAGTGCGTGCATTTCCTTTAGACAGCTTGCATTCAACAAGTATTAGTTGCAGCAGAAAATGCAAGTGTTAGTTAGTCTCTCAGAACACCAGTCTGTATGTAACAGAAAATACTGTATTACTTAGCCTTGAATTCTCTGGGTCTTAAAAAAAGAAAAGAAAATACTGTATTTCCTACCAACCCCCATCCCTACCCCATCCCGGGAAAATATGTGCTTGTAATGAAGGAATTCTTAGATCAGGAAAATTCTCTATAAAAATCCTTATCTTTTAACCAAAACTATAAATTGAGTTCTAGTAAATTTCCAAGTTACTAAATTTACCAAATTCTTAATAATAAGGAGGCTTATTTTAGAGTGACATTGTTAGTGGAAGAATTTGTAAATTGTTGTTTCCAGGAATTAGTCAAGTCTATTGGAAAAACAAATACAAATATACAAAGATTATGTTTTTTAAAAGTTAAAAACCAACTTATAGAACCAGATCAATGGCCTACATTAGTGGCCTGGGTGAATTTTATTCAATGATGTAGTAGTTCCAAATATCTGAAAAGATTCTACAACTAAAAAAAAAAAAAAAAGAAATCTCAGATAAGAAAAGAAATTTTGAAAGTACCCATCAGGAAAGGCTTTAGGAACCCTGAACCCCTTCCTCACTTCATCCATTTTATTTTATTAGACTGTATATTTTAGAGTAGTTTTAGGTTCACAGGGAAGCTGAACAGAAGGTACAGAGAATTCTCAAATACTGCCTGCCTTCCACACATGGCTTCCCCATTACCAATATCCCCATCAGAGTGGGACATTTGTTACAATCAATGAACCTACACAAACACATCATCATCATTCAAACTTACATTAAGAGGTTACTCTTGGTGTTGTACATTCTGTGGGTTTGGACAAATGTATAATGACATGCATCCACCACGATAGTGTCATACAGAGTAGTTTCACTGCCCTAAAAATCCTCTGTGCTCCACCTACTCATCCTTCCTTCCCCAAGCCCCTGGCAACCACTGGTCTTTTTCCTGCCTCCATACTTTTGCCTTTTCTAGAATGTCATATAATTGGAATCATATAGTATGCAGCCTTTTCAGACTGCCTTCTTTCACTTGGTAATATGCATTTTTTTTAGGGTTCCTCCAGGTCTCTTCATGGCTTGATAGCTCATTTGCACCTCATGCTTTTTAAAAGAAATATAAGTTTCACTTACACAGTATGCAAACAAAATTTTATGCTCTTAATATCTGGATTATTTCCACCCTAACCACAATTTAGGAGCAAAGCTTCCTAATATTCCTAATAGTACAACAAGCAAGTGGGCAAGTCTGGGAAATGCACATCCACAGTGCCTCTGAAGTAAGAGAAGGAAGAAGGAAGGAAGGAAGAAAGAAAGAGGCAGGGAGGAAAGATAGGAGGGCATTTTCTCTCTGTTTCTCCTTCTCTTGTTATCTAAAACACAATATGGGAGAAGCAAGTTTCCTTAAAGAAGTGAAATGTCAGAATATAGGGAAACAAAGGCAACTTTTATTCTTATTTATCTCAGTCCCTGCCCTCCTTCAGTCCACCCTCCAAAGAACAACAAGAATGATCTAAAAACCTTGATCAAATCATCTCATTCCTTCCCCTATGTGAACCTATTTGATGGTTTCTCAGAGCACTGAGGATAAAAATCCAAACTCCTTACCTTACCCAAAAGGCCCACAGCCCTGCCTCTCTAGGACCACCAAGAGCTGAACTGGCCCAGGTTAAAAAAGAAAATTCTGGATGACATGTTGGACAATCAGCATAGCTGAGCTTGGGCTGCCTTCTGGACCTTGAGATGCCAGTGTGTGGATTTTGCCCTCTCTCTCGTTCTCAGCCCCTGCTGGTCTCTCCCCGGAGTCTCCTCTTGTTATTTTCCTCCAGCCATTGAAATCGGTTTTCACTTCCTCACGCACACATTACTCTCTTTTCTGACCTGGAGACTTTTGAAGGAGCTTGAGAAATTTCACCCCAAAATATGACTCCTTGGTATAAAGAGTATTTTGAATTAAAGGCCCTTAGAAGATTAAAAGGCATTGGAAGGGGTTTCCCTCTATCTGCATAAACCAGATGGACCCATCACAAGACAATCGACTTCCCTTCCCCTCCATGTCATCTATCTCACTATATTGTAGGAAAGAAGATCAAAAATGCAACCAGACCTGGCCCAAATAATTTTAAACATAATACCTGTCTCTCAGGTTAATTTACAAGTCAATCTGTTTCCCCATCCATTCACCCTCCTTAGCAACTATTTATTGCCCCTAAACAGAATTACCTATATTCCTTGTCTCCTCCTCCCCTCTTAAAGGAGGGTATAAAAATATCCCAATCCCACTGGGCTACTGGGTAATCACTCTGCGATTCTCCCTGTGGACACAGTAAATAAACCTCTTTCTCTTATTAATCTGCCCTAATTGTGAGTTGATCTTTCAACAAACTTTTGGGGGAAAGGGGACGTTTTCTCCTCACCCCTACATTTTCCATTTGCTGTCCTCCAGATCTGAAATGTTCTTCCTCCTGCCTTCAAGGGGACAGCTCCTTCTCATACTGAGTGTCAGCCTAGGATCTATTTCTAAACGAGCATTCCTCCCCTCCATTTTCTCTTCCCCAATCCTTTGTTTCCTTCAGAGTACTTACCAAAATTTAAGTGATTTTCTTTGCCTATTTACTTTTTTACATATGTCTTCTGACAACAGGGATAGTATACAATGAGCTAGTATAGCACCTGGCACATTATCTACTCTCAATAAGTATTTGTTGAGTAAATACATAATTTAGAAAGCCACTTAATGAAGACAGAGTCCTTCTGAATCAAGAGAAACAGCTACCATGATCAAGACAAGGGTGCTCAGGAATGCTTGAGAAAGAAGGTACATCGCTTTGGGATCAGTGAGCATAGAGGCCCAGGACTATCTCTGATGACTAAAAAAAGCAGTCATTTAGAAAAATAAACTTTGATCTTTGTGAACTGATTTCATTTTCCCTTAGGCCAAAGAAACAGGCATGATTTAACAGATTATGATGGAAATCACGTTCAGCTTTGTCACAGACATTTCATACTGACACTTTGCTCATGCTAATCTTACTCATGAAAGGTGATGGTCATAAAAATACTTATCAGATCATAACGGATTACATGCTTAGATACTTCAGAAGATGGGTCTGTATACACATCTGTGACCTGTGGTTCTAGGAAATAACTGCTCTGGGGACTAAAATGGATGCAGTTGGATCCTCTGTGCCTGTAAATGCCGACCATCTAGCATTTATAACTCAGATGCAATTGCATTGGTTTATGATAAGAGAATTGTCCAGGAAAACCCATCGAAGTGTTCATTGTTAAAGAAAAAAACTAATGGCAAGAGACAAGCAGTATTATTTATTTATTTATTTTGCCTAAAAGATACCCCCCAAAATCCATTAAATATTATAAAAGGGGAAGCCTGAGGTTTTGGTCATATCACACTGGCTCTCCTCAACTAAGGACATTTCCTAGTTAATAGTAGAGAACCTGTGGTGAAGCTGGGACATTATTCTAGCTTGGGGCAGGTAATTTGTGTCTAGAGAAGGACCAAAACCCCAAGTCAGGTTGGAGAAGAGAAGTGGAAACTATTTTTTAGTTATGAAAATACTATATATTTAGAAGTTCACTGTCCTACTAACACTCCAGCTGTTCTCCAAACCTCCCCAAAACATTGCTGCCACTCTACTTACCGAAGAGATGGTTCTCTGAGAGCCAACACAAGACAGCTGGCATGAGGCTTGCCAATCAACCAAAGATGTGTCACAAATGCATAAGAGTGGTTACAATAATTGCAGATGGTTCTTGGGAAAAGTAATTTTGGAATACAGATCTTTCTCACAGGAAAATATATATGATTTTCCCCTTAAGGGCGAACCTGGAAGTCCAACCAGAGTGCCCTTTGAGTGAGCGATCACCTGGCATGGGATGCAGAGAGTCCTTCTCAATAACAACAGGTGGTTATTTAACACAGAGGGAAGAAGCAATGAGTGGGAAAAAATTCCAGAGCATCAAACAAGTGAAATTGGACTTGGGTCTCAATCCAAAGGATGATGGTGGGGTCAGACAAAAGAGATGAAGTCAAATGGTCACAAACTGGTCAGACACTGGGATTGTGTTTAGTGAGAGTAATAGAAAGAACAGGTGGAGTGATTAAGGCCATTTCCACAAACAGAACCAGATGTAAGAGTCATGGAGGGTTTGTTTGACAGGGCTGGGTTTAGATATTCCTAACATTCCCTGTGACCACCCTTAACTCCAATAATCCTAATATAACAATCCACAAAGTATGATAAAAGAACATTTCAACAAGAGAAAACTCTTATTTCCTTCATAATAAAGGCAATCAATCCGATTGCGGATATTAGAGAAGGTGATGCAGTATTATGTGAGATTAGAAAAACTTAGAAAACTAATTAAATAAGACTAAATTGATAGACTTCTACAAATAGTTAACTCAATTACTGTATAATTACAGGATTTGGTCAGGGCTCTCTAATGCACCGATGTAAATGAAGCTTTGCAAGCAGTTCTCTTTGAAAATTAATTGAGTGGCTTAAAGAAAGAAAAACAATTTGTCTTTTAAAAAAGAAAGCTACAAGAATGCACAAGTACCTGGCAAATCCAATAAAGATAAAAGAAAGGTCATATTAAATGGTCATCCGAACTATCAAAGTAATAAAAGGTGGCCAAGAGGAAAAATTAAAAAAGTTAAAAGAGGAAAGCCTACCTAACCAGGAGTCAGAAGTCCCCGTTTCTTCTATCACTGCCTTCTCAACCTACTAATTGCAAATTTTAGATAAAACCTTTAATTTTTTCGAGAATTTTTTTCTAGTAATTAGGTTTAGTTTTGTTGGCCTAATATATTTTTGAGTGCCTGCCTACTATACACATTGGGAAAGCACAGAGGAATAAAATACAGGTGCATCCTGTAAGAGTCTGATGGGTTTAAAAAATGCACTACATTGTGATGTATACAATGATGGAAATATATTCAAACCAAGAGTAGTCGGTTTTGTCATTCACACAATAGCCATTTTATGACTGTTTTATGTAAGGCAATATACTAGATTCTGGGATACAATGTTTGATAAGGCATGTTTTCCTGTCCTCAAAGAATTTTAAACTGGTATTTGTGGCAGAAGCATAAAAAAGAATCATCTTATAATGAATGCATTGTTATGTATATACCATATACGTGGTAAGTAAAGTATGTTATAAAATCCCATATATTGAACACTTATCACAAGAGAAAGTGTTTAATTCACTCTAAAAGAATTAGGGAAGTGTTAAAGAAATGAATATAAAAAATAGTACTAGGTCAGTAACATCCCTGCAGCGCTTGGTGAAATATGTTCTCAACATGCTCAGGATTACATAGATAAAATCTCCTGCAAATGAGCTAATAATTAAAAGTTATAAAACACATGAGAAAACAAACTAACATAAAAGAGCGTCACCAGAGATTTAACAAAGCAGAATTAGACTGATAATTTCAGATAACTGAGTAATCTGATAGACAAATTGTATTAGGTGACTTAGAATTGTTAAAGGAATAAAAGAATTCATCAAAAACTGATAGTCAAGAAAGAAACCACAAAGGAAGAACAACTGATAGTAAAAGAGAATCAAATAGAGCTTATAGAAATTAATAAAAATTTATAGAAATTAAAAATTCAATTGAGGGACTAAACAGAACATATATGAAAAAAGAATTCATCAATTAGATTAAAGATACAAAATATAGAAAGTTAAAGATAGGGAAAATAGAAAGTAGAAGTTAAGAAATCGAGAGAATAGATGGGAAAGTCTAGTAATGAAGGTAAAATAACATTGCAGAAAAACAAAAAGAAAGTTTGCCATCAACAGAAAAACATGAAAGCAAATTCTACAGGATAAACTTCAGATAGAAGGAAAACAATATTTGATGAAAGCTCAAAGATGTAGAAATTAATAAAGATCAGAGAAGGTGGTAACTGTAGGGGGATATTTAAACAATCATTATATATAACAATAACAAGAAGATAAATGAAATGAAAGTGTTCAAAGACCCCTAAATTATCTGTAAGGATGATAAAGGTGTTAACAGTAAATATGAACAGTAAAATTTGGGGATGCATATTATAATTTCTGGCTTACCTACTAAAATAATGTAAACAAAGCATTTAAGTCCCCAACTAGAGGGAGAAAAATTATTTAAAATATAAAATCATCCAAAAATGAGAGGAAAGGAGAGAAATAAAAATAAAATTAGTGGAACAATTAGGATAAAAAAATAGATGGCAGATTTAATCCAAATATATCAATTTACATTAATAATACAGGGACTAAATTTTCTAGTTAATGGGCAACATTGTTGGATTAGATTTTTTTTAACCCAACTACATGCTGTTTTTTAAATAGACAGTTAAAGGCTCAAAATTAAAATATGGAAAAAGATATAGTATGCAAATATTAATAAAAATAGTTATGTAAATAGACAAGATGGGCTTTAAGGTAACAAGCATTACTAGAGTCAAAGGGATACTCTTCACAATAATAAAAAGTTCAGTTCACTAGCATGACATAAAATTTTAAAGCTTGCATGTAATTAATAACAGGGCCTCAAATATTTAAAACAAAAATCGATAAAATTCACCAGAATACACATTCTTCTTCAGTGCACATACAACATTTTCCCCGATAATCCATACATTGGTCTATAAAACAAGTTTCAATAAATTGAAATGTGATCACAAGAGTAAACAACCAATTCTCTACAGCACACTTGCCAGAAGATTTTGCACAACTGCAGGCAAATGTAAGTGTTCTGAGAATATTTAAGGTAGGCTAGGCTAAGCTATGCTATTCGGTAGCTTAGGTGTATTAAATGCATTTCTGCTGATGACGCTAGGTTTATTGGGATGTAACTTCATCATAAGTCATGTAGAATCTGTGTTTTTATCAAGTTCTGATGTAAGTAATCTCAATTCTTAGCTTTACACTGAAGGTTCCTACTGCTTCTGCTTTGAAAAATTTGTTTGGGATTTTTGCAATGTCAAATAAAAAGAGACTGTTTCTAGCACAGGCAGACAAAAAGTTTTCAAAGGCAAGGGTCAGAAATTAACTTACTCACCCTAGTAAATATATGTTGAGTACTTCTCCTGTGGTAAGCATTGTTTTAACTGCTGATGAAGCAGAAGAAAATATCCTGTTGCCAAGGAACTGACATTCTAATGTGGGGAACAAATAATAAACTAGAAAAATCAGTACAGGATATACTGGTATGTCAGCTACTGATAAGTTCTAAGGAGAAAGATAAAGCACAAAAGACTGATTACATGTATTCAGGTCTCTCTCAGGGACTTCCCTATCTCCTAGACCCAATGACCAGAGAAATTTTCAAGAAAATGTTAGAATGTTTAATTTGCTATATGGCCAAGAGACAGCTAGATTTAGCAAATAAAAGGACAGGGTGCCTAGTGTAATCTAAAAGTCAATACACAAGTACTTTCTTAGTGTACATACCCCAAATATGGGGAGAGGGGAATACTTATGCTAAACAGTTATTCATTGTTTACCTGGCATTCAAATTTAAACTGAGCATCTGTGTTTTCCTGACCACTCCACCCTGAGGGTATTTCCAACCTGCCTTCTAAGGACTGGATCTGGTTCTCTGTTCTCCAGCTGCCCTACCATTAACTCCTCTGTTTAACAAAACACTGCTTGGGGCCGCTCTCCACCAACTGTGGAAGAAATACTGGCTTTGTCCCATTCTGTAGGTTGTCTATTCGCTCTAATGATAGTTTCCTACAGAATGGGAGAAATTATTTGCATGCTACACATCTGATAAAGGGCTGATAACAAGAATCTATATAGAACTTAAAAAAATTAACAAGAAAAAATCAACCCCATTAAAAAGTGGGCAAAGGACATGAACAGAAACTTTTCAAAAGAAGACAGAATAATGGCCAGCAAACATTTAAAAAAAGTGCTCAACATCTCAAATCATCAGGGAAATGCAAATCAAAACCATAATGAAATATCACCTAACTTCAATGAGAATGGCTTTTATCAAAAAGTCCCAAAACAGCAAATGCTGGCGTGGATGCGGAGAGATAGGAACATTCTTATGCTGGTGGTGGGACTGCAAATTAGTACAACCTCTGTAGAATGTAATATGGAAATACCTCAAAGACCTAGAAGTAGAACTACCATTTGATCCAGCAATCCTATTACCGGCATCTACCCAAAGGGAAAAAAAGACATTTTACAATAAAGACATCTGCACTCGAATGTTTATGGCAGCACAATTCACAATTGCAAAGATGTGGAAACAATCCAAATGCCCATCAATACATGAGTGGATTAATAAAAAGTGTAATATGTACACTATGGAATACTACTCAACTACAAAAAACAATGGTGAACTAGCACCTCTTATCCTTGTTAGAGCTTGAGCCAGCCCATCCTTTGAAGTGAAGTATCACAAGAATGGAAAAACAAGCATCACATGTACTCGCCATCAAATTGGTACTAACTGATCAACACTTAGGTGCTCACATAGAAGCAATATTCATCAGGTGCCGGGTGGCAGGGGGTGGTGGGAATGGGTAAACTCACAACTAATGGGTGTGGAACGCACTGTATGGGGGAAGATCATGCTTGTAGCTCTGGCTTAGGCAAGGCAATGGCATTATATGTAACCAAAATGTTTGTATCCCCATAATATTCTGAAATTGTTAAAAAATTAAAATTAAAAAAAAAAAAGAAATGCTGGATTTGAATATGGTTAGGTCTTCAGCACTTTCCTGGTTGTTAATTCTGGTTGTAGCATTGTAGGAAATACATTGGCCAAAAAAAAATCTAGGGACTTATATTAATAAATACACAGCAAATTCTTTCATTTATAAGTAAACCAGGTTGGCACAAACATTAGTGAACAGAGGAAATAGTGGAAAGTCTGTGGAAGGAGGGCAAAGAGAACAGATTTTTTAAATCCTAGAAGACTATAAAAACTAAATTCAGGAGCCAGGACAATGACGTGGAAGTTGTAGTGGCAGTAACGTGTAGCCCTAATAAAAAGCCCTAATAAAAAAGTCTGACTCAGTCTGGGATTGAGCAAGCCTTGGCAGGTCCCCCACCCCCTCATCTCTTCCCTGAGTGTCACAGCCACATGTCCACATGCCTACTCAATAGTTCACCAAAAGGGTGGCCTTGCTGAAATAACAAGAAAATATCTAATCTCGCAATTTCCTAATAACAGTTAAAGATCAATCCTATGAGTTCTTCCACTAACAGGGACCCCGTGGGAGTTGTGTTTTGCACAACTTCTGAAAATGAGCTACAGCCTCAACCATATCTTGAGGAAAGAGTCACTTCTCCTGTGATAATCCCATAATCCCATCTCTAGGAAAGGCGGGGGAAACCAACTCTTGGACTTTGACATCCTGGCGCAGCTTTTGTTATCACTGACAGCCATCACTATTTTTTTTTTATCTTCGTCCCCCTTAAAATTAGCAAGCTGCTTGGCCTCAATGCTGGCACCCCCTACTCTTTCTTTGGGATGCCATGCCATCTCCCTGTTCTCCCTCTCTTTCCTCTCTCTCACTCTCTTATACTCTCTCCTCTAAGAAGATTAAACAAACTTTTTTACATTTATATATCCTAATCTTTTCGTGAGAAATCTTTCTCCACCGTGTAGTGAGCACCTACTAGGCTTTCCACTCTAACATTCATGTGGATGTTTCATCTGAGATGAGTATAGTCTCAGTCTCTGGAAAATTTAACTCCATATTCCTATCTTCAAATTGCACTTCCTAACTCCATTGCCTTAGCGTGGGCGGGTCCCCTCTCCCTGGGCTTACCGTAATATCTAACTAGTCTCCCTGCCCTGTCTTATCCAACTCCAATGTGTTCCCTACATCTCTACCAAACACACTTTCTAAAAAGCAAATCTTTTAAGATGCTTCCCATCTTAAAATCCATCAGATCTCTTCATTACCATTTTTCATTGGGTTATTTGTTTTCTTGTTACTGAGTTGTTGAAGTTCCTTATATATTTTGGAAATTTACCCCTTATCAGAGATTCAGTTTGCAAATCTTTTCTTTTAGCCCATAGGTTGCCTTTTCACTCTATTGATTGTTTCCTTTGCCACACAGAAGCTTTTTAGTTTGATGCTTTCCTGCTTGTCTATTTCTGCTTTTGTTGCCCTTGCTTTTGGGGTTACATTCATGAAATCATTGCCAGGACCAATGTCATGATTTTTCCTCTTTATTTTCTTCTAGGAGTTTTATAGCTTTATGTTTTAATTTAAGTCTTTAATCCATTTAAGTTTAGGTCTTTTATCTATTTTGAGTTGATTTTTGTGTATGGTATAAGATAAGGGTTCAATTTCATTCTTATGCATGTGGGTATACAGTTACCACAGAATAAAATCCAACTCCTTGGCAAATAATGTCCGTTTACAGTGTAATTACGGGGGTAGGGAGTAAGGAGTGGTACAATAACCTTCTCAGAGCTTTGGGCCTCTGAGGCCTTGCCTCTGGCCAGGCATGCCCATGAGGAATGCTATGGGACACAGGGCTTCCTGAACCCTGCCCTCACGGGCCTGATGCTTACAAATTGAAGCCCAGGCTCAACCACCTGCCTCATCACTGCCCTGTCCTCCCACCTTTCCTCGGCTCAAACCCTTGGTCACCTGTGCTATCCCTAAGCAATCTGTTAACAGCAGTGCAGAGAGTGGAGGTGATACTGAGGCTGCCCCTGTGCAGCCAGAGAAGGGGAAGGCTCACTCTGCATCCCTGCCTGGGCACCACATTCCTCCCCTCCCAAACCCTAATCCCTGGCAACACTAACTTGGTTTTGACCTCTATGATGACATTATTTCAAGAATGCCACATAAACAGGACGACATAGTATTTAACCTGAGTTTGCCTTTTCACTCACCATACTTCCCTGGAAGCCACATTCTTGTGTCCAGTTCTTGTTCTTGTGTGTTCAGTTGACTTTTGATGGTGTGTCTTGCCTCTTCCTGTTTCAGATTTGTCAGTAGCTGCAATTAGTATCTCATTGGTGATGATGGCTTCTTTCCAGTCTTTTTCTGTTTGTTCAATAAACACTGACTTCCCTACTATGTGCCTGGAGAGCACTGAGGATAAGGAAATGAATTAGATGTCGCTCAGACTCTGACGACATTAAAGTCTGGTGGAAGAATCTCATGCCCGCAGACTGGTTTACATACAAAAGAGAAAAGAATGGTACTTCCAGATTTTGTGAGAAGGATCAGAATATGTGTGTGAGAGGGTCAGGACCTTCATCTGGGTGAGGGCTAGGGAAGGTAACCAGTGAACTGTCTTAAAGCATTGTTTATATAACTCTTTATAAAAACTTGAGAAAACCGTAATGCCCACATTAAAGTTGGAGCAGGGCGAGAACTGAACCAACATTGAGTAGACTGCACTGGAAATAAATCATAGGCCCCACTTCTCCAAAGCAGTGACAGCTCCTTCAGGCTATTGATACCCTGCTCCTTGGCTGGGGAGAACTGGTATTCCCTCTTTCTGTCCTGTGGGGACTAAGAATGCCTGGCCAGAGGCAGAGCTAAATTCCTTTCTGTTTGTGGTGACAGGAGGTGAGTATTCTAGTACTCTCTCCAGACCCAGATGTTCTGAGCTAGGGATCCAGAGACTGGGTGAAAAGGGACAAGTAACTAGGAGAGAAAGATGAAAGGAACTGGTGCACTCACAGCAACACACTCACTCACAGAGACGTGATGGGGAGATCCCATTCAGCCTAGAGCAGGTGAAGAGGCTTTGGGGGCCCTGCCTTGTCCTCACAAGGGGGTTGTGGCAATAAATTTTCCTCCATTCTAAGCAATGAAAGAACATTTTGTCATCCTGGCTTATTCTGTCCCTTCTCATCCACTCCTTGCCACAGGTCACAAAGCATCTATAAAATAGAATTTGATTTTCAGTTGGAAGGACTGGTCCATTGGGTCTCCCACTCTACTCTCTGGCCTGAGTCCCTCTTCTCTTCCTTCCAGTGGGGGTTACTAACCTGGAATCGTGAAGTGGTGACGCAGAGACCAGCTGTTCTGGTCTGTTTACCTTAGCGCTATGGCAGTCCACCCTACCACACTGACGTGGAGAGTGTCCATTGACATGGCGCTTTGTGATCCTAACACCCAGGAATAGCAAGGCTTTCTCAGTGCCAAAGAGAAAAGAAATTTTGGGTGAAAATAATGTATATGGAAATGTTAGATAACGCAAAGGGGAAAGACAATGGGATATTTACCATGGAGCTAATGAAGCTTAAGTTCTGGGCCCCTAACTTGCATGGGCCCCTTTAAAACCCTGGAAGAAAACTTAGCAATGTGTTCATGTGCTTATTGTATGTTTTTGTAAAATTGGCAAAAGGCAATGCAGTCCCATCATTTACCCTGAAGAGAGGCAGACCAGAAATATTAATATTTGATATTTAGCACTAATAGGCTACCAGTCACAATCTTAAATATTTTAAATGTTAAGAGTTGTGTTTTACAACTTCAGTCTGACACTGGTGTAAGTTTGAGCAAGTCACTTATTCTCTCACAGTTCACTATGTTCATTTATAAATGAGGTTAATAATTGCTAATATTTATTGAGTGCTTTAATGTACTCTGTTTTGAGCCCTTTTTGTGGATTCTTTCACTTGATTCACCAACTATCCTATGAAGTAGGAACTTTTATTATCTCCAATATACTCAGAAGGAAATAAGCTAAAGAGAGTTTAAGCGATTTTACTTAAAGTCACACAATTAGTTAGTGGTAGAGCTGGCAATCAAATCCAGATGTAGGAGTCTGAATCCAGGGCTCAATCTCTGAACCTACCAGCAGCATTGATAGATGCTGTTTTCAACACGGTTGTTAATTCAACTCAAACCAATTTAACATTAGCATCTCTTGAGTGTCAACTCTGTGCAAGGACCCCCTTGTGAAAATCAAGAGATGTATAATTCACAGCGAAGTGCTTTAGAGAAATCTTAGGATTTTTAAAGTAAAAGTATAACCAGGTAAGCACTAAAGTAAATCAGGTATTTCTAGTTTATCAAATCTATAAGGGATGAAGAGAAAATTTTGATAGGTGACTTAAACATTCTTCTCTGTGTGTATGTGTGTGTGTGTATAATTAAAGTTCCCCCACAACTGTGATAGGAGGTAGTTTTAAGAATTATTAGAGTTAAGACAATCTGGAAATCCAATCCCGACTTAAGTCATCATGGTATGACTACAAGGCTTCTCATCCCCAGAGCACGGTGTGCATGCCTTCGTTCTTGCCACCACACACTGAAATTGCTTCCTATTTACCAGCCTCCCAAGTCCACAAGGGTGGAGCTGTATTTGGTCTGTACATGCCCTGCACCTAACATGGCACCGCCACATAGGTTTTCCTTGAGACGTGTTGTGGCTCTTTTTTTTATTTGTGAGATAGGCAAATGCACTGTGCTGGAGATGAGCTCAAGGTTCACTATGTTCTTGCTACCTTGGTCAAATCCCTTACTGGCTACTGGGAACCTGAAATCTCTGAATAATAACTGAGGGTGATAGTGAGAAATGCACTTTTAATAACTACCATTTCATCAAATCTTACTAAGGGAACAAATAATGAGACACGAACATATAGCACCTGTTTCTGCTTCCAGTCAGAATAGAAGCCTCTCAGAATTGGAATGCCAGGAAGCAGCCCGATTCCTTGGGAGGTCTTTGAGCACTGTGGGCATCTATATTCCCTCACATCTGCTTTTCCTTTTAGGCTCAAATTGTCTCATCCCATGACTATTTCGAGAACATTTCTTTCCCAGGTTTTTTTTGTTTGTTTGTTTTTTAGACAATGTCTTGCTATATGGCCTCAAACTCCAGGGCTCAAGTGAGCCTTCTGCCTCGGTCTCCCAAGTAAGCTGGCATTATAGACTCGAGTCCCCATGCCTGGCTCAAGAACCTATAGACTGGATATGTCTTCCCTTCTGTCCTTCCTCACTCATATTCATCCCACATATGCATTCCAGAATGTTTTTTTGAATTAATTTTATCGTATCTTCCTCATGAAGAACCTTCCATGGCTCTCCATGTTCACCAAATAAAACCTCACTCTTGGCTTTCCTAACTCTAACCCGATTCAACTTATATTTTCTTTCTGTCCCTGCAACCCCAAACCACAATTAAACAAAACTGCAAACAGCTTCCACATAAATCCTATACTTTTCCTGCTCCTGCTTCTTTCCTGTCTGAAATTGACATTCTTGATTCTCTTTAAAAATTCCATATTTTCATAAAAGCTTAATGTGAAATCCTACCTTCTACCTTCTCTCTGACTCCCTCCCTACCTTATCACTTTGCCAGGTTGTCTTCTCAGTCTTATGCAGATATATGATTACAGTGGACTACGGCTATGCCTTAGCTCCTCTCTTACAGAAGGCCTTGGACGGCAGAAACCCCCTTTCAGCTCTGTAGCATCCCACACCCTATCCCTATGCAGTGCCCAACAGTTTCTTATGTAGAGTGTGCATTCACAAAAGAAAATATTTTGTGACATTTTGTTCTCTCCAAACACTGATTGTAGTTAATAAAATATCTTCATATATTTTTCTACAGAGATGAGGGGATGGAATAACATAATCATTTATAACAGTGTTCCCCCAGAAGTCCCCATCTTTGAATATTACTTTAAATCTTTTAAACATCAGAAACAATACTTAGTTGACGAAGCTATTAATAATTTAAGGAGCCTACTTTTAAAAGCCAAATTGCTCAAGGAGAGTTTTTTTATTATTACTTAAATCCAGTTAAATGTAATCAAATTAAAAAAAAAATTTAAATAGTTGTAAAGGCTTAGAAGGATAATATAAAAACCAACGTTAGTAGAACCAGAGACAGTACAGAAAGGGGTAGACTTTATTTATCAATGTAGTTATTAAAAATATTTAAAAAGAGGAAGGAACAACTTCAAAAAAGGAAACAAAAACTCAGATAGAAAGTACTTATCAGGAAGGATTATAGAAACTCTAAATAACATTCCTAGACTACAGGCTTCTAAAAACAAAGAGAACAAATAATCAAAATTCCAAATAATCTCAGGCCTTGATATTCAGATAGTCCAGACGTAGAAATACACCCTAAATCACAGCTTAGGCGTAGTTTCCCAAATATTCATTTTATCATAATTTACATTCCAGAGAAATCCTCTGCATCTTTAGCTGTGCTGCAGAGAACAGAAATAGACGAGAGCATTCTCCCTTCATTTCGCCTCCCCACACCTTTGCTCTATAATCAGGAAGAGTTTCAATGGAAGTACCCAGGCCCCTAGAAGAAGAGGGATCCAGTGAGCCACCAATACGCAGAAAAATCAAGACAATGTGGTTCCAAGAAAAGACTTTGGTTTGATAGTGAATCTTCATTTGTCACCTTTCTAGAATTACGAAAACAAGGCAGTGCGTCTTCTTGTGACATTTCTAATCAGGGCAGCTCTTCCATTTCCACTGAAGACTCTGCTGCCCACACACAGAGTGCAGGTCCTACCGTGGAAGCGCTCAGCCCTTCGGTCTAATCCATGATTCATTTAGAACAGAACAGCCCACATGGAACCCCTCAACACTGACTGCAGCTGCACACTGAACACCAGGCAATATAAGGTGTGGGTGCTACTCCTGAAGCAGGCTTCGAGAGATCAGCATCCTCATCACTTCATTGCTACCTGCAAGAGGGACAGAGAAAGAAGGATTTAATAGTAGCAAAATCTGAAAGTTCATTAAAGCTCTGACCAGCCTGCTCTAAGTCTAGTTCAGGATAGTTGTGGATTTAAACTAGAATCACTGCTTTTATCTCTGGGAGGGATGGGATTATCATATACTTCTCTCCAAAGTACAGAAAAAGGCCAGGAAATTAAAAAAAAAGTCCAAGAGGAGATATACCCAAATATTATTCTGGATATAGAAACATCAGTGATTTTTTTCTTTTACTTTTCTTATTTTATATATATTTTCAACAGTGAATATACATTTCTTTCATAATCAAAAAACTGAATTATAAAAGAACAAAAACATCTTCCGAGAAGAGGGTATCAATTGTTTGCTTCATTTTTAGCAGTGGCCTTTAATGCAAAGAGAAATATAAACCTTCTTGAGGAATGAGTAAGCACAATATCAAATAAAGCCAAATCTAAAATTTTAGATTTATCCAGTAGCAAAGTCCATGATAAAACAAAGTGATAAAGTGACCAGTACCCAAATTTCTCTACAAATAGATGATGGTGTGACCTAAAATAAATGTATCTGGCTTTTCACACTTATTATAGCAGGGTTAAAAGACAGAGTTAGAATGAAGGGCAAGTTTCCCTCACTCATAAAAGCCAAGTGAGAAAGTAATTGCCAAGATTAACAGAAGGAATTAGACCCTGGGGAATGGAATTTCAATACTGGCAACTGAGCTAATAAACATGCTTCCAGGAAGCAGAAAGCAGCAGACTAACCTTGAGCAGTCTATACTTCAAACAGAAGTATAGGAACTTCTCAAGGTCTGAAGTGGCAGACTCATTGGACAACTTGTTAGAAATGCAAATTCTCAGGCCCACAGTAGATCCATGGGAGCAGAAGCTCCGGGGGCGAGGGGGTCCCCCAGAGCCCAGCAATCTGTTTTAACAAGCTCTCTAGCTAAGTCTGGTGCATGCTCAGGTTTGAGAAGGATACTCTGAAAGGGGCAGGGAGGCCCCATTATATAATGTCCCCAGTGAAGCAGCCCCACATTACTTCACTGAAAGTCAGAGAAGCTTCTACCCCATCTGCTTTTCCTACAGTGGAACCCTGGCTACCTACACTCGCTGGAACAAGAGTCATGGAGTTTCAAGACTTACACACCGGTTGTAGAGAGTGGAGAAAGCCATGCACTGAGCTGACTCCAGCAGCTTACATATTCCCCAGACAGAACGCCTGTGACTACCAAGAAGATGCCCATATGCTGATGATTTATTTTATTGAAAAATTTACTAGCAATATTGATACAGATATCTTTTAGACTGTTTGGCCGATAATCAATTTGCAGAGCTGTGGTGACTATACTGGCTTACATTTGCCCTGTAAATTACTATATAGAAGTTCTGAGATCCCTGAGGACCGGGTACTTTATAACAGTAAAGAATAGCCACTGCCGTAGCCTTCAGCATGCTTTCTCATATATTATCTCAGTTTGAGCCTTCTCTCAAATTACAAAGAAAAAGAGCAGAAGCAGAAATGGTTCAATGTCCTACCCATGGTGACAAAGCAGTCTCCTGACTCCAGGCTGGTGCTCCTTCTAATGCACCAACAGGCCACTTCCAGAGCAGGGCTGGGGAAAGGCAGGCAGACAGGCAGACAGGAAGGAAGGAGACAAGACAGACAGGGCCTGATGGGACAGACAGGGTGGGGAAAGCACTGATCCTATACCCATTCTGAAAGGAAGAGAGTATCTCTGGCAATTTTTACCTTCTAGAATTTGGTGGACCCTGGAGTCCCGCACATACTGCTGAACAGCGTAATCCTTCAGGTAGCCATAGCCTCCATGCATCTGTAAAGCCTGGTTGCAGATCTGCAGGGAGACAGGGATCAGATGCCATTGATTGTGGGAAGACTGTGGATCAGGTGGCTTCCCTCCCTACCCCAGTCCCCAATCAAACAGCCTGCTGTAGACCAATGAGAGGAAGAACAACTCACAGCCAAGCCCAAAGAGGGGTCCACATTCTCTGCGGTTAGAGACAACAAGGGAAGTTCATTTACTGAACCCCACTAGACAAGCAACTCAAAGACCTCTGCTTTTCTCACTATCTGCCGGCCAGAAGTTGCCCACAACCCTCCTGGCTAGGATTCCATGAAGCTAAGGTGCCACCTAGTGGCCAAGCAGCTTCAATGTGGCATTGCCCGGACAACGTAAACATGGCAGAGTGCTAAATTTGAGCAAGAGGCATTGGGCTGCTGTGAAACTTCCAAAGGTGGTGTCTCATCTAGAACACAACCAAACCACAGTGGCAGAATGAAGTATGTAATGGCATGGAGCAAGCCAAAAAGTGTGCTATGAGAGCTCCCATGCAGGCCTCTCGTGAGTTCATTTATATCCGTAAGCCCCAGGGTGGCCCTATGGCATCCCAGGAGAGGTGGGTTCCAAAGCTGACTTATGCCTCTCAACACCTCTGGGCCTAGCAGCTGTTCCCTGTCCCTCTCAGGAGAGCCAGAGGGCTTGTCACGTACAGCAAAGCACTCATCCGTAGCAAAGAGCTTGGCCATGGAGCACAGGGCCATTGCATCTTCCCGCTCCTCCTGCAAAGCCACTGCAGCACTGCGGATCATCAGTCTCGAGGCCACCAGCCTTGTCGCCATATCAGCCAGTTTGAACTGCAGGTACTGCAGCAACAGGGGAGAAGAGACCCAGATAAGACAGAGGGGCTCAGACAAGACAGGGGGGCTCAGACCCGCACCTAATCCGGGACCCTTAAAAAGACATCCCTAATGAAGTGCCTTTTCTAAGTGAGCCAAAGCTTCAAAGTCTCTTGCCTCCTCCATGGAGGAACTTCACTGCCTTGTGAGTTCTAAGTCCGTTTGCTTGCTCTGCACTTTAGTATCGTCACCTCTGAAAAAGATCACTGACAGAAACAAAGCACAAGCTCTGGCCAAGATGGTGGTAGGACTCCACAAGGGATGCCAGGGCCTCTGTTTCCTAAAGAACGTGGGCGCCAGAGCAGGTCTCAGGGGCTGCAAAGAGTGGAAAGCCATGCAGAGCCACAGAGACGTTACCTGTTTACTGGCCAGAGGCTCTCCAAACTGCTTCCGGACATTGAGGTGGTCTCGGGTGAGGATGACTGAGGCATGAGCAGCCCCCAGAGAGCAGGAAGCTAGAGGGGAAGAGTGCCAACATTCCACCTGAGCCAGAAGGACAGCGCTGCTTGCCCCAGCCTGCTACCTCCTCACCCCACCCCTTCATGTCCTCACCAATGTTGATCCTCCCTCCGTTCAGTCCTTTCATGGCAATGAGGAAGCCCTGCCCCTCGTTCCCAATTCTGTTGGCCACGGGGACAGCACAGTCTTCAAAGATCACAGCTCGAGTTGGCTGGGAGTTCCACCCCACCTGGCAAAAATCAGGGACTGTGTGGCTGCCCAACAATCCACCAGGCAGGGTGGCCTTCCCTGGAGACAGAGGTCTGTGAAGTATGGGTTCCAATACCCTGGGACTCAAACCCATAAGAACTTAAAACAAGGAAAAAGAAAAAGTTCAGATTTAAAGGCTTGTCAGCACTCACAAGATGTTTGTTTAAGCTAAACATTTTTTAACTTACTAAGAAAATCTACATTCTAATGTCTACTCTACCAGACTAACCTACAAATACTTCCCCCAACATTTAGGAATGTGGCAGAATCTGCCCTTATTTTTGGTGCCTCTATGAGTATACTCTTTTATAAGAATAGAGACAATATCAGGCTTATTTGAAGAAGTTTAATTTACTTTTAAAGGCCTTAATAGCACACTTCTCTTTTAAAAACTTAGTGTTCCTAAAAGATGTTGTAATTAGACTGGGGAGGGAGGAATAACGCACCGTGCAGGCAACCCCTGGTCTAGCACTGAGCTGCAGACACAGTGATGAGGGGGCACTAGCTCAGGAGAGCCAACTGTGTCCCTGTTTTCCTAACTCAGCATTCTGTAATATCACAGAATCGGCCACAGCAAGAGTGTTTACACTACAGAAACAGGCAAACACTATAAATAAGTTTGTTTTTCCCAGAAAGCTGGCCTAGCAGGATACCACTGGATATATCAGTCGTAAGCTCAGAGAAAATTCTGAATACCTGAGATGTCATCTGTGTCACACAACTAATTAACTTTATTTTTCATCTTTGGACAAATCACCTGACTTCTTTGTAGCCTTCGTTTCTTTATATAAAATAAGGGAGTTAGACTAGAAAGCCAGCAGAGCCTCTTTTTTCAAACAAAATCCTATTCAGATACTTCACATATAAACAGATTAAGGCCCCCACTACTTGATCTCCTCTTCCAGGGAGAAGAAGGCTTCAAGGAACTTTCAGGCCTAGTGAGGCAGATTTTGAAAACTATAAACTATAGAAAATCTCCCAGTTCCCTTCTGGCTCTGAAAATATTACTGCCTTCACAACCTTTCCTTATATAAAAACATACAGCAGCTCTCTTTTGTTGATGAGATGAACTCCATTCCTAAGCTTTTTATTTAAGCTCTTTCCCCCGACCCCAGGAGCTAGCATAATTGCACACAGTAGGTTATGTAGGAAATGCCTGCTGTGTTACAAAAGAGAAGGGGCACAAAAACTCATAACTCCTTGGCAGTTGCAAAGGGTTGGGAAGGATTGTGCAGGAAAATACGGAAAAAAAAAAGTATATTTAGGGCTTATTTCATTACCTGACTTTTCCCCCAAATCCCAAGTGTACAGTACAAATTGGAGATAGATGACTGTTTTGAGGATCTGGTCTAAAAAATCTGAGTGGGTTTCACCTTGATCACCAATTACAGTTACATAATCACAGGTCTATTGTTCATGGCCTGGCCATGGGGTTTCTTTCTTTTTTTGATCCTATGATAAGAGGAAGACACGAGGTTTCTTAATCCTAGGAATGTCTTACTTTCCCAAGAACCTATTGAAACACTGTCCTTCTTAGATTACTGAAATACCCACAATCACCTCCAAGGTTATTTTTAGTCAAAGAAAAGTAGACCACATGCTTTTCATTCCTGAGAATTCTGGCGAACACTAGATCTTTTCTCTCTCTCTCTTCCTGGGGTAAAAAGCACAACGAAACGAGAAGCTGGATAAGAAATATGGCCCAAAAGAGGAGGCAGGAGAAGGGACAGCACTAAATACCAGGTGGCCTATGGGACTTACTGGCAAACTTTGCTACTCTCCCCAGAGGCCTAGTGTTTCTTTAACAATGTCCTATTCTATTTTATATGCTCCTGTCAGAAATCCTAATAGAAGTAACTGCTTCAAAGATAGGTTAGCAGGTATGTGAACCTATTTTCTGAAATAGGGCAGGAGTTGGTCTGGCAGGTGACAGAGTCTCATACCTTCAATTGCTTCCTGTCCAACAGCCACTCACCTTTTTCTCCTTCTTGCCGAAGCTGAGGCCAGGGGTCCCCTTCTCAACAACTATGCATGAGATGCCTTTGGGGCCTGGTCCTCCCGTTCGGCACATGACCACGTAAATGTCTGACTCACCACCACCACTGATGAAGGCCTATGGGGTTGGAGAAGGGGCATGTAGGGATCGGGAAAGCATAAGTTCTCAGAGCCTAGTGTCTGGGAAAACCACTGAGGTCCTCCCAACAATAGGGCACTAAAGGGTATAATGGCACAGAGAGACTGAGGAGGGGTAAAAGGTAGCTGCAGTAACTAGGGAACCTGGGGATTATTGAGGAGAAGACAGACAAAAGTGAATGAAAGTATCTGGAATCAGATCTGAAGACACAGAAACAGTGAGAGTGAATAAAAGGAAATGGGTCAGAGGTTCTCCTCCTAACATGTAAAAATTCTACGGGAATATTAACTCGTAAATGCAAAGGAACTAGCAGATGTCGGAAGGAAGGTGGCAATGATCTTCAAGTTGCTCTGAGAGGGCAGCATGCTAGTACCTTGGAGCCATTGAGGATATAATGATCTCCTTGTTGTTTAGCCGAGGTCAAAAGAGATGCAGCATCACTCCCGCTTCCTGAAGCAGGTATCAAAAGGGAGCCGAGAGAGGGGTGAGAAAGTTAGTGAAGTCAAGGGAGCCCAGCACAGTTTCATCTCCTAGGAAATCTTCCCTAGAGACAAACAGGTCAGAATGTGCTACTGTAAAATTCAGATGGCCAAAGGAACTCTCTGTACTTTGTAAAAACTGCTGCACCAGTTGGATCACTGTCTGAGAGTACTGCAGCGAGCCTCTGCAAGGAGGTTCTGGTCCACAGCCTGCAGGGCCCCTGACCTAGAAGCCTTTCAGTTCTGTGACATCAGGTCATGGGACTCTATTACTCTACAACCAAAGCGCTGGCAAGTCGTTCTGTGTGTCAACAGGCTGGAAGGAGTGCTTGGTGACTCTACCCGGATCACACCTCTCTCCTTGCTATATGTCACCTGCAGTGTGGCAAACCCACCTGGTTCAGTGAGGCAGTAGGAAGCAAACTTCTCCATGGTACAGAGCGGTGGGCAAAATTTGTGCCTCTGTTCCTCATTTCCAAAGCTATCAATCATCCAGGCACACATGCTGATAGGTACACCAAGAAGACAAGACATTGACAGAAACAAAGCCAGAAAAGAAAAGGAAATTGGGGGAATGGAAGAGAGAACAAAGGGCAGGGCAGCAAAGCAGAGTGAAGTAGAAGAGAGTGGGAAGGGAAAATCACGATTGAGAAAAGTCAACTGCAAAGGAAAGGACCAGATTAAAACATGTTTTTGGAATATGTACCACCCAGAGATACCCAGGGACACAGTTTCTCACCTGGATGTTCATTTTACTTCTAGCTACGTTACATGGGCCCCTAAAGATCAGAATTATATGTACTTTCTATTACTTTCTCAAATCATTGGTACTTCTATCTTTAGATTGAGGAAAAGGGCACCAGGACCCTGACCACTCACTCTACTGGAGAAGTCTGCTGGTACCAGCTCAATCTACGACTGGGGAGGAGGCTGGCTGACCTAATTCCCTAAGCAATGCACAAGACAACACACTCAAGTCCAACAGGCAGCAGCAAACCTGGTAGGGACTCTTGAGTCTAGTTCCTTAAGGGCAATCAGCTTGAAAAGATCAATCTTTTTCCTGTGAATCTGAAATTTCCCAGACAATCCATGTGAGCACTTCATTGTGCTTTCCAAGCTTGGGCACTCACTTGTGTATGCTTATATAGGCTGTGGTGCTGGTGCAGCCTGTAGCCAAGGCTTCAAAGATGACAGAGGTATCGAGCCGTGACAGTCCGGACCCACCCACATCTGTTCGCACGTAGACCCCCCCAAAGCCTAGCAGGGCTGCCTTCCGCATCACGTCCACTGGGAACAGCTCCTACGTACAAAAGAGAGCAACATCATCAGTAACTGATCCAGAGATGGACTTTCCTTTGGATGGTTCAGTGAGGAGAGTAGGATGTTTGCATTTGGGAGAGTATAGGGATTCTCTTAACTTAATATGACTGCTTGTCTCACAGTGGTGTAAGTTAAGTTGTGCTCTGTGACAATTGTTTTTCTGGCATTAAACAGTTTATTATCTATAAAACTACCTTGGTTTTATGTCCAAATCTTTGTTCAATTTTTTTAAAAAAGACATCTACAAGATGATCAGGATGCCTTCTACGAAACGAGTCATCCATTATCAGTTCTCTCACTTGCAGGAAAAGCTGGTAAGTGACACTGATCAATTACGACTATAAGGATATGAAAATAAGGGTCACTGCACAAGGCTTTTGTTGAACTATCTATCTACAAGGACAATGCCTACCTTCTGGTCCCACTCTGCCATATTTGGAGCCATCTCCCGAGCAGCAAAGTCAAAGGCCACTTTCTGAAATTCTTTCTGCTCTTCATTAAGTCCCATGGAAGCTGTGGGCAGGATTGAATATGTTCAGTTCTAGGACAGTGGTCAGGGAAGAGTACTGCAAAGAAGCACCATGAGGCTGAGATGGCAGACCTATTATAGCATTTCCCATACACACTACAGCCTTTAACAGCAAGAGTATGGCATCTTCAATCATTAATCTGTTTCTGAGATGGAGAAGGGACAGTTCTGACACATACCCAGATCAACCTAGGACAGTATATGGGACTTTCCAGACATGTCCTACCCTAGCCACTTATTAAAATACAGTTGCAGCCCTGGAGGTAGGGGCCACAGTGCTAAAACTCTGGTCACAATGCTAAAGAGCACTAAAGGAAAACTATGGAGCCACACTTGGCAATAATTACTTCAGTGCCTTCTAGCGATGGAAAGTCCTTCCAAGAGAACACAAGTGCAGGTTGCAGAGCCTGTTCCTCTGGGGCAAACCTGGGTGTCAGTAATGCCCGGCAGTGTGAGCCAAGAGAAAACACTTATGTCTGTGATCAGTACTCTCATTAAAATGGGAAACTCAGAAATGAATAGTGAGGATTAAAGATTAGCATACCTTGAGAAGCTCAGAGCAGAAAACTCTGTTGGGTATTACTCTCAGGGATAAAGTTAGGGATAAACAATTAATGGTTCTCTGGCCATCATATCATTTATTCACACACTCTTGCTGCTGTAACTCATAGCTCAAAGATCATTCACAAAAGAATATTTATTGAGTCTTTACTATGTAGCAGTGCTGGGGTTACAAAGATGAATATGGTTCATTCACACCAAGGACAACATAAACAGATAATGCAAACAGAAGCGCTACAGAATTTCAATCCTAGTAAAAGCTCCATAAATGTTAAGAGTTCTTCTGTAAATGGCTACTTCCTAAAACCAGTAGTTCAAGGAACTAAAGGTTTAAGAAATAAATTTGAATTGCATCCTAAATAAATAACAGGGTAGAGTTTCATATAAATCACGTGCATAAGTAAATACAACATAATTACTTTTAGACAGATAACAAATACAGTCAATTCCAGAAAAGGGAATGGTTAACAAAAGGAGAGTATTGCTTGGAGAAAAAAGTGGAAGAGGTAAGTTAAAAAGTAAATTATACAAAAAAAAAGGCAAATTAAATACAGGAAAGTATGGTGACTAAGTAAAAATATCTAAGTTCCCAAAAGAAATACACTATACAAACAAAACAAACACCAGGCCTCCTGAACTTTTGTCAAGAGTTACTGACAAGAGTTCAAGATAGCCAACGCACTAAAAAGGTAAAGCTAAATAGAAAAGCAGCCCAAATGAAATGAGGAAAACCTTTATTGTACAGCAACTCAAGTGGAAGATGAAAAGAAAACAAGGAAGAACAAATAAACCTCTAAATAATTCCTTATCTGCTTTGGCATCAACCAGTATGACCTTGTTTACCAAATTCTAAATGCTAGAACAAGGCAGCACCTCTTGAAGTTGTTTCAGAACGCTGAGCAGAAAATAGTATTCTATACCTTAGTGTACTTTGTGGATCTAGTGTCAATCTAAGGGATTTATTCTAGTATAAACTGTTATTTATTTAAAATAAATAAAAAAGTGGTTAGGTGCTTCACAGACAAGTCACAAATTGGCTGTAATCACTTAGTCCCACTAGATCCCCAACATTCCCTGTTACATTCAAATTATTTGCCTCTTGCCTAAAAACATTCAGGTTTGTAATCTCCAGTAGTTTCCCACTTCCTGCACAAGTTTCGACATTAAGTGTTTTATAGCTACAGATGTTGAGTTATAAAATGTATATATGCGAGCAAATCTTCTGGTATTACCTTGGAGCTTTTGTTCATCCATCACCACTAGCACCCAGTTTTTTACATTCCCACTACCTTTATGACCTATTGATATGATTTTAAAAATCAATCAACCAACAAAAAGTCCCAAGTTTCTGCACTTCTCTAAGCATCCGGGGGTGACAGGACACAGAGGGGAGTCGCGAGGGGAGACCGCGGCCCCTCGCAGATGCCCCCGCACTCCCAGGGCTAGCCTTACGATCTATGCAGGAGGTCAAGGTCCGGTGGACGGTTTGGGCAGGAGTCTGGATCCCTCCGCGCAAGCAGCCCAGGCGCGCCCCGAGTCGCCGGCAGCCGCTCGCCAGCATCGCAGCTGCTCCTGCCCCAGCCTAGCTCTGGGCTCCCGCTCCCTCGCTGCGGTCGTGTTCGCCGGGACCGTGGCCCCGGCCGCTCCCTGGGGATGGTAGTCTACACACAGGCCTCTCGGCCCGGCTCCTAGGCAGACGCCAAGGCGCCGGGACTACAACTCCCAGAGACCACCGGGGCCGGCGCGCCAGAAGCACGTCTTCAACCCAGCGCCACACGCCTGGGAAGCTTCTGAGGGGCCGAGTGGTGGGGCCTGTGTGGTGAGCGGATGAGAGGAGGCTCCAGAACAAACCAAGGAGAGTTTGGGGAACGGTTGTGCGAGATGGAAATGGCGTAGATAACGGAGGGGAAGATTTGAGGGGCTTAAGCACAGTCGTCTCTGTTCTTTGCAAAAGTCTGAGGCTTTCTAGGCTTCGTCTCGTTGCCTCCATCTTGCTCTGCGTAGGTTTTTTGGGGGTAGGTACTACCTTGGCTCCTCGTTATCTCTTGGTTGATTCCAGAATCCTGTGCACTTCCATCCCTTGCTGGAATACCATGCCGAGACCCCAGAAGAGGCTGGCTGGGGCTGCTGGCCCAGGTGAGCTGCACCTATAGGCTGCACAAAGGCAGCCCCATACGAACATTTCTCTAGGGCCTGCTTAATACTGTTAATTTTCTACTCTGTGCTTGTGGGGAGAAACCTGCATGATTTATTTCTTATTCCATCATTTTTTACTTTTATCACCAAGCTTTTACCTAGAGTCTCTTCTGCTTGTTTGTTCATTCAAGCAACAGCTGTTAAGCACAAAGAATATTTGCAGTACAGGGTGGCATGTGCTAAGGTAAGGTTTCCCTGCTTTCAGGGTAAGTGCAAACAGATTTAAGTGACAGGGTCCAGGAAACTGGATTGTTAACGGGTACGAGAGGAGGTAGTAATCACAGGGAAGGCCTTGAGAAGGACGTGGAATTTGAGTCTAGCTTTGAAGAATGGGAAGGCTTTCCACAGGCAAAGCTTTAGTATTCAGAAAAAGTGATGTCATTTTTATATTCACAAGGATGAATGGCATTCTAAGTAGATGCAGAGCAAGAACAAAGCACTGGAAGGTAGAGAAAGCTCTTTTGGGAATGGCAAGAGTTCCAGATTGACTATAGCACACTGTAGTTATTTAACAACAGATGGTGCTGCAGTGTACAGGTTAACTCTTAGGGAACCATTAGGAAATTCCGCTAGCAAGGTATGGTGGGTTCAGAGCATTAAGACATCCAAAAATAATATTTAGTGACAATTGATGTTGCACTTACTATAACGCCAAGCATTATCTAAGCCCTTTGTTTGTATTATCTCACTTAATCTTCAAAACAGCTCCAAGTAGGTGCTCAGTTTGCTCACTGGAGAAAACAGCCTGAGCAAAGGTATAGAAGAGAGTGAGGGAAGGAAGTATTTATTGCCTACTGCCAGGCCCTTTAGTCCTAAACAAACCTGTAAGTTCTTATGGCACTGAATAGATAATCCAGAACATCTTCTGTAACGTAGGCATTCTTGTCCAATTTTTATAAGTAAGAAACTGAAATTTCTTTAAGTTAAGATTAAGGTGCTACACATAGCTAGTAATTGATGGATCCAGGATTTGGGTCCAGGTCTGACTCTAAAACATAAGCTTTTTCCACAGTGCAACATTACTTCTCAGCAAGCATGACAGATCTTTTCTTTTTGCTTTTCCTATTGCAGACAAGAAGGGGCTATCGGGAAAACGTACCAAAACTGAGGATGCTGGTGAGGTATCAGCTAAAGTGGAGAACTCCACCCCTCAGAAGACTTCAGCCTCTAAAAACTCTGTGAAGAAGCTAAGCAGCTACTGGTTGATGAAGTCAGAGCCAGAGAGCCGATTAGAGAAAGGTGTAGATGTGAAGGTGAGACAATGTACCTGTCTCCAGTCCCTTCATGCTGTTTTTTTTAAATAAGTGAATATGGAACACCATAGGTTTCCAACACCAGCTTCTTATCTTTGAAGGGTGGGGAAAAGGTAAAAATGAATAAAATCAGCAGGATGTATTACAATCAACTATCTGTTTTGTGAATCCTCTATTTACAGCAAGGGTCAGCAAACTTTTTCTTCAAAGGGCCAGACAGTAAATATTGTAGGCTTGTGGGTCTTACAGTCTCTGTTGCACCTCTGCTCTTGTAGCAGGAAAGTGGCCATAGGCAGTATGTTAACAAACAGGTGTGGTTGTGTTCAAGTAAAACTTTATTTGCAAAATCAGGCATGGGGCTAGATTTGGCCTGAGAATTTGCCAACCTCGATCTTAGGTTGCCTTTCTCTTAACACTTTACATGCTTCTAGGTGTCTCCCTGCCAATGGTTGGTATACATTAAGGGAATGAATATAAACCAATTTTAACATAGCCCAGGGAAAATATAAGTAGAAATACTACAGAAGAAATATATAGTACTTTAACAAATGAAAAGCATGTAACCAGATTACTTTATCAATCTGGATTATCCATTCAACTAATCCTCTTAATTGGCAAGGATAATAAGATAACAAGGCTTACTTGTATCCATCCAACAGAAATGGCTCTGTGGACCTGCTTTCCAGTGAACTACACATACTTCCACTGTACCCAGTAGCACCTCAGTGTAGGGGAGGGAATTATCTGCTTCCACATATGCTTACTAACTGGCTAAGGATTGTTTAACGAATGACTTTATTTCTTCCTGCCTAGTTTGGCATTGAGGATCTCAAAGCACAGCCTAAGCAGACAACATGCTGGGATGGTGTTCGCAACTATCAGGTAAGAGGGTTAGGAGACCCAAGGGATATGCCTGCCTCCTCCTTATGACTTACTCAATAGCAGAACCTCTTGGCCAAGATTGCCTTTTCCCAGAATCTAAACCTGAAAATGTATTAAAAAAAAAATCTTAATTACTCTGACTACATGAAATTTATAGTTGGGCTGTGTTCTGGCCAGTGTCCTGGTACAAGTCTGGGTATTTTGGAAAAGGGGAACAACTTTCTTATGAATTGAAGAGAAGCTGCAAAAAAGAAAAACCCATCTAATGAAAGCAGACTTGATTTCCACTAAGAGGCTAGTACTCTCCAGCTGGTGAGGAGGATCATTCCTGTTTCTTTTCCTCTGGGATAGGCTCGGAACTTCCTTAGGGCCATGAAGCTGGAAGAAGAAGCTTTCTTCTACCATAGCAACTGCAAAGAGCCAGGCATTGCAGGACTTATGAAGGTTAGTTACACGGGTTTTGATCTGAATCCCTTTCTCTCTAGAGACTGACTCATGTAGATATAAAGTGGTACAGCTTAAGTAGGTAACAAAAAAGAAGTACCCCCCTCCTCATACCCCACTGTAGGACCAGGGAAAAACTGCCCTGGTGCCTTCCTGTACAACAAGGACTCGAACAAAGCAGGCCTTCATTTCAGGTCCGGCTAGCACAGACTTATCTCCACCTCTAAGCCTTGGTCTCATTCAAAAACAGGCCTGATGGTAGTTCTTCCAAGCTGAGAATTTTCAGGATAAAATTAACTGTACAGGCAGAAAAAACCAGTGGTACTAGTAATAACCTTTACCGTTTAGTTTTAGAATGTGCTTCCTAAGACTTGTAAAAACAGGGTTGATTTCCTAATTGTGCTTGCCTTAGACTGTGTATTATTTCCATATATCTATATATCTGAGCCCTCATTGGCTCTACAGCAAGGCAGATGGGTAAGAATGTGCAGGGTAAAAAATGAAAGTTAGAGGTGGATTAAAGATTGGCTATGGAGCTGACTGTGTAGGCACGTGATTGGAGACTTGGGTTTTGGTTTCAGATTGTGAAGGAGGCTTACCCAGACCACACACAGTTTGAGAAAAACAATCCCCATTATGATCCATCCAGCAAAGAGGACAACCCCAAATGGTCCATGGTAAGACTATTCTTCCCATTTCATGAGAGGGGAAGGATGGACAAAGGGAGGTGGAGGGTCTGGGTTGGTTTAAGGTCAAGGTATACTGCCCAGCTCTTACTCAGATAAGGTTACACTAACTTTGGAGGTAAGAATAGAACACTGGCAATCCTGCACAGGAACCTCCTGCAAGCAGTTAAAAACCCAGTGGGCAGAGTCTGGCTGGACATGTCTTTCTGTCGTGTATACTGTTGTCACATAGGTGGATGTACAGTTTGTTCGGATGATGAAGCGTTTCATCCCCCTGGCTGAGCTCAAAACTTATCATCAAGCTCACAAAGCTACTGGTGGCCCCCTAAAAAATATGGCTCTTTTCACTCGCCAGAGACTCTCAATTCAACCCTTGACCCAAGGTAAGAGTGGATTCTTTACCTTATCATCCACACACCAGAATGACCCCATGAATTCCCATTTACTAGCTGACTAAATATGAGCATGGTATTTTAACCTGAGTCAGTATCTTCACAACCATAATGGAGGGACAAGTTACCCCTTACCATGTACCCAGTACTCAACAGTGCCTGGCACTTGGTAAGAAGCTCCATAGGTTTTGAAGGATTGACTGCCTGCCTCGGTGACATGTAAAGTACCTGTGCCTGGCACAACTTCCCTGCTCAAGACGAGATGTAAGACCTAATTCTCCCTTCTCTTCCTTTTTCCCCTTTTTGGTAGAAGAGTTTGATTTTATTTTGAGCCTGGAGGAAAAGGAACCAAGTTAACTGAGACACTGTTGCTGGAATGGGCAAGACATTACTCCAAAGAAGTCAAGCTTTTCTAAGACAAAAGAAGGTGTAAGGCGGCTTGCTTGTTATGTTTACCTGGCCTTGTGTACATAGGTGGGTTTGTATACTTTTTTCAATAAAACATTAACATCAAAGTTGAAAGCTTTTCTTCTAAAACTGCATTGGGTGCAGTGGAATACACCACCACAGATGTCTTCCATCGGGCTGGCTCCTTCTGCCGCACCACAAGATGCAGGGCTCTCTCTTGTTCCATACGTAGCAGGATGTAGGGCTGAGACTCACTCTGGTAACACTGAGTCTTACTACACCAGCCTCCCTCACCTGCCCCTGAAGTCATCTGGGTCTCACAGAGGTTTAAACCATCCTATGAGCAGTTTCAGGACAAGTTAGCAGATAGGGGTAAAACCTGAATTCATTTCTCAGCCATGTACATGACTAAAACAGGCGGTTAATAAAGTCCTCATTGTTCACTAGGGACTGAACACTGAAAGTGCAGGTGCTGTGTTGGGAGTCAGGGCGGGTGTCTGTCTTCTCCTGACGTCAGAGGTGGTGTGATGTAGACGGAGGAGACCACAGAACCTGGTGGACCAGGGGCACAAAGCCCCCAAAGCCACAGGGGCTTCCTTTAATCAGAGACCATTAAAACAAGTGTTCTTTGAAAATACAGCCATTGAAAAGACGACACGTTAAGAAACATGTAAACACTGCAGCTGCTTAATTACAAGTTGCACTGCTTGGTTTAGTACCTATGCGCTCCCAGGTTTGGGGACCTTGGGGGTGGGGACAGGAACCTTCCCTCACTTTCACAGTTGGACAGAGAAGGTGAGAATGGGGAGAGTGTAAAAGAAAACAAGACCTGGCTTGTGCGCAGCGCCTGAGAGAATCAAAGCAAATGCTATCTTCTAGTTCTCTCAGAAGAAAGGTTTAAGATGTTAGGAAAGTTGGAAAATGAATTTGTGTTGTCAGTTGGGAGGCCGAGGAACTGACAAATGCTTCTAGTTAGAATACCAGCTATTAAAAGGAGGCACATCAGAGCCTAATCTCATGCTCTGAAAAAGGCAAGGAACCCAGAACCTGCCTCCCTCATACACTTAAGCCCCAACCTTGACAATCCAAGGGCATCTGGATGGGTGATCCTGTTCCATGAGGATTGTGTGTCGCACCTGAACTCGGGGTCTAGCACGGGGGAAACCACCTTACCTTCCTCAGTTCTGCCCCCAGTCAACTGCACATCACCTCAAATGCCTTCCCCTCCAGTCTCGGCTCTGATCCATGAACCCTGCCCAGTCAAAGGTTCAAGACTGCAGATTTCTGCAGAAAAGAGGAGTCCCGTTTCCCACGCTAACTGAAAAGTGACACAGGAACCAGCGCCTCTACCTTCCAAATTACTAAGAATCCAGACCGCCAAATATTGTATTAGTTGGCCAGGGCGGGGTCTGCTTGGTCTTCCTATAAAGGGAAGGGAGGCCAATAGGAGAGTAATTCCTGTCATTTCCAGATGAGGCAGAAAAGGACAATAAACACCTTTACTACTACAGGCCTGAGCACAGAGCAAGAGGGAGAACTGCCCTCTTCTCTAGCATAACAAGAATATCCACGAGAGTTTTTATATATGTGTTTTTAAACAAAAAATACCAATGGTCCTAAACCTCGGTCAGTCAGTTGGCGAGGATGAGGATGTAATTTGGCAAGCAGAATTATTCTCAAGTTGTGGTAGCAGAGTCTTCTGCTGAGGCCCTCATCGTCTGCCCTTAACACATAGGGAGAGGGCTGAAGGGGCTCGGGGCGGTAGTAAGAACAAAATTTCCAAGTGTTTAAAACCAAGCCCCAATTCCCAGAAACTAAGTGAAGGGCAAGGACAGACCAGGTCCACTCTCAGGGAGGCAAAGGGGTCAAGGCCCCTTCCTGGGATCTCTTTTTAAAGGAAATAGACCCCTCTTGTTGAGGGCTTGTTGGGGCACATAGAGCAACACCCTACAACAACCCAGACCTCAGGGTGGCCAGTGGAGTCACGTGGTGAAGGCAGACAACTGCCACGCGTTGATCTTCCTCAGAGGGCCGGGCTCAGCCTCCTGGGTTCAACATTGCGGCCATCCACGCATGATACTGACCATGCATGGGCTTCTCTGTGCCCAAGGCCCTTCCACAGGCTTCTCTTCCAGGATGTTACTGACAATCCAGAGAAGACAGAGCAGGGAAGTATCTGGGTCCCAGCAGTGAGAGGCCAGGAAGAAGGTGGCCTATGGAAACTTCAGAGCACCACATCCAGGACTCCCAAAGAGGTAGCTTCCTGATCTCGAGTCTTACCCCTGCCATTTAGGACGGGGCAGGCCCAACTCCTGCCACTACCTCAAGGACAGCAGAGGGGAGTACAAGACAACACCACCCAGGCTCTGTTGGCAGCTCAGAATCCCAGGGACACGCTCAGGTCCTATATACCAGGAAGCTCAGAGAGCCCAGAGCCAAGAGTGTGTGCCGTCTGCTCTCCTGTAAGACACGAAGCAGCCCAGCAAGAAGGGCTGCAACAGAAGGCTCTTTTTCCCCTTCAAGAGAGACTAGCTTCCAGGATGCTACCTCTCCCTATCCCCACATCAGCCACAGAATCCCAAGGAGACTGCTTCCCAACCCAAGCCCCTTAGGTTCTTCAGAAAAAAGAATTTAAGTCAAAAACATGATTTGTTTTCAGGTTGCAAGTAACGGGTCGGCTGAGCCTCACGTGGCCCTCCCCCCAACCCGCCGCTGGTGTTTGGTGGATGGGGGTGCCGTGGTGGAAGCCCAGCAACTTCTTGGCCCTGGGGGGCCTATTGCCTGCAGTTGTTGTCAGACAGCTGGCTGGGGGTCCGCACCTCACCCAGGGAGGTTGTGCCCTCGAAGCGCTGGGAGGCGATGGCTGCCTGGTGGGACATGCTCTTCCGTACGATGTCACCTTTCCGCCATAACACCACTTCCTGTAGAATTGGGAGAGGGGGCAACATGACACTGAGAGGGAGATGCGGGAATGGGCATCCCAGGGGCTCCCAGCTTTGTCCTGGGGAATCTTGGGCAAAAGTCTCATCTTATCGCTATCAAAGGCAGCAGCTGCTGGTATCTCCCCGTCCCTGGTTGGGCCAGAAGAGCAGGTGTCACAGAAATTAGGCCTGAGACAGCAAACTCCAGGTATCAAGTGAGGATGTTCACTCTTGCTGTGGGATGCTGGGCAATCTAATGTTTCCACCTCTTGGTACAGTAACAAGTGGCCTAGAGCCTTAGAAACTCTCTCCCCTGTACCATTCTGTTTCCACAGGAATGTCGGCCTTCCTATTCTGTCCCTACAGCATCTAGGAGCCTGGAGGAGATGCCTGTGCCTCACCTGCTGCTTGAAGTAGCGCCGCTCCTCCTCGTCTATCAGCACCAGGTTGAGGTAATAGCGCACGGAGAACTTCTTGTTGATGTCCCGCATGGTGGGCGTGAGCTCGTACCCCGCTAGGAAGAGCCGGATCGGAATGGACTCTCCTGTAAGGGGTGAGGCAGGAATCAGAGCTGAGAGTGAAGTGACCCACTTGGCCTTAACACCAAGTCAGTCTCTGGCAACAGCAGAGATCCGACCCTGAGTGTGGCAAGGAACACTAAAGCAAATGCTTTGGGGAAGTTGCACTATGTTGCCCAGCAGTTTGCTAAAGCAACAGTGTTGACTCTCCAATTCCATTCCAGGTCTTGTTGCAGCTTCTGAATGTCCTCTCCGAAACAGAGAGCAATGAGGAGCAGATGAGTAGGAACGGCACGGAGATATCATTATTAAACATCTGTTGATTACATGCAGTGTGTCTACTTATTGGGCTTTCAAGAGGCAGCAAAGACTAGCTAACTCACCATGTCCCCTAACAGTTTCAATGCCACCGCCCTCCAGCCCTCCATCCCAATTAGTGTATGCCCCCAAAATACATCCCTACTCTAATATGGATTGGCAGGTGGTGTGGTGGTCTGGAAAACGAGATCCTCATTTTGGCCCCTGTTCTCCCTTAACCAGCTGTGTGACTTCTGGGAGTGAGTCTTTTGCTTTCTCTGGACCCTGACTTTCTCATGTGGAAGATTACAGAATCAGGCTGTGTAGTATTTTAGGCCCCTTCCAGCTCTAACAGCCTGTCTTTCCTAGAATAAGTGGAACAAACTTAGAGCAGTAATTCTACTGGGAAAGGCCAAAGCTATAATGTAGTCTAAAGCTAAATATAAATGATCTTTTAATTATCTGCTGTTTTGTATTGTTTCTCAGTGCCCCATTTCATTAGAGGAAAAATGACCGTTGGTTCTACTTGTACAGCTGGTGAAAAAACGGGACATCAGAGAGTCAGGAAAACCTGGCTTCCAAGGGCCTCACACAGTGACATCAGGAATCTGCTCAGAGCGTCCCTGGTGTCCCCACTGTGACACTCCTCTCCTTCCACATGGAACAGACTGTGGGAACACGTGGAAGAACACCTTGGGAGCACCAATCACTTCAAAGTGAAAAGAGACATTCTTCATCACCAGCTGCTACAGAGCCAGTGAAGAATGTAAATGACTGCTCCTTCCAAATAATCACACAGATGCGCTAAATAACAAACTGCTCTCAACTCCACTCATCCCGGATGTAATGTTAGCTCCATGGGGGTGGAGGAGGACCGCTTCCATTGAGTTCCCAGTGCTAGCTGCAGAACCTCCTAATACTGGCTGGAGTATCTAGTAGTGCTCTTTCATAGTTGCTGAATGAATTGAGAGAGCAAATAATTTTCCTAGAGCTAAAGTAACTAAGTAACAAAAATGACTACTCATTCCTTAGCCCCAAAGAATGTCAGAACGTCAATAAGGAAAAAGTAGTAAAATGTTCAAACTGTATCTGCCAAACCAGTACTATTCAAACATTTTTTGTTTTTTAACAGACATAACTCTTGAGATTAAATCCTTTTCTTCTGTAGAGACAGGGTCTCAATCTGATGCCAGGGTAGAGTGCAGTGGTGTCACCATAGCCCACTGCAACCTCCAAGTTCTGAGCTCAAGGGATCCTCCAGCCCCAGCCTCCTGGGTAGCTGGGCCTACTCACGCCACCACATCCAGCTAATTCTTCCATTTTTTGTAGAGATGGGGTCTCACTACATTGCTCAGGCTAGTCTCGAACTCCTGGCCTCAAGCAATCCTTCTGCGTCAGCCTCCCAAAGTGCTAGGATTACAGGTGTGAGCCACCATGCCCAGCGAGATTGAATCTCAAGTACAAGCCCAATACGTAAATGAGGAACTTTTCTGGGTGAAGATGAGGTAGGAGCCTGAAGTTCTACATACTCAGCCTTCCTTTTCTTCCTTATTGGTGCCCGTAGTCCATAATGAGAAATTAAGAAATTACAGATTAATAGGACATCTTACTTTGACAGTGAGATCCCTCAAGCTCCTCTAAAATTCTGTGCAGGGCCTGGGAAAAAAGGTGTGGCTGGGACCTCGGCCAGGAGGCTCACCTCGCACCGGCGCCCCGTCCATGATCTCGTACTTGGCTATCGTGTCATTCTCGTGGTACACATTGGGGCCTGTGCCCGTCGTTTCCCGCTTGATGATGTCTATCTCCATGTGCTTGATTTTGATTCTCACCAGCAGGAAGTATATCTTCCCTACAATGACATCTTTCAAGTGGTATCTGGGAAACAGAAAGTAAAGGAAGTAAGCTGTTGGAGCAGTGGCTGGCCCTTTTTGTTTCAGTAAAGTGCACTACCATGGCTATCACGTGCTGGTTAAAGTTACAGCTCCAGTGCACACGCGCCCATCTTCCCACCTGCGGTGCTGTGGTGGAATGGGTTTCGGATGTGTCTTTACTTGGATTTAAGTGACTTCCATCCCTTCCACTCTTCCACATCCAATGCAAATGAAGTCTTTCCCACATGATACCTCACTTGTTCATGTTTGTTTATCTGCTCTCTCTCCTCAGCCTGTAGCTTCCTTTTGAACCTTTTGTATTTGTGTGTTTGTATGTATTTATTGATTGACTGATTGATTGATTGACAGAGTCTCACTCTGTTGCTGGGGCTAGAGTGCCATGGCATCAGCCTAGCTCACAGCAACCTCAAATTCCTGGGCACAAGTGATCCTCCTGCCTCAGCCTCCCGAGTAGCTGAGACTACATGCACTCGCCACCACACCCAGCTAATTTTGTTTGTTTCTTTCTTTTTTTAGTTGCCCAGCTAATTTTTTCCATTTTTAGTAGAGATGGGGTCTTGCTCTTGCTCAGGCTGGTTTCGAACTCCTGAGCTCAAGCAATCCTCCTGCCTCGGCCTCCCAGAGTACTCGGATTACAGGTGTGAGCCACCATGCCCAGCCTGTTTTTTAGATAGTCTCCCATAAATTCAGGAACTAGACTCTCCCTTCCTCTCTAATCTCCGTATGTGTTTTTGGAACTGGGCCTCGATGGCTCACATCACACAGGTCTGTCTGCTCTGGGCCAGACAGGCCAGGCAGGAGCAGTACAGCAAGATGAGCAAATCACTCTCTGCATCAGTGCCTGCTCTCTGGGCTCCGAGCCCCTCATTTGTCAGATGAGAAACTGAGGTACAAAAACGTTAATATCTACTAACCTTAGCCCAACTTCTTGACCTGATTCCAAGTCCCAGGTTGGGACACAGAAATGGGAAATTTCACACGGAGTAGTCTGTTGTGCAAGGAGAGGCACAATCTGGAAGGTCCAACCCCTGCCTCCCTAAAGTGCCTTTTCCACACTAGCTCTGGTCTGGCATGCACTGTGGGGCAGTGGCTTTTTTGAGCTCTTACAGGTAGCAGTGCTGCCAGCCTCTGCCCTCACGAGGTAGCTGGGGCAGTAGAGGGCAGTCACTTTGGGTGGCTCCTTCTTGGGCAGGACCACAAAGCCCCGAGGCTGAGAAGAAAAAGGGGAAGAGCCTGTTCCCATGCCAGGCCCAGACCAGCACCCTCCCAGCTTGCCCCACCCTCTGTTCTGCAGATGGGGTCAGGCCAAGCAGGGCTGGTTCTGGGTCACAGTGGTCATTTTACTGGGGCCCTCTGGGTTCTAGGCCAGGTGGCTGTGGAAAAAACACACCTTTCCTTCACTCCTGTTCCAGGAACCAAGTATGTTCCCAGCCCCTTTCAAAGGTGAACCATCTTGTACAGCTCCCACTGCCCCAGCCTCTGGATGACACTGGGCCTGAGGACACCACAGTGAATGCCCTCGTTAGAGACTTTGTGGGGGTTTTTAGCTCTCAGAACACCCCTTTTACTTTTGAATATTTGATTTCCACTTATGTTCAGGAATGTATCATATTCAAAAGAAAGACGCTTTTGAAACTGTCAAACTGTCAGAAAGTTTTGTGATTAAATATTTTGGTTCTAACAGTAAACACCATTTAAAACACACACATTTTCCCTACTTTCCAGTTAAAGTTATTTTAAGACTTTTATAAAAATGCATCAGGTATTCTTTGCTATAATTTATTTTAGTTTAGGGAGGAAGCAGCAAACTATGGCCAGTGTTTGGTTTCCTCATTTTGATTTCTAAAGACATATATGGAGGAAACAAATGATAACAGAATAACCTTCAAGTTAGTTTAACTTGACATGGAAAGGCATCAAAGGATGTTTAACTTAAACATACCACCTTAATTTAATACAGTTTTGCTTAAGCAAATGAAGTTTTATTTCAGGTCAGTCTACCTGTAGGTATCCTAACACACATATTCACCGTATTATTTCTGTGGTCTTCTCCCCACTGCATGTGCCCATGAAGCAGTTGAGTCATGGGGCTCCACAATTTGCATTGGGATCAAGTCCTCTCTTAACCTTACTGAACAATAATTCCACAGCCTTAGGGCCCGGGACACTTACTTGGATTTATTATACTCAAACTCAATGTGCAGACAGTCCTCGATTCCAACCTCCATCTTGATAGAGGAGTTCAGCTCCGGGTATGTGCTGAGTGTGTGAACTACAATGTCCATCTCTTTGACAACATCATTGAGGCGGCGGCTGATAGTGGCTCGAAGGAAATAGCTGTAGGAGATGGAGCTGTCATGAATAAATACTCCTGGTTTCCAGATGCTACCTAGCTATAGGCACCAAAATGGTCCACTTGAGAGAAAACCCCTTACAAGGTTCTTAACCTTTTAGGGCTCTGTATCCCTTTGAGAATTTACAGACCCCGCTTCTGGACAAAAATGCACATATGCACCTATACACAAAACATTGCAACTACAACTGTAGGGAGTTCAAAGGTGCTGCCTCCAAATCACTTTTTGGAGCCCATGCCTCTGGGTTAAGGACCCTGCTCCAAGTAAAAGTGATTCTCTGCTCTGTACTCCAATAGTGTGTTATCCTTAGGCCCTTCATAGCCCTTACTACTACCTACCATGTATTTGTGTACGAGTTTTATGGCGTCAGCTAACTCCTGGCTTTGGGACACAGGGGTATGTCTCATACTCTTATATTTGTACACTTGTTCATTTAATAATATTTAATCAATAAACCTTTCTTATGTCCTTGATGGTTAAAAGAGAAGAATGGAGAATGTAGAAATTAACTCAGCTATTCATTCAGCAAACATTTACCGAGCTAAGCACTGTGCATAGGATGAATCAGATATAGTCTCACAACCCACTGGGGGAAATGGGCAAATAAACAAAAAAATTAGGACACATGGGAAGGGTAGATTCAGACACTGTGGGTCCAGTGCCGTGGGAGAGAGAAAGGGCATTCCAGGAAGAGCAAACCTTACGTGCAGCAGATGCAGAGAGGAGCTGGTCTGTTTGAATAACAAGTCTCTGGCTGAACCTAGGCTCCCTGGGGAGGAGATTGCCATCGTAGGGGACAAGTTACTAATAGAAAGACAACAGACACACAACCCCTGAAGGGTTTAACAAATCCAACCTTTGCGGCCAGCCAGTTCAGCACTGCCTTCCCCAGTATCCTTGTCCCCTTGACTCAACCTGGTGTTAATACCCAACAGGGGGAAAGCCCTTTAATTATATTTCCTTCTCAATAAAACTTGGATAATCCCCACCATCTCTCATGTACTACTGGAGAAAGTTAAAAAGATATGCTAACCAGATCAACTACACATTTAGGCTACCTATCCCCCATGTGGCACTGACTCCTTGTAATCCTTCCTGTCCCTCTCAGTAACTTCCATCTCATTGCCCAAGACATCTGTCCCTAACACTTTTCTAATTGCTCTAAAGCTCTCGGCGCTTGTCTATGGAAGTCACTGCTCTTTACTCTGAGATGAAGTCCTTCCCAGTCAAGATCTACAACTCTCTCCCTTCTCTGCTTTGTGCTGCTGCTTACTGAGGGCCTAAACATGTCTCTGCATCGTCACCCATCCTCTTCCCAACAGCACCTCTGACTCTCAAGACCTTTTCTTCTCCCCCATCTGGCAGAAGGACTCTCGATATGGATGCACATTAGAATCACCTGGGAGCGGAGGCTCTAAAAATCCTGCTGCCTAGGCACATCTGACATGTGATTGCTCAGGAGAGGGACACAGGCATTTGCATTTTTAAAAGCTTCCCAGTGATTGTAATGTGGGAGCTCTGGTCCAGCATCTTGATCCTTCTACTTTTCTGATTTTCCCAATCATCAATCTCTCTCTAGCTCAAGGCTTCTTCCTTTGAGCTTATAAAAAGGTCCAAAGTCAATCCCCCAAATCCCCTCCAGGACTTTCACTCTTGACCTACCCCATCCTTTCCTTTTCTTTCTTCAGAGACCGCCGTCACAAGACAGGACCTGTACTACTGCTGCCACTCCTGCACCAGCCACAACTTCCAGCCCCTTGCTTCTCTCTCCATGCCCCAACAGAAACTGCTCTCCTGAGGGGAACCCGTGGCCTCCCAGTGGCCAAATCCAGCATTGTGTGAAACACCTCCTCCTTGAAATGCTCTTCCCTTGGCTCCACATGGGCCATTACCCTGATTCCCCTCCCACCTCCTCCTCTTGGTCCCCAGTGGGTCCTGGCTCTTCTCCTCTGCACCCCTCTCCTTGAAAAATGCTAGCAGTTATTACCTCTGAGCAGATGATACCCAGTTGTGCATTTCTACATTTCCCCTCTGTCCTGAGTGCCAGGTTTGTGTTTCCAATTGTCTGGTGAACTTTTACACTTCTTTATTTTGCCAGTACTTCAATCTCCTCTCTAAAATAGGATGAACCATCTATCTCCAAAACACTTTTTCCTCCTGATGGCCCTCTCTCTCCACTTCCGCGGCTGCAGCCTCTACTCATTGGCAAATTCCTTGCTTCTGCCTGTTCCCGTTGTGCCCACCAAAGTAGAACTCTGAGGACCTCATACTGGCCTTCTGACAGTTTGTCTCCACACTCTTCCCATCCATCAAATGCTACATATTGACTTTAATCGTCCAAAAAAACCATTCCCCTGCCTAAAAACAAATAAAAAAAAGGCCAAAATAAGCTTTTCATGTTTTCCCTC
>CM052438.1:98336341-98406441 GCA_028533085.1 Varecia variegata | reverse complement strand
TATATTATGCTGAGCATAAAATGCTTTGGATTCATCCTACCTAGCATACAGTACTGTACTAGGGATGATTTTACACTCCGGGGACATATGGCAGTATTGCAAGACATTTTTGTGGTCGCAAGTGGGAGATGCTACTGGTATCTGGTCAGTTGAGGCCAGGGATGCTGCTAAACACCCTATGAAAACGAAGCATTATCAGGCCCCAAATGTCACCAGTGCTGCTGTTGAGAAACCCTGCCATCAAAGACAGAAGCAGGAAAGTAGAAGGCATGAATTCACTCTTCAGCTCCTCTGCTGGTACAGTACCAAGTCTCTCATATTCTTGGTTTAAAATAACATAAAAAAGGTTCCTTTAGGGTCAGCCAGTGTTCAACCTGATCTCATTTTCTTAAATACCAGGGCAAAATGCTTAAGGCTGAGCAGTGGACAACAGAACCAGGCCACCAGGACTCCTTTTGCCCAGGTTCCTCCTACCTGTGTCTCAGTGTTTCCTGGCTTGTGAAAAGAGCAACAAAGAGAAGAGAACAAATTCTTTCCTAAATCCTCAGGACAGGGGAGTTTAACAAGCTTCCCCAAAGAAGTCTCTAAAAACAGTGTTATACAGGCAGTATGTGGTAAAGGGTGTGGAATCTCCACCAGAGGTGTTTGCAACCCACAGAGTATTTACTCTGAATCCACTCTTGACCTAATGACAAAAACAATTTGTTTTAGAAGTGCCTGAGCATTTTAATAACACACAAGACTCCAAATAGTCTTTGAATTGGAGACAATCCAGTCTTGACCGGCAGCTCCCCAAATTTTCATTACTGCTTTATTACTGTTTGGTTCTCATGGTTAATAATGTTTGGAGACTGTCAGAGCATTGAGAAATTGTGCCCACTTACTTGTGGTTTTGGAAACATCATTCTTTGTCTTTACGGAGAAAATTAGACAACTGAAAACTCGGATTCTAATTTAAAAAAGTCTGAGAAATGCAGGTTAGGTAAGCAGTCAGACTGGGACTGAAAATTATACGTCTTCTTTCTCAAAGCATGTACAAGGATAGGTAGTTTAGAGCTGAGGCGAGATTAGAGAGTACTGGTGAGCTCCCTCTTCCACACCACGTCTATAGAGCAAAGTGGGTGGGTGGAGGCGCAGGGAAGTGGGCTCGCAGGACCAGCTTAACTTTGGGTCCGACAGCTGTGGATGGCCAGTCCATGGGAAGGCCAGTATTGGGAGGTCCCCCCTGACAAATCCACCTGCATGCTATGGCGGAGCACCTCACGTTGAAATCCTGGGGGCAAGAAGCACAGCTGAGAGCATGCTGAAGAGATGACAGGGGTACTCAGAGGCAGCGTCCGACGAGGTACAGCACGGCGCTCCCTCCTGAGCACGGTCTCCCCACTTCCCTGGCAGTGCACTGTCACTTCTGGCAGGGAGGACAGTAAGGCAGGGGGAGTCGCCCACGAGCGGGACTTGTGTTTGAGCCCCAGGCCTCAGGCTGCAGTTGACAAGCGACTGTGCCAGGCCTCGGTGGAGCTGGGCCCTGAATCACGCTGCTCACCGCCCGTCCCCCAGCCGCGGCCCGCTGACGGCGCTGGGGGAGAGAAGTCCCAGGGTTCGACTCACCGATCTGCCCGATGAACTCGATCTTGATGCCCTGGTGCTCCAGGCGCTTGTTGGGGTTCTTGAGCGCAAGGCTCACCTTCCCGGAGACCGTCTCCCCGTCGTAGAAGAGGAAATATTTCTCCTTCTTCCCGTCCTCCGTCTTGTGCTCGGCTCGCTTCCTACTCTCCGCATCGTTCAGAAGGATTTCCACCTCCACGCTCTGCCCGAAGCCGAAGAAGCTCATCTCACCGCCGGGCCAGGCAGGTCTCGGTAGGGACCGCTCCCTTCCACCGGAGCGCGGGCTGCCCTAAGGGAAGGCAGGCCGGAGGGCCCGATGCGGGAGCGCGCTCCGCAGCCGCACCGCAGCCGGGCTCCGCTGCTGCCGCCGGGCGGTGGGCGACGACCGACAGCCCCACTCCACGGGGGAGGGGCAGGGCCGGGGGAGACAGGCGGCTGCGGGCTTCAGCGCCCCGAGCAGCAATGCACCCAGGAGCAGTGCGCCGCGCCGAGCCGCCCGAGCCGCCGGTGGCAGTGAGCGGGCGAGGGCCGGCGGTGCAAGCTGTGGAGGGAAGCGGCGCAGAGTTGGGTGCGCGTGGCTTGCGCCCACCAGGTGGGGTCCAGCACAGAACAGCGCAGCCAGCTGCCCAGCCTCCGGCGGCGTAACGCACCCAGGTGCTTCGGCGGCGCCGGGCGGGGGAGGGGGGAGGCGAGCTCCAGCCCGGATGCACTGGATATGCCGCGCGCATGCGCACGTTTCTTTCTGGCTAGGGCCTCCCGGCCGCCAGGAGGTGTGCTCACTGCGCATGTGCAAGGGAGGCCCGTTTCTCCCTCAGTAGGTATGGCAGCCGTAGCCTCTTTCCGGTAGAATCCGGGACCAGACAACCCGTAAAATCAAAAGAACTGCAGCTGTCTTCTTGGAATGTTTTTGTTTGCTTTTCCCGTATCGAGCTACGTTGGGCTCCCTTCCACATTCGGTTATGTACAACGTTCGCGTGCTGACGGGTGAAGGTAGCCCTGTGACCCGCACGCGAAATGTCGCCTGACGGGGGCAAAGGTGACAGTTATTACAGGAAGTACCCTGTCTCAAATACTCTTTACATTTCCTCCCATTTAAGAAAAACAAGGCGGGAAAGACGCTATTAGGCTTTGGCTTAGTTCCTGGCTCCTACTTTAACGGGAAAGCTGAGAAAATCACTCTGACGAACCTTTTTTAGCCCCTAGTCCTCAGCCCGCCCCATTCTTTACTCGTGTGGCGCACGACCCAGCTGATTGGTTAATAGAATGAAAACAATTCGGCACGGTGATTGGTCTGTGGGAAATTCTGCACGTTGTGATTGGTCCGCAGGAACGTCTCGGAGCGCGCGCGGGAGCGAGCTTTGAAAGTTGAGGTCCGCGGAGGCGAGCCGGTGCCCGGGGGGAACATGGTGGCGTTGCGGGGCCTTGGGAGCGGCCTGCAGCCCTGGTGCCCGTTGGATCTCAGCCTCGGTGAGGAGACTCAGCCGCGAGGCCCGGGGTACAGACTTGGGGTGCTTTGCATCCCCGACTGTACCTTAGCCCGGGGCTGGCTGGAGTGCGGGTGCGAGTGGGGGTGGGGTGAGGGCTCTCGGCCAGGCCTGGGGTCCGTGGGGCTGTGCCATACCAGGATAGTGGCCAGCCGGGTTTACCGTAGGGGCTCAACCCGGTCACGTAACCGTTAAAAAAAAAAAAAAGTTAATGTTGGCCAGTCTCTTCTAGTGCTCGTGCATGTTTTCTCAGGCCTTTGCCTTCTTATTCTGCAAATCTTCGTGGACGTATGTATTCTTATCTATTCCGGTGGCCTTAAATTGCAAATCTTTTTCTTCAGCCGAACTTATTTCTTGAACTTCATGTTCATAGGTTCAGCTGAATGTCTGACACGCAGACATCAAACGTCACATGAATAAAACTGGGATTCCCAGAGCCTCCTAATGGCATCAGCCAAGCCACCAACCTGGGAGTCATGGCATTCCTGCGTCCCTTTTCATGCCCACCACCACCGGTTGTCCTGCTTCAGAGGTGTCTCATGTCCTCCCGTTCCATTCCCGAAGCTGTGACCCAGGCTTCATTATAGCCAATAACCTGAGCAACTGTGGGAGTATCTTAGCTGCTTTCTGATGTTAACTGTGCCACCTCATCCCCCACACCTCTGCAGGACCACTTTTGAAAACACAACTTTAAATGTGTCAAGTCTTTAAACCTTTAATGTTTCCCATTCATTTCCTAAATAAATGACCAGATCCTTGGCATGCCTTAAAAAGAGGCTTTACCATTCTGTCCAGTATGCTTTTCCAAGAGCATAACTGTTGGAGTCAGAAATACGTGGATGGGTTTCTTGGTTCTACCACATTGCAACCATGTATTACTGGGCAAGTTGCTTAACCTTACTAAGCCTCAGTTTTCCTTATCTGTTAAATGGGGATTATAATACCGATGTCCCAAGGTTTTTGTGAAGATGAACTTGGTACCTGGCACATAGTAACTGCTAAATACATGCTAATTCTCACCCTCTACACTCACATTCTATGTTGTAACTATTTTGTTCATTTCTAAATACTTTATACTTTCTTTTCCTTTGTGCTTGGTTATACTATACTATCTGGGGTACACTTATCTGCATTTCTTTCCCTGGCAAACACCTACATTCAAGTCCCCCTGAAAAAACACCTAACCCATCTCTATCCCTCCACCTCCTTCCCCAGTAATATTTCCTGTTAAGCTCTCTAGCATTTTATGTTTTATAGATCTATTTCCATTTTAACAACTCATCCATTGTGAAAATAATAACTGTCATTCAGTGAGTGTCTTTTATGTGGCTAGCACATTGTTAGGCTCTCTATACACATTATCTTTCACAGCAATCCTGTATTCTCATTGATGAAGAGGAGGCTAATTACACGTAAGAGATCGATCAAGTCAGTATATTCACCTTGTTCTTATCAAAACTCTGGTCTTTCTTGTATCATAGGTTGCTTTTTTGGTATTCTAAGTGTGAGATGGTGAGATCTTTGTGGGCGAGAACCATCTAGCATTCATCTCTGTATTCCTAGAACATATAGAGGCTTTCCCATAGTATTTTCTCAAAATTGTTTCTTGAGTGAATAAATGATATATTTCTTCTCCTCTTCAATCCTAAGTGAAGTAGTAGAGCAGAAATTATCTGTATTTGACAGTTGAGAAAATAGGTAGTGAGGGATTTGTTTTGAATAGTGTAAAAATATTGAAGAAAATAACCAAACTCAGTTTTTCCTATACTCTTACTCAACGATCAACACAGAAGACTTCTATGATCAAATGGCTGATATCAGGGCCAGTTACTGCCTTCCAAATTTGATTTGATACTACTGACAGTAAGGAGCTATTGTAGACAAAGCCAAAATAAGGACTGAGAAAACTTCTGCTGTAGTCTATAATGAGCTTTAAACATTGCTGGAAATATGGAGAGATTCAATTGTATTTTTCATATTTTCTTTAAGACAGCATATTGCATATCTTTGGAAGGAATGCTATGCAGAGCCACTTGGGGTACAGAGACTTCCTCCTCCAGGACCAAGCTCAAGTGACAAAAGATGATAGGCACATTGTATTCTAAGAAGGATAGACCTAGTTAATTATAAGACTTTTCATTTTGCTGAGTGCAACATAATGCTCAGAGCCATGAAAGAAAGGCTAAGGTCACCCAACTCTGTTTGTCTTTATTTATACCCTGCCCAACTTCTCTAAATCAACAGTGAAAAAATATTTTTAAAATATTAATTTGAAGGAGCACCTCAATAATTTGAGATGTCCACATGTTTCCGTCTAGTCCTAATTTTAGGCTTGGGGAAATAACAGTGAAAACATTAAATACAGTTTGTGAGAAAAGTATGAGGTTTAAAGGTAAGAGAGATTGTGAAGGAATCTAGCTAGATGCTGTCTTAATGTGACCTTCTTACAACATACGTTCTTCCCATCAGTGTATTATGAAGTCACTGAGTATCTCTATGAGTATGAATCTGGCTTGCTTTTCCTCAAGAAGTTTAAACTTCTTGGGGAAATCATATATGTTTTTTAACATGGGCCCAATAAAGTGTGCTGTGCACTTTATGTGAGCTTATTAACTTGATTAGGAGAATTTCACAGAGGAGCATCTGAGGCAATCTGATTAACCTCTGTTCTCTAGATTGAACGTGTGGGAAGGCCAGATCATTAGGTGTTTTGAAGTGTCATTCCCCAAAACTGTTATATCTTAAATGTGTTTTATTTCTTGATATTTTTAGAAGATAGTTAACCTAATAGCCAGCTGTCAGTTATGATTTAAAAGAAAAAGATTCTCTTAACCTTTTCTGCTTGCCTATAATTATGCTACATTATAAGTTAAATGTGAGTTAGAACTAATAAGCTTTTCTCCTCTTAAATGTACCTGGAGTCTAACGGTGATTGCTTTTTTACTTGTTATAGAGCGCTTACTGATTGCATTGTTTTTTCCCCTAGAATGGGTAGACACAGTGTGGGAACTGGATTTCACAGAGACTGAGCCTTTGGATCCCAGCATAGAGTCAGAGATTATAGAGACTGGATTGAGTGCATTCACAAAACTCCATGAAAGCCTTTTCCCCTTTGCTACTGAAGAACATGGATCTACGGAGGTAAGAAAATAAAAAATCAAGCTAGCCAAGTTGAGGTGTTAAAAATGGGAGACGAAAATCATTATCATCATCTAAAGCTTAGCTTTTTTAGTATATAATTTATAGGGAGTCCCATATGAGTAACATAAAGAATATTATTCATTTATTGGACTATCCTAATAGCTTTCCAAAAGGTTCAAGGTACTAGTCTGGTTTTTTCCCAGACTTATAAAAAAGTCTGACCACTTTTTTATAAGAGCAAATTAAAGGAAAAGTATAAAGGCAAAAACAAAAAAGCCAAACAAACCAAAAATGGAAAGAAGTCCAAGGAAAATGCAAATAACAATTCAAGCATACCTTAACTTTAAGTGAGTCTGATATTAGTAAATTGAGGAATGAGTAGTTGAATTACAAACAGATTTATCCAAAGAGTTCCTTTAAATATTGAGTTCTACCTAGTATGCTTATTAATATTTAGATCATTACTTTAAAAAAAAACAAAGGGCTGGGAGGCAGAGCAAAAAATACTTAGATATTAACATCTCTGAAACATTTAAATTAACAAAAAATATTTCAGTTACAGGTTTCACATAGCTGTTCAAAAATTAAATCATCTAATTGAATACTCCTTCAGTGTAGTGCTAAGCACTGCATTAAGTACCTTAGTGGACAAAGTGAGGATTAAGATACATAGCCTCTCCCTAAGTCAAGGGCCTTCCCAGGGAAGAAGAGTGGACACTTGAGCACTGGCAGAAGTGAGTCCATCGACCACATGAAGCTGTAGGGCGCAAGTACAGTGCCACTGTGAGTCTAAGGGGGCCTGGAAATATTCTGTGAACCATACTGTAAAAAATGCTCCAAGAGAGGTGGATATCATCTAATAGGGCCATAGAAAAGGGAGCATGATAGGATGGGGAAGGTACCAGAAAGAAAGTAGCTAGTGGTGAGTTTTCACAGATGGATAGGGTGTTGACTAGCAGAAGTTAGGGTTGTAGGGTGTTCCTAGTGAAGGAGCTACATGATGGGAATATGCACGGAATATTGAGGGAACGTGAGTGGTGTGGGGTGAATGACACACAGAATTCTTAAAACGTGGGGTGGAACATAAGATGGTAAGGTAGACTGAAGATAGGTCTGGGAGCTTTAAATGAGGGTGAGCTGTGGAGTTGGAACATTTTTAATAGGGTGTTTGTTTATGAGGCTCTGTTCTAAGCATCATGTACATGTGAACTCATCCAATCCTCACAATCAGCCCTGTGTGGAAGAAGTTACAGTGAGCAATAGACTAAGTAACGTGAATAGATCTGTTTTAGGACGAATGTTCTTGACCTTAGATGGACCGAAATGAGAAAAATATGTATAAGAGAGATCCCTTGGAAGACTTATATCGTGATATGAGTGTTATGAGCATCAATGGCATGGTCTGAAGTTATGGTTTTGGGAATTCGAAAGGAAGACTAAAAACTAGGGACATTTTTTGACGTAGAATTAATAGGGCTTTGTGAACTAGGAAGCCCTTTTCAGATAGCTCCAACATGCTGCAAAGTGCTCAATTGACTGGGTATAGGGAGTGAGAGGAAGAAAGAAACTTTCTGAAACTAGGAAGATGATGACGTTGTTGACCAAGGTGGGGAATAAGGGAAAAAGAGCAAGGTCAAGTGGAAATTGAGTTCCGTTTTAGACTTTTGAATATGAGATTCTGTTAGGAGATCTTTGGGAGGCATAATAGGTAGGTAGAAATAAGGGTTGGAAGATCAGGAGAGAGAGAAGACTCCTGCAAATCAAGGTGGATGTCAGAAAGGAGCAACTCATGAGATCAGCTGGGGAGAGAAGAGGACAGAACAGAAACAGAGCTGGTTGAAAGAGGCCTGAGGAGGAGCAGTCAGAAGGCAGGGAGAGAGTGATCACTGGTACCAAGACCTGACCACAACTGTGGGATCACAGAGCCCAGGTGACTGAACAGGTCCAGGGTGACCGCCAAAGTGAATAGCATGGAGGTGCAGATGGTATTAGGAATGAAGATGTGGTACTGTGATGGTAGGAGGTGATTTCTTCCAGAAGTTTCCTAGCGAAAGAAAGGACTTTCGATGGTCTCTCTCTAAGGTGGCATGTGCTAAGCAGTGGGGCTAATCTGAAGCATTGGCTACCACTTCCCTTGCCTTTTCCAGGAAGCAGGAAGTACAACGGCCAATTGTTTAAATTATTGGACCTTTGTTTTATTTAAGATACAGTACTCATGGATAAACCATATTTAGTTTCTGCTGTGTTTAGTTTATTACAATAACCCACTTCCTCTTCAAGTGTTCAAAAGGAGAAAGCACGGGGCAATGATAAAATTAATAAAATTATGGTTTCTATTCTAGAGTTTATCTCCTTTCTCACCTAGGCTACTTATGAAATGTATTGAGGGAGAAGCTGCAGGTGTTTGCTTTCCTGCTCCCATTGCCCACAATCTGCAGAACATTTATATTTAAATAAATTGTTCTGATTTCCTTAGTAATTAGTGATAAATGGATTTGGGTACATTTATTCTAGATGGAGAAGTAACTTCTCTGAACGGTCACTAATATACGATGTCCCAAAAGTCTTAGTGTAGTTTTGAGCTATAATAATTTCAGAAGTGTACATGCTTCAAACTTACCAAAAAATTCTTTTTAAAAAATTACTTAAATTTCTTGTATACTTATTTATCTTTGTAATTTTGAAAAATAATAGACTTAATTTTGATCTTTTCAGTCTCTCTAAAGATGGTACATTTATCATTAAGATCCAGACTGGTCTGTTCCTTTTTTTGTAAGGCAATAAAGTACTTATAAAATTCAAATAGGAGGAGATTTTTCTAATTATTGGCTTTTATGATTTGCCCTCTCCTTATAGACTATTTGGACCTTCTTCATTGAGAACAGTATTTCCCACAGTACGCTGGTGGCATTATTCTATCACTTTGTTCAAATAGTTCATAAAAAAAATGTCAGTGTGCAATATCGAGAATATGGCCTTCATGCTGCTGGACTTTACTTTTTGCTATTAGAAGTACCAGGTATGTATACTTGATGTGATGGGACAAATCTTTTGTCGTTTTTTTCTTTCCACATTATTTTCAATTCTTATACTTTGTTTCTTCAGTTATAAAATGGGGCAGTGATAACCCATGTCATAGAATTATTCTGAGGATTAATGAGCGTGTCTGTGAAGTACATAGCATGTTATAGGTGTTTGAAAAGTTTCTTTCTCTTTTTTCTTTACATGTGTTTGTCTTCTGAAATTATGCTGTCTATAACCTAATGCAAATAATCCAAGAGGGATTGCAAGAGCATCACTCCCACCCTCCCCCACCCAAACATAACATTCTGATAGTGCCCTTTCTCTTTCTCTTTCTGACTTCATGTCCAAACTGAGAAAAATTGCCGTGGGGAGTCATTGTGTTATCTCTCTCCCGTGTGGGTGTTGAAAAATAGGTTAAAACTATTCTAATCAAGAGAGCACGAGAGTAGCTAGTAATTTTTGATGAACAAAAGCACCAAGGAGGAGTCTATCTATGAGCACTGTTTTACTTCTGTATTGTCAGAGCACTTAAGTCTCCTGTTCCTCCTGGGGGAGTGAAGAAGTCCATTCTCTCTTCCCCAAACCCAAGGCAAGATCGAGTAGAACATAGAGATTGAGCTGGAGAACTCAAAATTCATATGTAAAAGAAAAATCACAAAATTTTCAGCTTGCTGTTTGTCATTGTTTACATAAATACATATGTAAATAATGCTAAGGATTTATTCCATATGATTTGGGAACAAGTAAAAAGGTATGTAAAGCCTTAAACCCTCAATTATGCTATTGTTAATGCTCTCATAAAGACTTTTGAAGTAAGTTCCTAAAGAACTTTGTTTCTAAGCAATATCTCAGTCATCACTGTGTTCTCTCTCTGAAAAGTAGTGGTTTTAGAAACCCAGTTTCACTCTTCTCTTCCATTGCCAGGTGCAGTTCCTTCTGATTAAGGTTGAGATTTATGCCAGAGCAAAGAGATAGCTGTTAGTGCGGACCACTTGCTGCTTTCCAGCAAGCCATATTCTTGCCAATTACCTTCTATTTTTAAATGTTTCTGGATTATGGTTGGGATGCTGTTGATACATAATATTCAATCACAGTATGTCCTTTTTTTTTTTAAGATTGTTTTGCCTATTCTGGGCATTTCCATGTGAATTTTAGGATCTACATGTAAATTTCTACAAAAAAAGGCAGCTGGAGTTTTGACAGGGTTTGCATTGAATCTGTACAACAGTTTGGAGATTACTGTCATCCTGACAGCAGTAGGTCTTCCAATCCATGACTGCAGGATATCTTTCCATTTATTTTGTCATTTTTAATTTGTTTCAATAATGTTTTACAATTTTGAGTGTACAGTTCTTATACTTCCTTTTTAAAATTTATTCTTAAGTATTTTATTCTTTTTGATGCTATTGTAAATGACATTGTTTTCTTAATTTCATTTTCAGGTTGTTTTTTGGTAGTATATATTATAGAAGTACAATTGATTTTTGATTATTGATCTTATATCCTGCAATCTTGCTGAACTCATTTATTGGTTCTAACAGGATTTTCTTTATATGAGATCATGTCCTTTGTCAATAGTTTCACTTCTTCCTCTCAGTCTGTGTACCTTTTCTTTCTTTTTCTTGCCTGATTGCCCTGGCTAGAACCTCCAGTACAATGTTTAATAGAAGTAGAGAGTGGGCATCCTCGTCTTATTGCTGATCTTAAGGGGAAAGCATCCAGTCTCTTGCCTTTAAGTATGATATTGCCTGTGGGTTTTTTAAGGATGGCTTTTTATCTCTAGTTTGTTGAGTGTTTTATGAAAGGGTATTGGATTTTGTCATTTGCTTTTCTGCATCTGTGAGGTGATCATGTGGTTTTGCTTTTTATTCTAATAACATAGTATATTACATTGGTTGATTTTTATGTATTCAAACAATTTTGCATGACCTTGGTCATGGTCTATAATCTTTTTTATATCTTGTCAGATTTTGTTTGCTGATATTTTGTTGAAGATTTTTATGTCTGTATTCACGAGGGATATTCTTTTTTTGAGGTGTCTGTCAGGTTTCGCATCTGGGTAATATCAGTCCATAGAATGAGTTATGTGTGTGTAGTGTTCCTTCCTCTTCTGTATTTTGAAAGAGTTTGTGAAAAATTGGTTTTCTTTTTTCCTTAGATTTTTGGTAGAATCCACTAGTGAAACCATTTAGGCCTGGAATTTTTTTTTTAAATAAGTTTATGTTTGTAGAATCTGTAGTGATTTCATCTCTTTTATGCCTGATGTTGGTGATTTATATTTCTTTGTTTTTTCTTGATCAGTCTAGATAGAAGCTTATTAATCTTATTGATCATTTTGAAGAACCTGCTTTTGATATTATTGGTTATACTCTATTGTTTGTCCATTTCTTTTTTCATTGATTTCTGGTGTTATGGCTGTTATTTCTTTCCTTCTTACTTTAGGTTTAATTTGTTCTTATTCTAACTTTTTTCTTTTTCTTATTCTGACTTTTTAAGGTGGATGCTTAGATGCTTGTTCTCACATACTTTTCTTTGTTTCTAATGTTAAGTATTTAATGCTATAAATTTCTCTCCAAATACTGCTTTATCTACATCCCACAAATTTTGATGTATTTTCATTATCATTCAGGTCAAAGTGATTTTCTAATTTTTTTTGTGATTCTTCTTACACCTGAGTTGTTTAGTACATTGAGTTTAATTTTCAAATACTTAAGGACTTTCCTGAAATCTTATTGTAATTGATTTCTATTTTAATTGTATTGGGATCAGAGTACATACTTTGTATGATCACAATACTTTTAAATTATTGACTTTATTTTTAATACCCCTGCACAGAGTCTGACTTGGTGAATCTTCTGTTTGTGCTTGACCGGAATGTGTATCCTGCCTTTGTTGGATCTAGTATTCTATAAATATCAATTAGGTCAAGTTGGTTGCAAATGTTGTTCAAGTCTTTTATAATCTTTCTGATACTCTATTTATTGTTGTATGAATTACTGAGAGAGGAATGTTGAAATCTCCAAGTGTAATTGTCAGTTTATCTATTTCTCCTTTCAATTCTGTCAGAGTCTGACAGATACAAATGTATTTATGATTGTTATGTCTTCCTGATGGATTGATCCTTTTAGTATTATGTTATGGCCCTGTTTTTCTGGTTATTTTCCTTGTCTTAAAGTCTACTGTGATAATAAGATAGCCATTACAGTTATCTTATGATTTGTCCTTGGTTCGTACATCATTTCTCATGCATTTATTTGTAACCTATCTGTTCACATTTAAAGAGTTTCTTGTAGACTGCCTATCATTTGGTCGTGCTTTTTATCCACTCTGACATTTGCCTTTATATTAGAATGTTTAAACTGTTTAAATAATAACACTTAATGTAATTATCAATATGGTTAGGTTTCTGCCATCTTTGGATTTTTTTTTTTTTTTGACTGTTTTTGGTTCCATCTTTTCCTCTTTCCACCTTATTTTGGATTGAGTACTTTTCTAATATCTTATGTTATCTCCTCTTTTGGCTTATGAGCTGTACATCTTTGCATGTATATGTATGTTTAAAGTTCTGGCTTTGTGTATACCTTTGTGTAAGAACCTTAAGACAGTATATTTGTATATTTTGCTTTCTCCCCTCCTCTTGGTTTTTTTTTTTTGAGACAGAGTCTTGCTCTGTTGCCTGGGCTAGAGTGCCATGGCATCAGCCTAGCTCAGAGCAACCTCAAACTCTTGGGCTCAAGCGATCCTCCTACCTCAGCCTCCCAAGTAGCTGGGACTACAGGCACATGCCACCACGCCCAGCTATTTTTTTTCTATTTTTAGTTGTCCAGCTAATTTTTTTCTACTTTTAGTAGAGACAGGATCTCACTCTTGCTCAGGCTGGTCTTGAACTCCTGACCTCAAGCAATCTTCCTGCCGTGGACTCCCAGAGTGCTAAGATTACAGGCATGAGCCACCATGCTCAGCCTCCCCTCCTATTCTTTGTGCATAGTTATATATTTTATTTCTGCATGTTATAAACCATACAATTCATTCTTAACATTTCTCTTTTAACTATCTTTTATAGAATTTTTTTAGAAAACAAGAAAATCGTCTTTTATATTTAAAAGATTTCATCTCATTATAATTTTCCTTTAGCCAGAAAAAAATTTTTTTTAACATTTCTTGTGATGCAAATCTGCCAGCCATCAACTTTCTTGGCTTTTGATTGTATGAAATGTCTTTATTTCACCTCAAGAATATTTTTGCCTAATATGGAATTCTAGATTGATTTGGGTTTTTTTTTATTAGATTATCTATGCTTTGTTGTGATTTCTTTTGTGTTTATCATGGTTGGGTTCATTGAGCTTCTTGGATCTGTGGATTTATAGTTTTCAACAAATTTGGAAATTTTTAAGTTACTTCTTCAAATGTTTTCTTCATTTCCCTGTTTACTGGGACTCCAGTTACTCATATCTTTGACAGTGTGATAGTCTCCCATAAGTCATTAAGTCTTTATTAATTTTTTTGGTTCCTGTGCTTCTGTTATGTCTTTAAGTTTGCTTATCTTTGTCTCTGTAATGTCCAATCCACTATTAAGCCCATCTAGTGAATGGTTCTCTTTCAGATCAAGGAAGTTCCATTTGGTTCTTTTAAAATTTTTTTCATTTCTGTCCTTATTATGCTAATATTTACTTTTAATTCTTGAGCTTACTTATACTATCTGTTTTAAGGTTATCGTCAGCTAGTTCCATACCTCTGTCATTTCTTAGACTGTTTCTATTGGCTGATTTTTCTTTTTATCATTAGGCGGCACATTTCCATTACTGGGCACGCCCAGTAATTTTTTTTTATTGGGTCCTGGACATAGATTATTGAGTGTCTGAATTTTGTTGTTTTCCTTTAAATAGTGTTGAAGTATGTTTTGATAGGCAGCCACTGATCCTTTTGAGGCTTGTTTTAAAACTTTGTTAAGGCAGATATAAAGTAGCCTTTACTGTATATCCAGTTTAGCCCTGCTATTAAGGTATGTTTCTTCTTAGGTCTCTACTGAATGTTCTAGGTGTTTAACAACGTCTCAAATGTGTCTGAGCCCTGTGTGAATTGTGAACATAATTCACCTTCTAGCTCGTTAGAAATTTTTTTTTGCCCTCTGCGATGAAATTTTGCCCCATACATGCATAGCTTCTCTTCAGCCCTGTGCAGATTTCTGGAGCTCTTTTTCTGTGCAGCTTCCTCTACTCCAGGACTCTGTTTTATAAATTCCATCTACCCCGTCTTTCTGACTCTGATTTTTCAACTTAGTAAGACCATCATAATCTGTTTAGATCCACCATTTCTCTGCTGTTGTCCAGAAATTGCCTCTGGATACAAAACTGAGGCAATTTTAGGGTTTACTTCCTTTTCTCAGAGATTGCATTCCTTATGCTTCCTGGTGCCCAGTGTCTTAAAATTGGTTATTTTATAAATTTTGAGCCAGTTTTACAGTTGTTTACAGCAAGAGAACAAGTGTAAAACCAGTTACTTTATCATGATCAGATGTGGAAACCTTGTTATTTATTTCCAGTTCAGCACTATTGTTCCTCTACTAAGACTGAAGTTGACAACAGTACTCTTTTGTAAAAGGTTCATTGTTATTCCAAGTTAGTGAAAAGCCTGTATTATGCTTTTTAACTTTTCATCTGTTGTTATAGACATATTTCAAGATGATGAAATCTAGCCTGTTTACTCTTTATTCTTTATGAACAGGCAGTGTAGCCAACCAAGTATTCCACCCAGTGATGTTTGACAAATGCATTCAAACTCTAAAGAAGAGCTGGCCTCAGGAATCTAACTTGAATCGGAAAAGAAAGAAAGAACAGCCCGTGAGCTCTCAGGCTAATCCAAGGAGGCATAGAAAAAGAGGAAAGCCACCCAGGAAAGAAGATATTGAGGTAAGTAGTACATTGAATAATGAAACATATCTATACAAACACATGATTTTATTTATTTAAGGATTCACTTTTAAATATGACTTCAGGCATCATGATTATAACCAGAAAGTCCTGAACTATCATCAGCTATTCAATACTACTTTGAGTTGCCTCTTGGGCTTTGTATACTTCTAAGGGCACATTTCTTCCTTGCCATCTTTCCAGTGTCCTGATCATCTCTCCCCAGACTTGTTCCCAGATGTGCTTGACAACATTCTAACTGTTGTATTTGCCACGTTATCTTATTGTCATTACAGGGGGTGGTCGAAGTATCCTGAAGGCTCTTGTCCTTAAGAGTGGAATAGAATAGCATTAATTCCAAATTCTTGTGTGACAAGGTAGGATGGTAGAGGTTCATTGACATCAAAACTTCTAAGAAACACAGGAGTTATCATTGACAAAAAAAACACAAAGCTAGAAACTACTATAGTGGCCATCTAGCCCAGTGATTTACCATTATGACCATGGAGACCTGGAACAGTAAAGCAACCTGGTCAAAGTCATGTCACCTCAGCGTCAACTACTACCTGGAGTTTAACTGGACTTGGTTTGGGTAAATGGAAAACTGTGGGACAAAGTGCTAGGCATTCTTACACAGTCACCTATGCATTTCTTCATAATCTAGATGGATGAAATTATAGAACAAGAGGATGAAGAAAATATTTATTTTTCTGCCCGGGACCTTTCTCAGATTCGAAATGCCATCTTTCATGTTTTAAAGAATTTCTTAAGGCTTCTGCCCAAGTTTTCCCTGAAAGAGAAGCCACAATGTGTACAGAATTGTATAGAGGTAAGTGAAAATTCCAAGAACCTTAGGGCAACTTGAAAAGGGATAGACTATGGCTAATACTTAATGAGTACAAAAAATCAGGCCTTTTCTTGGTATCTGTTTTCCAGGTCTTTGTTACTTTAACTAATTTTGAGCCAGTTCTTCATGAATGTCGTATTACACAAATCAGGTGAGCTGTTAAATCTTCCAGTGCTACAGTTTTAATATAGTATAATAATTTTTGCTCCAGGAGAAATATAAATGCCATTTTATCCTAATTGGCACACAGGTAGCATTTATTCATTTAAATATGGCTTCTAGGGATAAGAAATATTCCCAGTAAAATTATATCCATTAACTAATGTTTTGCTTTTTTTCTTTAGAGATCTTAACCAAGCAAAATACATACCAGAACTGGCCTATCATGGGTTGTATTTGCTGTGCTCCCCAATTCATGGCGAAGGAGATAAGGTAAAGGAGATAAGGATCTAATTTAGTTACTAGTTGAGTTGAAAGCAGGGGAACCATACTGTGGAAAGACATTAAAAGCATTTGATGGCCTGGGGCAGTGGCTCACGCCTGTAATTCTAGCACTCTGGGAGGCCTAGGCGGGAGAATCGCTTAAGGTCAGGAGTTCAAGACCAGCCTGAACAGGAGCAAGACCCCATCTACTAAAAATAGAAAAATTAGCTAGGTGTGGTGGCGCATACCCATAGTCCCAGCTACTTGGAAAGCTGAGACAGGAGGAGCCCTTCAGCCCAGGAGTTTGAGGTTGCTGTGAGCTATGATGACACCATGGCACTCACCCGGGCAACAGAGCAAGACTCCATCTCAAAAAACAAAAAAACATTTGATGTAGCACCATTTTAACTTACTGGGTTGTTTTCATGACCTTATATTATTTGTATATAATAAAACTTACACTATTCCTATTTGCTGTCAGTTCTTCATTGCCAAATTTATATCAAAATACTTGTTGGCCACAGCAAATTATTGTTAGGTTTCAGACAGTAAAAAACAGTTCTGGTGTAAATAAGGTAGGAGGAACAGATGAGCTACTGAACAGTTACCTTCATAAAAATATTTATCAATTGTTTTGAAAACAAGAATAGTCATAGAATTTTCAAATTTCTCTTTGTCAATTCATGTGTGCTTCAGTATTTCTATTAGTATTTATATTATTTTAGTTGATATCTTACAGGAATTTTATAGGTTCTCATTCCTGGTTAGAATTGTTATCTTGGTTTTGCTCCCCATGATACCTTAATGTTATCACTACCATAAACATTGGAATTAAGGTTATTCATGCATGGTGGTGCTAAACTTAGTTGTCATTAATAAAGCAATGACACTTTGCAAAAACTGTGGTGAACAAGGTCATGTGGCTTTTGGTGGCTGTGATACAGTTAATTTGCAGAGGCAATAACTTACTGGTTAAGAAGAAGATTTGAGGGCCGGGCGCGGTGGCTCACACCTGTAATCCTAACACTCTGGGAGGCTGAGGTGGGTGGATCGTTTGAGCTTAGGAGTTCGGGACCAGCCTGAGGAAGAGGAAGACCCCGTCTCTACTAAAAAAATAGAAATTAGCAGGACAACTGAAAATATATAGAAAAAATTAGCCAGGCATGGTGGCACCTGCCTATAGTCCCAGCTACTCGGGAGGCTGAGGCAGGAGGATTGCTTGAGCCTAGGAGTTTGAGGTTGCTGTAAGCTAGGCCAACGCCCTGGTACTCTAGCCTGGGCAACAACAGAGTGAGACTCTGTCTCAAAAAAAAAAAAAAAGAAGAAGAAGAAGGTTTGGGGATATTTGGGGTTCTGCACATCTGTGTTTAAATTCTCACTTTGCTACTTACTAGCCATGTGTCCTTGTATGAGTTATACAAAAGTGTCAGATTTCACATCTGGACAAGAAGACCAAAAGTTTTATCTTCCTCATATATTTGTCACAGGATTAAGTGAAATTAAGCATGTCAGATGCCAAGCACAATGCCTATTGTTTAGAAGACATTCAATATTGTATGTTCTATGTCTGATTTCTGTGTGCTTGAAATATGAATGTAATAGAATTCACAGTAATGCTTTTAATTTCCATGCCCTTTTTTAACATTTTAAAAGATAAAATAGATGGGAAAATTTATCCTTTTAGGTCTACTGTGTCTCTAAAGATGTGTTTTTTTAATTGTAAAAGTATTGACTTGATGTTAGACAACGATGGTTTTAGCCAAATCTTTAATTATTTATCCTTGGACAGCCCACCTTTGGAGTTTAATTATCTATAAAATGGAAATTAGTCATGTCCTCGTGGAGTTGTGAGGTTTTAAATTAAATATAGTAAAATCTAGCTGTATATATGAAAGTGCTTAATGCAATACCTACCACATACTTGTTTTTCAGCAAATGTTTTATTTACTGGATGAAGGAATTAATCAGTTGACTATATGAGATAATATATTGAAAGGTGCTTTGTTAACTATTGGTAAAATACAATGTAAGCTATCCTTCCCCACCTCCCACCCCCTTTTTTTTGAGACAGGGTCTTACTCTGTTGCCTGGGCGAGCGTGCAGTGGCATCATCATAACTTACTGCAACCTCAAACTCCTAGGCTCAAGCGATCCTCCTGCCTCAGCCTTCCAAGTAGCTGGGACTACAGGCATGTGCCACCACACTCAGCTAATTTTTTTTATTTTTTTGTAGAGACAGAGTCTCGCTGTGTTGCTCAGGCTGGTCTCAAACTCCTGACCTCAAGCAGTCCTCCCACCTCAGACTCCCAAAGTGCTAGGATTCCAGGTGTGAGCCACCGAGACCAGCCAGCTTCCCCTTTTTCTAATACAGGAATATTAGTAGTATTCTGTGCTATTTATAAATATGACAACAAATTGCCCTAAATTCTGACTTATAATATGCAGGAGGTGGGGAGAGAAACTACATGATGTTCTTGTCATTATCAGTGATTCTTTCACACTGTTTACATTGTATAATACATTTATCAAATACCTGATAATGGTCTAAGAAATACATTCCTAGTGTTCAGCCAGCAATTATGCTAACCTGACTTACCTTCGGATGGCTTGAAATGGTTTCCTAAAGTCTATGTCACTATGTTTTAAGTCCCTTGGGTTCTCTATCAGGCTTTAAATTGAATTTTCTTTTCTCTTCTAGGTTATCAGTTATGTTTTCCATCAAATGCTCAATGTAATATTAATGTTAGAAGCAGGTGAAGGATCCCATCGCATCCCCCTTACTATTACTTCCCAAGTCATCAATCAGAGAAACCAGGCAGTCCAGTTTATCAGGTGAAGCATACACATCTTGAATTTTCACTCTCTTAATCTCTTCCTCAGTCATCTGTGCCCTGTGCTAACCAAGATTTCTGACACTTATGGAATTAGAATTCCTGGCCTGATGGTGGCTTGGGGGGCCAAAATAAGGCACTTCATAGCTAATCGGGTTCATGTGGTCTGCATCACTGTTGGTTGTCCCCGAGTGGGGCATTGTTGAAGAAGTAAGGAATCTGCAGTGCGGGGGCCAGAGCCAGCCTCCAGCGTAATTGCATCCAGCCCGGGAGGTCAGCCTCTGAGAGGACAGTTGCCTGTCCTTTTCTCCATCATTGTCTGCTTTAGTGTTTACCACCGCAGCACATCTGCCTCTTCTTTCTCTTTTTGTTTCTCTCTGCTCTACGTCTCTTTGCATTTGTTCTTTGCAACTTTTTCCTTGTTTCTTCTGACTTTTCTGTTCCTCTCCCCCTACAGAAAATACTTCCTGAAGGGAAGAATTAAGTTGCTTTTTTACTTCTTTAGCAATAATTGATAGACCACTTTTTCCCTCATGAGTCACTCATCTTCACTTAGTCTCATGTCTTAGCTTTATTAGCAAAGACATGTTTGCTGTGTCATCGGTTTTTATTTCCCTCCTTTACTGAATATTTGGCATGCAGTTTGGAAGTGGTGCAGAGAAGTGGTAAGTGTGTACATACCTGCAGGTATGCACAATATGTAGTATGGTTCGAGACTTGGGATATGGATGATGTCATCTTGTCACTGAGCAAGTGTGTCTTCCTAGGGATTTTTTTAAACATTAAATAACTAAGGTGTTTCAAGTGGAAACACTGTGGTTTTGGTTTTTTCATGAGAGTTCATATCACCAATTGAAATAATGTTCGTATAATGGTACAGATAAACTTAGCGCCAAAAACGGATTAAGTCTGGGCATTGTGGTAATTTCTTCTTGTGATAACGTTTGGAGAAGTAATCTTACAAATACATTAAAGTAGCAGCATTTCACTGAGCTATTATGAGGCGGTACTGTGTCTTAGTCAATTTTTATATTTACCCCAAAAGAATATATTAGTATTTTACATCTTAATATGAAATTTAGTAATCAAAAGAGTCATATGAAGATTACATTTCTGCTTTTTCCTGAGGACTCTTCTACTCAGCAACAGCTCTCAAAACTATGCATAGGAAGCACTTAGTTTTCGACTATGATGTGTTATGTCTTTGCTCTTCATTCTACTGAGATAACTCTTACAATGTGGGGGTAATTTTTAATATTTACATTCTAAATATAGGAGTAGTGGTTTTGGAGGACAGAGTCACTCACTGTATTGTAAATGGTGAATATGTTTTTTCTTTTAAATAGCTCACTTGTGGATGAACTGAGGGAGAGTGTTTTCCCAGTCCTCCGTGTCTTACTGCAGCACATCTGTGCCAAGGTACCATTTGCTTCAGTAATAACAACACTGAAGTATGTGACATATAAAGATGAATGTGTGTTTGTGTGTGTGTGTGTGTGTGTTCTTGGGAATGAGTCTGTATCATTACTAAAAGTAGTCTTATTTAAGTATTCACTAGATGTTCCCCTAGACAAAGGGTTCTATAAAAAATTAGTTTTTATTTTGGAAAATGTCAAACACACACAGAAACGAGAAGAGGGTGGTGAACCACTACATATCCGTCACCTGTCTTCAACAGTTCTGTGTCATTTACACCCCTGTCACTCCCTCTAACATGTGTATACACTGGATTTTTTTTTTTTTCTGGGTCATCTGGAAGGAATGATAGATTGTTTTTTTGAAGCAAATTCCATCATACCCTTTCATACATGATATTTTAGTATGTTTCTCTAAAGGATAAAAACCCATGAAAAACATAGTCACAAAATAGTAACACATCTAAAGAAATTATACAGTAATTCTTTAATTTTAACAACTATCCAGTCTGTGTTCAGTTTCCATAATTATCTCTTAAATTTTCGTAACCATTTAGACAAATGATTCTTAATTTGAGATGGATAGACACTATGGGTCCATAAGCTCTGAAATTGTATGCTAAACTTGTATGTGCATTTTTCTGGGGAGAGAGTTTATAGATTTCTTACAGGTTAATTTTCAAAGAGGTCTAAAACCTAAAATTTAGTAGTCATTTACCTCATATTTAAAAATCATTGAACTAGTTACGCTTACTAATTTTCAACTTGTATTATAACGTGTTTAAGTTGTCCTGCAGGTGGATATTGGCTTGGCAGCGTCTCTGTTTTTGTGTTTCAGGTAATAGATAAATCAGAGTATCGGACCTCAGCAGCACAGGCCCTGGTCCAGCTGCTCAGTAAACTTCCCTGTAGGGAGTACGCTACATTCATTGCCTGGCTTTATAAATATTCGCGAAGTTCCAAGGTACGAGATATATCTGCATAAAGTCTTGGGTCCTAACTCTGCAAACTTCTAATGGCAGTCAGTTCTGAATGAGGAAAAAGGTTTCTTTGATTCTTATTCCTATCTGATGGTGATTCTTATGATTTTGCTTTACCAGATCCCACACCGAGTTTTTACTCTTGATGTGGTCTTAGCTGTGTTGGAACTACCTGAAAGACAGACGGATGACACTGTCTCTTTGGAGCATCAGAAGTTCCTAAAGCATAAGTTCTTGGTGCAGGAAATTATCTTTGACCGTTGTTTAGACAAGGCACCTACTGTCCGCAGCAAGGCATTGTCTAGCTTTGCACATTGTCTGGAACTGACTGTTACCAATGCATCGGAGAGTATACTGGAACTCCTAATTAACAGTAAGTATTGTGACTTGTGAAATGAAACTGGTCTTGTATTTATCAAGAAATAAACTGTGAGGGAATCATTCTTTGTTGTGGCAAAAATAATAGATCTGATATGATCTATTTTTACCCTCAAACTATTTTCAGTATGTTTTGTTGTCAAATAACTTTTTAAATATGCAAGCCTGATACATTTGAATGAAAGACCTTTTTAAAGTATTTCAAATGTTCCTAGGTTACAGGTGAGATTGTGGGCTGCCTGTACTATTAACTTCGCACTGGTAGGCATTGGCTGTATCGGACCCAATACCCATTTCGAGTGCGTACTCAAGGAGAGCATTATCAATGATCAGCAATTTAGAATCTGTCTGCCTGGTCCATAGGCCTAATTATCTTGGTTTTGATCCTTCTGTGGATATTTACTTAGGGTTTATGTTACTGTGACTTTCTTTCCTTTCTTCTATCTGCTTATTTTTAGGTCCTGCAGTTTCAGTAATAGAGAGTCACCCTGGTACCTTACTGAGAAATTCATCTGGTAATGGATCAATATATTTTCAAATACTGAATAATTGTCTTGTAAAAATTTGCTGAGTATTTGAAATGTGTTGTCTACTCTCATACTTACCTATTCTAATATTGTACTTTTTTGTCATTAGAGAAGTTCAAATTCATTTCAGCTATAATGTAACTTACATGAGTAACATGCCATGCTTATGTTATTACAAAGTATAACACATTTTTACTTTAATGACTGTGCTTCTTTTTTTTTATTTTTAAGCTTTTTCCTATCAAAGGCAGACAGTTAACCCTTCTGAACCCTCAGGGGATGTCAACATGGACAGCGGTGGTGAAACAGCTGGATCTGGGGGTATGTCAGATTTTTTCACTGTCAGATAGGTAATACTATTGGATTTCAGACAACCGTAAGTAGAGTCTAGAAACCTTGGATTTTTTTTTTCTTAAAAGTGGGAGAGGCCAGGCCCGGTGGCTCACGCCTGTAATCCTAGCACTCTGGGAGGCTGAGGCGGGCGGATTGTTTGAGCTCAGGAGTTCGAGACCATCCTGAGCAAGAGTGAGACCCTGTCTCTACTAAAAGTAGAAAGAAATTATATATACAGCTAAAATATATATAGAAAAATTAGCTGGGCATAGTGGCACATGCCTGTAGTCCCAGCTACTTGGGAAGCTGAGGCAGGAGGATCACTTGAGCCCAGGAGTTTGAGGTTGCTGTGAGCTAGGCTGATGCCACGGCACTCCAGCCCGGGCAACAGAGTGAGACTCTGTCTCAAAAAAAAAAACATAAAAAGAAAAAAAAGTGGGAGAATTTCTATTATATTTTACACTACACTAAATTTCATTTTAAGATAAAGAATAAGTCATATTCCAGTTAACATGTACTGATCGTGCCCCCTGTACCTATAACATTTAAGAGAATATTAGAATGTTTTATTATCTTATTAAAGCCAATCGTTGTGAGCTCTTGGGATTGCTGACCAAAAAAGGACCAGTTACTGAGGAAAGTGGATGTTCATGTGCTTATTGGCTATTTGTATGTCTTTGGGGAAAGATACACAAATTCAAGCCCTTTGCCCATTTCTTAATTGGGTTGTTTGTCTTTTCATTTTTTAGTTGTAAGAGTTCTTTTTATATTCTGAATCTAAATCTTTTATCAGATAAATGATTTTCAAATATTTTTCCCCATTTCTGTGGGTTATCTTTTCACTTTCTTGATTATGTTCATTGAGGCAAAAAACATTTTAATTTTGATGAAGTCCAGTTTATCTTTTTCTTTTTTACTTGTGATTTTGCTGTCATAGCTAAGAAACCATTGCCTAATTCAAGGTCACAAAGATTTGCTCCTGTGTTTTCCTATAAGAGTTTTATAGTTTTACCTCTTATATTTATTTAGGTCTCTGATCAATTTTGAGTTAATTTTTATATATGGTGTGTGTAGGGTCCATCTTCACTCACATGTGAATATCCACTTGACATAGCACCATTCGTTTGAAAGACTATTCCTTTACTTTTGAATGGTCTCGGCTCCCTTGTAGAAAATCCATTGCCTTATTTATATGAGCTTATGGGTTTATTTCTCTACTCTCAGTTTTATTCCACTAATCTGTATGTATGTCTGTATGCCAGTACCACACTGTGTTGATTGCTGTTGCATTATAGTGTGGGAAAGGAAAAGTAACTTTTTCCTCAACCCTCATGAGTTCATAGTTGGAACGGACCCCTGTAACAAAAGAAAGATTAATGAGAGAAAGAAGAAAAACAAACAAGTTCATTAATGCGTTCAATGCACATCATGCAGGAAAAACCTAAGGCAAAGGAACTCAAAGCGGTGGCTTAAAAGTCCCCTTAAATAACATCTTCAACAAAGAACAGTAAATTTGTAGAGAAATAACAGGACAAAGGAAAACAGTTTTAGGCTTCCAGGTTGGGAAACTAAAGGAAGGTAAATATAGATGCTCCCCGACTTATAGTGGGATTAAACTCATCATTAAGTTGAAAATGCAATTAATACAGCTAACCTACTGAACATCATAGCTTAACCTAGCCTGCCTTAAATGTGCTCACAACACTGATGTTAACCTACAGTTGGACAAAATCATCAAACACAAAGTCTACTTGATACTAAAGTATTTACTATCTCATGTAATTTATTGAATACTAAGAGTGAAAAACAGAATGGTTGTATGTGTTCTCACCATTAACACATGCAGCTGAAAGTACACTGGTCCCAAAGAAGGTTTGAAGCATTTTGTAGACATAATGGGATGCGAAAACACAAAAAAAGTGTTAAGAAACCACTGGCAACAGTACACTGTAGAGTAGTGGTTGCTTACTCGTGATGGTGTAGCTCGTGGGGAGCTGTGGGGAGCTGCCACTTCCAACATCACGAGAGAGTGTCCTACAGCATATCGCTAGCCCAGGAAAAGATCAAAATTTAAAGTACGGTTTGAATGTGTATCGATCATATTCTCACCATTGTAAAGTCAAAAAAATCTTAAGTAGAACCATCAAAAGTTGGGAACTATCTGTATGTGGAAGGAAAACAATGAAATGAGGTTGGTTTGTAGATTCCTCGGGCCATCTCTTGGCTGACACAAGTCTAGAGTCATCTCCAGTAAAGAAGAATTTATATCCTGCCTCTTTGCAGAAATGGGGTAAGAGATAGAGAGCTTTTCCTCATATTACTGCTTCTTAATTGCCTTCAGCTCAAAAATAATTTTTATATCAAAGAGACATAATGTGGGGTGACATAATTCTGGTTTCCTTCAGTAGTTAAGTTTTGAAATCAGGAAAAGTGCGTTCTTCATATTTGCTCTTTTTCAAAATTGGTTTGGCTATTCTGGGTCCCTTGTATTTCCATTTGAATTTTAGGGTCAGCTGTGAATTTCTGCCAAAAAAAAAGAAAAAAAAAGCTATCTTGGATTTTGATAGGGATCAATCTATAGATCAATTTGGGGATATTGCCATCTTAATGTGTTAAGTCCTCTAACCTAGCAGTCCCCAACCTTTTTAGCACCAGGGACTGGTTTCACGGAAGACAATTTTTCTACAGACTCGGGTGGAGATGGTTTCGGGATGATTCAAGCACATTACATTTATTGTGCAGTCAAACCTCTCTGCTAATGATGATCTGTATTTGCAGCCGCTCCCCAGGGTTGGCATCACCGCCTCAGCTCCACCTCAGATCACCAGGCGTTAGATTCTCATAAGCAGCACAACCTAGATCCCTCGCATGCGCAGTTTACAGTAGGGTTCCCGCTCCTGTGAGACTAATGCTGCAGCTGTTCTGACAGGATTTGTTACAGTGATGTTTTGTAGTTTTCAGTGAACAACTCTTGCTCTTTGAATTTTATTCTAAGTATTTTGTTCTTTTTGATGCTTATAAATGAAATTACTCTCTTAATTTCATTTTGAGTTATTCATTGCTAATTTTTACAAATAATTTTTTATTATTGATCTTATATCCTGTAACTTTGCTAAACTTATTACTATCTCTAGTAGTTTTTTATGGATTCCTTAGGATTTTCTATATGTAAGATCAAGTTATCTGTGAATAGAGATTGTTTTACTTCTTCCTTTCCAATCTGGATGTCTTTTACTAATGTTTTAATATTTCTTTTACTTGCCTGTTTGCCCTAGCTGTATCTCTAGTACAGTGTTGAATAGAATTGTGAAGAGTAAACATCTTCATCTTTTTCTATATGTAGGTGAAAGTTTTTGGTTTTCACTATTGAGTATGAAACTAGCTATGGATGTTTTAGGATGACATTTATCGTTGTAAGGAAGTTTTCTTCTATTCCAAGTTTATTGAGAGTTTTTATCATAAAAAGGTGTTGGATTTTGCAAATGCTTTTTCTGCATCTCTTAAGAGGATCGTGTGGTTTTGTCTTTCATTCGCTTACTATGTTGTAATTTACATTGATTTTCATATGTTAAATCAACATTTTCACCCTGGGATAAATCTCAGACATGGTGTTTAATCCTTTTTATATATTACTGGGTTTGATTTGTTTGTATTTTTTTTTTTTTTGAGAAATTTGGTGTACATATTCATAAGGTATATTGGTCGTTTGTTTTCTTTTCTTGGGATGTTTTTGTCTGGTTTTGCTATCAAGGTAATGCTGTACTAATGTTACGAGGTTGGGAGTGTATTCTTCTCTTCTATTTTTTGAAAGCGTTTGTGAAGGATTGGTGTTCATTTTTGTTTTAATATTTGTTAGAATTCTCCAGTAAAACTATCTGGTCCTTGGCGCGCGTGTTTGTGTGTGTGTGTGTGTGTGTGTGTGTGAGAGAGAGAGAGAGAGAGAGAGAGAGGTTTTTTTGATTACTAATTCAGTTTATTTGTTATAAGTATATTTGGATTTTCTTTTTGAATCAGTTTCCATAGTTTGTGTCTTTCTAAAAATTTGTTCATTTCATTTAGGTTACTTACTTTGTTGGCAGAAAAATGTTCCTAGCATTCCTTTGTGATGTAAAGCTGATAGTTATGTCCCTTCTTACATCCCCAATTTTAGCAATTTGAATTTTCTTTTTTACTTTCTTGGTCAGTTTAAAGGTTTGTTAATTTTGTTGATCTTTTCAAGGAACCTACTTTCGGTTTCATTGATTTTTCTCTATTGTTTTCCATTTCGTATTTTTTTAAGGTGCCTTCTTATGTATCAGCAGTTCCCAAAATGTGATTTGGGAGCCCTCGGGGGTCCTCAAACTGAGTACTGTGTTTATAATAATAATCAAGACGTCATTTACCTTCCATACTGTCTTGCTACCACATGCAAATTGGTGTTTTCCAAGGTCCCATGGTGTATGATGTCAAGACAGATTGCAGGCAGAAACAGAGATGAGAATCCAGCCGCTTTTATTAAGCCAGACATTACAGGGTTTGCAAAAATGTAAAACAGTGCCATTCTTTTCAGTGTTTTCTTTGTTTGTTTGTTTTGGAAAATATAGTTGTTTTTTATTAAAAATGGTATTTGTAGTCACGTGTCTTGCTATTTTAAAATGAATTAGTAAATATTTTTACAATTTTCAGTTTAAATTTCTAATTCATATTAAAAGATATAATCCACATAAAACAAGCTCTTTGGGATCCTTAGTAATTTTTAAGAGTGTAAGAGGCCTTTGAGTGAAAAGTTTTAAAGTTTCTATTATATATTATCTCATCAAATCTTTATTAAAAACCCATTGGGTTAGATTTTCCTGTTTGTAGCTAAACACAATAGAAGAGCTGAATAATTTATTTAGAATTTTAGAGATAGCAGCCAGGATTTGAAACTGAATTTTTAATATTCCAAATTATATGCTTTATAGTGAATACCTAATTATTCACATTTTCTTCTTTTTCTACACCATTTTATACTCTGATTTCTTAGGATTTAAACCAGCCTAGTTAGTGAGTTTTAATATAAGCATATTTTCTTGGTACCGTGTGGTGAAATGTTAGAATCTATGTGGTTTTTCTTGGACTATAATGACTCTTTGGCGTTCCCTCCACAGAAAGATGTGTCATGGCGATGCTGAGAAAGAGGATTAGAGATGAGAAGACCAACGTTAGGAAGTCTGCACTCCAGGTGTGAATTTTTTCCCACATTTTTTGATGTGCTCTCTTTTTATGCACTAAAAACTTGGAAATGCAAGGGAATATTTTTAAAACCCCCGGGCCTTATTCATTACTTAATTTGCTTTCACTTAACTGTTAGTTGGCCCTGATTCTGTTATATATAAATTATATAGATGAACTGGAAGATTGTTTTCAAGATTTCCAAAAGAACCACAAATTTATATTCTTAATTTCTTTTGTTTAGAATAGGAATTTTTAACCTGGGGACCAAGGGTAGATTTTAATAGCTTCATAAAATTGTTTATAAATATTTGTTCATACAAAATGCATGTCAGTTTTCATCAGAGAGAGGCCTTAGCTTTCATCAGGTTCTAAAAGATGGGATGTTGTAGGGAGGAAGGATGGATCCATGACCCCCAAAATGTTAAGAACCACAAACTTCCAGAAAGCTTCCTTTGTCCATGGTTTGTCTTTCTGTATATATACTATGCAGTCATCGCTTCATTTTGCGTATCTGCCTTCTAGGTGTTAGTGAGTATTTTGAAACATTGTGAAGTCTCATATATGAAGGAAGACCTGTCAATTCTGCAGGACCGGTGTCGAGACCCTGCAGTGTCTGTCCGGAAGCAGGCCCTACAGTCTCTTACTGAACTTCTTATGGTGAGAGAAGCAAGGCATATGTATCTAATGCATGGTATTTTACATTAAAAGTCATTCCTCGTAATAATTACCTGTTGTTAAATTGTAAGTTGACCATTAGAGAGACTCTGTCAATTCCACTGTAGGACTGTATAATGTAAGAGAAAAGAAGAGGTATCTTTCAACCATGTGTGATAGACTGTACTTCCTAGTAAATATAAATGGGAACTAATGCCAGAGAATGCTAATTGTTAGCCTTTTCTTCAGTTTAAATCTCACATAGAAAAATAAATGTAAAAATTAATTTGGTTATGCTAGAGGCCTAGATTAATTTTTGTCAATTAAAGCATATATAGATTGTATTGCCAAAAGAGCAGACCCACCAATGCTATATACAGTTTACTTCTGCCAGCTAATTAGCTGTTGAAGAATTTTAAAAGCATGTTTTTTTCTTTATTTCATGATAGAAGACATTAAACAGTGCATATTTTGACCTTTTCTGTCAGAATCTATTCTAATTGCTCCTTTGGGTAAATATTTATTATTTACTCTTGATTTTGAATGACTAAAAACATACTGGTTTACTATTACTAATAAAATAATGACTTTAATATAAAAGTTTAAAACTTTATCAGTAGTGTACACTGATTTACAATGAGCCAGAGATTGAACTTTGTTGTTGCATGTATTTTGAGTGTTGATTCTTTTTCACTCTGTGGTCTATTTGCATTTGAATGTGTAATTATTTTTAACCTGTTTCTCAAAACGTTAATGACAACTTCACTGACTTGTATTTAGACTTCTAATAGGATAAGACCCTCTGACATTATAATTTTTCAATCCTAAGGCCCAGCCTCGATGTGTCCATATCCAGAAAGCCTGGCTGAGGGGGGTAGTCCCCGTGGTGATGGACTGCGAGAGCACCGTGCAGGAGAAGGCCCTGGAGTGCCTCGACCAGGTCCTGCTGCAGAACATCAGGCACCACAGTAAATTTCACACTGGAGACGACAGCCAGGTGCTGGCTTGGGCACTTTTTGCTCTCCTCACCACAGAAAGCCGGGGACTGAGGTATGCTAACTGTATGACTTGTGGAAGGCCATAGACTTTGTACTAATTTCTCCACTGATCTTGAGAAACCAACTTTCCACATTACTTAGTGTATGTGGAGACTCAATCTTGGTCTCTTTTTTTCTTGACCTACTTCAAATCTCTTAGCATTTTTGTGGTAACTGTATTTTTGTGACACCGTTTTGATCACTTCCTTTGCTTCCGTCTACATGCTATCCAGTTTTAGATTGGTATCTTAATATGTAGTAGAAAATGCCCATAGATACAGCATATTATTATAATATTACCTTTCCCCAATACTGGTTATTATGAAAGATGACTTCCTAGTTCTTGCAAGTTAAACTATCTCTAACATTTTATTGGATTGGTTGGCTTAATAGCACTGCAGGGTTGTTTTTTTTTTCTGTTTAATAACATTTATTGAGCATACACTGTGTACAGTGAATATTGTATTTAGGAGTTAGGACCTCTGGTAGAGGAATTATCATATAATAGAAAGAGTAATAGATTTAGTTTCATAAAATACCATTCTGTGGGATAAAGAAATTGTGGTACATATATGCAGTAGAATATTATATAGGCACAAAAAAGAATGAAATCCTGCCATTTGCAACAACATGGATGGAACTAGAGAACATTATGTTAAGTGAACTAAGCCAAACACAGAAAGACTAATCTCACATGTCCTCACTCATATGTAGGAGCTAAATATTAAAAACAATTTATCTCATGGAGTCAGAGAGTAGAATTATGTTACCAGAGGCTGGGAAGGATAGTGGGGAGCAGGGGGATAAATTGGGGATGGTTAATGGTTGCAAAATATTATTAGCTAGTTAGATAGAAGGAACAATATGTGATAGCCTAACAAAGTGACTGCAATCAACAATAAGTTAGGTTATACTTTAAAATAACTGAAAGAGTAGAATTGGAATATTCCTAACACAAAGAAATGATAAATACCTGAGGTGATGATTACCCAGTATTTTCTTGATTTGATTAATTCACATTGTGTGCCTGTGTAAAAATGGTACATGTATCTTATGAAGATATACAACTATTATGTACTCAAAATTCCATTCTGTTTCCTTGGCAAATCACTCTTTCTGGGCCTTAGTTTCCTCATTTGTAAGAACAGGTATTGGATTACATGATCTCTTCAAGTCCCATTTGGTGGTAAAACTTTATGGCTAAAAATGTGTTCATTCAGCAAATGTTTTCTCAGTACTGGTTGAGCATCCCTAATCCAAAAATCCAAAATGCTCCAAAATCAGAAACCTTTTGAGCACCAACATGATACCAAAAGTAGAAAATTCCACACCTGACCTCGTGTGACAGGTTGCAGTCAAAATGCAGGTGCACAACACACTGTTCAGCATCCCCAAGGGAAAAATAAAATTACCTTCGGGCTATGCGTGTAAGGTGTATATGAGACATAAGTGAATTTCATGTTTAGATTTGGGTCCTTTCCTCAAGATGTCCTATTAAGTATATGCAAGTATTCCGAAATCCAAAAAAAATCTAAAATCCAAAACACTTTTGGTCCCAAGCATTTCGGATGAGGGATACTCATCCTGTACCCAGTCTACACTTTGCTGAGATTCCTAGAAGGGAGGGATTTACCCAGCTTTTTCACTTTCCTTAGGGATACCTCATTATGCACACCCAGTATATTAAAGCTTCATGGTAATGTAATGAAACGTAGTAGCCATTCTTCACAAAAAACAAGAGAGGCCTACTACAGGTCATGAGAAGCTATCAGGAGGTTTATTTCATTTCTTTTGATTTAAAAAATTTTTATACTGAATATATATAGAAAAATATACATATATATAGAAGAGTGTATATACTGCATATATATAGAAGAGTATACAAACCATAAGGTCAATAAATACTACAAAAGAAAATGTACCATGTAACCCCACCACCAAGGTCAAGAAATAAAATACTACCAGGCCCAAGAAGACAATCACACTTTCCCAATCAGTGTCCTCCCCTCCTTCTCAGAGGTAACTACTTCTGTGGTTTTAATACAATCTGTTACTTTCCTGTTCTTGAACTTTATATAAATGGTATTATATAGGATGTATTCTCTTATGTGTCTGGCTTCTTTCACTCAGTGTAATGTAAGATTCATTCAGGTTATTATGTGTATAGCTGTAGCTCATTCATTTTCATTGCTGTGTACACAGAAACATATATATATGTGTGTGTGTGACATTTATGATTAAACTACCTTTTATTTATTCATTTTATTTATAGACAATTGAATATCTTTCAGTTTTTGACTATTATGTGTAATGCTGCTATGAATATTCCTGTGTTCTTCTGGTACATCTGTTAGGTATATACTAAGAAGCAGTATTTTTGAATATATTTTAATTCACCTTTAACAGATACTGCTAGACAGTTTTCCAGAGTTGTTGTAGCAATTTATGTTTGCACCAGCTGTATATGAGAGTTCCGGTTGCTCCGTATCTCAGATAACATTTTGTATTGTCAGTCTTTTTCTTGTCAGGCATTTTGATAAATGAATAGTAGTATTGCATTGTGGCTTTAATTTACACTGCCACGTTGACTAATGAGATTGAGCTTTTTTTATATGTGGATTAGCATTTAGATACTCACGTTGAGAATTACCTGTTTGGGTCTCTTGTCCTGTGTTTGATTGGACTGTCACACTCTTTTTGCCTGTTCATCTAAAAGTGTTCATTACATATTCTGTGTGCAGTTCGTCATTACATGTATTGCAAATCCCTTTTCCCACTTTGTTTGCCTTTTTACTCGCTTAATGCTATCTTTTGATAAGTTGAGTTTGTCATGGTTTTCCTTATGGTTAATGTATTTTTTAAGAGATCTTTTCCTAATCACAAAGTCATAAGATGTTCTGCTTTGTAGTATCCTAGAAGTCTGATTTTTTTTTTCATTTTCACTGTTAGGTATTTAACTTACCTGCCATTGATTTTTGTGTACCCTATGAGATGGGGATCAAGTTTGATGTTTTTCTAAATAGAGATCCAGTTACCCTAGAAATATTAATTGAAAAGACTATCCTTTATTCAGTGCTTTGCAGTGCCATCTTGATGACAAATGAGATGTTCATAATTCTAGTCCAGAATTTTCTATTCTGTTTTACTTCATTAGCATGGATGTTCTTCCTGTGTTGGGAATACCCTGTTTTAATTATTGGGCCTTCATGGGTTCTGCTCTGCAGCAGAGTCAGTCTCGTGCTCTTCTTCCGTTGCCCCTGTACGGTTCTTTATTCATGTGTAATCCATTGGTCAGTCCATTCATTGATTATCATTGCATTTTTCATTTCTAAAATTTTCATTTTCTTTGTTATAGTGTCCAGTTCTCTGCTGAAATTGCCAATCTTATTTTTTGTTTCTTTGAACATATTCAGCATAGTCACTTTAGTGTATGTGTCTGATAATATCACAGGCCCGGGTGGGTCTGTTTCTCTTTATTTTTGGTAATCTTGTCTTAATCTCCTCATATGACATTGCATTCAAAAAATTGCGGAGATAATTTGAAATTTGGGGTAACATCTAGAGAGGATTCATATCTGCATCTGGCAGGTGGTTAGGTTAGGGGCATTTCTATACCAGATCACTTTAATCCAGTCAAGGGCAGAGAAGATTTTGACCTGGGCAGCAGTGACCCTGTTAGAATAGAGATCCCAAATCCACACCAGGGTACTGACCAAGCCTGCCCTTCCTAGCAGGCCTTGAACTCCTATTTTTGTCCTTTTGCCCCATGAATGTATCTAAATCTCTGTTTATTATCTTAGCTTGATAGCCACCTCTGCCCAAATTGGCAAATACTTAAGAGAAAACAGTGGCCCAGAACTCATGCACTGCATATTTTCTGAAATTACTCTTGACTTCTAGTTGATTTCACGGCAGTTCTTCTTGTTTTTCAGTGTTGCTTCAAATTTTTCATATTTTTGGTATTTGTTTATTCCAAAGGACTTTAAGGAGACATTAAAACAAAGAAAGAAACATGGGCTCATTTTGAAACTTGGGGTTGGGTTGTGGATGAAACTGCCCAAAGAGGTTGTAGAATGAATAAGAAAAGATGGGAGTTTAGAAGAGGAACCTTGTAGAAGGTGGTCATTTAAGAGTTTGACAAAGGCAGATAGCTCTATGACTTAAAAGGTATAAAGAGGTAGAGGAACAACTATGAGAAAATGATTCAAGTAGAAACAAGGAGTGAGAATCTCAAGCAAAGTGAGTAGTCAACATTTCCAAATGTCTCAAACGTATCACAAACAAAACTTGTCTCAAACAAGTCATGTCAAGTTGGAATTTTATACCCAACTAAATTGTTCAATATACAAGGTAAAATAAAGCCATATTGAAATAAAAAAGAACTGAGGGAGTTCATCACCAACAGCCCTTCACCAAAGAACCTTCTATAAAGGATATACTTCAGGAGGATGGAAACTGAATTCAGAAGGGAGAGGAATAGGATTCAAGAAGGGTTGGTTGCTAAGAAATCAGTAAACACATAGATAAATCTAAAATAATCATAGATGTTCAAAGCCAGTAACAGCAATAATGATGATGACTAATTGGGATGATTGAAAGCAATGTGAAGCTAAGATATCAAAGCTGTCAGATGAGCTAGAGTGGCCATCAGAGTAAGTGTGCATTTTCTTGCATTTGTAGCATTGGATAGGAGGAGACTAGGGATGCAGATTAACATTAGACTTGAGGCAAGACTGGGCAACCAGGGTAGAAATATATAACCTCTGAGCCAGTAGAGCAAAAGTAATGTATTGAAGAAAACTAAATGCAAGAAAAGACAGAAGACTAAAAATAAAAAAACAAGAAGGAAAAATAAAAAGCGTGGTAAAGAGAAAGCACAAAATAAATGGCTAAATTAATTCAGATAAATCAGCAATCTCAGTAAATGTCAATGGCTTAAATTTAACAGACAAAAGCTTTTAATAAACAAAAGCTTTGTATATAAAAACCAAAATCCAACTACATACTGTTTACAAGAGCCACACCTAAAATAAAATGATCAGAAATGCTAAAGGCAAAAGAAAAGGATTACTAGGGAAATAATATAAAAGGCTGTATTAATTTTAAGTAAAATAGAATTTAAAGGAAAAAAGTATCATCAATAATAAAGAAAGTCACTTAAAACCATAAAAGGAGTTACACCAGGGAGACATGTATGTCCCTAAAGGACATGTACGAAACCCCACGCCCAATAGAAACATGTTTATGCTTTTGTGAACCCAATATAAAAATTGATCACATACTATTGATATGTCCTAGAGCCAGTCTTAAATATCAGCAAATCTATATTAATCAGGTAGTATTCTCTGAGCATAATATTTAATAAAAAAAAAACCCCAAAAAAGAACATTTGAAGAATTAAAGATACTTCTAAGTAACTCTAAGATCAAAGACCAGTGGATTAGAAGATTTTTGGAACTGAAACTTGCAGAATGCATTTAATGGGCTACTTAGAAGGAAATCTGTAATGTTAAATGTATATTCAAAAAGGGAAAGGACTGAAAATTAATGAACTAAATGTTCATCTTAAGAAGTTAGAAAAAGTAACTGAGTAAACTTGAAGAAAAGAAATGCTAGAATTAAGACTAGATATAATATTTATAAACTGGGAAACAAGGAAAAACTGAGTCTCAAAAAGCCTAATGGAAAAGATAAACTTCTGCCAAGATTCTCCAAGAAAAAAGAGAAGACACAAATACACAATAGTAAAATGAAATGGATGGTACAACTACAAACATATTACAGATTTGTGAAATGTTCAGACCATATTGGTGTTATTTTTAAAAGGATATAGTTCTTTGTAGGTATTTTACTATCTAAAGTTTTAATTGATACAGCTCCTTGTATTAGTTTCCCAGGGCCACCATAACAAAATACCACAGACTGGGTGGCTTAAACAACAGAAATTTATTTTCTCACAGTTCTGGAGGCTAGAAATCCAAGGTCAAGGTGAATTGGTTTCTCCTGAGGCCTCTCTCCCTGGCCTGCAGACTGCTGCCACCTTGGTCTTTCCTCATAGGGCCCTTCCTCTGTGTGCGTACATCCCCAGTGTCTCTTTGTGTCCAAATGTCTTTATATAAGCACACCTGTGAGATTGGGTTAGGGCCCACCTTAACAGCCTCATTTTAACTTAGTCATGTCTTTAAAAGCCTTATCTCCAAATGTGATCACATTCTGGGGTTATAGGGGGGTCAGGGCTTTAACATGAATTTTGAGGGGTACACTATTTAGCCCATCACACCCCTCTAAGAGGGAAGAAGTTACATCTTTTCAACACTAAGTCCAGTGCAAATACATAATAACCTAGCACATCACAGTGCCTCAGTGAATACTTGTTTGAATAATGGCTATCTTATTATGGTTTGAATGTTTGTCCTTTCCAAAGCTCATGTGGAAATTTAATTGCCAAAGTAACAATATTGGGAGATGGGGGCTTTAAGAGTTGATTAGGCTGTGAGGGCTCTACCCTCATGAATGGATTCATGCTGTTACAAAAAGGGCCTTTGGGAGCTTGTGCTTTCTCTCTTTCTCTCTCTCCCTATTCCCCACACCCCCACCCTCTTCACCTTCCACCTTGGGAGGATCCAGCCTCCTCTCCTCTGGAGAGCACAGCATGCAAGGCGCCATCTTGGAAGAAGAGAATGGCCTTGCCAGGCGGAACCTGCTGGCACCTTGACCTTAGGCTTCCCCAGGGCCATAAATTTTTGTTCTTTATAAATTAGCCTGTCTCAGGTATTCTGTTAAGAGCAGCACAAAACAGACTTAAGACACCACCATAAATAAAATTAAAACACAAAGGACAAACTGGGAAGACTATAACATGACAAAGGATGATGTCCTTTATTTACTAACAACTCTTACAAATCAGTAAAGACCTCTTTAATACAAAAAATGTATCACATGAAAAAGCAATTCACAAAAGTTGAAAAAGAAATGAGCAATAAACAGAGAAACAGATATTGAATCTGATATTAAACTTCTCCAACAGTCAAAGGAATCCAAACCAAAACAAATTTCAACTAGTCAAAATGTAAAGCTCAAAAATTTATACTTTAGGCCAGGCGCGGTGGCTCACACCTGTAATCCTAGCACTCGGGAGGCCGAGGCGGGCGGATTGTTTGAGCTCAGGAGTTTGAGACCAGCTTTAGCAAGAGCGAGACCCCGTCTCTACTAAAAATAGAAAGAAATTATCTGGCCAACTAAAAATATATATAGAAAAAATTAGCCGGGCATGGTGGCACATGCCTATAGTCCCAGCTATTCGGGAGGCTGAGGCAGAAGGATCGCTTGAGCCCAGGAGTTTGAGGTTGCTGTGAGCTAGGCTGACGCCACGGCACTCACTCTAGCCCGGGCAACAAAGCGAGACTCTGTCTCAAAAAAAAAAAAGTCTTGTCTTTTCCTTGAGATATACATTGCTAGATTGCCCTTCAAACAGGTTTTGACAATTTACACTCTAACCAAGTGTGTAAAATGTCCACTTTCTCAAATTCTCAACAATATTTGATTAAAGTATAAATTGTTTTGTTTTGTTTTTTTTTTTTGAGACGGAGTCTCGCTTTGTTGCCTGGGCTAGAGTGAGTGCCGTGGCGTCAGCCTAGCTCACAGCAACCTCAAACTCCTGGGCTTAAGCGATCCTTCTGCCTCAGCCTCCCGAATAGCTGGGACTACAGGCATGCGCCACCATGCCCGGCTAATTTTTTCTATATATATTTTAGTTGTCCAGATAATTTCTTTCTATTTTTAGTAGAGACGGGGGTCTCGCTCTTGCTCAGGCTGGTCTCGAACTCTTGACCTTGAGCAATCCACCCGCCTCGGCCTCCCAGAGTGCTGGGATTACAGGCGGGAGCCACTGCACCCGGCCTAAGACAAGACTCTTTACCATCCCCTCCTTTCTCCCCTGAGCCCTCCTAGCAGGCTCTCCTTGCTCCGGTCCACCTTCCGTCAGCCCAGAGTGACCTTTCTGTGTACATGAGTTCTTCAGTGGCTGCCAGTCGCCTCTAGGATGAGCTTGGTCAGAGCTCTCCATTGTGTCACTCCATCCTTTGTCTGGTATGCCCCACATGGTTCTGTCCTTGCCTACCCACCCTCTTGGGAGCTCTGGCAATCCCTGCCTTGGGCGTGGTGCGCTCTCCAGGAAATGTCCTTCCCAGCTCCCCTCCTTTGTTTGCTTTTACTTGTCCTTATGGATTTCCTTCCCTTCCCTCCAGAAGTCTTGCCTGACTCCCCTGGTCCGTGTTACTGTATTTCATCACATCTGTAACATGTTTTAACATCTAGGACTGAGGGGTACCTTACAATTAAGGTATGTCACAGCATGCACCACAGGCTTTGTTTTCATTTTAAAATAGGGGAAGCCATCTGTGTATGTTGGAGGTCAGAGGGGAAAGGAATAGAAACTATCGAAGAGAATGAAAGATGGAGATACTTAGTGAAGGAATTTCTGGAAAAAGAACAGTATACAAAGGGTTACATTTTTTACAAAGTAGGAGAAGGAAACTTAGAGATTAAAGGAACCAAAAAGCCAATAGGGAAAGAAAAGTACCAAAGAGGAAATACGTGAACACCAGAGCTTGATAGCCTTTCTTTCTTTGGGGAAGTAGTAATCAGAATCATTTGCCCAGAGTTACAAAGGAGAGGGCAGAGTTGGGGCCTAGCAAGTAAAGACGTTCTGGAATTGTCATTGTAGGACACTGGGGCAGGGATTCTCAAGGTGCGCTGGGTTTGTGAGGTCTGACTGGTTTATTTTAATACTCAAAAGCTATTTGCCATTTTTTACTGTTACTCTTTCATAGTAGCATAGAGGAGTCTTTCAGAAGCTGTATGACAGTATTGAAGCAGATTGAGTGCAGAAGCAGATATGAGAATCCACTTGTCTTCTGTGTAAGCCATACTGTAAAGAGATTTAACAAAAGTCAAATCAGTAACGCTCTTCTCTCTACATTTATTTTGTTTTGGAAAGTTAGTTAGTTATTTGCAAAATAATGTTATGTTAACTTGATAGGTTTATTATTTTTAAATGAAATAATTGACAAATAGTTTTAAATTCCTCAATTTTAATTTCCAACATGGTAAATATTGATAGATATAACCCACATAAAGAAAAATTCTTTGGGGTGGCCAATAATTTTTAATAGTTTAAAGCAGTCCTGAGATGAAAAAGTATGAGAGCCACTGAGCTAGGGAATCGATGTTTTTTAAAAGAGATTATTGGGAACAGTAGGGTTGGTGGCATAAAGAATTCTATAAATATTTATAAACAAAATGTTTGTTAAGTTCTTTAATAAAGTATTGCAAGAATATCGAGAAATGTTTGCAGAGAGAGAGTGCTTCACAGAATAGGTGACCTTTGAGTTGAATCTGGAAAGCAAAAGGGCACCCTGTGGAAAAGACAGCCTGGGCGCACAGAGCACCGCGTGCTGTTCCAGGCTCTGCTAGGCTCCAGCGTGGCTGGCAGGTGCATTGGGCTGGGCCTGAGATGACACTGGACGGTTATGATTAAGCACGCTGAAAACGGGTAGGGGGGTTGATGAATTTACAGTGAGGGAGTACAGGATAGAGAATGGACTTGTGTTTGGTGACCAAAAAGACAGAACCAGAGTCTGAGTAAAAAGACCACTGTGTAAGTGAGCTAAGTCAGAGATAATGAGGGCCTCTAAGGCGAAGGCAGTGGGCATGGAGAGAGGGGCACATCTTCAGAGCAGCTTAACAGCAGGAAGTGGTAGAGTTGGTGAAGGGTGGGCTTGAGGGTTGGAGGAAATAGAAAAGGAAATGGGGCCAGGCGTGGTGGCTCACACCTGTAATCCTAGCATTCTGGGAGGCTGAGGCAGGTGGATCGCTTGAGGTCAGGAGTTGGAAACCAACCTCAGCAAAGAGCAAGACCCTGTCTCTACTAAAAATAGAAAGAAATTAGCCAGGCATCTAAAAATAAAGAAAATTAGCTGGCATGGTGGTGCATGCCTGTAGTCCCAGCTACTCGTGTGTGGGGGGGGGAGGGGTGAAGCAGGAGAATCGCTTGAGCCCAGGAGTTTGAGGTTGCTGTGAGCTAGGCTGATGCCATGGCATGGTCAACAGAGCAAGATTCTGTCTCAAAAAAAGAAAGAAAAGGAAATGGTTAATTTATTCAATTGAGCAAACATTTTGAGGACCTCATTTTCGAGGTGCTGTTCTAAGTGCTGGAGATTCACAGAATTCAGCACACTTGCTCTACTCAGATTGCTCTCAAGCCTAGTGGAAAGAGACAAAATAAAGCCACAATTTTAGTAGAAAGTGAGTTACAGGAACACAGAGGAAAGTTGCATAGCATTTTGGTGATTATTTTTTCTTCTTCCTCTTCCTTTTGTTCCTCTTCCTTTCCTTCTCCTCTTTTTTGTTCCTTCTTCATTTTCCTCTTCCTTGCATTCTTCTTTATTTCTTCTTCTTTCTTTTAGCTTAGGATGGCTTCCTAGAAGTGGTGGCATGAGCTGAATATTGAGGAGTGTATAGGAATTAGTGAAGGCTTGTGGCAGTGCAAAAGCGTAGCAGCCAGAAAGCTCCATGAAGTCTAAGGAAAATGCCTGGTTCTGTTGCCATCGAGGGAGGTATGGAAAGCAGAGGTCTGGCGGGGCTGGGGCGGTACAGAAGGAGTGCTGGAGATGGAAGTTCAGCTTTGATTTGGTGTACTTCGTCTAATCTGAGTGGGGAGCTCTTGGTAATGAATGAGGTCACCCAGAGTTAGGTTGTAGATGAGAGCGGAGGACTAAGAATAGAGCTTTTCAAAATCAGCAATTAATGTGCTTAGAAGAAGAAAGGGATTAGTGAAGGGAAACTGGTAGACCGGAGTCTAAGAGCAAAGGAAGTTGTCAGTAACCTCTGGTAGAGGGCACATAAAACGGGGACTGAAGAGTGGCCGTGGGTTCTGATGTTAGGCTGGAGGTTGGTTAGTGTTTGTTGAACGGCCTCCTGACTAGGTAGGGAAGCGCTGGGGCCCACAGTGGGGCTGATTGAGGATTAGGTTGGGAGGCCATCTGGGAACTGCTCAGTTGACGTGGACGGGTGTGAGTTGCCAGAGAGAAGCCAGATTTGAGATTTAAAAGCTGGAAGTTCAGAGAATTTTTTCCTCAATCTGTTGGCTTCATGTAACAAGCTTCACATAAAATTTCATGCTATTCTTTTTAAATAAATGTAAAAATATTTGTTGATTGCTTGAGTCTTGTGGTATTTGGACATAATCAAGTGAGCTAACTGCAGTAAAACTCTTGACATATATGGATTTTTTTTTTTAAATCAATAGCGGATACATTAACAAAACCATTTATATGCATATGCTTATTGTGGTATGTGGATGTGTTTATTTTGTTATAGTTGACTTGTTCTCCATGCTTTGAGAATTTCCCTTTTTAAAAAAATGTAATGAGAAAGTCTTACTGATCTGTGTGTGTATACGCCCGCACACTTTCCCAGAAGTCTAGGAAAAATTAATTGGGGAAGAAGTATGTTTTTGTCTTCATTTAAATATATAATATGGCATTATTTCATAAGTTGTATGCTCTCATTCAGTGTTATGGGACGAAGTAAAATGAGAGATGGTTTAAAAACAACAGGAACATAACACAAACACTTTAGTACATCAGAAGCATTTTTTATTTTATTTTAAAAAGGTTTGAAATATCTATTTCTGAGTGGTACTAGTAGGCTATTATAAATTTTGGCTCATTTAATATTGCTGTATTTAAGTGCTACGATGTCATTTCTTCCATTGAGAAAAAGACAGTGTTTTTATTTTTTTGTCACTGTAACCCTATAAGCTCTGTGTGTATCTGTTATTGGTAACCTATCCCGTATGTTTGCGTAGAAACTTTGTAAGAGATGAGGATAAGAAAGATCTCAAATGAATTGTGGGATTTTATCGTTTCCTTTAAAAAAATAAATATTTTATGAGGGGAAAAATAAAACTTATTCTATAATAAAAATTAAAACGATGTCTAGTTGGCATCAGATGAGCCATGTGCTAGGAACCTGTGCCAGAGGAGTGTCATGTGCCAGAGGAATCCTGGGGCCGTACAAATTGATGCCCTTTCTGTGAGAGGCTGACCTGAATAGTTTTGTGTATTTATAGTGACAGTTCTACCTTCTGTCTTTTTTCTAGCCGCTATCTAAATAAGGCTTTTCATATCTGGTCCAAGAAAGATAAATTCTCACCCACTTTTATAAGCGATGTGATATCTCACACTGGCATGGGATATTCTGCACCAGCCTGGATGCTGCTCTCCAAGATTGCTTGCTCATCACCCAAGCTTGACTACACCAAAATAATAGAGTCCTGGGAGAAAATCAGCAGGTTTGTATGCTTATAATTTAGCCACTGATGGACACTCAAGATTCTTGGAAACGAAGCTCATGTCTTAAGGAGTCGGCCTATTTCATAGTTATTTGTATACTGAGATTTTTTCTTTAACACATGGCATAAAAACAAACATGAAAAATAAAAATCAGGGCCCACATGATGGCTCATGCCTATAATCCCAGCACTTTGAAAGGCCAAGACTGGAGGATCACTTGAAGCCAGGAATTTGAGACCAGCCTGGGCAACATAGCAAGACCCTGTCTCTACAAAAAATAAAAGAATTACCCAGGTGTGGTAGTCCACACCTGTTGTCCCAGCGACTTGGGAGACTGAGGTGGAAGGCTTGCTTATGCCCAGGAGTTCAAGGTTACAGTGAACTACAATCATGCCATTGCCCTCCAGCCTGGGTGACAATAAGACCCTATCTCTCTTTAAAAAAAAAAAAAAAGAAGAAGAAGAAGAAAGAAAGAAAACTAAGGATCACTTTTAAGCTGGCAGTTTACTATTTGTCCAAGTACATTAAGTGCCTTGATGTTCCCACAGGTTGACTCCTAAAGCATGCTACCTACTCTACTTCCTCCAATATTAATAATCCTGAACAAAAGGCATTTTTTTGGTAACAATGTTTAATTTGATTCTCTCTTAATATTTCTCCTGCGTTTTCTCTAGTCAGCAGAACCCCAATTCGGACACCTTAGGACATATTCTGTGTGTTATTGGGCATATTGCAAAGCATCTTCCTAAGAGTACGCGGGACAAAGTGACTGGTGAGTGTCTATTGGAGAATCTTCCTTGAAGAGGCGTCATTCATTCATTTCAGTTTTTTATATTTATATATATAAATTTTTTTAAGTTACACTTCAAAGGTTTTGACTTCTTTCTTAGGTGTTATCAAGTGTAAGCTGAATGGATTTCAGTGGTCTCTAGAGTTGATCAGTTCAGCTGTTGATACCCTGCAAAGGCTTTGTAGAGCATCTGCAGAGACAGCAGTGGAGGAAGAGGTATGGCCACAGACTCTGCTTGATATCTTTCTGACTTATTTGTACTTAAGACATGTTATTCTGTTTCAAAGTTTGAGGAGTGTTCTCTATAGATAGAGGACCTGTAAGGATGTGTAGTCCCTAGTAGCTGTTGCTATAACAAGGCATTACTATGTGACTAGCTCTTGACATTCCCCGAGAAGATCTGGCTGCCAAAGGTACATGGTCCCTAACGTAGTCACCACCCTGGTTCCAGGTTAGTAAGGCATGCCTCCTGATTGACACTCATTTCCTGGTGAGAACTCTGCAAGGTTATCTTTCAATAAGTTGTAGCCCAGATGCTTGTGATACCTTTGGACATCCTTCTCCTTCATTGCCACCCTCGTTCCAGGAACAATTAATAGACAATTTTCCTCCTAATCAGGGAGTTCCCTCCAGTCCAGGTTTCTGATCTTTGTCCTGATACTATGAAGTTACATTTCTCAAATATCTCTTGCTAGTATCATGTCCCAAAAGTGCCCACAGCCTACAACTAATGTTTTTATATAGGCATAAACACAAAGCCAAATCAGGGATTTATGTGAAGTAGAGAGTTACTTTGACTCTTTAAAAGGTATCCATATCAGTATCTCTAAGAAATAATTTTATTACCATGTATTCTGTTTTTGTCATGAAATATACTCTTAATGCTAATCATAATGAAAAAATTCAGGGCTGGAGGTTATTAATAATGATTATAGAAATCAAAAATTAATTTAATTGCTGAAATATATTTAAATTTTCCAGGAAAAAAATGATTGCTTCATCTAAGCTACCTAGCTACTTCCTTTTCTTACATAAATTCATTAGATAAAGTCCTGCTTTAGTATGGTACATTTTCTCCTTACTATAACAGGTCTAATAAAACAATGTATTACAACATTTTTGCTGGAGACTGGAGACAGGTTGGAATTCAATTAGCAAAAAATTACTGAGCTATTTCTTATGTAAATGTTGTCTGATGTTTTCCAGGTATCTACCTTTCATCACTTATATTGGTGAAAGGGATACTTGCATTATTTGATTTTTCTAACACTTTATCTCAAGACCCAAGAAATTATATGAAAAACTTTTAAATAAGAAACATGACCTAAGTAAGAGGATATTTGAATATCAAATAGTGAAAAAAAGAAAGCTGATACTCTAGTAAGTCTAGTAAGAATGAAGAGGAAAAATTGGGAAAAATTTAGATGGCAGATTATGAAACTGCAACCCTGCAAGGTTTGTGGCACACAGCTTGCTAATGGCAGAGCTCGGGCTAGAACTAAGTTTTCTGATTACTTCCAAATGTTCTTTCACCAGCACTGGCTGGCAAAAGAATTATCTGTATGTTGAGAAGTCAGGGCCATAAGAAGTCATTTGCTGCTTGCTAATGGCCTGTAGTCATTAGGACAGTAGGCTATATTGTTGTCAGAGCCTGTGAAGAAGGCAAGAGTTGTCTTCAGATTTAGAAACTGAGAGCCAGAAGAGGGGTAGAACTTACTACTGTTAGAAAAATGGCCACAGTTTTAGCTTTGCTGACATCACCTCCCTTGGTGGTCAATGAAGGAATAAGACCCTGATATTTTCCTGGATTCTAAGGGTATTTTAAACGCATAGGACCTGTTTCCCCTAAACACACTTGTCTTTTTCTTTTGTTTGTAAATGAACATTCTTTATTTTACTGAAAGCAAATTATCCAAAGAATAGATGGTCAAGATACAGCTCAGCAGCAGTGTACTACATATGAGAGGACTTACGTCTTTGGGCATTTGTGTTATCTGTAAGCTTGGTATGAGTTAATAGTATTTTGTGGCTATCATTAAAATGTCAATGAGATCTTGGACTGTATTAATAGGAATAGTGTGTAGAATAAGAGGAGTGATGGTCCTGCTCTTTGTCCTGGTTAAATGTAACGTGACACACTCTGTAATTCAATATCAGTGACTTTTCAGAGAAATGTTGATAAAATTCGGTGTAACTAGAGGAGAGGAATTAGGTGAGGGGATTACAAAGCAAGTCGTATAAGGAATAGCTGACAGATCTGGAGTGTTTAGCATGAGGAAGGGAGGAATTATGTGGGATAGGCTGCCTAGCTAAACCCAAATATATGAAAGACTTATGTATAAAAGAATTGGATTTATTTGGCATTTCTAAGGACCAGTTTGGACCAATAGGTAGAAATTGCAAGGGGACAAATTTTGGCCAACTGAAGAAAAAACTTAACTGTGGTCTGTCTAACATGGAGGGGCTTGCCTGAGCACCTGTCCCTAGTCATCAAAGGCATTCACGAGAAGCCAGACAACACCTTGGCATGAGCTGCTATGTGGAGAGAATCCAGGATTGGATGGCCTTGACGGCTTTCCTGGATTCTGTCCCACGTTCTAGTCTTGAGGTCTCACATACATTGGCGTTTGTCTCATCAGGATAAAGCATATGGATTTTGGAAGCTCTCCTGGCGAACATTGTGGCCCAAATTGTGCAGTCTATTAAAATCTTAAGTGCAACAGTTTTTTTAAAAGTAATAAAGACAGTAGTTTTAAACATGTTGGGCCAGGTCAGACTAAAAACATTTTGCTCATAATACCAGTTTGCCAGCAGTTTGGCCAACACTCTTGGGCATCATGTCATGATGGTGCTGCTGGGCCCTGGATGGTGGTTCACACAGGGCCCTTCCTAGGGCATCTGCCGTGTAGCAGGGAGGCATGCATGCAAAGAGACAATTTCAGTGTACTGTCATCATTCCTGAGATGAAAGTAGGTGTAGGGGAACATGGAAGGAATGGCGTGGAGGCCCTTAGCTCAACCCAATTATTTTGAAACTACCTTCTACAGAAAATGAAGTCTTAGCATTCTATAATGTGGTCGGGAGCTTTCTCCCTTGGCATCTAGGTGCAGTTAGATGTTGTGCACTAGAGGTGACCCCTTGAAGTTAATGTAACCAGTCAGAAACACTGAAAACTTGTCCCTAATGAAGAAATGTCAGAAGAATAACAACTGTTCTTTTTATTTTATGTCTTTTAAAAATAAAGTGTTTATCCCAGTAATTAATTCACCACCTACATATGCCAGAAGAACGACAACTGTTTTCTGTGTTGTTGGAGGAGCATTGCTGTTACAGATCTCTTATAAAGTAGGGTGCTAGATCTTCCTAAACACTTACCTTTTGCCCGTGTAGGGCAAACACAGAAGGAAAGGTGACATAAACACTTTTCTTTGCAAATTCTGCTTAGCCAGTTCTCATGGCCAGACTGCTAAAAGTGTGTCCTTGTGTTTTGGACAAATTGTTGTAAAGAGGAAAGACACAAAGCATGTCTTATGGCATATCCACTTGAAAATTGTAGAGTTTCTTCTGCAAATGTGTCTCATGGGTCATCTGGGATATGTGAGACCCTTCAGAGATGACTTTTGACTTGCCGTAGGAGCTACTGAAGCAGGTGTGTGGGGATGTGCTCTCCACCTGTGAGCATCGCCTGGCCAACATCGTTCTGAAGGAAGGTGGAACAGGAAACCTGGAGGAAGACCTGCTGGTAAGGAGCTGCTTTTGCTAACCATTCTTTTCTCTTCCTTATGGCAGCGAGGTGTTACTAAAGATGATTTTGTAATGTGTACCTTAAATGCTATTAACAAGAAAAGAATCCTCCTGTCCTAGAGCTTACTCTCTTTTTAGAAGAATTTTTTTTCTTGATAACCTATTTATATTTTTCTTATGTACTTAGTCTCTGGGGGAAAACTTGATGGTAAACACATCATCCATTAGATCTTGGATGAAACCTGATTCCAATAAGGAAAATACAATATGTATTATAAGCTTGGTAGAGTTAAGCTTAGAAATAATAAGGTAAGAAAATAATAAAGTGAATGCATGCTTTATTTTTTGATTGGTTTGAGATTTTTAAAAAATTATGTCTTCAGAGCTGTTTGAACGTCAGACTGTAGAACTGAGGAAGCAGTTGCAAAGTGATGTCTAAAATAAAATGAGAAATTTGACAATTCAAAACACAATGCTCTGGAGCAGCAAGATCGTATTACATGGCACCCCTGCTTTAGGCACTGTTTCTAAACTGTGCAAGAGAGTCCTGTGAGCCAGGACATGTTGGGCCAGCTGGCTGTTCTCAATGGCTGACTGTCGACAAAATGTGTTATGACAGTTCTGATTCCAGCATCTGACACTGTCCAGTAAAGGACATAATGATCTGCTTTTTGATACCCTTCAGAATAGGCCATCGGTTAACCAAAACTGGCCATTTTTCTTAGCTATTTAAATTAGCAGAGCACCTCTTTCCTGTGTTCAGTTCCTGCATTGCCAGCCTAGCTCTTGTAGTTCTGGTAATGACAGACCAAGTTTAGATTTGTTGAAAGGGAAAGCATTGTGCCTGGGGCACTCCTTTGCACACATCTTTTAATAAAAAGTCTCATTATGGGAATCTGGACACTTGAGGTTAAAGTGGCCATGATATGTGATGTGGGCTTGGCTCTTTTAATTTCTTTGGGCAGGGTCGCTGCCCACCTTAAGACAAATGCTTATCAGGGTCAGTGAGTTTTTCAACTATTAAATATGTCACCAGAAGCTACTCTTCAATCAAAATATATACAGAGAAGTTTGGCCCTATATATATTGTTTAATTCATGCATCTTTACATAGGATTTAAATATTTCTTTAATCTATTAAGAGATACAGTATGTTCAAGGTTTTTAAAACCCACATCTATTACTGTCTTTCTTATCCTACAATAAGCGTTTACTTGACATTTTACTATTCAGTGTCGCCCTTCCATTTTGGAGGTAAAGAAAAAAGAACAATTTACTTAACTGTTAAACTGAATGTCATTAATACACAGTAATGGCAGCTGCAAGAAAGCATAGGAATCTGAATAGTAAACCATTCTGGAGGACAATTTGGAAATATATTTTAAGATGTAAAACAGGCTTATATACTCTTTAACCCTGTATTTTACTTTTAAGGAAATAGAGCAGTATCCAGTGGTACACAGATGCTTACCAGAGCTCTTGTAAACATTTGCAAAGAGTTTCAAACAGCTTGTGTTCATTAATAGTGGAATAGTGAAATAAACTATGATGACATCCATGGTTTTTAAATGGCATGTGTATGTAGCCATTAAATTGGCATGAAAGGGTGCCTACTATTCAAAGTAATAATTGCAGACTTCAAAATAGCATGATTAGTAAGTGTGTAAGAAAAGCAAACATAAAGCCATCTGCCTATAGAAATACTTTGAAAAAAAGTTGTACATGAAAAATTTTTACAACGGTCATGTATTTTTATGGAACAAAAAATAGTAAAATTTTTAAAATTGAGGGGTAAAGTACTCCATGGATATGTCCTATCCAGCTAGAGTTAACTTTTCTTTTGCCTTATTTTTACTGTAAAACCAACTCTCTTTGTAGGTGAAGTACATTTTTACGTTAGGAGATATAGCCCAACTATGTCCAGCCAGAGTGGAGAAGCGAGTCTTCCTTCTGATTCAGTCCATTTTGGCTGCTTCTGCTGATGCGGATCACTGTAAGGCACTTGAAATCGTACTCTGCACCATACTGTGTTAAGGCTGAGTTAACCACTGAGGTTCTGTCAGTAATCCTTTCTCCCTTCCCTGTAGTGCCATCATCTCAAGGTAGCAGTGATGATGCCCCAGCCTGTCATGCACCCTCCCAGGTCAGAGGCTCTGTCATGCCTTCTGTTATTAGAGCGCACGCCATCATTACCTTAGGTAAGAAAACCACATGGGGAAACGGGGCTTGTGCAGTCAAGTTCTGTGTGTAGCTTTTGTCTTATAAAAAGCCCAGCCATGGTAGTATGCTGTGTGCTGCTGAGTGTATGTTTACTCTAGCTCTTGTGATTTGGGGAGGTAATTCCGATAGGAGCACCCAGCTCTGCAGGCATAACAGAGCTGTGGATATATGATGAGCTCAAACAATAAAGCCTAGGAAACTGACAGATACCATGGCTCACACTATACCTAATCATAGGAGTCCTTGGGTTGAAAACTACCCAAGAGTATAAGACTCAGAATACTCTCTATAGGGAGCTTTTTTTTTTTTAGTAGGATTGTGTGAATTTATTACAATTTTACTTATTCTTATAATTTTTTTCAATACCTTCACTTACCTTTAATGTTCCTGTAAATTTTTTATACTCATAATGTAGCACTGTGAAGTCTATTCATCAAGAACTGTATTCCTGGCACTGCACTGACTTCTGGGAATGAAAAAATAAATTTGAAGTTCAGTCTATAAAAGGAGATGGGTTTTTAAAAATACTTCTCAGAGCTGGTAGATGAACTATTAACACTATTTCTCCATGAACTCAAATTATTGTTAATCTTTAAAACACTGACCTCTGGGTGCTATAATTTAATTTTTTTCCTCAGTGTGATTGCATATTTTATGCTAGATAAGATTTATGAACATTTTTGGAGCCGGGCACGGTGGCTCATACCCATAATGCTAGCACTTTGGGAGGCCAAGGTGGGAGGATTGCTTGAGGCTGGGAGTTTGAGACCAGCCTGAGCACAAGCGAGACCCCATCTCTACAAAAAAAAAAAAGAAAGAAAGAAATAGAAAAATTAGCCAGGCATGGTGACATACACCTGTAGTCCTAGCTACTGGGGAGACTGAGGCTAGAGGATTGCTGGAGCCCAGGAGTTTGAGATTGCAGTGAGCTATGATGATGCTACTGCACTCTAGGCTGGATGACAGAGTGAGACCCTGTCTCAAAAAATATATATATATATATATATGAACAGTTTTTGGTAATATTGGTTATTTTTCAAATACCTAAGACTGCAAATAAGAACAAAACATTCTCCAGGCCACAAAGCAAACATACAAATAAAACTCAGCAGCCCTCCTAACTATGCATAAGAAATAAAATATGTGATATGAGCATTCTTTCCAACTTCCATAGCTCAAATTTCAAATTCATTACAAGGTATTTAGCTTCTGTAGAGTACGTGTATAATCAAAAGTAAAATGTATCATCATTAGGAATTGTTGGTCATTTTCCAGGTACATAGATAACTACAAAATTCAAACATTAAGTTTAAAAGGAAGATGATTTTATTAGTGTAAAGGAACGTCCCATAGTGTATATCTCATGAAACCTTGTGTGAGTTTATTTTTCCTAAAGGTATTTTGAACTTTCTAATATTTAGGGTGAGTCTGTCTGCCTTTAGTTTTTTGTTATTTGTGATTGTGGGCATGATGTTTTAACTTTGATGAGGTAAAATTCATAGTAAGATTTCTCTAGAGAAAATGTAGGCATGGAATTAGGATAGAATAGAAACAAGACATCTTCCTCTCTTCTGTGCCAGGTAAGCTGTGCTTACAGCATGAGGATCTCGCAAAGAAGAGCATCCCAACTCTCGTGCGAGAGCTCGAGGTGTGCGAGGACGTGGCTGTCCGCAACAATGTCATCGTGGTGATGTGCGATCTTTGCATCCGCTACACTGTCGTGGTAGACAAGTACATTCCCAACATCTCCATGTGTCTAAAGGATTCGGATCCGTTCATCCGAAAGCAGACACTCATCTTGCTTACCAATCTCTTGCAGGTTCGTTTGAGGATTAGACCCGTCCTCCCCTCCACCATTGCTTCTGGTTTAGGGAATATTTGAGTAGCATAGGAAATGTGCTTGCTTGGTAGTGTAATAGAATCCAAAAATAATTAGTCTCATCTCTGATTTAAGAATATAACTCTTCTAATGTTTAGTACAGCTTTTTAAACAGATCATTACTTGTGAATATTCGTTTTGGGTGTTTGTTCAGATATCCTATCAAGCAGTGTGAAGTTTCATCTTTGCAGATAAATGCCATGTGGAGAAAAGCACACTCAGTAGACAATTAGTTTTAGTTCCATTTCTGTTATTCTCCTTGACCTTGAACAAGCCCACGTTTCTCAGACGTCACTTCTTCATTTGTGAAGTGGAGGTGCTAGCGTTTGTGCTGGGCCGGGCCACAGTGTTGCTCTGAGAGTCCACTGAGATGTCTCAGGGCTTGAGAGCTCAGGGAACTATAGAGCTCTACAGAGCATTAGATGCTTTTATATACGCTGAAAGCATATGTTTGGCCTGTAATGAGGAGAAAATAATATTTGATTTTTAAAAAGAAGATACTTAAGTTGTATGTCTGTCCTGGTATGTTTCATACACTCATCTTTTCATGAATCACGTACCTTATGGAAGCACCAGTGGCTCTCTCCCTCTAAAGCCATGTGCTTTGAGTCATTTGCTAATATGGTAGAAGGTCCGATGTGTTCTATGCACATCCTCCTCCACGTCTCTGTGACTAACAAGTGGTACGTGCTCTCATGATGGCCAGGACATGAGAGCCAATGCTCTGAACCAGTGTACCAGAGACAGATCCAGGGGCTGACAGTAGATCTCTAGTGGTATCACTAGAGAGCATCCACAGGTGGCTGAGTGACTGTGTATGGTGAAGCTTGTACATTAACACACATCCTGAAATATGCCGGTTTCTCTCTGTGCAGGAAGAATTTGTGAAATGGAAGGGTTCTCTGTTCTTTCGATTTGTCAGCACTCTGATAGATTCACACCCAGACATTGCCAGGTAATGTTTTCCTCACGTGTAAGACTACTAACAGTTTGCTTCATTTCTGGTATACACTAGATTTCTTTTCTGTCAAATTGGTTTAAAGTTGAATTATTTAGGATTTAGTGAACTTTTGGTAGTTGCCAGGGAAGTTAGTAAGTTTTATACTAAGCTGCCTAACAAAGCTTTATTTTATATGTAGGTTTTACAAAAAAAAATTCAGATTCATCATTAAATAATCTCAGCATTGACTGCATGTGCTAACATTGTTTGCTCTTCCTAAAGGAATGATGAAGAACAGTATATGTTTTTGTCATATTAAACTATAGAATAGTAGCCACTAAATATTGACTTGACTGTGTTGACTTCTAGGCCAAATAAATGTTAATTTTGATAAAGAGTTCAGGCTTCCTTTAAGTGCAGAAATTATAATGCAGAAATTCTAGGAATTAAGATGGAATTGCATAGTATGAAATCAATATACAAATTACAAAGCTCCTTGGAAATAGTGTTTCTTGAGAATTGGACAGGGGGGGAGTTACTTGGCAATTAATTCCTATCCCTGTATCATTTTTTTTAAGATTTATTTTCAAGGGGTTGAGAAATGGTCTGATAGAATTTCCTACCCTAGATTATGTTATATGAATAATTCTTTTTAAAGCAAGTCTGCAGTTAGAAAATAGAATGTTGAATGCCATGTCAAAAGCCACCGCGGTGGGGGAAAGGTCTTTATAGAGTTCATTAACTATAAATAGCTTATAATAATGGGTCCCTCTGGTTCTTAATATAGCTACCAATAATTTAGTCTGGGTTCTGTGGAAGAATTTCTGCTCAGTTTTCTTTGAGTATAATTTTCCAAGGAGGAACTTTCACATAACAAACTAGCAGAAGGTTAACATTCTAATTAACATTGTCTAGAGCCAGAAGCAAACAGCTAAGGCTGTCACTGTCTCTTTCCTGGCATAATTGGGAAAGGAACCAAGACAGCTATGCAGCGCCCTCTTACCTTCACAGTACATCGGGGTAGTACGGACTCTCATGACCCTCTTTACACAATGCATACCCCAGAGCAGGCATAATGACAGGTGCTTGGAATGTGCTCAGATGATGAGCCTGGGAGGTAGGTTGTTTATTTAACCTGCATTTTTCTCGTTTTCCCTCACTTTTGTTAGCTGCTATACATGTATATCATAAAGAGCATTAATCAGTGCATAAAATATATGCAGAACCTGCATGCATGGGTGGTCAGGGCATCCATCAGAAAGAATTTAGAAGGGCAGATAAAGAGATACTTTATATTTTAGTAAGATTAGCAGTGCCTCTTCTGGCATTTTAATACTTCCCCCTTAAGTCTTTCGATTTTATCTCTGCATTCTGGGTTTGTTAAAACCATGGTTCAAATGTGGACCATAATTTTCAGCTTCGAAAAGCTGATGACTGCATTTGCTAACTGTAATTTATATTACAGTTTGATTTTTTCCTTTTATTTTTAGTTGACATGTAATAATTGTGCATATTTATGGAATGCAGAGTAATATTTTGATTACATATGTGCAACATGTAATGATGAAATCAGGTAATCAGCATATCCATCACCTCAAACATTTATCATTTCTTTTTGTGTGGAACATTCAAAATCCTCTCCTAGTTTTTTGAAAATATACAATTAATTATTATTAACTATATTTACCCTAGAGTCCCATGGGGCAATAGAACTTATTCCTCCTATCTAGCTGTAATTTTGTATCTTTTAACCAACCTCTCCCCTTCTCCTTCTCAGCCTCTAATGACCACAGTTCTCTTCTTCTATGACCTCATCTTTTTTTAGCTCCTATATATGAGTGAGAACATGGTGGTATTTATCTTTCTGTGTCTGACTTGCTCTCCAATATTTTAGGCCAAAGGCTAGGCCTGTTTACATTAAATACCCTAATGTACATTATTCATATGTATCTGCTAATGCTGATCTTAGCAAGAGACCAGTGTGGCAGAACCTATTGAATTTTTTTGGTCTAGCTGGATTTCCTAAAGATTCTGGCATGAGCAAGTAATCCTCCCACCTAAGCCTCCCAAAGTGCTAGGATTACAGGCATGAGGCACTGCACCCAGCCTATATGACATTTTTAATTGGTCAGATAAACCCCAAATTTGAAAGCTACAAAGTTGTATGATATATTTTCCCCTCTGCCCACTAGGTGGTGGCCTTGTAGTACAGTAATCACAGAGTGATGGCTAGTAACAAGTAGATTGTTTTAGTTTAATTGGGCAAATGCTGCAGAGGTACAAGGAGGCAGGGCAAGAGGATCAAGGCAAAAAGGGACTCAAATAATGGGACATTGAGATAGAAAAGGGAGAAAAGACAAAGATGGCTTGGTTTGGGAGGAAAGGGGGTTACTCAACTGTCTAGAGGACTTAGTGGAGTTGTGGAAGTCAGACAGAGTGGGGGCTCATGTCCAGCATGGTGACAGGGTCCAGGACATGGCTGTGCATGGTGATGTGGAGTACAGATGTGAGGTTACCACAGGCAATGAAGATAGAAAGGGTGTTACATGAGCTCATCTGTATGGACATTGGAGACACTCTGGGTCTTGCTGAGCTTTGAATGGAGTGAAAAACTAGGAGAGTGGAGAGCACAGGAGGCAGGCACGGGGGCTCCAGCAGAAAGAGCTGGCGGCCACCAGCTGGACTAGGTGGGGGAAGCATTGTGTGTGTCTGTGTCTGAGTGTCTGTTGTAGCCAGTGGCCAAGACTCACTCCCCTCCCTTCCCTGTACCCTTTTCTAGCTTCCTTGTTCTTCAGAGCACTTTTGGTGACACACTGTCTTGTATATAAAGCATTAGTCTACCCCCTTACATATGGGCTTCCTGAGGGGCGGAGGTTTTTTTGTTTACTGCTATATCCCTAGCACCTGAAAGGGAGCTTGAAACCAAGCAGATGCAATGAACATTTGGTAAATGAATGAATGAAGATATTAGGGCACTGCGAAATGTGGTCCTCATACTCTATGGGATGTGAGAGGTGAAGCAGCCTCCCTTTGACAGGGCCGTAAGAGAAATGGTGTCCTTGGGGGAGAGCCAGCTGTCATGTATGAAAAGGAAGTGCAGTGAGTGCTCAGAATCACTTACAGAGGGTAAGGCCTTGATTCATCATGGAACCTGGAGTGCAGAATACACAGTAGGAAGGTTCCAGGCAAGAGCAAGGAGTCATGGGATGTCACATCAGGAGAAAAGAAACAGCAGTGTAAGGATGAGATAGAGATGAGGAGGGCCTAGATAAATGACAGGAGGGGCTTAGATGTGGGGTGGTGGCCAAGGAGAACAAGGATGTGGGAAATGCTTGCTTCAAGCCTCAAACAGAGTTCTGGTATAAGTGGGTCTGAGTGCTCAGTCCTAACCTGAGTAGATATATGTTGTAGGCCAGGTGAGAAACATGAATTCATTAGCTGCAGACTATGTTGAACAGATATCTGCCTCTGAATGGCATTTGGCTTGGGAAGAAATCTGAAAGAGGTAAGATTTTTATGTTTTCTACTAAAGCTGAAAATGGAAGTGAGCTGACTGCTCTTCCTTTGTGGCCTCCATTGGGCTGTTAGAGTAGTGGATTTCAGTTCTTAGTAAGGATAATCATTTCCTTTTATAAGGTAATAACTCAGACTTAGCTGGTCTTCCCTTTGTTTTGCATAGAATGCAGTTGATGCTGTGTAAGATCTCTAGACAGTGTCCCTGAGTTGGTGGAGTGGTTTTGGGTGGTTCCCGGTAGTTATCCTGTGGGAAAAGGGGAGGTTGGAAAGGATGCTGGTTGAGCTATGAACTTACCAAGATTTCTTGAGAGCATTGAGGTTTTCTAATCCAAGTACCTGGAGAGTACCACCTCTTGTCACTCTAGAGCAGTGTTCCAGGATGTATTATCTGGAATGTTCGTTTCTTTTAACTTTGCAGCAAACAAAAACCAAAATAGTCCCTCTTCCCCAGTTTATCAAGCTGGTAGGAGCTGTGAGTCTTACTCTAGTCAAGGATGAAACTTGCCTTTTTAATAAAGTCCACATAAATGCAGCAGCCAAGATGAATCCTGGATATTACGCTTTGACTGTGGCTTTTGGCTTCTCAGGATGGAAAGCTCTGTGACGCTGCTTTCAGCCTTGGCATAGTTTTTATGTTGCTATTGAATTTATCTGTATATTTAGTCAAGCCGGTTTTTTTACAAGGGCTTAGACTCTGCAGTATTTTGCCAGCTGGTCACCTTTGCCTGTGTGGATTCCTGACCTAAGCTGAGTAGACTGGCATTTGACATCAAGTCAGAGCTCAAAGCAGCTCCTATTCCTGAAGAATTACTGACTTTATCTGATTTTACATTTTCATATAAATGACTTCAGATCTAAGGAGAAAGTTCAGGTAGACTTGGCAGCTGCTGTGCCGTGGTAGGTTAACTATAATAAAATGCCACACAAGGTGAACTCTTGTTGTTTGTTTCTTCGGGGGATGTTTTTTATTTAGTGGGTGGTTTTCTCCATTCTTGTCACAGTTTACCAAAGTAACCCTTGTTTAGAAGGAACTTCATCTGATGCTGTGACCTTCATTGTCTTTCAAACCTGGGTGGCTAAACATAGTTTGTGCAAAATATACTGACTACTCTTGGATCAAACAGGTGCTTCTAGCTGGCCTTAAGTGAATTTTTCCTCAGGGAATTCCATTTTTTTAAATAGAGTTTTATTTGTTCTATTTTCATATTTGTAAGTCAGGCTGCCTCCTTATTTCCTAGGTGAATAGTCCAAGTCTGATTATCTGCAGTGAAATTTTTATCGAGGCTTACTTCCATCATGATTTCTCAGCTACCTTCTCTGATGTGTATGCTATGAATGCAAACAGATTTGAATCTTAGCCTAAGGAACAACATTAGGGGAAGGGGAACATAAATCTCCCGTAAAGTCCTAATGTGCTCCAAAGCCACGTGTAAGCTGCAGGATTGTGGAGAGCTGACTGGTGCTCCTGTATGGGTGGAATTGCATCTGAGCTCTGAAATGAAATTAAAACATTGGTCTTGACAGTATGACAGTGTGAGTGGACCACAGTGAGCCCTGCACTACCTTAGGTTGACCCCTAAGCAAAAACCAGTGCTTTCTCATTCTGTCACCTGCTTTCACGATAGAACAGAAACTGTCTCATAGCTATAGTTGAACAGCTTGGCTTTTGTTTGTTTCCTTTTGGCTTTGGAAACCTTCATTTGGGTGCTGGTGGCATCTGTGCCCCTCGTGTGGCACTGCACAGATGTGTTGGAGGCACTGGTGGAAGGAAAGCGCCCCGGGCTCACTGAGAGTCGGTTACTTGGAGGAGGGTGCTTGCCCTACTGATCCAGACTGTGAGGCCCTTGTCATTAATCCTATTTTCGAAAAAAAGTTCCAGTTACTAAAATTGGTTTTTGTTCATTATTGTGGACAACAAACTTGAAGTTGGGGGATGAAGGCCAGGTGTTTCTTTCAGGTGACCAATGCCATTGCATCAGCCTTAAGGACACTGGCTCCTGCTTGAAAAAGCAGTTTGGAGTGGTTGGTTGGTTTTCCCCACTTGAAGTACAGCTGGGTAATAGCACCTTGCATGAATTTTGAAAGGAAACCTGGTAGAGAAAGCTTCATACTAACCGTAGATTCAGAAGGAAGCTGGGGAATGAGGACAGACCAAATAAGCTAAACTTCTCTCTTGCTTCTGATGTGATGAAACTGCTTGTTGGGATAGACTTAGGATCCGTCACTGTTATGTACAGGTCTCTTCTGCTTGGCAGAGTTCTTGGTGTATTCAGAAGCTGTTGGCGAGTAGCAAATGGGTCTCTTTTGTTTCTCCCTCCTTACAGCTTTGGGGAGTTTTGCCTGGCTCATCTCTTGCTGAAGAGGAACCCTGTCATGTTCTTCCAGCACTTCATCGAGTGTATTTTCCACTTCAATAACTATGAGAAGCATGAGAAGTATAACAAGTTCCCCCAGTCAGAGAGGTCAGTGAAGCCTCTGAGGTGGCCTCCTTGTCTCTCGTTAAGAGCCGGGGAGCCTCGCGAGGGGTCTGGCTGCTCTGTACACAGTGGTTGGACACAGACCCGACCCAGGTATTCATTCTGGTGGTTGTTATTTTCCTTGGCAGGACGATGTAAGAAAGTGCACTCCTGAGGACAGATTCCTAAGGGAGTGTCTGTGATGGACACTGGGGTCTCAGCAGCGGGCTCGAGCCTTTGGCATGCAGCTTTTAGGATGCTACTAAAATGCTGTATTACGTCCTTGTCACCCATGCCCATGTGACGCAGTAAAATTGTCCTGTTCTGCCACAGAGAGAAGCGGCTGTTTTCACTGAAGGGAAAGTCAAACAAGGAGAGACGAATGAAAATCTACAAATTTCTTCTAGAGCACTTCACAGATGAGCAGCGATTCAATATTACTTCCAAAATCTGCCTTAGTATTTTGGGTAGGTTTCGTGTGTTTGGAATAAAACGTGTGTTTTAAAATGCAGTCCTGTGTTGATAATGGCCCAGCAGGTCTGTAGCAAGTGACAGGAAGACCTCTGTCATCTCGTCCTTGTTTGGCATGGGCTGTGCCCAGGCAACCACGTGGCAGTCCCCAGCAGCCCTGGCTCTGTGAATTGCACTTTCCCCGTGGGCCGGAATGTTTCTCAGAACATGGTCTTGTGCGCTTTCTCCCAGCGTGCTTCGCCGACGGCATCCTGCCCCTGGACCTGGAAGCCAGTGAGTTACTCTCAGACACGTTTGAGGTCCTCAGCTCAAAGGAGATCAAGCTTTTGGCAATGAGATCTAAACCAGATAAGGACCTCCTTGTGGAAGAAGATGACATGGCCTTGGCAAACGTAGTCATGCAGGAAGCCCAGAAGCAGCTCATCTCACAAGTAAGTGTGCTGTTCTTCCCTAAATAGGCCTGCTCGCACCCCTGTGCTTCCCATCTGCCCCCAAAATCTTGGTGGTATACCCAAGATCCTGATTTCATTCTTGCTGGTGGCCTTAACTCTTGCCCAGGTGGTGATGATTCTCAAATCTGCGTTTCCAGCCCCACCTTCTCTCTGAGCCGGGTCCCAGTTCCGCTCGCTGCCACAGCCGCTGCAGACTTACTCTGTCCAAACTGAATCAGTCCTCCCTTCCTTCTGCTGTCCATCTCTTCCTTCTCCCACAGTCGGCTGTGGAGAAGGGAACCATTATCTACCAAGTTATCCAGAAGGGAGCCTGGTGCCATTGCAGAATGGAGTCTGGCTTGCCAAGCCGGTGCTCTGTTTGAACTGAATGGCTTTGAGGGAGCTCAGCTACCACAGTCCTCACCAGGCCCAGTGTCTCGTGCCCGGCCTGGATCACTGATTGGTATTTCCCACCTGGCCCCTGAAGGCTTTTGACCAAAGAAGTAGACTTTGATCACATCCACTTTGCTAAGAGATCCTACCTGTTTTTATCTTACAGATCTTCTCTGGGACTTTATTTGTGCCTATGCCATTTCCAAGTAGTTTTCTTAACACCCTATTTCTAGTTTGCTTCCGTTGCAGGCCATGCACCACCTTGCTGCCAGAACAGTCTTTCCTAAGTCCAGATTTGATCATTTTATTCTCCTACTTAAAATAGACTAGAGGCATGTCAACTGCAAGGGCGAGTGGGAGCTTTTGGGTCATGGATTGTGGATGTGTGATGCTGGTTACTCAGTGTAGACTTTTGTCAAAACAAATGGAACTGTTCACTTAAAATGAATGGGAAATTTTATGGTATGTAAGTTATGGCTCACTGGTGATATCTTTTAAAACTATGTTGGTGGCTTCCTATTGTCCTGTGCATAAAACCCGGATTCTTCTTCAGGAGCACACAGAACTCCTGGTATTCCTGCCAGCCCTGCAGCCCTCCCTCCGTCCTTGCTCCTGGCCTCTCCATTCCAGGCTGCTGTGCGCTGCTCCTCCTGCCCACCTCACCCCCACACACCCTCAGTGCCATCTTCTCTGATGCGTGTGCCTTCCCAGGCATCCCACCTTCATACTTACACCCCCAGCACCCTGCCGCTCATCACCTCGCGCCCTTCACCATGACAGACATGCACTGGCGTAGGAGCAGCCAGAGGGCAGGGATTCTTGGCTTCATTTCTGAATCCGTGGAGGTTAGCTGTGTGCCTGAGAAGGTGCTTGATAATACTTGAGTGAACACATTTAAACCACTTTTAAGACTGTCCCTAAACTACCAACTGCTCAGGTTCAGTTTTATTAAATTGTTTATCTCTACATATTGCCCTCCTGTTTCAGGAACTCTGATAAGACTTTTTAGAAATGAATGGTTTACAAGAAAGAAACATACATGTGATTTTAAATGAGAAGAAAGAGTACTTTCAGCTTCAGAAGGATAAATCTTGCATATATGGGCTACTATAATGAAGTATTTTTAATTCTAAGAGATTTATTGCAAAATATTTATGGTTGGTGATCATTCAAGGTAAAGATTTTGAAGACTTGGTCAAATTTAGGTACTATGTAAATATGTAGAACTTCCTAAATGTGTGCAAAGTTACACATACAGATAAAAAAGAGAGAGAGAAACAAAGCTGGCTGTCTTCATGCCTAACCATTGTTAGACCACTGTCCCTTCACCAGCAGGAACACAGACTGTCTCTCTGGGCAGCCAGTGTGACCTGGTTTTTCTTCCAAAAGGGAGGATGTCAAATGGAGGGACTGAATGTGGAGCATGAACCCAGGCTCATGATGGGTTTGTGTGGAGATTTAGAGCTTTTTGCCAAATTACTTAACATATTTCTAATTCCTTCTGCTCAGTTGGAAAATATGAGTAGTATTTATCCTGCCCTACTTTACAAAGCCTTCTGAGTGTTTTGAGGTAATGCTTATAAAGTCTCCAGGAAAAAAACAGGGGGTCTTATACATTCCCAGTGTCATAATCAAAAGTAAAAAATAAACTTAACATGGTATGCTATATCGGCTCTACTAAAAGAACTAGATCAAGGGAAAGTCTTTGCCTTTCAGAAGTTTATACATCTAAGACATGCCTTTGTTTGTGTTACCGCAGGTTCAGAAGAGGAATTTCATAGAAAATATTATTCCAATTATCATCTCCCTGAAGACTGTGCTGGAGAAAAATAAGATCCCAGCCTTGCGGGAACTCATGAACTATCTCAGGGTAAGGATGAGCTTGTGCTTTTGGGGTCATTGTTCCCCTGCAGCTCATCACTGAGGATCTTCTTTTTTTTTTTTTTATTTTTGTCTTTATTTTCACAGTAGAGACAGCACTACTAGGATCTTCAGCAGTTGTGATGGTTGAGTTAGTGAATGATAACTCCAAATGCTAGGAAACCAATGTTACCTCAGTTTGTGTAGAAAGACACTTGCCCAACAGGCCTGTGGCTGTGGTGAGGAAGATGGGGAGTTTGACTGTGGGTTCCACTGAAGTCACCCCTGCCCTTTGCCATGCAGTTGGGCCTCTGAAGAGCCGACCCACCGTGCTGAGCCAGGCACATCCTTGAGAGGATTCGATTCCATATTGAAGGACCCTCTCAGCTGGGGTCAGAACAAAGTCATCATTGTAGTTCAGCCTTGGGAGGGGTAAAGTGAAAATTGGTCATCATATTTAGTTTACCTCTAACACGGTCTCAGACTGACAAGTCAGGAAATAGAATAGATGCCCCATAGCAACTGCCTCAGGGGCTGCCACAACCAGCCTGGCTTCGCTGTTTGTGCAGCAGGGGCACCGTGAGAAGGCCCAGTCAGGGCAAAGCCAGGATGTGTTGACCTGCAGTGCAGAACCAAGTGAGGCCTCAGGCTTTCTGCAAAATCTGCTACTCAGAAATCAATGCAACATTTTTTTCATTGAATTCAACAGAGTTATTTCTCTGTTCACATTATGTGTTTTTCTTCCTCAAAAAATACTATGAATTTTTTTTCCAAAAAAGGCTAAATGAAATTATTGAACATAGATTTTCAAATAGCTTTTTATCCAAAGAAGCTAAGGTGGGAAAGAAGCATTGTATGGCAAAAACAAGAACTTCCAATTATTCTTATGTTTCTATTTCCCTATTTTAGACCTCAGAAAGGAAAAACAAAGAGCTTAGACCTGAAGTAGACAACTTAAACATTTAAGAAAAGGAAGTCTGTCTCTTGTTTCTGGGCACACGCTCACAGGATGGTCACACAGTTGCTTGATAGTACAATGATTCTCTTCATTAGCCTGTGGAGCCCACTCTGAGTGGCAACTGGAAGAGATGATGGATTTCCTTCTCTTTGTTGGGACTTCCCTCCTGGTTGGAGCTGCAGTAGATATTTCTCTCCCTCTAATACTGTTAGATGAAATGGTTTCTTTCTTTTAGCAAAGTGGCCTTGTCCCTAGTAGACCTCTTTAAGACCTAAAAATATTCTTACCCGTATATGATAAAAGATTTTCTAGAAAATCTTCAGAAGAGGACACAAAAAATGGGATTAGAGCCTTAGTTTTCATCCCATGCTTTTGGGAGCCTATCGGGAAAGCTAATGTAGGCAGATGAGCAGCTTTTAGACTGTACTGCTTCCTGGGACTTGCTCCAAAGGCCCTGTCTGAGCCAGGACTCTCTTTCTCACGTCAGAAACCTTGGAGATTTCCTGCTAACTGGCAGATAGACAGGAAGCTTCCCAAGAGATCAGAACTGTTGGTTAATATCTCACATCATGTTCACCTGCTTCTGTGGTCTTCATAAGTATGGCTGGTGTTTCCTTGGAATATTCCATTATACCTGCTAGTTAGTATAATGGAAATAGTCTGCTTTCAGTAATGTAAATCTTCACTTGCTCATAACGTGAAGATTCCATTCCAAAAAAAGTGTTAAATGGAGAAAGAGGAATGCTTGTGCATTGTTGCTGGGAACGTAAAGTAGTGCAGCCACTATGGAGAACAGTAATTATAAGCAATTATAAATGTTTATAAATGATAATAATTACTTGTAATTGTTATTATTATTATTTATCAAGTCATGTTGGAGACCTTATGTTTTTATTCAAGAAAACATTAAAGGATGCTTCTGGCTCTGTTTCAGGAGGTGATGCAGGATTACCGAGACGAAGTCAAGGATTTCTTTGCAGTTGACAAACAGCTGGCATCAGAACTTGAGTATGACATGAAGAAGTATAACGAACAGCTAGCCCAGGAGCAAGAGCTGGCGAAACAAGCAAACGTGGGCAGGGTGACTGAAGGCACCGACATGGCGCCAGCAGTGCAGGTAGCTGTGAGGCCTGCCTGCAGCTTGCCCCACCTCCCAGTCTGCTCTCTGCTCTCAGTCTGTCCAACGTTGCTTAGAATGCACGTATGATCAGAGGTTGGCCAGAGCTAGACCTCTGCGATCACTACTTGTTGGCCACTACCGTGTGTCTTTGTTATAAGCGATAGGTACACCAAAGCTCGAGGCCTTCCGTCCCACAAGGCTATGGCATGGGAATTTGTCTGGAAGGTCACTGTAATGATAGTTGGGAGAATCCTGTAAGTGCCAGAAAGCAAGCTGGCAGTAGGGTTGTTTGGTCTTTGGTCACAGCAACCATAGATACCTACATCTGCCTGGTGTCTTAGTTTCTTATCTTTCTCCCAGCAGGCCCCTCTCTAGAGCAGATCATCCCCGGGGGCGTTTCTGGGATTAGCTGCTACTCTGGTTAGGAGCATAATGCTCTCACTGCCCTGGGGAGTCCAGACAGATCTGCTGTGTTAAAAAGTGATGAGGACAAACTAACTTATTCCTCTTTCTCTTTAATGCCACAACATCTACATATGGCAGTTTGCTACTAATACTCTATTTCTGAAAAGGAAGTTCTACTTGCCCAGGGCTGATATACAGTTGGTTTGTTGTTTTTTTTTTTTTTTTTTTTTGAGACAGAGTCTCACTCTGTTGCCCAGGCTAGAGTGTCGTGGTGTCAGCCTAGCTCACAGCAACCTCAAACTCCTGGGCTTAAGCAATCCTCCTGCCTCAGCCTCCCAAGTAGCTGGAACTACAGGCATGCACCACTATGCCCGGCTAATTTTTCTATATATATATTTTTAGCTGTCCATATAATTTCTTTCTATTTTTAGTAGAGACGACGGGGGTCTCGCTCTTGCTCAGGCTGGTCTCAAACTCCTGAGCTCAAACAATCCACCCGCCTCGGCCTCCCAGAGTTCTAGGATTACAGGCGTGAGCCACCACGCCCAGCCTGATACGGTTTTAAAATAGATTACTTATGGACTTGCTCATAGCATGTGAAGGTTCCATTCCAAAAAAAATGTTAAATAGAGAAAGGGGAACACTTGTATACTGTTGGTGGGAATGTAACGTAGTACGACCACTATGGAGAAAAGTATGGAGGTTCCTCAAAAAACTGAAAATAGAACTACCATATGATCCAGCAATCCCACTTGTGGGTATATATGCAAAGGAAAGGAAATCAGTACGTCAGAGAGACGTCTGCACCCGCGTGTTCATTACAGCACTGTTCACAATAACCAAGAGATAGAATCAACCTGAATGTCCATCAACGAATGGATAATGAAAATGTGTTAATGTGGTGAATATTATTCAGCCATTAAAAAAGAATGAAATCCTGTCATTTGGTACAACATAGATAAACCTAGGGGACATTATATTATAAGTGAAATGAGCCAGGCACAGAAAGATAAATACTTCATGTTCTCATTCATATGTGTGAGCTAAAAAAGTGGCACTCATGGAAGTAGAGAATTGATTGGTAGTTACCAGAGGCTGGGAAGGGTTGGGGAGGGGCATGAAGAGAAGTTGGTTACTGGGTACAAAAAACAGTTAGATAGAAAGAATAGGTTCTAGTGTTTAATAGTACAGTAAGGAGATTATCATTAACACTAATTTATTGTATATTTCAAAATAGCTAGAAGAGAAGAATTGGAATGTTCCCAACACAAAGAAAAGATACTTGTTTAAGGTGATGGATATCCCAATTATCCTGAATCATTACACATTGTAGGCATGTATCAAAATGTCACACGTACCCCCAAAATATGTACAATTATTATGTATTAGTTTTTTTAAAACTTTAAAAAAAGTGTTAGAAGGTAAAACTCTTTATTTATCTTTTCTAACAGGTTGCTCCACATTTAGAAATAATGCCAGTTCCTGCTGGCCAAGAAAATCCCGCTGTGAGCCAGCCCTCAGCACCTGGGCCAAGCACTGGCCAGGCACCGACTCTGTCCCCTATACCTGAAACCGGGCCATTGAACAGGTTGATGCCCAAAGCCAGGTAGAGGGCCACGGGGTCCCTGAGGAGGCTGATTGTGTGTTCTCAGAGGCGGCTCTGCCGTCCCAACCAGGCGTTGGCAGGAGAGCGTCGTCACTGTGCCCGCCCCACCCTCTCTCCACGTGCTACCCTGGGAGGTTGGAACAGGTGGGAACTGCAGTGAGAACCTCGGTGTTTGTTCTCCTCCACAGGCCCATGTCCCTGAGCACGATTGCAATCCTGAATTCTGTCCGGAAAGCCGTGGAGTCCAATAGGAGGCATCGGAGTCGGAGCTTAGGAGTGTTGCCTTTCACTTTGAATTCTGGAAGCCCGGAAAAGCCGTGCAATCGGGGTAAGCCTTTAGTTTGGCACCAGACATAGTGAGAGCATAGCGATCAAAAACCAGATCAAGCCTACATCTCAGTCCTTCAAAATGGTTTCTATTTTCTTATCTTGAAAACAACATTAATTGGGCAGTTAGGATTATGGGTAAGATAACTGCATATCTATTCTAAAAGATTTGGGAAATAGTGAAATATGTAACTCACCCACAGCAGTGAGGTGTTCATTCCGCCGGTGTTCTACTCCACATACACATTTTGTTTCACTTATGAAATTGTGATCTTAGTGTGCATTGTTTTATGACCTGCTTCCCTATACACACTTGTAATAAGATATAGTGCAAATGTTTCCATGAAATTTTCTTTCAAAACTTTACTCCCAGTGGCTCTGTAGCATTCCATGTGTGGAAATACCAGTACGTGTTTATTGCTACCCTATTCTTGTAAACATTGGTGTTTTCAGCTTTTTTTTAACACTCCTAGAGACAGATCAACTTTTTAATACAAATAATGCCACAGTAAACATCCTTGTACATATAGCCTTGTATGTATGTAAGCCGTAGGTTAACTTCCAGCAAAGGCCATGAATATTTTAAAACTTTGATAGTGTGAAACTGTCTTCCGTAACTTGTGCCAAATTGTACTTTTACAGGAGTGTCCATTTTCCTACTTAGAAACACGAGTTTTATGATTTCCCATTGTCTTTGCTGAGCTTTCTAGACCAAAAATGGTATGGTTTTAATTTCCATTTTTTTTAATCCTAATAAGAATGGACTTTTTTCCCTCAAATTTTCATTTATTTCTATTTCTTTCTGAATTGCCCTTTTATAAGAATACTTTAAATATTGGGAATTTTAACTTTATCATATATCTTGCAGATGTGTTTTTTCATTTGGTTGCTTTGCTCTTTGATATTGTTTTGAGTTTTTTTAGACAGATAAAACTTTTTTGTTTTATCCTAGCATCTTCATACAGCTTGGAGCAAGAGTCCAATGGAGCTATTGACCATGTAACTAAACGGGCCATCAGTACCCCTGAGCGTAAGTAACGAACTTGAGTAAGTTGGCTTCTCCTAGGTCTCCCCTACAGTCATTATTTATTTCCTAGAGTTGTAGTAAAACTCTTTCCTGTTGTAAGGTAGTTCTTTTATTAAATAATTGGCTAAAGGCACTCCTGAGGGTCAACAACATTATAGTGCGTTATTCAGACTAAATGTTTTAGGGTCATGCTAATAACTTGATTAACTGAGCATTTATTGCATGTTCAGCACTCTTGGTGTTTTTGCATGCATTAACTCGGCTAAACTTCACAGTGACCTGTGCAGGACCCTCACGTGACAAGTGGTGATGCCAAGGGGCAAAGCAGTTAGGTTACCAACCTAGACGGTGCCATTCTGGAGGCAGCCCTCCTTGGTGTCCCTGCTGTCCAGGTGCACTTGGTGCTGTGGAGCCAGATCTGCTCTGGGCAGTGGGCAGATGTCAGCACCAGTGCCTTCATCTCAAAGTATAGATGAGTTAGACGAGCAGAATATTTTTTTCCCATTATTTTGTTATATAGCTGCTTCTTGTCTCAAGCCCCATGAAACCCGTTATTTTGAGAAAATTATCATAGTATGAAGAAACTCTTAGCTGGGCATGGTGGTATGTGCCTGTAGTCCCAGCTGGTCAGGAGGCTGAAGTGGGAGGATCTCTTGAGTCCAGGAGTTCAAGGCTAGCCTGGGAAACATAGACCCCATCCCTTAAAAAAAAAAAGGATAGAAGTTCCTACTGTCCAAATCTGCAGTGCAGTTTCCAAGGCCCTGCCGGGTGCATCCCTGCATGCCCCGTACTCTCTCCACCCCAGCCGTGTCCTGGTCCTCTTGGAGTGCCTGCAGCAGGGCACACTCCTCCCTGACCCGGTCTTCACACACCACGCCGCCGTCTGGATCGCCCCCTTCCCTGACCTCCAGGCCAGAGCAGAGACGTCCCATGGCACTCACCTTCTCATGACACTCACCACACTCCTGTGTTTGTCATCCACCCTGGCTATTCCTTTTAGGCCATTTCACTTCTCCACAGGCCCTACCCTAGTGCCTGGAACTGTTCAGTGGTCAGCTGGATGGCAGAGCTGGGAGCTCAGACCTCCTGGTCCCACTTCTGTGCCCCTTCCCAGCCTCCCTCCAGTCCTGATTTTGGGCATTCGGAGATGGGAACAGAGCGGCGAGGTAGCACACCATTCATTCAGTCACGTCTTAGGCAGTTCCTATATTTGAGCACCTACTGTGTTCTAGCTACTGGCTGTTGGTTCTTTACCTGTGATGCTGTGGTCTTACAGAACATTAAATGGATTATAGATCATTTTCATCCAGGTCCCCCTTTTAGGGGACAGTATCCCACCCCACCTCTCCTTAGATGACAACTAAATCATGACAGCTTTTGTCATTAAAGGCAGTGGGTAATTTTGGGTACGTATGTATATATTGAACAGAAGCAATGTTGTGTATGTAAAAATGTCAGCCTCTTTCAAACAGAAGAGTTTGCTGTATGTTCTGTGTCCCTGGCTCAGGAGTACCAAGTGCTTCTGTTTTGGCAGTTGGGTACCATATGCTGAAGAAACTGGGAGAATGCCATGAGTCCCTGATTTCAGTCTGTGGCTGGTCCCTAGCAGCCTGTGTTCCTCAGCAGTGGCACCTGGCAAGGCATGTTGATGCTGCTCGCGTTTGCATGTGTAGAGCTACCTCTGCACTGAACATAAGACTCTCAGGTGTCATCGGATCGTGGAGTACCTGTTCTTTCTCTAGCCTCGAGGGTAGTAGTCCTGTTGATGCAATTTCTGGCCATCTCTCTTTATGCTGAACCTGGAAGAAATGCTTGAAGGAGGGTCTCTTATTAGCTCTCCTTCTTGGAAGAATTATTAGACAAGTTAAAGCACTTAGTTCTGTTTTCTCTATAGTTTATAAATACAGATTCTTTTGACAACTCTAAGTTTAAGTGGGGGTGACTGTCAGGAAGTGTCTCAGGTCACCCGGCTCAATATTGCAGCACACCACTGGTGTTCAACACAAAGTGGTTTTGCTAAGTGGAAATGAGTTAAAAATCCTAGGATTTTAACTGAAAGTCTTTGGGAGCTTTTAGCAAGTCCTCTTACTGCTGTAATTCAGGCAGTAAAGACACTTCCACCTTTGATTCTAAGCACAGTGCATTAGGAATCTAAGAGCCACCACACAGGGGCTTTTGTAAAGGTGGGAGACTTATTACCTGGAGTACACACAGGCTTCCAAACAGGAAGAGCGATGTGTTTGCAAGGAAAGGGAATTTCTAACGACAGCACAAGGCAAGACCTCCCAGAAACAGGAATAAGCAGACCTGAGCTGTCTTCATGGCAGTGATGAGGATAGAATTCTCCACCAGTCTAATAAGGAAGCTTGAGTAGCTATCAGGTACACAGCGCTGCAGTGCACTGATGAGCTTTAAAATGTAGACTAGAAAGATACAGTCTGTACTCATAAGAAGATAAAGTATGCAGAGAACAGGAAGAACTCTGCAGCTCACTTCACAAATGTGCTTGCAAAAAGGACAGCAGGCTCAGTGGGCACGTGCACTGTTCCTGCGATGGGCGCTCATACAAAGGTACAGTGCCACAGGGGCAGGGCTGCACCATCCGGGTCTCTCAGAGACAGGGTGGTGTGCTGAAGTCAGATGTGGGGAGGCAGAGAAGCTGAGTGTGCAGACACAGGCCTGCTTAGCAACTCGGACAGGTGAGCATGGGTGGAGCATAGCACGCGTGCGCACACGTGTATGTGTGTGTGTGCATCGAGTGGGTCTGTAAAGTTAGCTGGCCGCCAGCTCAGCGTGAGAGACAGTGTGCGTGTGCGTGTGCATGTGTGTGTACGTGGGCACCTTCACATCAAGTAACTCTGTAAAGTTAGCTTGCGGCCAGCTCAGATCGAGGGTGGATTTTAGGCTTTTTTTGTTTTTGTTTTTGTTTTTTTGAGACAGAGTCTCGCTTTGTTGCCCGGGCTAGAGTGAGTGCCGTGGCGTCAGCCTAGCTCACAGCAACCTCAGACTCCTGGGCTTAAGCGATCCTACTGCCTCAGCCTCCCGAGTAGCTGGGACTACAGGCATGCGCCACCATACCCAGCTAATTTTTTCTATATATATTTTTAGTTGGCCAGATCATTTCTTTTCTATTTTTAGTAGAGACGGGGTCTCGCTCTTGCTCAGGCTGGTCTCGAACTCCTGACCTCGAGCGATCCACCCGCCTCGGCCTCCCAGAGTGCTAGGATTACAGTCATGAGCCACCGCGCCCGGCCGAGGGTGGATTTTAGGCTTTTCTTGAACACGAGGCTATCAAAGTGTCTAAGCAGTGTAGTGACTTTACAAACTTCTTAATTAAACATAATTCCAGTGACGTAGGGGATAGTAGCTGTTAAATCACAGTAGTTGCGAACATTTCTTCAGCAGTTAGCTATACCAGATACTGGGTTAACACATTCACTGCCACACAAAAAAATCAGAAATTTTCCTACAGTGTATTATTATGAAAATAGAATAAAAACTTCGAGTGTAATTTAAAGGTAAACATAAATAGGAAAACAAAATTTATTGACTTCTATTCATTTAATCCACGTTTCTAGAATTAACTTGTCAATATTAAGTTTTACAATAAGAACATCAACAAGATTTTATATATGCTTCACACATCCCCAGCATCAAAACTAGGGTGAGTTAAATACAACTCTCATGGCAGTTAATGTGTTAAACACCTTACATAAATAATCTCATTCAGTTCTGACAACTTTGCTGTGAGGTAGGTACATTTTTATCCCCATTTATGAGGTGAGGAAGCTTGAGTTGTTAGAGAAGTTCACACAACT
>CM052438.1:98307441-98335841 GCA_028533085.1 Varecia variegata | reverse complement strand
CAAGATTTTATATATGCTTCACACATCCCCAGCATCAAAACTAGGGTGAGTTAAATACAACTCTCATGGCAGTTAATGTGTTAAACACCTTACATAAATAATCTCATTCAGTTCTGACAACTTTGCTGTGAGGTAGGTACATTTTTATCCCCATTTATGAGGTGAGGAAGCTTGAGTTGTTAGAGAAGTTCACACAACTAGTAAGACACAGAGCCAGAGTTCACAGCGCGTCTGCTGGGCAGTCTGTGCCCCTGACACTTGCTCTCCTGCCTTGAGGGTGAACTGGAAGGGGAGGCCCTGGGAGGACAGCACCTCAGAAGTTCAAGGGCTGGGGGGGAGAGGCAGGGGGACAGGGAACCAGGATGAACAGACACTTGGAAGGTAGAGTTGACAGGACTTGGTTACTGACTCCATGTGAAGAAGCCCATGATGCTGTATTTCTAGCTGGGACGGACCATTTATTGGCTAGGAATATAGGAGGAACATGTCGTGGGGTGGAGGTAAGGAGCTGGTGAAGTGTCTTCAGGAGAGCCAGGTGAGGCACAATAGGAGGTGTAGAACTGGGGCTCAGGAGGGAGGTCTGAGCTGGAGTTGACAGCCACCGGCAATGCGGACAGTCACAGAAGACATGGGGTCAGGGAGAAGCCAGAGACGGTGAGCAGTGACTGAGGAGGGCCATGGTGAGAGCAAGGACGTCAGGAGAGACCCAAAGGAGAGTTCACAGGAGGAAGGAGCCTTCAGCAGTGTCAGGGCCTGGGCCAGGGTTCAGGTGACACGTAAGACAAGAACTTCTTGATGCCTGTTTCCTACCAGCTTTTAATTAACAATGGTGTTTCCCCTTTACCCAGAGACCATCAATGATGTCACGTTTGGAGCAGGGGTCAGTTACATAGGGACCCCGAGGACTCCTTCAGTCAAAGGCAAGTTCTCAGTTTCCTTCTAGACTGACAGTTAGCTGTCTTTGAAGTTCCGGGAATACTGAATTTGTGTTTGACTCCCTTCCAGAGAAAACTGAAGTCCAGAGTCAAGGAAATGACATTTTATGTTTATCATTGCCTGATAAACCGTAAGTTTACCAAAGAGTTCCTTTTGAGGTGACATTTTTGTCAGGGTTTTCCTTTTAGTTCCAGAATGACTATCCCTTGTGTTTCCTAGGCCTCCACAGCCCCAGCAGTGGAATGTGAAGTCTCCAGCCAGGAATAAAAACACCCCAACTCCCAGCAGGAGATCCCTCCGAAAGACCCCCCTGAAAACAGCCAACTGAAACTGCATTCCAGGGAGCGTCCAGGACAGCAAGAGCCCTTGAGGAAACACTTTTGTTCCCTGCACGTGGAAAGGCAGACGGGTCCCTTTCCGTGCACCTGGAGTGACACTTCATCGTGGAGTAGCAAAGCCCCTCAGGACCCCGGCACTCCAGCTGCTCATCTCCGTGCAGCTGGCCAGCCTTTTACATTGCCCTTTATGACATCTGTGGTTAAAAATTATAAAATAATAGAGAAATGCCAGATTTAAATTTTCTATCTTAAACTTAAGCTGTTTAATATTATAACTTTATTCCATTTGAAAGTGTCCTGTCCATTCAGATAAGCTATTATCTGGTCTTTAAGGAACATAACTTAAAAACTTCAGCTAACTTTTATAAATCAAGCCTCTATTAGCATGTTTGAATTCCTTATAGTACATATTTTCCCATATCTAATGATAAAATTGATTATAATATTTTTTCTATTATTTATAACTGCAGATTGTTTTTTAAAGTGTAAAGCTTTCTTAAATGAAGTAATAAAGATTTAGCACAAATACAGCCTTCCAGTATTCAATAGGATTTTTCTATTTTTAGAACAGGGCTTTTACTGGTAGTCATTTTAACTGTATATAAAGTACTTAAGAATGAAACCAAATCTTTCCTGTTAGGAAAAAAATGTTCCCACTTATCTTTAAGGTTTGGTTCATCCACCCACCTGCCTCTGCTCCTATACAGAAGCTGCCTGCCTCCCAGGAACAGACATCCTTGTTAGTACACAGATATGGTTCCTGCTTATGAAAAAACGGCTTTGTGTCCCTTCTCCAGAGTGCACTGTTGCTGAGTCGTGTAACATTCTGCTAGGGACTGCTCCCACAGAGGAGGAATAACTTGAGTCTCTTCTGTTGGCACCATCAGGGAAACTTAAAACACTATCCAAGAATGTCCAGAAACAAATGCACTTGGTTCATTTTTTAATCCTAGTATCATAGAAGCAAAAGTACAAAGTTACTGCTTAGCTGTGTTTTTAATATAAGCATGGTAGTAGTTTGGGGGGATGGGTGCCATTGTGTTCCTCCCACAGCTCTGTCATACGTGAACCATGACACAGGTGGACTTGTCATTGGTATAGCAAGTCACAAAGCTGCTCTTGAGTGAACAGACGGACAGCAGTCCAGGTGATTTCCCTGGTGGACAGTGGTGGGACTATAGTGTTTTCAGTATATGTGCCTAACTAACAAAACGCTAGGAAGAAGAGGTAAACCCAACATGAAAGCAAACAAGAAAGAATGAAACGAAGTTTGACCTATTTTTAAAAGCTTTTATAAATGAGGTTTAACAAATACCAAATTACAGGTGTGTTAGTACAAGTCTGTAACATCTATGTACAGCAGCATCCATACCAAAGGCAGAGTCACAGCCTCGTATAGGCCTCTTGAGTCTTCAGTGACAGTCACACCTTCCAGTACATGACTGTTCCTTTCCTTCTACAGTATTACAGTCGGTCGCAGGCAACTACTTCCCAGGCCCCACTTTTCATTTCTCTCTACATTGTCAGACCCAGTTCCCATGGCACTAGGGTAAAAGCTTTTAGGATATGAGAAAGGGAGGGGATAAGGCTACCCTATCACTATGACAACCAAGAAGGAGACTGGAGTGTTATTCCCCCACAGTTAGATTGGGGAGCAGTCCCTTCTATCAAGATGAAAAGATGAAGGGAGAGTCTTAATTCTAAGCATTCGAGATGCCGATGCAAAAGCAGACAAGTAGCACTGAGCAACTGCTGAAGAGTTGCCTACTGCTCTGCCAAATAGCCCCTAGCAAAGTATTTCACATAACTTAAAAAAGAAAAGTCAACATAATCTCAAGTATTCAATTTAAAAAAAACTGTCAAAGTACAAAAAATTAAGACACTGAGAACTGAATCACAAAGCAACTGGGATCTCCTACATGAAAACCATCCTTCAGGCACACAGCGGAAAGAGGTGCTCCTGAGACGCTCCTTGCTTCAAACCACGTCACATCATGGGTCCAACACAGCAATGTATCTGGGGCTAAGAACATCTGCTCTTGAAGAACAAAGGCTTCTGGATGATGTTTCTAATGCCCCCCACAAAGGTAGCAGTGTCCCAGGTAGGTAAAAAATTTAAAATCAAAATGAGAAACCTGCTTTTGATTCAGGCATTTTACTTCCCTCCCATCAGGTTTTCCACCCGCTGTACCACCTGACATTCTCCAAAAGGCCAGCCTGGCCGCTGCCACAGGACAGTTTGTTAGGGAGGAGGTAGAACCCGCAGTGCTGGGTGCTTTCTACGTGGCAAAGAGGAACAGTGGGATTCATTTTCTTCTAAAAGTATTATTGTAGTTGACAGATTTTATTATAAAATTGCCTTTGGCCCTGGACGGTACTAAAGAACTACACAAATTACTAAAATGAACTTTAAAAACAAATAGCAGTAGCTGCTTTGTTTTGTGAGCCATCCACAACCAAAAAGAGGTCTGTCACAGGAGCCCAAAGGTGGGATGCTACATGGAAGACACCAACTTTTCTCAAGCGTCCACCTTCGAACTGTCCTGGAGTGGACCAAGTGCCTCGTGGCACCTGAACAACACTTACATTAAAGCTCATCAGGACACAAAGCCATAGTCGAGGCTTCAAAGCTGGCAGTGGGTATTCTGCCCAGCACTTGGAAGTTAGGTGGCAGTACTGATCTAGAGTGGTGGCACTGACACAAGCCCAGGAGGTGACTGATGTGGTTTGTGTGTGTACGTCTAACAGCTTCTGCATGGTCTCTGGACATGGGTAATTTTGGTAATCTCAGGAAAAGGCATTTCAAAGCTAACCTGAGAGCTACTTGGGTTTCTTTTGGAGAGATGCAAACATGTCAACATTGCTCAACTGGAATTTCTGAAGGTTTCCTAAGCAACAATGGTCTGATGTATAGACAGTATTAAGTTCTCTTGTGAAAAATGCTAAAACTTATGTGGAAAAAGGAATGTTCCAGTAAGTCTCCATTGGGTAAAATACTCTCTTAATTACTGATACTTTCCAATTTAACACTAGTAGCTTGGAACTTTTACCGTAAGTTGAACTTTTTTAAAAAAATATGTTATTTAACATTATATGACAATCTATTTACAGTTTAAATAGAAATTTTCTTTTCAATAATGAAAATACATCCTTAGCAAAAATTTAGAATGTAAAATTTTATAAAATAAACAACACCCCATAGAAAAGCACATTTCAGTACCATTTCTGACTTAGCCTAAGAGAAAGGTTTTCCTTAAATCCTGATATCCTCTTGGACAAGGAGGGTTCGTCAGTAAGAAGATCCCTCTTCCAGCAAGCAATTTACCTTCCTTATTTTGGTTGGTTTTTAATAAAATCCTGATCCAAAAAGATTCCCCAGAATGGACACGACAACACTAATCAACAGAGCCTGTAAGAAGGAGCTGCGGTGGGGTCTGTGGGCCAGTGGACCAAGGTCACTGTAAAAAGCCTTCTCTGGGTTCGCTGATGCAAACTGTGGCTACCAGGTTTCGTGCTGTAGTTCACATTGCTGGGGCTGCACTGCTGCTGCGTCACCTCACGGCGCTTCTCCTGGCCGGTGAACCATCAGTGGCGAGCAAATTGGCTTCACAGCTCCACAGCGCCCAGCACAGGAGAGTCTTTGTGAACAAGATCTGTAAGGTCACCCTAATACTTAATGTGGGAACCGGGCCACCAATAGACCGGGAATCCAACTCAGTGAACACTTTCAGTTTCTTTTCCTTATGGTTACTGTGTCCATCTTGAGGAAAATTCTTTTATTCATGTGGCTTGTTAAAGAGTAAGAAAGGAGTAGTGGTCAACTTTGCCCAAAACAAAAAGCTTCTGCATGAGTGTCTAGCTCTGTCCAAGCGCACCGGCTCACGGCGGCCCTTGACAGGAGTTCCTAGCAGAGGTATTTGCATGTTCTCTCAGCCACACCGCCAGGTCTCAGATCACAAACGACGACTTGTGTCTGAAGTCGCCCTGCAAAGCCAACACAAAGTTAGAACCATCAAGGGGCCAAGTGGGGCAGTGAGAAAGGAAAACACTGGTCAAATCTAACATGGGCTAAACATTGTCCCTGATGAGAAAAATCGGGCAAAACTACAAACAAATGAAATGATCATTCTTAAACAGTGACATCTGTAGCAGCTGCACAGCACAGATCCCACTAGTGTGTGCGAGCTACTCTCCCAGGCTGAACGCTCAGGTTCTGCGCCGTCACTCAGAAACCTGGTTATGGGACCCCCTTGGCTTCCACAGAGAAATGTCCTTTTCTTTGCTGGGTACACCTAGATTTCCAGGTTTCCTAAATGATTACCTCTTCATCTGTCCTGATGTAGTTAACGCCATCTGGCTTCCCTGGGTTCTTGTAACTGTGAATTGGAAAAGAGGACACTTCAGTGCCATGGTTGTATCGACGCCAGCTGGAACTGTGCTTTTTTTCACGGAAAGCAGGCTCACCTTTCTCCATCCTGTTTATTGTTGATGAAGTAGCCACGTCTGTATGCACAGCAGATGCCCAAAGTAATCAGGGCCAGTACAGCAAGGACAACCAAAACTCCACCAATAATACCGCCAATGTTCAGGTCATCTGAAGAAAAGCAGGTTTCGGGGAAGAGATGATCCACACTGTTCTTATGAGAGACTCCGGCCCCCTGTGCCTCCTCCTCGCCCGCTCATGCCACTCCAGCCAAAAAAGCAAACTGAGGACACTTAAAATCTAGCCTAGAACATACAGGACATGGTAACCCCTAACTTCCATGTAAAGATCACTGAGACTAGCGCAGTTCAAATGCAGCTACACTTAATATTGTACCAAAGGGGGCTTGGCACTGTCAGCTTGAAAATCCTCTGGGTGAATGCCTGAGAATATTATTAATGGAGGAAATGGTTACAAGGACAGAATTAGAAGCCAGAGGACTCAGGAGGACTTGGGAGTCCTAAGGGGGCAAAAAAATCCCAAACTTCCAGGGCCTTCCTTTGTTGTGGATTATTTGGGGGAAGAAAGCTAGTCTTATTTAAAAGTAAAAAAAACAGTAGATAAGAATGTGAGCTTTCCCCCACCAGCCGCCTGGCCTCCTACTGGCCTCCTATCTGTAAGGAAACTTCTTGGATTCCCTTTTCTCATTTCTACCTCCTGGGCGATGGCACTTGGTCACCTTCAATGTGGGGGCATGGGCAGCTCTTTCCTTTACGCCAATAAAGATGCATGGAAAAATATGCATGGAGTTTATCAACAAAAGCCAACTAACTTGAAAGTTGTTAAAGTTCTCCCTTATCCTAGCGAAGTAGATCTCAAATGTGAGTGAGTGTACACTTAAAAATCAACTTGAAATTTTGGTTTTTAAAATGTCAATTCCCAAGCTTCATTCCTGAAGATTCAATAGGTCTAGGGCAAAAAAAAAAAAAAAAAAAAAAAAAAAAAAAAAAAACCTTCAGGAGAAAACAACCCTCGAGCAGTTTTCCAAGATTGACACAGATGAGAAGCACCTGGAGTGCTTGCTTCACACACATGTCTAGCATACAGCTGGGTGGGCCCTGGAATCTGCATGTGGAAGAGTGGTCCCAAATGGTCCTTAATATCAATCAGGTTTTTTTTTTCGAGATGGGATCTTACTGTTGCCCAGGCTGGACTCGAACTCCTGGCCTCAAGCAATCCTCCCACCTCAGCCTCCAAAGTAGCTGGGATTACAGGCATGAGCTACCATGCCCAGCTATATGAGGCAGTTTTGGAAAACACTGCTCTGGGGGTGGTTACAAATAGGAAGGAGGGGTTCAAAAAGCTCTGCAGGTGATTGGGACACATCCCGTCCGTCCCCAACCTCCCCTCAGCACCTCCCCTTTAGAGCCAGTGCCCTAGAGATAGTATCACAGACCAGGGTATAAATACTGGGGGGGCTAGGCCGGGCGCGGTGGCTCACGCCTGTAATCCTAGCACTATGGGAGGCCGAGGCGGGTGGATCGCTCGAGGTCAGGAGTTCGAGACCAGCCTGAGCAAGAGCGAGACCCCGTCTCTACTAAAAAATAGAAAGAAATTATCTGGCCAGCTAAAACATATATAGAAAAACTTAGCTGGGCATGGTGGCGCATGCCTGTAGTCCCAGCTACTCGGGAGGCTGAGGCAGGAGGATCACTTGAGCCCAGGAGTTTGAGGTTGCTGTGAGCTAGGCTGACGCCACGGCACTCACTCTAGCCCGGGCAACAAAGCGAGACTCTGTCTCAAAAATAAAAAAACAAAATACCGGGGCTAAAGCTCTTTTAGTTTCCTGCAAAATGGTTATAACTGGATATATTTCTAGCAATCTCACACACCACCTTATGTTTTGATAATTCTATCAATTACCAAAGAAATGGAGTTTGTTAAACTTGCCGTGGAAACTACATGACTGGCAATGTTCCCAACACAAGAAGGCCCTAAAAAGTCTGTTGTGAGAACCCACTTATTTAGACTCGGGGTTCTCATCCATTCCTTCAGAGTCCAGTGGTTTCGGTGGATCCAGTCAGCTCTAGAAAAAAGCTGACCCATGGCAGAACAGTTGTCTAAACTGATAGTCTAATATTAAATTTAAAATGTTCTATTCACTTCCCAGTCTTCAGATGAAATCCTTTCAAAAAGCAACTCACAGACTTCCATCTCCTGCTCCTCACACCTGGCTGAGCCCGCGTCATTGGAAGCAATACAGTAATACTGCCCAGAGTCCTCTTTGTGAACAGCACTGAACACCTGTTTCGGGGAACAAGGAAATAATTAGACCAGTCGACAGGGCAGACCTCTGAGGGGACGGGAGAGCGAGGTCGCCACGCTGCATCCTTCTCGGTCCAGAACGTGGTGGAACGCCCGTGTTTGCGGTTTCCCAGGCGCTGTGCGGGTCCCTTCCTGATACGCTTTCCTGACACGCTTGCCTAAGCGCTCCCCAGTGACGAGATCCCCTTGCTATCTGAAGATACCCAAGCCTGGCAACATCCAGGGTGAGAGGCAGAACTTCACATTTATTCCAGTAAAGGGAGTCTCTGACAATAACTGCTCCTCAGGCAACATTTTGGCAAAACAAATACTGAAGATCCTATTGCAATTCACCTGATGGCTGCATGTAGTTGGACATTCCACAGACCAAAAAGCACCTCCCAAAAGAGAACTCTACAGAGTAAAAGCCTGGTGTAGTTTGCCCTGTGGTCAGTCCGTCCTCTAGTACGGTCCCCAAACTTTTTGGCACCAGGGACCAGTTTCATGGAAGAGGTGGAGGTTGAGGGTGTGTTTTGGGATGATTGAAGCACATTACATTTATTGTATACTTCATTATTATTAATACGTATTAGGTTGTACTACATAATGAAATAATTACACAACTCACCATAATGCAAAATCAGTGGGAGACCTGAGCTTGTTTTCCTGCAACTAGACGGTCCCATCAGGGGCTGATGGGAGACAGTGACACCTGAAGTGTGTTGCTTATGTCCAGTCTACTCTGTAATCTCGTTTTGGTTGCTGTCACTAGAGAAAACCCTGCTTCACAAAGATAGGATGTTGGAAAACGCTTTTCAGTGTTTCTGTGGCAATTTCAGGATATTCCACCTTGACTTTAATCCAGAACATATGGAGATCTGAAGTTGTCTGTTGTCGCAAACATACTTTTAATGCCACCGTCATTTGTGATCTCAAGCAGTCGATCCTCTTCTAGCATGGACAGAGTCGATTCCCCTGGCTTATTCACAAATGGGATGCGGGTCCACTCCTTCCCAGTTCGGGGGTCTTTGTGGTTGGGAGGTAATGCTCAAACTCTTTTGAAAGCTGAGATAGGTGATCATGCACCAGCTGGGAGAAAGAAGGCGCTGGCTCAGTCTCTCTCAAAATCTCTGCTCATGTTTGAAACTTGTCGAAAACCCCAATGGTCACTTGTTACTCCCATAATTCCAGTTTGGCTCTGAAAGCAGCCACTTTATCTGCCGACTTGAACACAGCTGTCATTCTCCCCTGAAGTGACAGACTGAGTTTGTCGAGCAGGTTGAATATGTCACACAAGTAAGCAGGGTTTGCGACCCATTCTGTGTCACTGAAATGTGCTGCCAGTGGTGACTGTTTTTCTAAAAGAAATCTCTGGAACAGCTCTTATAACTCAAAAACTGGCCAGTGATCTACCTTTAGAAAGCCACCTCACCTCTGTGTATGAGAGAAGACGTGTGTGCTCTGTGTCCATCTCCTCACAGAGCTGCCTGAGTTAACGCATGTACTTTAATGTGATTGATTATTTTAATCACATCCTGCCAAATGTTTAGTTCAGGTGACATTTTTCGGCTAGCCAGCATTTCTCTATGGATGACACAGTGCATAGACTCACGTTCAGAAGTGACCTTCACCTGAGTAGTAAAACCAGGAAGCCGTCCAGTCATGGCAGCCGCTCCGTCCATGCATATACAGACACAAAATGACCAATTCAGTTTTCCTGATATGTAATCGTTCAAAGACTTGAATAGCTCTGCAGCTGTGGTGTTGGTTGGCAACAAAAGTGCACATGACACATCCTCATGCACATCCTCCTGAAAAATATATCGCACAAAAACAAGCACTGTTGCCTTGTTGCCAACATCGGTAGACTCATCAACCCGGACTAGGTACCATGGTGACTCACTAAAATCCTCTCTAGCAATTTTGCCTCAATATCCTCTGCTATTTCATCAATTCATCTAGTTACGGTGCTAGCCAAAAGAGGAACTCATGCCACCTTTGAACTGCAGCCTCTCCTAAAAGTTCACTGCAAATGTCCTTAGCAGCAGGCAGGATCAACTCTTCATCAATAGTGAAGGGTTCCTAAGCTTTAGCAATGAGGTTGGCCACTAAGAATGATGCTCTCAGTGCAGACACGTTTGATGAAGTGGTGGCCTTCGATAATTTCGTCCATTCTTCATGTTCACGTTTTTTTCTTTTGCGAAACTCCAAAGGCTTGTCTTTTAAAGCAGGGTGCTTGGTCACCACGTGGTGAAGCAGTTTTGAAGGTTTCATGGCTTTGTTGGATAGCCGGTCGCCACATATTATACAAAGCAGGCTTGGAGAACGTGAATCACCTGTTGCAAGGGACCCACAATTTCAGTAGGACTCTTGGTATTTTCTTTTAAATGCAGCTTTCATTTTGTTGGCAGTCTCAGAGTCTTCTGCTGTCTCATCATTGGCTCTTTCCCCCTTTTCAAAGCTCCCCGGCAACATTTATTTTTTACTCGTTTTTGCTAGGGTTGTAGCTTGTGGGCTTACGGAAACTGTGACTGAGACAAGTGCGCAGTGCGAGAAAGAGGCACGGACAGAAGTGGTAAATAAAATAATGGGCCAGCCACACACAGACTAAAGTAAGTGTCGGATTCTGACTTAAAGCTGCCACCAGATGCAGCTTCCACTCACTGATAGGGCTTTGATATGCATCTACAAGAGATGTATTATGGTCTCTGTGCAGTCAAACTTTTCTGCTAATGACAATCTGTATTTGCAGCTGCTCCCCAGCACTGGCACCACCACCTCAGACCATCAGGCATTAGATTCTCACAAGGAGCACAACCTAGGTCCCTAGCATGCAGTTTACAGTAGGGTTCCTGCTCCTATTAGAATCTGATGCCGCTGCTGATCTGACAGGAGGTGATGCAAGTGATGGGGAGCGGCTGTAAATACAGATGAAGCTTCACTCACTCACCCGCCGCTCACCTCCCGCTGTGCGGTCTGGTTCCTAACAGGCCACAGACTAGTAGCGGTCCCTGGCCCAGGGCTTGGGGTCCACAACTCTCTAGTGCATGACCAATCTGTTTCTTCTCCTCCCACCACCACTGGGTTATTCTGAAATAAATTCTAGACACATCTGATCTATAAATACTTCAGTGTGAATCTCTAGTAGGTAAGGACTTTTAAAAACTATAATACCATTATCATGCCTAAAACTATTAAAAGTTGCTTAATATCATCAAATATCCACGTAGTAATCAAATTTCCCTGATTGTCTCATAGTGATTTTTATAGTTGATTATCCAAATCAGGACCCTCATCCACCCATAACATTTGTTTGATATTAATATCCCTCCCCAGTCTCGTTTAGTCTACAGGTTTCTCCTCCTTTATTTTACTCCCTTAGAATTTACTTGTTTACAAAAGGAGGAAGTCGCTTTTCCTCTAGAATCTCCAATATTCTGGACTTTTAGCTGCTGTCTTGTAAAACAGTTTCACTGTCTCTCTTAATGACTGTTCTTTCCACAGGAAGCATCCCTTGCCCCAACAAAGACATCTCCATCCTCACCTCTTAGAAGAGATCTTACCAGAGTGCCCGTTTCAGAGTTTAAGAGAAATGAAGAATTGCGAAATCTGGGATTGGCTCTGGAATCCGTGGGCAGCGGCACATCGTTGCGATACCAGCTGTAGTGAGGCCGGGGATAGCCCTCGCTCTCCTGGCAGTGCAGCGTTGCCATCTTGCCCACGGGCACAGCCTTCGGTACTCTGCAGACGGGGGTTACTGGCTTCACTGCAGGAAAACAGGGGTTGCTATTTAAGATCTCAGCAACATGGCTCTATTTTTATCGAAGCCCACCAGAACTCAGCTCTGAAGACAAGAAAGCCAGCTAAGGGCTCTCACACCACCGCAGTCCCCAAGCCCACATCTGCAGACTGATCTGCCACACTGCACCCTGCCCTCCCAGCTCATCCTACCCCAAGTGGAATCCCATAGGCCCTTCTAACTCCTTCCACCTTCAGGTGGGAGCTGTGGAAGAGACAGGAAGCGCGTTAAAGCACCTCCTCTGGCTGGTGGGGGAAAGTGGCAGAAGCTCCACTTCCCCCTCGCCTTCTATCCCAACTCGGCAGCCTCAGATGTCCACAGCTCTCCCCTCCCCAAGTCATGTGCTGCCCTCAGGCATGCAGCTCTGGAAGGAAAGAACTCAAAATACAAATTGATCTCTTCTCTTGACAGAGACTCATGAGGCCTAAAAGGGGCAAAAATGTTTTACTTTCACATGACTTCCTACCTTGCACAGTTAACTCAATGACAATCTCATCGATTTCTTTGCGGTCATTTCGAGCAACAACCTCACAGCGATAAAGGGCTGAGTCTGTCCGTGTCACATTCCAGATCTTCAGGGAAGTTTTCCCCAATAGTTCTGCACGACCTGCCAAGTCTCCTATGGGAAAGAGGACAAGGGGCACTAAAAACTCCTTTACAGAGGCCGGGTATGGTGGCTCATGCCTATAATCCTAGCACTCTGGGAGGCCGAGGCAGGAGGATCGCTTGAGCTTAGGAGTTCAAGACCAGTCTGAGCAAGAGTGAGACCCCTGTCTCTACTAAGAATAGAAAGAAAAAAAACATTAGCTGGGCAACTAAAAACAGAAAAAATTAGCCGGGCATGGTGGCTCGAGCCTGTAGTCCCAGCTACTCAGGAGGCTGAGGCAGGAGAATTACTTAAGCCCAGGAGTTTGAGGTTGCTGTGAGCTAGGCTAATGCCACAGCACTCTACCCAAGGCAACAGAGTAAGACTCTGTCTCAAAAACAAACAAAACAAAACAAAAAAAAACAACCTCCTTTACAAATATCTTTACCACTTGAAGAAGGTAGTTTCTGGGGCCAGAATTTGAGGCCATGGTAAGAAGATTACACACTGGTTTCTATTTCCATATAACAGAAGTGAACTCCCTGAGGACTGGAACCATGACTTATTCCTATTTGTAACCTGAGCACCAAAATAGTCCCTGGTGTGTAAGAGGCACTCATTACATGCATCTCTGTTGTTAAAGCCAGGAACCTCATCTCCCCATCATGTCCAGGAGGGATTCTCCATTAGAAGAAAAACAAAACAAACGACATTAGAAAAACAACTGACATTCCACAAATGATGCTGGGACAACTAGCTATCCACATGCAAATGAATCAAGTTTGCCCTCTACCTCACTCCATATATAGCAAAGACTCAACATAAGAGTTAAAACTATAAAACTCTTAGAAAAAACATAAGCACAAATCCACATGACCTTGGATTAGGCAAGGGTTTTTTAAGATATGACACCAAAAGCACAACTACACAAAAAAAAATTATATTGGACTTCAAAAAAATTAAAAATGTTGTGCTTCCAAGGACAAAAGTAGGTGAAAAGACAATCCACAGAATGGGAGAAAATATTTGCAAATCAAGTACCTGACAAAGGACTCATATCCAGAATATAGAGAGAATTTACAGCTCAATAATAAATAGATATATTGCCTAATTTCAAAAGGGACATAAGATTTGAATGGACATATTTCCAAAGAAAATAATACAAGCGATCAATAAGCACATTTAAAGATGCTCAGCATCATTAGTCATCAGGGAAATGCAAATCAAAACCACGCTGAGATACCACTTCATAGCCACTTGGATGGCTGGATTCCAGTCAGGCAATCTCAAGTGCTGGGAAGGATGTGGGGCGAGGCACTGCTGGTGGGACTGTAAAATGGTGAAACAGCTTCGGAAAACAGTTTGTCAGTTTCTTAAAAAATTAAATATACAACTAACATAAGACCCAGCAATTGCATTCTTGGTCATTTATCCCAGAGAAATGAAAACTTATGTTCATACAAAAACCTGTACACAAATATTTGTAGCAGCATTATTGATTATAGCCAAAAAGTGGAAAGGACTCAAATGTACAACAACTGATGAAGGGATAAAATAACATGGCATATCTACAATTCAATATTATTCAGCCTTATAAAGGAATGAAGTACTGACATATGGTACAACATAGATGGACTTTGAAAACATTATGCTAAGAGAAAGAAGTCAGCCACAGAAGACTGTAAGCTTCCATTGACATGAAGTGTCTGAAACAGGCAAACCCATAGAGACAGAAAGTATTATAGACTAAGGGCTGCCAGGGTTGGAGGGAAGGGGATTGACTGTTAATGGGTACGGGTTTCTTTGGGGGCTGATGAAAATGTTCTGGAATTTGATAGTAGTGATACTTGCATAACTATGTTAATATACTAATACCCACTGAACTTTATACTTTACTTAAAGGGTGATAATCATGCTAGATGAATTAGAAAAAAAATTTAAAGCATAAACAGACATCAAAGAAGCATGAAGAACCTGGAAAACAAATAGAGGAAGGAGATAGGGAAAAAAATGACGCAAAAAAGTAGAAACTATTTATTATTAAACCTGACAACTGGTGAAAAGTATATGAAGGATTTACCATAATATAACAAAAACGAAGATGCTTATACAATAGAAAATGAACATTTTCAGTGACTTTTTTCAATAAAAAGGTTTGTTACACAGTTATCATTAGTAGAGGATTAGAACTACCACGTGAAAAACAGTACATAAAAATTTACCAGGGTGCTTCAGTACAGTCCTGCACTGAGGCAAGAGAAGAGACCAAGTAGACCCAAGTTCCCTCTAGCCCTCATATCCTGTGCCGTAAATATCATACTATCCCTTGTACGCCTCGTCCCTATAGCTAAGAGTAAGATGTTTAATCCCCAGAAAAAGAAAGTTCTTTAAAGAATTTTTCACTTGGTTTCTCTGGTGATCTAAACTGAATGCACAGGGTTTAGTAGGGTCAGCCTAAGTGGCCAAAGGAAACTGATTTGTTTTCTGAGAATAACATTTCCATCCCTTCAAAAATAAGAGGTGAAGGAGGAACTTCATGTTAGTGGGAAGACAAAACTATTTTTAAGAGCCTGTGACTCCTGATATTATTGAAAACCCAAAGCAGAAAGGCCGTACGTAGTTAGAGCTAAATTCAGAATCTTTCTCAACTCTCAACTTCTCTGAAAACGTATGAACACACTGCATTTGTACCTGTTTACTCCCTTGCTCCCGTCAGGAGGCCATGTCCTCCCACTCCCTGCGCATGTCAACCTCCCTCCCTCCTGCCTCGTCAAAGCCAAGTCCTAGCACTGCTCCCGAGTCTCCTTCCACGGCTGCCACCTCCGCTCAGGCCACCTCAGCTCCTCCTGGTTCTGCAAAAGAACTGACTTGGTACCTCTGCTCTGAGTTCTGCCATCTCCAATCTCTCCTCTGCAAAGCAGCCATTTCAATCTTCTGAAGCACAGGTGTGGCCAGGGCACCTCCTCTCAGAACCTCTCAGTGCGTGGGCCTTCAGATACCACCATGCTTGCCTGGCAGCCAGTGCTGCTGCCTGGCCGGGCAACCTCCCCAGCCTCATCTCCCCCGTCCACGCCCGAGCTGTGGTGGGAGCATGCAGCCTCTCCCCCAGCCAGGCTGCTGCTTCTGCGCCTTCACACGCAGTGGTCTCTCCTGCCCACCAACTCCCTCCACGCCACCCTTGCAGTCTTGCCTGGCGAGCCAGCCCCCCTTCACTCCGCTGCCCAGAGGCCACCTCTGGAGAGCCTTCACTGACCACCGTCCTCACCCAACTTGGTGTCACCCCGGCACCCTGTGCTTTCTCCCCGTGGGGTATCCCCAGCATCAAGCCAGGGGCACAGTGAATCCATGGTCTCCTTGCTGCTACACACGATCCTTTCGAGTAACTCACTTATATCACCCATGTCAGGGATCATGATGAGAGGACGGCCCAGGAAAATGTTCACTTTGAGTCCTTAAAAAGATGGGTTGTGGACAGATTAAATTCCTGCCTAACAAACTCGTATTTGTGGAAGCTGGGTGACAGGTACAGGAAGGCTCAATACACTATTCTCACTAATTTTGCATATGTTCAAAATTTTCCATAATAATAAATTTTTTAAAAAGCCAGTTCCAGGTACAGATGCAGGTTACCAGTCTGAGGTAAATTTCTGGTCAAGAGTACATGCCCAGGCCTGTGGACAAAGAAGAGAGGACTACAGGGTCATACCCTGAATTTTGTTGTCAAAAAACACATATGTGGTTTGGTCATCTTGAATTTTCTTCCATTCAATCCTAGGGTCATTTGTCTGCGAATCCGTAATGATACAAGACAGTTCCACACCTAATGAGCAAAGAAAAGAAAAGAATTCTCAGTGAATGGGGCATGCTTCTCGGTTCGCTTGTGCACCCAGATCCTGCAAGCTAGCTCTAGTTTAACAGCGCCCTTTCATGCAGTTAAAACCTAGCCACCTCCGGGTTCCAAGAGACTCTGAGAAAAGATGAGTTTTCAACAGAAAAACAGTAAAGACAATAGCAAGAATTGTATTAGAAGAGAAATTCTAGTAAAATTCCCTTCAACACCCTGCTTGCACATAAGAAATTCCCTTGCTGTGTAATCGCAAAGCCAGGCAGGAATCAGATGTCGGCTGACAGAAACCCCAGCGCAGAGTTCTGGGTTAGCCCGCTGATGGGACACTCCCTGCTGAGTAGCCACCCCAGGACCTCCTGGGCACAACACAGCAGTGTCCAGAGTTGGCTGCAAGACCACCAAATGTCCACTAGATGGTGCCCACTGTCCTCATCGTACTTACTTTCAAATTCCTGTACCACTGGGTTTCTGTTGCTAGACTTGAGATTCACCGCCCCTATCAAGCAGCCTGGAGGAAAAAAAAAAAAAGAGCAAAATCAGAGAATGCATCTCTAAAACAGCAGAGAAACCTTGGACTGAGGTCAGGTTTTTTCCTTCTAAGTAGGCTACAGTCACTAACCACAGATGGAAAAATATCATATTCCACAATAAAGTCTCAGGTACAGCAAGTTGACTGCTTTCTCTCTCAATCTGACCTTCACTGGAAGGAACCAAGAGAAAGGGAGGAGTTCCGAGAATTCACTCTCCTTCTCAGTCCCAGAACAAAGGCCCCTAGAGCATTAAAGCCTTTTCTCTAAGCATTTCCGTCTTGCTTAGAGTCATCATTAACCCTTTGACACTTCTCACCCAGCCCCGGATAGCTTTCTTCTGCCATCCTCCTTCCTGCCTCCCCTCACCCCCAGGATTCCAATCCTGCAAAGCTGCCCTCTGCCACATGAGATGGTCCAAACTCTTGGCCTGGAACTCTCCCCTTCAGGACAGCATCAACACTCTCTGGGTACGGTTATCAGCCAGCTAAACAGTCTACCTCATTGTATTAGCATCTAACCCAATGGTTCCAGTCCACGAAGATGTTTCACTAGTCTTTGGGGAAGCGAGAAAAATAACAACTGGTGATTTTCATGAAGCTAAGTTTATATTATTGATGAAATCAAGATATACTACTTACGTGACAATCCCTTCCCAAACCAGTATCTGATGCCACATGTGTTCCATCAGCAAACATTAGAAACCAGTTTATCGTGGTCTCACAATTTCTCAACTAACCTTTTTGGAGAGAAAATCAAATAGCTACATTGACCACCTAAAAATGTCATTCTTACGCTACCTGGCCTCTAAGAAAATATGCCATCCCCAAAGGCGGCCTCCATACAGGACACCCTGTGAAGGTCTCTGAGCCTTGGCTCACCATGCCAGCTAAAGACTTGGTACTCTGAGCTGCTTCCTGACTCCTTGTACACCAGGTAGCCTGCTGGCCTCAACAATCCATTCTTTTCCTTTTTAATGGTCCAGCTACATGTATCCATGCCAAGGACACATTTTGATCCTTCCCTTCTAAACAGTAAGACTTCACTGACTCTAGCAAAAAGCCTTAAGGAAGCTAATAAAAAACAGAAGTATAATATATCTAAACTGCTATTAGTTTCTAAAACACTCACTTCTACAAAAGGCTATAGAACCAGGACAAGTGAAGATGATTTTATTTTGTTGTGGATAACCATGAGCTCCTCCTTCTGGAGGCCAGAAATATATCCAATGCATGCGCAGCACTTTCTACTTCTCTTTCAAACTGAAAACTCCTAGTGACCCATTAATAAAGAATAATGGGCCAGGCATGGTGGCTCACACCTGTAATCCTAACAGTTTGGGAGGCCAAGGTGGGAGGATCGCTTGAGGCCAGGAGTTTGAGACCAGCATGAGCAACATAGTGAGACCCCCATCTCTACAAAAACCAGAAAAATTAGCCAGGTATGGTGGCACATGCCTGTAGTCCTAGCTATTCAGAAACTCAGGAGGCTGAGGTGGGAGGATGGCTTGAGCCTGGGAGTTTGAGGCTGCAGTGAGCTATTATGATGCCACTGCACTCTAGCCTGGGCAACAAAGCGAGACCCTGTCTCAAAAATAAATAAATAAATAAATAAATAAATAAATAAATAAATAAAAGAATACATGATGATCTGAGTAGCTACCAAGGCCACACAGCTTCATTCCAAGAAAAGTGACCATAACCAGTTCCTTCAATATGATCACTATGATTTAGATGACACACAGAAACTCTGGCTACAAGAGACTATGACCAGGGATCAGCTTTCAACCCAAAGATCACCAAAGGGGCTTTAGAGGTGTTAAGAAGTATGAAGCCAACAGATATAAGAAAATGAGCTTATAATCACAAGAGAAATAGAGCAGAAGTAGAGTGTAAGGAGAGAGAAGCCGATTGGTCAAAATGGTGGAAAAACTAGAGTTGCAAGAATAGATAAACTAGAGGACATAAAAGATAAGTAAGTAATGCTGCATTTTCATGAAGACAAACTGAGATATATATCTTCACAATAAACCTCTAGGGTAAACTAAGCCAATTTGTTTCTTACAACCTAAGGAAGCTAAGGTAACAGCTCAAGATAATGGAAATAATCAGGTTTTTTTATCCCTCTGCACTGTGGCAAAGAAGTGAATGCTTTATTCTTCTTAATGAAGCCTTGGCCTGACTGCTCTCCTGTCCAACTATCCTAGATAAGTTTAACAGGCAACTTTTTATGCCAATCCTAGGAGACAATATGTCCCAAGAGGATTCCAGAATAGAGAATAAGTGAAATTCTAGCTTAAGTGATTATCTGCAACAGCTGGGCCCTACATCACATAAGGTCCCAAGCTGAGAGTCCTTTCTCAGAATTCTCATTCTATTCATAAACAATTCTTAAATTTATAAATATTCTAGAACTCCTTTCTTTGCCCATCTCCACTAGCCTAGGGTCACTTTAAAATTAAGTAACAACTGTGTAAAAGATTGGTGCTATGAGGATTGGAAGCCAGGAACTTAACACTTGCAGACATCATAAGTAACTCATCTGGAATACTACCCCATGTCTGAGGATAAGATGATGTCATAACCAGTTAGGAAACAGGGTCTGAGAGCCAGCTTGCAGTGGTGGCTGCCGAACTGAATTGTGCACACACTGAATCCCAGTGCTATCAGAATACTCACACTGAAGTTATGTTAGTTAAGACTGAGCAAAAGGTTTTTTGAAAGGAGGAAAAAAGGAAAACTGCTAACCTGTGAAATGTTGTTCCTATTTAATTTCATATCTGTCTTGACCTGTCCATCAGATTCTACACTGTTTTGGAGATTCCATTCGTTCAGCAATTTTTATTTAGACCTATTGTGTTCTAGATATCAATAGAAGTAATGATACACGAATAAAACAGATAAAAATCTATGCTCTCATGGAGCTTATATTTTAGTATTAAAAAATAGGTACCACATTTATTCATCTTCATTATATATTTTTCCAGTGCCTGACTGCAAAACTTGCTACAAAGCTAGAGTAATCAAAACAATGTGGGACCAGTATAAAGGTAGGCATACAGACCAATGGAATGGAACAGAAAGCCCAGAAATAAACTTTCATATATGGTCAAATCAATTTTGACAAGGATGCTAAAATCATTTCATGGAGAAAGGACAATCTTTAATCTTTAAATAGTGCTGAGAAAACTGGGTATCCACATGCAAAACAATGAAGGTGGACCCTTCTATTACATCATATAAAAATTAGCTTAAGGCCGGGCGCGGTGGCTCACGCCTGTAATCCTAGCACTTAGGAGGCCGAGGCGGGTGGATCATTTGAGCTCAGGAGTTCGAGACCAGCCTGAGCAAGAGCGAGACCCCTTCTCTACTAAAAATAGAAAGAAATTATCTGGCCAACTAAAACTATATATAGAAAAAATTAGCCGGGCATGGTGGCGCATGCCTGTCGTCCCAGCTACTTGGGAGGCTGAGGCAGAAGGATTGCTTGAGCCCCAGGAGTTTGAGGTTGCTGTGAGCTATGCTGAGGCCACGGCACTCTAGCCAAGGTGACAGAGTGAGACTGTCTCAAAAAAAAAAAAAAAAATTAGCTTAAAACACCTAAATGTCAAACACTTAAATGTAAGGGCTAAATATATAAAACTCTTAGAAGAAAACATAAAGGAAAATCTTCATGACACTGAATTTGGAATGATTTCTTTAATATGATACCAAAAGCAAAGGCAATAAAAGAAAAAATAGGTAAATTAGACCTCATCAAAATTTTTAAAATTACGTATCAAAGGACACTATTAAGAAAGTGAAAAAACAACCCATAGAATGGGAAAAAATATTTGCAAAGCATATATATAAGGGACTAACATCCAGAATATATAAAGAACTCCTATAACTCACCAACCATAAAACAACCAGAATCAAAAATGGGCAAAAGACTTGAATAGACATTCCTCCAAAGAGGATATACAAATGGCCAATAAGGCCATGAAAAGATGCTTGCTTGGCTGGGCGTGATGGCTCATGCCTATAATCCTAACACATTAGGAAGCCAAGGTGGGAGGATCACTTGAGATCACATGTTTGACACTAGCCTGAGCAAGAGTGAGACCCCATTTCTACAAAAAATAGAAAAATTAGACAGGTATGGCGGTGCACACCTCTAGTCCCAGCTACTCAGGAGGCTGAGGTGAGAGGATCGCTTGAGCCCAGGACTTCAAGGTTGCAGTGAGCTATGATGAGGTCACTGCACTCTAGCCCAGGTGACAGAGCGAGACCCTGAGACCCTGCCTCAAAAAAAAAAAAAAAAAAAAAAGATGCTCAACATCACTAGTCTTTAAGGAAATTAAACCAAAACTATAATGAAATATTACCTCAGACCCATTAGGATGGCTATGATAAAAGAAAGAAAGAAAAGAACAAGTGCTGGTGAGGACATAAAAAAATCTGAACCCATGAACACTGCAGGTAGGAATGTATTATAAAATGGTGCAGCCACTGTAGAAAACTTTGGGAGTTCCTCAAAAAGTTGAACATAGAATCCTATGTACATACACAAAAGAACAAAAAGCAGGAACTCAAACAAATGCATGTACAACAATGTTCATAGCAGTATAATTCACAATAGCCAAAAGGGGAAAATGACCCAAATGTCTATCTGCAGAATTAATAAATAAAATGAGGTATATACATATAATGGAACATTGTTCAGCCTGGAAAAGGTGGGAAATTTTGACACATGCTACAACATGGATGAACCGTGAAGACCTTATGCTAAAGAAATCAGACACGAAAAGACAAATACTGTAAGACTGCACTTATATGAGGTACTTAGAATAGGCAAATGTTAGAAAGTAGACAAGAGGTTACCAGGGGGTGGGGGAAGGAGGTAATGTGGAGTCATTGTTTAATGGGGACAGTTTCTGTTTGGGATGATGAACAAGTTCTGGAAATGGATAGTGATGATTGTTGTACAACATTATAAATGTACTTAATGCCACTGAATCATATACTTTAAAATGGCTAAAATGGTAAATTTTATGTATATTTGATCAGAATAAAAAAATTTTTTTTTTTTTTTTCCTGAGACAAGAGTCTCACTCTGTTGCCTGAGCTAGAGTGCCGTGGCATCAGCCTAGCTCACAGCAACCTCAAACTCCTGGACTCAAGCGATCCTCCTGCCTCAGCCTCCCGAGCAGCTGGGACTACAGGCATGTGCCACCATGCCCAGCTAATTTTTTATATATTTTTTTAGTTGTCCAGATAATTTCTTTCTATTTTTAGTAGAGATGGGGTCTCGCTCTTGCTCAGGCTGGTCTCGAACTCCCGAGCTCAAACAATCCACCCGCCTCGGCCTCCCAGAGTGCTAGGATTACAGGCGTGAGCCACCGTGCCTGGCCAAAGTAAAAAATTTTTTAAAAAATAGTGATGACACTAAATGATACAAGTTAGCATCTAAATTTGTTTACATAGGTTTAAAAAGTCACAAGGCTTATAATTTCTGGGATACTGTAAACATTAACGTTTTAAAACTATTACTTCACTCTTTTTAGTGTATACATTAGAATCCAAACACCGTAATGATTTGATACTCACCATCATCATTTTAGAAATAAGCAAACAAGTGTTTTAGGTTTTAATGTTGAAATAATTACAGATTAACAGAAAGTTCCAAAGTCAGTACAGAAATGCCCAGTACACTCTTCTAAGTTAAAAAAAGAAAAAATAGAAGGCTCTCCTGTGATGAATTGTTGGTGTAGCCACTCTGGAAAAGTTTATCAGTCTCTTAAAAAAAACTAAACATGCAACTTCCATATGACCCAGCAATTATACTCTTGGGCATTTATCCCAGAGAAAAGGAAATTCATGTTCACGCAAAAACCTGTATACAATTTTCACAGCAGTGTTAAATTAATAACCCCAAACTAGGAACACTCCACTCTCTTCTTGCTTCCATTCTTGCTTCTTGCTCAGAAGCAAAAAGTCTGATGTAATTCTTATCCTTCCTCTTCTCTAGGTAAGATACTTTTCCCCTCTGACTGCTTTCAAGATTTTTTCTTTATCTTTGATTTTCTGCAGTTTGAATATGATATGCCTAGGCGTTGATTTTTTGGCATGTATCCTGGATGGTGTTATCTGAGCTTCCTGGAGTCTGGCATCAATTTTAGGAAATTCTCAATCATAATTGCTTCAAATATTTTTGTTCCCTTCTCTTTCTGATATTACCATTACACATATGCTACACCCTTTGTTGCTGTCCACAGTTCTTGGATGTTCTGTTGCATTTTTTCAAAGTCATCTTTCTCTGTGCTTTCAGTTTGGGAAGTTTCCATTGACATATCCTCAAACTCAAACATTCTTTCCACGTCTGTGTTAGATCTACTAATGAGTCCATAAAAGGCATTTTTCATTTCTGTTAGTGTTCTGATCTTTAGAATTCCTTTTTTATTTTTTATTCTTTTTTAGAATTCCCATCTCTCTGCTTGCATTGTCCATCTGTTCTTGCTTGTTGTCCACTTTTCCCCATTGGAACCCTTAGCACGTTAATCACAGTTGTTCTAAATTCCCAGTCTGATAATTCTAACAGCTCTGCTATATCAGAGTTCTGATGCTTGCTCTGTCTCCTCAAACTGGTTTTTTGTTGTTGTTGTTGTCATTTGCCTTTTAGTATGCCTTGTAATTTTTTTGTTGAAAGCCAAAACTGATGTACTGAGTAAATAGGCCTTTAGTGTTGTGGTGATAAGGTAGAGATGGGGGAAGCATTCTATAGGCCTATAATTAGGTCTCGGTCCTCTTTAGTGAGCCTGTGCCCTTGGGCTGTCATTGTCACCAGTGCTTCTCAGTCCCTAGCCTCCTTAGGTGGGACAGGATGGCTACAGGGGACTGGAGTTATGTATTTCCTCTCCCCCAGGGTCACTGAGGCTCTGACACAATCCCAGTAGGTTAAGCACTGGCAAGACAGTTTCTCCTGTGGACAGCCTTTGTTAAGAACAGAATGCTCTAGAAATAATTCAAAATGGCTACATTTCTCCACCCCGTGCCAGAAACATGAGGGAATTTTTCTTTCATCTTCACCATGAAGGCATAACAGAGCTCCTAGAGGCAAAATTCACAAGCCTGGGATCGGCGGGGGGGCTCCTAAGTTTGGGCCCCCTGGAGTTTTTAACTCTCAGACTCAACAGGCCTCCAACAATGTGTCAATTATAGTTTTAAGTTTCCCACTCTGGTACTGGTGCTACAGAGGTTTCTGCTCTGGTACACTGGGATTCTCTGTATCTGCCTCTCTCTTTAATTTGACCTATGACCTATGACCTCAATTCTCTGAGGGATCTAAGAAGAGCTGTTAATTTTCAGGTTGTGTAGCTTTTTACTTGTTAAGATGGAGTGAGTACTTCTAAGTTCCTTACATCCCAGACTGAAAATCAGAAATTTTATGTGTTGGTTTTCTATCCTGCAAAACTTTATTGAACTCGTTTATTTCTTCTAATATATTTCTTCCTGGTATCTTTTAGGTTCTCTACACATAAGATCATGCCATTTGCACACAGAGGCAATTTTACTTCTTCCTTTCCAACTTCGATTCCTTTTTTTTTTTCTTTTCCTTGCCCAAATGCTCCGGCTAGAAATTCTAATACTATGTTGCATGGAAGTGGTAAAAGCAGGTACCTTTGTCTTGTTCCTGATCTTAGGGGAAAAACTTTCAGTTTTTCACCACTGAGTGTGGTATCAGCTGTAGGTTTTTCATAGGTGGCCTGTATCACGTTCAGGAAGTTCTTTCCATTCCCAGATTACTGAGTATTTTTCTCACGAAAGGGTGTTACATTTAGTCAAATGCTTTTTTTGCATTAAATGGGATGATTATGTGGTTTTTCCCCCTTCATTTTATTAATATGGCATAATACTTTAATTGGTCTTCATATGCTTCAGAAATAAATCGCATATGTTGATAATATTTAACCTATTTGCATTTAAAGTAATTACTGATAAGGAAGGACTTACTTCTGCCATTTTGCCATTCATTTCTATATGTCTTATAGCTTTATTTGTTCCTCACTTCTTCCCGTAACTGTCTTCTTTTGTGTTTAGTTGATTTTTTTGTAGTGACACATTTTGATTTCCTTCTCATTTCCTTTAGTGCATACTCTGTAGATATTTTCTTTGTGGTTACCATGGGGATTGCAACATTTGAATTTTTTTTATGTTTTTTATTTTTTTGAGACAAAATCTCACTCTGTTGCCCGGGCTAGAGTGCCGTGGCATCAGCCTAGCTCACAGCAACCTCAAACTCCTGGGCTCAAGCTATCCTTTGCCTCAGCCTCCCAAGGAGCTGGGACTACAGGCATGTACCACCATGCCTGGCTAATTTTTTCTATATATTTTTAGTTGTCCATATAATTTCTTTCTATTTTTTAGTATAGACGGGGTCTCACTCTTGCTCAGGCTGGTCTCAAACTCCTGACCTTGAGCGATCCTCCCCCCTTGGCCTCCCAGAGTGCTAGGATTATAGGCTTGAGCCACCGCGCCCGGCCTAGAATTTTAATTGATATCAACTTAACTGCAATTGTATACAAAAACTACTCCACGCCCCCATATGTTATTGATGTCATAAATTACATCTACATACACTGTGCCAAATAACATAGATTTATATGTTTATGCATTTGTCTTTTAATTCCTATAGAACATTAAAAGTACAATTACAAATCAACATTATTATAATATTAACTCACAATTACCTTTACTGGACATCTTAATATCTTCATACAGCTTCAAGTTATCATCTAGCATTCTTTCATTTCAATCTGAGGGTCTCCTTTTCATATTTCCTGTAGAGAGCTAGTGGTAATGAATTCCCTCAGCTTTTGTTTATCTGATAATGTCTTACTTTCTGCCTCATATTTGAAGGACAGTTTTGCTGGATATAAAATTCTTGATTTATAGTTGTTGTTTTCTTTCAACACTTCACATACATCATTCTACTTCCTCTGGCCTCCAAAGTGCCTGATGAAAAATCAGTTTATAGTCTTCTTGAGGATCCCTTGTATCTTCCAAGTCACTTCTCTCTTGCTGCTTTCAAGATTTTCTTTTTCTCTTTGTCTTTGGACAGTCTGATTATGCGCTTCAGTATGGGTATCTCTGGGTTTATCCTATTTATTTTTTTATTTATTTTTTATTTTTTTTTTTGAGACAGAGTCTCACTCTGTTGCCCACGCTAGAGTGCCGTGGCGTCAGCCTAGCTCACAGCAACCTCAAACTCCTGGGCTCAAGCAATCCTCCTGCCTCAGCCTCCCGAGTAGCTGGGACTACAGGCATGCGCCACCATGCCCAGCTCATTTTTTCTATATGTATTTTTAGATGTCCATATAATTTCTTTCTATTTTTAGTAGAGACGGGGGTCTCGCTCTTGCTCAGGCTGGTCTCAAACTCCTGAGCTCAAACAATCTGCCTGCCTCGGCCTCCCAGAGTGCTAGGATTACAGGCGTGAGCCACTGCACCCGGCCAGTTTATCCTATTTAGAGTCTACTGAGATTCTTGGATTCACAGATCCACGTCCTTCATCAAATTTGGGAAGCTTATTCTTCTTTATTATTTTTTAAAATAATCTTTATGCCACTATATCTTTCTCCTCTCCTTCTAAAAGTCCCACAGTGCATACAATGGTCTGCTCGATAGTGTCCCACAAGTCTCGTAGGCTCTGTTCACTGTTCTTTTTCTTTCTGCTCCTCAGACTCAATAATTTCAATTGTCTTATCTTCTACTTTGCTTATTCTTTCTTCTACTTACAAAAAGTAAGTAGAACTGCTGCTGAACCCCTCTAATAATTTTTTTTCAGTTATTGTATTTTCAGCTCCAGAATTTCTGTCTGATTCATATAGTCTCATTTTGTTCAGGGATTGTTTTCCTGATTTCCTTTAGTTCCTTGTCCATGTTTTGCCCTTAGGTATTTGGGCATATTTTAAACAAAATCATTTAAAGTCCTGGGCTAATAAGTCCAATGTCTGTGCTTTTTCTGGGACAGTTTCTTTCAATCCATTTAGTTCCTTTAAATGATCCATTTTTTCCTATTTCTTTGTATACTTTGTGATTGTTGTTGCTGTTTTTGAAAATCTAACATTTGATTATTATAACATTATAACCCCAGAAATCATATTCTCCCCTTCCCCCGGGATTTGCTGTGTGGTTTTTAAATATTATTGTTTAAGGCTATAGCAGTCCATTTGTTTGAGACTTCCAAACTTTCTTTTGCAAAGACTATTTCTTTTCAAGTATGATCACTGAGGTTCATTAACCTTGTGTTTAGCTATGATTTTAAAAGAGATTGTTTTAAATGCCAAGAGTTAAAATAAACAAACACCAAAGCAACCCCCCAAAATGAGAATAGCCACCTCTCTGAGTCTTTGTAGACTGGCTCTGTGCAGGGGCACTCCTTCACCCCTTAGCTAGGTTTGCTCTACATCTAGGCATTAGCCCAAAATGGAATATTAATATCTTCTCATGACTTTCTGAGCATGTGTCTTGCCTGGACATGAGCATGGCTTTCTATATTCTCTAATATATGGAGCTGCTTTTGAGTGTCCTAATTTCCTAAAGAATCTCACTCAGTTTCTCCTCTGGGGATCAAATGACCTATTGTATACCTCCAGCCAGAATCTCTTCAGGCCTCTGCAGGTTTGTAGTCACTTTGCAGCATTTCCAAGCACTGCCAGCTGCTTTTCCTGCCTGCTTTCCTGGTTATACAAGGGAGACAAACACTTTGCTTTAGTACTTCAGGTATCTCATGGAAAGGTTAGAAGAGATGTACCTAACAGTTTACTACTAATGTCTTCTCTGTTCCCTCTGGTTTGAGGGGGACACCAGGAAATGGCTGTTGGCTGCTCAAAACCAACGTAGCTGCCATGCCACAGAGAGGATAGGGCAAAGATACACAAACCTTTCCTATTAGTTTAAAGATGAATCTTTCTTGACTGGACATTTGCTTGGTTACTGTAACCTCTGACTTACTTCAGAGCTCCTACAAAGTTGGTTCAGACAGCTACTGTGTTTCTTTCAATGTTTCTGCTGGGGAACAAGAGCCTAGAACTTCATAGTCCACCACCATACTGAGATCACCACAAGCTAGCATTGTTGCTATTTTTGTGTTTTTATTTTAGCCATTCTTATTCAACTTTGTACCCCTGATCCCCAACCATAATGCCTGATTTCCAAGAAGTTTCTGGAAAAGTTACTGATTGTAAATGGGGAAGACAGACACAGATAATTTCAATAAAAAATAGTAAATGGCATGATAGAAATCTACCTGGAGTGGATGACAAAGCTGGGTGGAGAGCCAGGATTCCAAACATGGACTGTTTGGCTCAGTATCTTTGTCCTGTGTTTCTTTTGACAATGGAGCTCTACTCTCACCGTAAACTGGCAAACTGGCATTCTTGGCTTATATGATTTCTCAGGATTTAATCACTTCAGGTAGAACTGACAAGATGTATTTTCAACCCAGAAAACTAGATGACCCAATCCAGAACAGAGGTAACTACTCAGTGTTTTACTTATAATTCCATCTTCAAAACTCTTTTATATGCCAAAGCTATGAACTAGTATCAAGAAATGTGGGCCCTGTTTTTAATACCCTTATTGACTTTTTTTTTTTTTT